>CM047745.1:1991765-2252744 GCA_026225825.1 Pistacia integerrima | reverse complement strand
GTTCCCTTCCTATACTTATTCCTGTTTCTATTGCTATTCTTAGTTCTTATTCTTATCCCAAATTCCATTTGTATTCGTATTTTAGTTTTTATTGCTATTGCTATTTTTCAATTTCAATTTAAAAAAGTAACCGTTAGTAGCTTTCTTAATTGTATTTTAACCTAAACACGTGATTTATACATTTTATGGGTCTTTGTTAAATCAAATTCAAAGGAATGAAGGATTACTGTATTTTTGTTCAAAATCAAAACGGTAACAATCATTTCCACGAAATCATCTTAACAAATAATTGATGGAGCCTCTATCGGTTCGCAGGCTGTAGTCTCTCTCGTCTCTTTCAACTGCATTGCTGTAGTCTCTCTCGTCTCTGTCAACTGCATTGCTGTCGTCTCTCTTGTAATTTTTTTTTTTAATTTCTTGGGAATTCGAAATTCGAAATTGATTTCACTAATCAATGTTTTCTTACCGTCTTTGTATAAGTTGAAGTTCTTGATGATCTCAGCCACCTTCAACATTTATGGGATACTAAAGTGGTGAAGTTCATAAATAGCGGAATGAGTTAACACTTAACAGGTGGAGACGCCTTAGAGAGAAGTTCCTTTTATAAATCGGTTTGTACCATTGATGGTGTTACTGTTCCTTCTTTTCTTTTGCTGTTTACTTCTTATTTGTTATCACTGTATTTCTACTTTTATTATTCTATCATTTTGTTAGACTATATCTTTGATTTTTTTTTTAGTTGTTTTTATTATCTTTTTTGTTGGATGAATCTAGATATTGTAAAATTTTACTCTTAAGGGACTCTGCTACTCTTTTCAGTAGCTACAAAGAAAAAATTATCCGGACTCATTGATTAAACACTGATCGTTTAGGGTAAAGTCTGCTGTGTTTTGTTCTTGTCTCTGTGCCTTTAATTTGATTTAGGAACAGGCAATTTATGCACTTGATATATTTAATTAGCTTTGTGATTGAAGTTAAATATCGTTATTAATCATCTTTAAATAGATTCTCTGCTTGTTCTGCTCTTCACCTCATGATCCTTCGCTTATCAGGTTCGGTTCTCATTTTGTCTTTTGTTGTTTTATTTGGTGGGTTGGTGTTTTATTATTTATACTATTTTATCTGATAATTTGCTTTTTCTACAGTTATTTTGGACAATTTGACTAGCTCATCAAAGTTTGTGACCCAAGTTTTCTGAAGAGGTGCGTCATAATTTGTGTTTTTGTTCTGATTGCTTGATTATACCAACTTTCAGCATGTTAAAATTGGAATTGCCTGTGTCGTGGGTAACCACTGGTTCAAATCCTAAATGGTGATAATGGTTGTGTATTATTCATGTGTGTGTGGACATGACTA
Organism: Pistacia integerrima; assembly: GCA_026225825.1. Classification (NCBI taxonomy): domain Eukaryota; kingdom Viridiplantae; phylum Streptophyta; class Magnoliopsida; order Sapindales; family Anacardiaceae; genus Pistacia; species Pistacia integerrima. Next base: position 2,251,388 of record CM047745.1, on the reverse strand, counting down.
AGTCATGATTTCCCCATTTCAATTTATCACCTAAAATGTATCCAAGTATTAACATTGTGATTTAAATTAATTATTGCACTTCCATTGGTTACTGATTTGATAACGAATGTGGATTTTTTTACTGTAAACAGGTACTCAAATAATTATGTCCTGCCAGTTTTGTCAGGGTACAACTCTATGCAGGCTGTTCCATCGTTCATTAGAAGGATTGAAGGTGAGCCTGGTCTTTGTGAGGGTACAACTGCATGTATGCTGTTCCATTGTTCTTTAGAAGGACTGAAGGTGAGGTTGGTCTATAGGCATGCATAAATCTGGATTCAGGAGTCAAATTCAGTCCATGATTCTTCTGCAGAGTAGGCATGTGTGAAAAATCTAAAGACCTGGGCAGGTAAAATGATCCATCATATGTGTCAGTATAACAATTTAGTTTTCCTTATTTATGTCATGTGATATTCTTAACATTACCATGTACTGTTCCTATTTCCTTGATGCATCTGCCTTGTTTTATGTATTAACTGATGTTATGTTGTTCACGCAATTCCTCTTGCATTGTTGCTTTTCAACAAGCAATTAAAGACACCGTGAATTATAGTTCAAGACTTCTTGAAACAGTTTTTTTTTTTTTTTTCCGGGTTGATTTTTCTTTCTTTTCTTTTTTTCCCATGTTTTCCTTATTTATGTGATTTTTTATTGGATATTTTGGAATACGGGGAATTGGTTAGTTTTTGCAGTTGCTATACTAGCAATATTGATGTATTGCATACTGGATTTTTATTCTCTTAATCGTTTAAATTCTTCTACTCTTTTTGATTGTGTTCATTTGGTTTGCTGATTGGATGCTTGACTATATGTGGAGATGGTAAGCATGAGATATGATTTGTGGAGTACAACTGGGAGAACCTGATAACATTATATTGTGGTTGAGCCATGGGGAAGTGCAGACTTTTGGTACACCTTGAATACTTGTTGCATAACTATTGTTATTGCCTCTGTTTGAACTTTTTGTCACTTTCATGTTTATATTGTTCTTGAGCCTTATGACAATTTCCTTAAACTTCTGCTTTGTTAAAAGCAATAGTTGAGCCATTTGTATGATATTGCTTTCAAATTTGTTTTTGAGAGTCTTGGCAAAAGGGAAGTTGTGAATGGTTTTCAGGTTTGATGTCCTCCTGTTTCGGAAGCCTTTGATGATCTTGGAAACGATATAAAGGTATTTCTTGCCATGCGCTTATTCTTTATTTTATTTTATTTTTTTTCACCTGAAGCTTTCTTAGTGAAGTAAAACTTGATCTCCCAATTGCAATGGTTTCGTAAAAATTATCTTAGCTTTTGTGTAGAAGTTATTCAATTTTCTTGGTGATAATTTGCTTTCGCCTTCTTCTCAAAGCTATGTTCTATAACCCAAAGATTCTGCAGTTGATGAATATGCAACCTATCCCGATAAAAAAGTCTCTTAGGTATAGTTGTATGTCCTTAAGTTCCAAAAATGCCTCCTCGCCAACCATTAACATCGGACCATTCTTGAGCAATCATACAAGAGAAGGAACCTATTCTCTTTATCCTCCAATTTGTGCCATGACTTCCAATATAATATCTAATTGTTAGATCTTCATTGTCGTTTAATTAGTATATTAATTAAGTATTGATTTCGTTGATTTTTTAAGGCAATTTTTTTGGCGTGTAACTTGTGAGCTTTTCACTTGTTGAAAGCGCAGGGATCTTTTGTAGATGTCACAAGGAATGCTGAAACTAGTATTGAAATTGAGGTAGTGTAATGTTATTTTACCGTCTTTAATTCAATGTTTAACTCTCAATAATGGACTTCTTGACGTAAAAATTACATGTGTTTGCAAGGTTGAAAGAAAACCATTTTGGAGCTCCTTGATGCCATAGCGAAAGTGTCAATGGTCACATTTACTTTTCAGCGGACCCTAATTAATGTTATGGGAAGGCATTTTTTTTCATCAAAGCATTTTTTTCTCTTAATGTTTTTTTGCATCCAGGCTTGTGCTGTTGTGACTTTGACGAATACATACATAATATTTCTCTGCTTTGGCTCAACATTGCATGCATAGTATAGTGTTGGAGTTTTTATTTCACCAAATTGTGAACAGATGCTTAGATCGAGATGGTAATTGTGCAATACTGAAGTATTTCCTTCCAGTTTTCTGAGGGTTCAATTGTAAATATGCTGTATTGTTGTCCTTTAGAAGGATTGAAGGTGAGTTCAGTCCTTGTAACTTATGCATGCATAAGATTGGGTTAATTTTGTCAAACTGGGTTCATGATTCTTCAGTGGACTAGGAGTCTATGAGGAATTAAAACACCTAGGAGAGGAAACAAGTCATCAGCATTCAATTTCTAAATCATGAACCTGATAGGGTTTGACATGGTGTTAAAATTCTGGATAGAAGGTAATTTGGAGCCAGATGATAGTCTATACAATGTTTCTGGATTAGGTTTACCAAAGACTCACTAAATAGGTTGTTTGTTATTGAACTTGGGGGCTCAAAACATGCAGTCTCTGAAGGTAGTTAGCACTCTGATATTTATATTAATCATGGCTGCTTTTTGTTTTCTAAAATTACATCTTAGTTTAGTGGTTTTTTAGTGATTGTCCTGTAGTAACTATGTTGAAGTGCAAGCTTTTGATCCCTCTCAACTAGTGGTAAGGTTATTAATACACTTTTTTTTTGGTCTTCTTGACAAACTAATGTTCATCATGTTGAATTGTATGACATACTCTAATAGCTTGGCACATCAATGTTATATCGTATTGCTTTAATTTTGCACAGTGTTTGTTTTACTATCATAAACCTTGAGATAGACTTGAAGTTTTTGTCGTTAGTACTTAGAAGAGTTATTTGAAGTATCTGTGATAGGGAGGAGTTGTCTCAATGATGATTATGGATAAGAATTAGTTGCTTTGCCTGAATATGCATGCTAGTGTAGTGTTAAGAGTTTTCAGTGACACCTTTATCAGAAATGAGATATTCGAATAATATGTCCTGCAGGTACAAATGTTTGTATGCTGTCCCATTGTTCTTTAGAAGGATTGTAGGTGAGTTTGGTCTATAGGCATGCATAAATCTGGGTTCAGGAGTGAAATTCGGTTCATGATTCTTCTGCAAAGTAGGCATGTGTGAAGAATCTAAAGACTTGGGGAGAGAAAATAATCCATCATATGTGTAACAATTTAGTTTTCCTTATTTGTGTCATGTGATATTCTTAACATTACCATGTATTGTTCCTATTTCCTTGAAGCATTTGCCTTGTTTTATGTAGTAACTGATGTTGTGTCATTCACGCAATTCCTCTTGCATTGATGCTTTTCAACAAGCAATTAGAGACTCTGTGAATTATAGTTCAAGTCTTCTTGAAACAGTTCTTTTTTCTGGTTGATGTTTCTTTCTTTTCTTTTTTTCCCATGTTTTCCTTATTTATGTGATTTTTTATTGGATATTTTGGAATACGGGGAATTGGTTAGTTTTTACACAATGCTATACTAGCAATATTGATGTATTGCATACTGGATTTTTATTCTCTTAATCGTTTAAATTCTTCTACTCTTTTTGATTGTGTTCATTTGGTTTGCTGATTGGATGCTTGACTATTTGTGGATGTGGTAAGCATGAGATATGATTTGTGGAGTACAACTGGGAGAACCTGATAACATTATATTGTGGTTGAGCCATGGGGAAGTGCAGACTTTTGGTACACCTTGAATACTTGTTGCATAACTATTGTTATTGCCTCTATTTGAACTTTTTGTCACTTTCATGTTTATATTGTTCTTGAGCCTTATGACAATTTCCTTAAACTTCTGCTTTGTTAAAAGCAATAGTTGAGCCATTTGTATGATATTGCTTTCAAATTTGTTTTTGAGAGTCTTGGCAAAAGGGAAGTTGTGAATGGTTTTCAGGTTTGATGTCCTCCTGTTTCGGAAGCCTTTGATGATCTTGGAAACGATATAAAGGTATTTCTTGCCATGCAGTTATTCTTTATTTTATTTTATTTTTTTTTCACCTGAAGCTTTCTTAGCTGAAGTAAAACTTGATCTCCCAATTGCAGCGGTTTCTGTAAAAATTATCTTAGCTTTTGCTGTAGAAGTTATTCAATTTTCTTGGTGATAATTTGCTTTCTGCCTTCTTCTCAAAGCTATGTTCTATAACCCAAAGATTCTCAGTGATGAATATGCAACCTATCCTGATAAAAAGTCTCTTAGGTATAGTTGTATGTCCTTAAGTTCCAAAAATGCCTCCTCGCCAACCATTAACATCGGACCATTACTGAGCAATCATACAAGAGAAGGAACCTATTCTCTTTATCCTCCAATTTGTGCCACAGCTTCCAATATAATATCTAATTGTTAGATCTTCATTGTCGTTTAATTAGTATATTAATTAAGTATTGATTTCGTTGATTTTTTAAGGCAATTTTTTGGCAGTGTAACTTGTGAGCTTTTCACTTGTTGAAAGCGCAGGATCTTTGTAGATGTCACAAGGAATGCTGAAACTAGTATTGAAATTGAGGTAGTGTAATGTTATTTTACCGTCTTTAATTCAATGTTTAACTCTCAATAATGGACTTCTTGACTGTAAAAATTACATGTGTTTGCAAGGTTGAAAGAAAACCATTTTGGAGCTCCTTGATGCCATAGCAGAAAGTGTCAATGGTCACATTTACTTTTCAGCGGACCCTAATTAATGTTATGGGAAGGCATTTTTTTTCATCAAAGCATTTTTTCTCTTAATGTTTTTTTGCATCCAGGCTTGTGCTGTTGTGACTTTGACGAATACATACATAATATTTCTCTGCTTTGGCTCAACATTGCATGCATAGTATAGTGTTGGAGTTTTTATTTCACCAAATTGTGAACAGATGCTTAGATCGAGATGGTAATTGTGCAATACTGAAGTATTTCCTTCCAGTTTTCTGAGGGTTCAATTGTAAATATGCTGTATTGTTGTCCTTTAGAAGGATTGAAGGTGAGTTCAGTCCTTGTAACTTATGCATGCATAAGATTGGGTTAATTTTGTCAAACTGGGTTCATGATTCTTCAGTGGACTAGGAGTCTATGAGGAATTAAAACACCTAGGAGAGGAAACAAGTCATCAGCATTCAATTTCTAAATCATGAACCTGATAGGGTTTGACATGGTGTTAAAATTCTGGATAGAAGGTAATTTGGAGCCAGATGATAGTCTATACAATGTTTCTGGATTAGGTTTACCAAAGACTCACTAAATAGGTTGTTTGTTATTGAACTTGGGGCTCAAAACATGCAGTCTCTGAAGGTAGTTAGCACTCTGATATTTATATTAATCATGGCTGCTTTTTGTTTTCTAAAATTACATCTTAGTTTAGTGGTTTTTTAGTGATTGTCCTGTAGTAACTATGTTGAAGTGCAAGCTTTTGATCCCTCTCAACTAGTGGTAAGGTTATTAATACACTTTTTTTTTGGTCTTCTTGACAAACTAATGTTCATCATGTTGAATTGTATGACATACTCTAATAGCTTGGCACATCAATGTTATATCTGTATTGCTTTAATTTTGCACAGTGTTTGTTTTACTATCATAAACCTTGAGATAGACTTGAAGTTTTTGTCGTTAGTACTTAGAAGAGTTATTTGAAGTATCTGTGATAGGGAGGAGTTGTCTCAATGATGATTATGGATAAGAATTAGTTGCTTTGCCTGAATATGCATGCTAGTGTAGTGTTAAGAGTTTTCAGTGACACCTTTACTGTAAACAGATATTCGAATAATATGTCCTGCAGGTACAAATGTTTGTATGCTGTCCCATTGTTCTTTAGAAGGATTGTAGGTGAGTTTGGTCTATAGGCATGCATAAATCTGGGTTCAGGAGTGAAATTCGGTTCATGATTCTTCTGCAAAGTAGGCATGTGTGAAGAATCTAAAGACTTGGGGAGAGAAAATAATCCATCATATGTGTAACAATTTAGTTTTCCTTATTTGTGTCATGTGATATTCTTAACATTACCATGTATTGTTCCTATTTCCTTGAAGCATTTGCCTTGTTTTATGTAGTAACTGATGTTGTGTCATTCACGCAATTCCTCTTGCATTGATGCTTTTCAACAAGCAATTAGAGACTCTGAATTATAGTTCAAGTCTTCTTGAAACAGTTCTTTTTTCTGGTTGATGTTTCTTTCTTTTCTTTTTTTCCCATGTTTTCCTTATTTATGTGATTTTTTATTGGATATTTTGGAATACGGGGAATTGGTTAGTTTTTACACAATGCTATACTAGCAATATTGATGTATTGCATACTGGATTTTTATTCTCTTAATCGTTTAAATTCTTCTACTCTTTTTGATTGTGTTCATTTGGTTTGCTGATTGGATGCTTGACTATTTGTGGATGTGGTAAGCATGAGATATGATTTGTGGAGTACAACTGGGAGAACCTGATAACATTATATTGTGGTTGAGCCATGGGGAAGTGCAGACTTTTGGTACACCTTGAATACTTGTTGCATAACTATTGTTATTGCCTCTATTTGAACTTTTTGTCACTTTCATGTTTATATTGTTCTTGAGCCTTATGACAATTTCCTTAAACTTCTGCTTTGTTAAAAGCAATAGTTGAGCCATTTGTATGATATTGCTTTCAGATTTGTTTTTGAGAGTCTTGGCAAAAGGGAAGTTGTGAATGGTTTTCAGGTTTGATGTCCTCCTGTTTCGGAAGCCTTTGATGATCTTGGAAACGATATAAAGGTATTTCTTGCCATGCAGTTATTCTTTATTTTATTTTATTTTTTTTTCACCTGAAGCTTTCTTAGCTGAAGTAAAACTTGATCTCCCAATTGCGGCGGTTTCGTAAAAATTATCTTAGCTTTTCTTTGTAGAAGTTATTCAATTTTCTTGGTGATAATTTGCTTTCTGCCTTCTTCTCAAAGCTATGTTCTATAACCCAAGATTCTGCGTGATGAATATGCAACCTATCCTGATAAAAAGTCTCTTAGGTATAGTTGTATGTCCTTAAGTTCCAAAAATGCCTCCTCGCCAACCATTAACATCGGACCATTACTGAGCAATCATACAAGAGAAGGAACCTATTCTCTTTATCCTCCAATTTGTGCCACAGCTTCCAATATAATATCTAATTGTTAGATCTTCATTGTCGTTTAATTAGTATATTAATTAAGTATTGATTTCGTTGATTTTTTAAGGCAATTTTTTGGCAGTGTAACTTGTGAGCTTTTCACTTGTTGAAAGCGCAGGATCTTTGTAGATGTCACAAGGAATGCTGAAACTAGTATTGAAATTGAGGTAGTGTAATGTTATTTTACCGTCTTTAATTCAATGTTTAACTCTCAATAATGGACTTCTTGACTGTAAAAATTACATGTGTTTGCAAGGTTGAAAGAAAACCATTTTGGAGCTCCTTGATGCCATAGCAGAAAGTGTCAATGGTCACATTTACTTTTCAGCGGACCCTAATTAATGTTATGGGAAGGCATTTTTTTTCATCAAAGCATTTTTTCTCTTAATGTTTTTTTGCATCCAGGCTTGTGCTGTTGTGACTTTGAGAATACATACATAATATTTCTGCTTTGGCTCAACATTGCATGCATAGTATAGTGTTGGAGTTTTTATTTCACCAAATTGTGAACAGATGCTTAGATCGAGATGGTAATTGTGCAATACTGAAGTATTTCCTTCCAGTTTTCTGAGGGTTCAATTGTAAATATGCTGTATTGTTGTCCTTTAGAAGGATTGAAGGTGAGTTCAGTCCTTGTAACTTATGCATGCATAAGATTGGGTTAATTTTTGTCAAACTGGGTTCATGATTCTTCAGTGGACTAGGAGTCTATGAGGAATTAAAACACCTAGGAGAGGAAACAAGTCATCAGCATTCAATTTCTAAATCATGAACCTGATAGGGTTTGACATGGTGTTAAAATTCTGGATAGAAGGTAATTTGGAGCCAGATGATAGTCTATACAATGTTTCTGGATTAGGTTTACCAAAGACTCACTAAATAGGTTGTTTGTTATTGAACTTGGGGCTCAAAACATGCAGTCTCTGAAGGTAGTTAGCACTCTGATATTTATATTAATCATGGCTGCTTTTTGTTTTCTAAAATTACATCTTAGTTTAGTGGTTTTTTAGTGATTGTCCTGTAGTAACTATGTTGAAGTGCAAGCTTTTGATCCCTCTCAACTAGTGGTAAGGTTATTAATACACTTTTTTTTTGGTCTTCTTGACAAACTAATGTTCATCATGTTGAATTGTATGACATACTCTAATAGCTTGGCACATCAATGTTATATCTGTATTGCTTTAATTTTGCACAGTGTTTGTTTTACTATCATAAACCTTGAGATAGACTTGAAGTTTTTGTCGTTAGTACTTAGAAGAGTTATTTGAAGTATCTGTGATAGGGAGGAGTTGTCTCAATGATGATTATGGATAAGAATTAGTTGCTTTGCCTGAATATGCATGCTAGTGTAGTGTTAAGAGTTTTCAGTGACACCTTTATCAGAAATAGATATTCGAATAATATGTCCTGCAGGTACAAATGTTTGTATGCTGTCCCATTGTTCTTTAGAAGGATTGTAGGTGAGTTTGGTCTATAGGCATGCATAAATCTGGGTTCAGGAGTGAAATTCGGTTCATGATTCTTCTGCAAAGTAGGCATGTGTGAAGAATCTAAAGACTGGGAGAGAAAAATAATCCATCATATGTGTAACAATTTAGTTTTCCTTATTTGTGTCATGTGATATTCTTAACATTACCATGTATTGTTCCTATTTCCTTGAAGCATTTGCCTTGTTTTATGTAGTAACTGATGTTGTGTCATTCACGCAATTCCTCTTGCATTGATGCTTTTCAACAAGCAATTAGAGACTCTGTGAATTATAGTTCAAGTCTTCTTGAAACAGTTCTTTTTTCTGGTTGATGTTTCTTTCTTTTCTTTTTTTCCCATGTTTTCCTTATTTATGTGATTTTTTATTGGATATTTTGGAATACGGGGAATTGGTTAGTTTTTACACAATGCTATACTAGCAATATTGATGTATTGCATACTGGATTTTTATTCTCTTAATCGTTTAAATTCTTCTACTCTTTTTGATTGTGTTCATTTGGTTTCTTTGATTGGATGCTTGACTATTTGTGGATGTGGTAAGCATGAGATATGATTTGTGGAGTACAACTGGGAGAACCTGATAACATTATATTGTGGTTGAGCCATGGGGAAGTGCAGACTTTTGGTACACCTTGAATACTTGTTGCATAACTATTGTTATTGCCTCTATTTGAACTTTTTGTCACTTTCATGTTTATATTGTTCTTGAGCCTTATGACAATTTCCTTAAACTTCTGCTTTGTTAAAAGCAATAGTTGAGCCATTTGTATGATATTGCTTTGATTTGTTTTTGAGAGTCTTGGCAAAAGGGAAGTTGTGAATGGTTTTCAGGTTTGATGTCCTCCTGTTTGAAGCCTTTGATGATCTTGGAAACGATATAAAGGTATTTCTTGCCATGCGCTTATTCTTTATTTTATTTTATTTTTTTTCACCTGAAGCTTTCTTAGTCAAGTAAAACTTGATCTCCCAATTGCGGCGGTTTCGTAAAAATTATCTTAGCTTTTCTTTGTAGAAGTTATTCAATTTTCTTGGTGATAATTTGCTTTCTGCCTTCTTCTCAAAGCTATGTTCTATAACCCAGCATTCTGCAGTGATGAATATGCAACCTATCCTGATAAAAAGTCTCTTAGGTATAGTTGTATGTCCTTAAGTTCCAAAAATGCCTCCTCGCCAACCATTAACATCGGACCATTACTGAGCAATCATACAAGAGAAGGAACCTATTCTCTTTATCCTCCAATTTGTGCCACAGCTTCCAATATAATATCTAATTGTTAGATCTTCATTGTCGTTTAATTAGTATATTAATTAAGTATTGATTTCGTTGATTTTTTAAGGCAATTTTTTGGCAGTGTAACTTGTGAGCTTTTCACTTGTTGAAAGCGCAGGATCTTTTGTAGATGTCACAAGGAATGCTGAAACTAGTATTGAAATTGAGGTAGTGTAATGTTATTTTACCGTCTTTAATTCAATGTTTAACTCTCAATAATGGACTTCTTGACTGTAAAAATTACATGTGTTTGCAAGGTTGAAAGAAAACCATTTTGGAGCTCCTTGATGCCATAGCAGAAAGTGTCAATGGTCACATTTACTTTTCAGCGGACCCTAATTAATGTTATGGGAAGGCATTTTTTTTCATCAAAGCATTTTTTCTCTTAATGTTTTTTTGCATCCAGGCTTGTGCTGTTGTGACTTTGACGAATACATACATAATATTTCTCTGCTTTGGCTCAACATTGCATGCATAGTATAGTGTTGGAGTTTTTATTTCACCAAATTGTGAACAGATGCTTAGATCGAGATGGTAATTGTGCAATACTGAAGTATTTCCTTCCAGTTTTCTGAGGGTTCAATTGTAAATATGCTGTATTGTTGTCCTTTAGAAGGATTGAAGGTGAGTTCAGTCCTTGTAACTTATGCATGCATAAGATTGGGTTAATTTTGTCAAACTGGGTTCATGATTCTTCAGTGGACTAGGAGTCTATGAGGAATTAAAACACCTAGGAGAGGAAACAAGTCATCAGCATTCAATTTCTAAATCATGAACCTGATAGGGTTTGACATGGTGTTAAAATTCTGGATAGAAGGTAATTTGGAGCCAGATGATAGTCTATACAATGTTTCTGGATTAGGTTTACCAAAGACTCACTAAATAGGTTGTTTGTTATTGAACTTGGGGCTCAAAACATGCAGTCTCTGAAGGTAGTTAGCACTCTGATATTTATATTAATCATGGCTGCTTTTTTGTTTTCTAAAATTACATCTTAGTTTAGTGGTTTTTTAGTGATTGTCCTGTAGTAACTATGTTGAAGTGCAAGCTTTTGATCCCTCTCAACTAGTGGTAAGGTTATTAATACACTTTTTTTTTGGTCTTCTTGACAAACTAATGTTCATCATGTTGAATTGTATGACATACTCTAATAGCTTGGCACATCAATGTTATATCTGTATTGCTTTAATTTTGCACAGTGTTTGTTTTACTATCATAAACCTTGAGATAGACTTGAAGTTTTTGTCGTTAGTACTTAGAAGAGTTATTTGAAGTATCTGTGATAGGGAGGAGTTGTCTCAATGATGATTATGGATAAGAATTAGTTGCTTTGCCTGAATATGCATGCTAGTGTAGTGTTAAGAGTTTTCTTGACACCTTTATCAGAAATGATATTCGAATAATATGTCCTGCAGGTACAAATGTTTGTATGCTGTCCCATTGTTCTTTAGAAGGATTGTAGGTGAGTTTGGTCTATAGGCATGCATAAATCTGGGTTCAAGAGTGAAATTCGGTTCATGATTCTTCTGCAAAGTAGGCATGTGTGAAGAATCTAAAGACTTGGGGAGAGAAAATAATCCATCATATGTGTAACAATTTAGTTTTCCTTATTTGTGTCATGTGATATTCTTAACATTACCATGTATTGTTCCTATTTCCTTGAAGCATTTGCCTTGTTTTATGTAGTAACTGATGTTGTGTCATTCACGCAATTCCTCTTGCATTGATGCTTTTCAACAAGCAATTAGAGACTCTGTGAATTATAGTTCAAGTCTTCTTGAAACAGTTCTTTTTTCTGGTTGATGTTTCTTTCTTTTCTTTTTTTTCCCATGTTTTCCTTATTTATGTGATTTTTTATTGGATATTTTGGAATACGGGGAATTGGTTAGTTTTTACACAATGCTATACTAGCAATATTGATGTATTGCATACTGGATTTTTATTCTCTTAATCGTTTAAATTCTTCTACTCTTTTTGATTGTGTTCATTTGGTTTGCTGATTGGATGCTTGACTATTTGTGGATGTGGTAAGCATGAGATATGATTTGTGGAGTACAACTGGGAGAACCTGATAACATTATATTGTGGTTGAGCCATGGGGAAGTGTAGACCTTCGGTACACCTTGAACGCTTGTTGCATAGCTGTTGTTATTGCCTCTGTTTGAACTTGTTGTCAATTTGATGTTTATATTGTTCTTGAGCCTTGTGACAATTTCCTTCAACTTTGTCATTGCTAAAAGCAATAGTTGAGCCATTTGTATGACATTGCTTTCAAATTTGTTTTTGAGAGTCTTGGCAAAGGGGAAGCTGCGAATGATTTTCAGGTTTGATGCCCTCCTGTTTCGGAAGCCTTTGATGATCTTGGAAACGCTATAAAGATATTTCTTGCCATGCAGTTATTCTTTATTTTATTTTATTTTTTTTCACCTGAAACTTTCTTAGCTGGAGTAAAACTTGATCTCCCAGTTGCAGCAGCTTCTGTAATAATTATGTTAGCTTCTGCTGTAAAAGTTATTCAATTTTCTTGGTGATAATTTGCTTTCTGCCTTCTTCTCAGAGCTATGTTCTATCACCCAGCATTCTGCAGTGATGAATATGCAACCTATCCTGATAAAAGGTCTCTTAGGTATAGTTGTATGTCCTTACATTCCAAAAATGCCTCCTCGCCGACCACTAACATTGGACCATTACTAAGGAACTATACAAGAGAAGGAACCTGTTCTCTTTAGCCTCCAATTTGTGGCACAGTTTTCAATATAATATCTAATTGTTAGACCTTCCTTGTGGTTTAAGTAGTATATTTATTAAGTATTGGATTCGTTGATTTTTTAAGGCAGTTTTTGGCAGTGGAATTTGTGGTCTTTTCACTGGTGGAAAGTGCAGGATCTTTTGTAGATTTGACAAGGAATGCTGAAACTAGTATTGAAATTGAGGTAGTATAATGTTATTTTACTGTCTTTAATTCAATGTTTAACTTTCAATAATGGAATTCTTGACAGTAAAAATTACTTGTGTTTGCAAGGTTGAAAGAAAACAATTCCGGAGCTCCTGGATGCTGTAGCAAAAAGTGCCAATGGTCACATTTACTTTTCAGCAGACCTTAATTAATGTTATGGAGGGGCATTTTTTTTCATCAAAGCTTTTTTTCTCTAATGTTTTTTTGCATCCAAGCTTGTGCTTTGACTTTGACGAATACATACATAATATTTTTTAGCTTTAGCTCAACATTGCATGCCTAGTGTAGTATTAGAGTCTTCACTGCACCAAATTGTTAACAGATGCTCAGATCGAGACGGTAACAGTGTAGTACTCAAGTATTTCCCGCCAGTTTTCTAAGGGTTCAACCGTAAATATGCTGTACCGTTTTCCTTTAGAAGGGTTGAAGGTGAGTCTAGTCCTTATAACTTATGCATGCATAAGACTGGGTTGATTTTGTCAAACTGGGTCCATGATTCTTCAGTGGACTAGGTGTCTATGAGGAATTAAAATACCTAGGAGAGGAAACAATTCATCAGCATTCAATTTCCAAATCATGAAACTGTTAGGGTTTGACATGGTGTTAAAATTCTGGATAGAAGGTACAACATTGCATGCCTAGTGTAGTATTAGAGTCTTCACTGCACCAAATTGTTAACAGATGCTCAGATCGAGACGGTAACAGTGTAGTACTCAAGTATTTCCTGCCAGTTTTCTGAGGGTTCAACCGTAAATATGCTGTACCGTTTTCCTTTAGAAGGGTTGAAGGTGAGTCCAGTCCTTATAACTTATGCATGCATAAGACTGGGTTAATTTTGTCAAACTGGGTCCATGATTCTTCAGTGGACTAGGTGTCTATGAGGAATTAAAATACCTAGGAGAGGAAACAATTCATCAGCATTCAATTTCCAAATCATGAAACTGTTAGGGTTTGACATGGTGTTAAAATTCTGGATAGAAGGTAATTCGGAGCCAGATGATATTCCGTACCATGTTTTTGGATTAGGTTTACAAAAAACTCACTAAACAGGTGTTTGTTATTGAACTTGGGGCTCAAAAGATGCAGTCTCTGAAAATATGCAGCCTTTGAAGGTAGTTAGCACTTTGATATTTATCTTAACTATGGCTACTTTTTCTTTTCTAAAATTACATCTTAATTTAGTTGCTTTTTAGTGACTGCCCTGTAGTAGCTATGTTGAAGTGCAAGCTTTTGATCTCACTCAACTAGTGGTAAGGTTATTAATATACCTTTTTTTTGGTCTTCTTGACAAACTTATGTTCATTATGTTGAATTGTATGACATACTCTAATAGCTTTGCACATCAATGTTATATCTGTATAGGTTTAATTTTGCACAATTTTCGTTCTACTATCATAAACCTTGAGATAGACTTGACGTTTTTGTTGTTAGAACTTAGAAGAGCTATTTGAAGCATCTGTGATAGGAAGGAGTTGTCTCAATGATGATTGTAGACAAGAATTAGTTGTTTTGCCTGAATATTGCATGCTAGTGTAGTGTTAGAGTTTTCAGTGACACCTTTACTATAAACAGATATTCAAATAAGTATGTCCTACCAGTACAAATGTTTGTATACTGTCCCATTGCTCTTTAGAAGGATTGTAGGTGTGTTTGGTCTATAGGCATGCATAAATCTGGGTTCAGGAGTGAAATTCGGTTCATGATTCTTCTTCAGAGTAGGCATGTGTGAAGAATCTAAAAACCTTGGGAGAGAAAATAATCCATCATATGTGTAACAATTTAGTTTTCCTTATTTATGTCATGTGATATTCTTAACAATACCATGTACTGTTCTTATTTCCTTGACGCATCTGTCTTGTTTTATGTATTAACTGATGTTGTGTCGTTCACGCAATTCCTCTTGCATTGTTACGTTTTAACAAGCAATTAAGGACTCTATGAATTATAGTTCAAGACTTCTTGAAATAGTTGTTTCCTTTTTCTGGTTGATGTTTCTTTGTTTCCTTTTCCTGGTTGATGTTTCTTTCTTTTCTTTTTTCCCCATGTTTTCCTTCTTTATTTGATTTTTTATAAGATATTTTGGAATACGAGGAGTTGGTTAGTTTTTACACAGTGCTATACTAGCAATATTGATGTATTGCATACTGGATTTTTGTTCTCTTAACCGTTTAAATTCTTCTACTCTTTTTGATTGTGTTCATTTGGTTTGCTGATTGGATGCTTGACCATATGTGGAGGTGGTAAGCATGAGATATGATTTGTGGAGCACAACTGGGAGAACCTGGTAACATTATATTGTGGTTGAGCCATGGGGAAGTGCAGACTTTTGGTACACCTTGAACACTTGTTGCACAACTATTGTTATTGCCTCTGTTCGAACTTCTTGTCAATTTGATGATTATATTGTTCTTGGGCCTTATGAAAATTTCCTTGAACTTCGTCATTGTTAAAAGCAATAGTTGAGCCATTTGTATGATATTGCTTCCAGATTTGTTTTTGAGAGTCTTGGCAAAAGGGAAGTTGTGAATGATTTTCAGGTTTGATGTCCTCTTATTTCGAAAGCCTTTGATGATCTTGGAAGTGAAATAAAGGTATTTCTTGCCATGCAGTTATCCTTTATTATTTTTTTGTTTTCACCTGAAACTTTCTTAGCTGAAGTAAAATTTGATCTCCCAAGTGCAGTTTACGTAAAAATTATGTTAGCTTCTGCTGTAAAATTTATTCAATTTTCTTGGTGATAATTTGCTTTTTGCCTTCTTCTCAGAGCTATGTTCTATCACCTAGCATTCTGCAATGATGAATATGCAACCTATCCTGATAAAAAGTCTCTTAGGTATAGTTGTATGTCCTTACGTTCCAAAAATGCATCCTTGCCGACCACTAACATCGGACCATTACTAAGGAACCATACAAGAGAAGGAACCTGTTGTCTTTAGCCTCCAATTTGTGCCACAGTTTCCAATATAATATCTAATTGTTAGACCTTCATTGTGGTTTAACTAGTATATTAATTAAGTATTGATTTCGTTGAATTTTTAAGGCAATTTTTTGGCAACGTAACTTGTGATCTTTTCACTTGTTGAAAGCGCAGGATCTTTTGTAGATGTCACAAGGAATGCTGAAACTAGTATTGAAATTGAGGTAGTGTAATGTTATTTTACCGTCTTTAATTCAATGTTTAACTCTCAATAATGGACTTCTTGACTGTAAAAATTACATGTGTTTGCAAGGTTGAAAGAAAACCATTTTGGAGCTCCCTGATGCCGTAGCAAAAGGTGTCAATGGTCACATTTACTTTTTAGCGAACCTTAATTAATGTTATGGGAAGGCATTTTTTTTCATCAAAGCATTTTTTCTCTTAATGTTTTTTTGCATCCAGGCTTGTGCTTTGACTTTGACGAATCCATACATAATATTTTTCAGCTTTGGCTCAACATTGGATGCCTAGTGTAGTATTGGAGTCTTCCCTGCACCAAATTGTTAACAGATGCTCAAATGAGACGGTAACAGTGTAGTACTCAAGTATTTCCTGCCAGTTTTCTGAGGGTTCAACCGTAAATATTCTGTACCGTTGTCCTTTAGAAGGGTTGAAGGCGAGTCTAGTCCTTATAACTTATGCATGCATAAGACTGGGTTAGTTTTGTCAAACTAGGTTCATGATTCTTCAGTGGACTAGGTGTCTATGAGGAATTAAAATACGTAGGAGAGGAAACAAAGCATCAGCTTTCAATTTCCAAATCGTGAACCTGTCCGGGTTTGACATGGTGTTAAAATTCTGGATAGAAGGTAATTTGGAGCTAGATATAGTCCGTACCATGTTTCTGGATCAGGTTTACCAAAGACTCACTAAACAGGTGATTGTTATTGAACTTGAGGCTCAAAAGATGCAGTCTCTAAAAAGATGCCGCCTCTGAAGGTAGTTAGCACTCTGATATTTATCTTAACTATGGCTGCTTTTTCTTTTCTAAAATTACATCCTAATTTAGTTGCTTTTTAGTGACTGCCCTGTTGTAGCTATGTTGAAGTGCAAGCTTTTGATCTCACTCAACTAGTGGTAAGGTTATTAATACACCTTTTTTTTGGTCTTCTTGACAAACTAATGTTCATCATGTTGAATTGTATGATATACTCTAATAGCTTGACACATCAATGTTATATCTGTATTGCTTTAATTTTGCAAAATTTTTGTTCTACTATCATAAACCTTGAGATAGACTTGAAGTTTTTGTTGTTAGAACTTAGAAGAGTTATTTGAAGTATTTGTGATAGGAAGAAGTTGTCTCAATGATGATTATGGATAAGAATTAGTTGCTTTGCCTGAATATTGCATGCTAGTGTAGTGTTAAGAGTTTTCAATAACACCTTTACTGTAAACAGATATTCAAATAAGTATGTCCTGCCGGTACAAATGTTTGTATGCTGTCCCATTGTTCTTTAGAAGGATTGTAGGTGAGTTTGGTCTATAGGCATGCATAAATCTGGGTTCAGGAGTGAAATTCGGTTCATGATTCTTCTGCAAAGTAGGCATGTGTGAAGAATCTAAAGACCTAGGGAGAGAAAATAATCCATCATATGTGTAACAATTTAGTTTTCCTTATTTGTGTCATGTGATATTCTTAACATAACCATGTACTGTTCCTATTTCCTTGAAGCATCTGCCTTGTTTTATTTATTAACTGATGTTGTGTCGTTCACGCAATTCCTCTTGCATTGTTGCTTTTCAACAAGCAATTAGAGACTCTGTGAATTATAGTCCAAGACTTTTTGAAACAATTCTTGTTTCTTTTTTCTAGTTGATATTTCTTTCTTTTCTTTTTTTCCCATGTTTTCCTTGTTTATGTGATTTTTTATTGGATGTTTTGGTATACAAGGAGTTGGTTAGTTTTTACACTGTGCTATACTAGAAAAATTAATGTATTGCATACTGGATTTTTTTTCTCTTAATCGTTTAAATTCTTCTACTCTTTTTGATTGTGTTCATTTGGTTTGCTGATTGGATGCTTGACCATATGTGGAGGTGGTAAGCATGAGATATTATTTGTGGAGTACAACTGGGAGAACCTGGTAACATTATAGTGTGCTTGAGCCATGGGGAAGAGCAGAGTTCCGGTACACCTTGAGCACTTGTTGCACAACTATTGTTATTGCCTTTGTTTGAACTTGTTGTCAATTTAATGATTATATTGTTCTTGAGCCTTATGACAATTTCCTTCAACTTCGTCATTGCTAAAAGCAATAGTTGAGCCATTTGTATGATATTGCTTTCAGATTTGTTTTTGAGAGTCTTGGCAAAAGGGAAGCTGTGAATGGTTTTCAGGTTTGATGTCCTCTTGTTTCGGACGCCTTTGATGATCTTGGAAACGCTATAAAGGTATTTCTTGCCATGCAGTTATTGTTTATTTTATTTTATTTTTTTTCACCTAAAGCTTTCTTAGCTGAAGTAAAACTTGATCTCCCAATTGCAGGAGTTTTTGTAAAAATTATCTTAGCTTCTGCTATAGAAGTTATTCAATTTTCTTGGTGATAATTTGCTTTCTACCTTCTTCTCAGAGCTATGTTCTATCACCCAGCATTCTGCAGTGATGAATATGCAACCTATCCTGATAAAAAGTCTCTTAGGTATAGTTGTATGTCCTTACGTTCCAAAAATGCCTCCTCGCCGACCACTAACATTGGACCATTACTAAGGAACCATACAAGAGAAGGAACCTGTTCTCTTTAGCCTCCAATTTGTGGCACAGTTTCCAATATAATATCTAATTGTTAGACCTTCATTGTGGTTTAAGTATTATATTTATTAAGTATTGGATTCGTTGATTTTTTAAGGCAGTTTTTGACAGTGGAATTTGTGAGCTTTTCACTGGTGGAAAGTGCAGGATCTTTTGTAGATTTGACAAGGAATGCTAAAGCTAGTATTGAAATTGAGGTAGTATAATGTTATTTTACTGTCTTTAATTCAATGTTTAACTTTCAATAATGGACTTCTTGACTATAAAAATTACCTGTGTTTGCAAGGTTGAAAGAAAACAATTTTGGAGCTCCCGGATGCTGTAGCAAAATGTGTCAATGGTCACATTTACTTTTCATGCAGACCTTAATTAATGTTATGGAAAGGCATTTTTTTCATCAAAGCTTTTTTTCTCTAATGTTTTTTTGCATCCAGGCTTGTGCTTTGACTTTGACGAGTACATACATAATATTTTTTAGCTTTGGCTCAACATTGCATGCATAGTATAGTGATGGAGTTTTTATTTTGCCAAATTGTGAGCAGATGCTTAGATCGAGACGGTAATTGTGCAATACTAAAGTATTTCCTTCCTGTTTTCTGAGGGTTCAACTGTAAATACATTGTTCCATTGTCCTCTAGAAGGATTGATGATGAGTCTAGTCCTTATGCATGCGTAAGACTGGGTTCGTTTGTCAAACTGGGTTCATGTTTCTTCTGTGGACTAGGTTTCGATGATGAATTAAAAGACCTAGGAGAGGAAACAAGTCATCATATGCCAATTTAAATTCCTTTTGTTTATTGTGTCATGCGATTTTATTTGTATTGTGTTCATTTCCTTTATCCATCTTGTTTTATGTACTAACTGATTTTGGGTAGTTTTTACAATTGTTCCGCCATTCTTGTTTTTCGACAAGCGATTAAAGACTATATGTGAATTACAGTTAAATACTAAGTTTCATAGTTCTTAATTCTTGTTTCTTTGTTGCTGTTTCTTTATTTTCTTTTTTGCCATGTTATTCTTTATTGATGTGATTCTTTTCTAAAATTATTGATCTATTATGAGGTTTTGGTAAACATTTTGTCAATGCTATAAAGGCAATGTTGTGTAGTGGTTTTTTAATTCTCTTAGTCATTTATATTTTTTTGCTCTTTATGATTATGTTCATCTGTTTTGCTCATAGGATGCTTGATTGGTAGCGATGGTGGTCAGAATGAGTTATGATATGTGTATGACAATGAGGAGAACCTGGTAACATTATATTGTCCTTAGGAATTCTATTTTCTATGGTTTTGCTTAAGTTTTGGACAATTTTCAAGTTCTATGTACTTAAACCTAATGAAAAGCTCGAAGCATTTGTGATAGGAAGAATTATGTCAGGATGATCAATGAAAAGCAATCATTTAATACATCAAGCCTTGTAACCTTACATGCAATCTTAGAGTAAGAATTAAAAAAAAAAAGGCTAGAGTCCTCGACATTTAAATCTCAACTTGTTCGTTTTGTATGTTGCAATGAGTGTTTGGATATAGCTGTCAAGAAGGTTGTTTTGCATGTTTTAATGGAATTTATTAATAGATTCTTCTTAATAAAATTAATTAAATCTGCCTGTCGTTGTTCAACACTTGGGTTTTCCTTTAGTATGTTACTATTGTTATGACTTAATGGGTTCTACTTAAATCGCTGCCTGAGGTGTCCGGTCTTAGCATTTCGGTGTAATTGCTAATTCTTTTGCTCTTCAGTGGAACAAATTATGCGTGCTTGTTTTTGGGGCAACTAGATAAACAGAATGACTAAAATATCCCTTTGTTTTTCTATTAATGATCATGGAGAGGCCCCTTTACTATTCTATTTAAATAGGCTATTCTATTTGTATGGATGTGCAATAGGTTTCTATTCAATCGTTGTTTGTTTATTCGTTTGCTGTTCTTTTCTTTATGGTGGTGGGTTGGAGGACTTTGATAGTTCTTGAGGTTCATACCCTGGAAGTCATTTGTTCAAATATCATCTCCACAACATTCTATTTTGTTTTGATAATAAAAGCAGGTTTAATTCTGTTAACTAGCTATTAATTAACAATTGTCTTTTTTGATAGGAGGCTTTACCTCAGATGATTGTTAATAGTACTCTTATAGACAAATGCATGGTAATTCAAAAAACACTATATGCTTGAAGATTGTTATTTTCTGAAGATTTGTCTCTATTTGCTTTGATATACTGTTTACGTGCTGAGTGTTTAGGTAGTCTCTTGGGAGCACAAAAAACTTTTTGCTTGTAAAGATTTATACACTTTAATCTTTTTAGTTGGGTGTGCGGTAAATGCTAGCTAAGAATGAGATTAAGATTTGAACCCCACCTTTTTAAATATTGATGCTATATCCTTCCCTTTTTTCCCTTTTTCTTTTTGATATTGAAGCTTTTGTACCTTATGTAGCTTTGAGCTGTGAATTTGACATTTTCTTGATCTATGCCTCATTGATTTGTCTGATATTGCATTTGGTTCAATAGCACTAGACTCTTTGAACTCGTGGTGCAGAGACAATTTCCTTTTTTAATTACTCATAACAAAAATTATTTTGTAGTCAAAGGTCCAACTAGTGTTTATGATTGCTGATTGTCTTGAATCTCAATATCTCTGCTATTCTTAAGGTTGTTTCTGTTGTATTTTTTTTTTCTTTATAGTGTCAGTTTTATAAATGGCTACGCATATAGCAGGATCAACAACATAAATGTTGGTAATTATTATGTTGTAAACTTTTTATTTTTTCTTTGGTAATTTCGCATGTTATCCCCTCCATTTTGAATTTTCCTGTCAGATTGTTAGCAGCTTTGCTTGTCTGCTGTTGCTGACTTAACAGGTATACTCTTTTCTAATTCCCAATTCATAAAGCAATGCAAACCTAAGTAATCACATTGGTAATATGTTCGTATAACTGTTATGTTAGATATGGTATGTCAGTTCCTTGTTTTGTAACTTGAAGACATTGTTAAAAGGTGTCAACTTTGTCTTGTCTTCTTTTGCATTTTTGTGACATAAGATTAGCCCTGCTAGTTTTGGTGAAGTACTGCTTATATATGATCTTCTGTAGGAGTTTGCACGATGCTACAAGTACTTTTTCTATTTTCCATTTTAGAAAGCAGCCAGTGAAATGCCAAACATTGAAAATCCATTATTTTATCTGTTAGAACTTTCAGTTTCTTTGGCTTTGTATAATTTCTTTAATGTGTTTATTCAGATGTAGGCTATCATTGTTGAACTTGTACACTGAAAGATTTTTGTAACAAGTTTTGTTTTATCTTGTTTGCTTATTTGGATACTTTTGATATATGTGAGGATGTTGGACATCTGTTATGACAAGTAATGAGCTTGTCATGGACACTTAGATGTGGTATCTTTCATTCTAGTAATGGTCTTCTAACTAGCCACATTTTTTTTTCAATATGGTATTGTATTATTACATTCTTTACCCTTTTCCTTTTAAGAGACCTGAAAGATAAAATGGTTTCAAACTTATTGAATAATCTGGGGTTGAGCCCTGGTGTTGGGCAGTTTTGGATCCCTTTTCTTGTTATTTAATATTTTGGAACCAGGGAAATTTTCAGCGGGTGTCTGAGAGAATGTTTAACTTTTTTTCCATGCCTTGTTTGTAGTTCTTGTTGTCTGTTTAATAATTAAAGCTACTCCACTTTTCAGTTTTCTCATTGTTGTCTGACATTGTGGGAGAGTATTATGTGCTTAGTTTGTCAGTTCATTGCTAAACAGTCTGGTTTGGTTCTCAACAAATCTCTTCAATTTTTTATTCAAGTGAGAATCAGCTGTTTGAGACTGTAATTTGGTAACATTCTTTTCCACTTTTCCGAATTTGTGCTGGACTAGTTCAAAGTAGGGTTTGTAATCCCAATTTACCTAACCTTTTTGATTTACTGATGATTGTTATGATATACAAAGATGGCTTGCTCTTTCCAAGTGCTAGGAGTGATTGGTTTCGACAACCTTGCATTTTTTGAAAAAAATTGGAACTAGATTCGGCCTATGGGAAAATTGAATTACCCCCACTTTTTGAAAAATGACAAATACACCACCAAAAAATTACAAATACACCCCTAATAGTTTACAAAAATTATAATTTAGTCTCAGTTCTTATTTGGGTACCTAGACCTCGATTCCAATCCCGGTTCCTAGTTCCAACACTGTAAGAATCGGAACTGGACCTTGGACCGGGAATTCCCAATTCTAATTTTCCAGAACCATAACAGGATCTTAATGGGGCCAGTTTCAGTACCTACTTGGAACCGGCGAATGGATACCCGCAAGTTCTGGTTCTACCCTTTACCCATGCTCACCCCTACCAAGTGCCATGTGTATTTCTTTTATTTAAGTATGCGATCTATTAGGTAAAGGTAGGTGTAAATGTGGCATGAGTAAATGATGGCTCGAATGCATGCTAGCCATCTGAGCCTAGATTGACTGCTAAGAATATATAAAATAAAATCCATCCAACTTATGAGATGCTAACTTGCTGAGTCAGGCCTTAATACCTAAGATAATTAAAAATTTACCTCAAACTTTATGCTAACTTTCTGGTTGATGTATCCTTCTTTTCTCTTTTTCCCATGTTTTCTTTATTTATGTGATTCTTTATTGGATCTTTTGGAATATGGGGATTTGGTTAGTTTTTACACAATGCTAGATAAGCAATATTGATGTATTGCATAGTGGATTTTTTGTTCTCTTAATCATTTAAATTCTTCTACTCTTTTTGCTTATGTTCATTTGGTTTGCTCATTGAATGCTTGACTATATGTGGAGGAGGTAAGCATGAGATATGATTTGTGGAGTACAACTAGGAGAACCTTGTAACATTATATTGTGATTGAGCCATGGGGAAGTGCAGACTTTTGGTACACCGTGAACACTAGTTGTATAGCTACTATTATTACCTCTGTTTGAACTTGTCGATTTGATGTTTATATTGTTCATGAACGTTATGACAATTTCCTTCATCTTCTGCATTTTTAAAAAAACAATACTTGATCCATTTGTATGATATTGCTTTTAGGTTTGTGTTGAGAGTCTTGGAAAAGGCAAGCCGCGAATGATGTTGAGGTTTGAGGTTCTCCTGTTTCGAAAGCCTTTGATGTTCTTGGAAATGCTACAAAGGCATTGCTTGCCTTGCAATTTTTTTTTTCACCTGAAGCTTTCTTAGTTGAAGTAAAATTTGATCTCTTAAATGCGGCAGTTTCTGTAAAAATTATGTTAGCTTCTGCTGTAGAAGTTATTCAATTTTCTTGGGGATAATTTGCTTTCTGCCTTTTTCTTAGAGGTATCTTCTATCACCCAACATTCTGCAATGATGAAGATGCTACCTATCTTGATAAAAGGTCTCGTAGGTATAGTTGGAATAATATCTTTTCCGAACCTATTCTTTCAAAGATTTACGAATTTCCAAATCATGATTCAACGTTGTACTCTGCTTTTAGGGTTTGACATTGTGTTAAATTTCTGGATAGAAGGTAATTTGGAGCCAGATGATAGTCCATACAATGTTTCTGGATTAGGTTTAACAAAGACTCACTAGGTTGTTTGTTATTGAACTTGGGGCTCAAAAAATGTAGTCTCTGAAAAGGTGCAGCCTTTGAATGTAGTTAGTACTCTGATACTTATCTTAATGATGGCTTTTTAGTGATTGTCCTATAGTAGCTATGTTGAAGTGCAAGCTTTTGATACAACTGAACTAGTGGTAAGGTTACTAATATACCTTTTTTTGGTCTTCTTAACAAACTAATGTTTATTATGTTGAATTGTATGACATACTCTAATAGCATTGCACATCAATGTTATATCTGCATTTCTTTAATTTTGTACAATTTTCGTTCTACTATCATAAACCTTGATATAGACTTGAAGTTTTTTTTCTCAGAAGAATTGTTTGAAGTATGTGATGGGGAAGAGTTATCTCAATAATGATTATGAATAAGTAATCTTCCCAGGGCTGATTCTTTTTTAATTTACATGCGTTGTGGCATTGTAGTTTTTCATGCTTCGTTGATGCTTGACCAATGTCAGTTTAATTTCTTTTTTGGTGGATTTCATGTAATCATTGGTTTTTTGTTGGATTCCTCCATGCTTTTAGTTATGGGCATTATAAATCAGTTATTTAGTTTCCCCTAATGATTTGAATTGCCTAATATCGATTGAGGATTGCTTTCCTCTTCTTGAACAAGAATTTGGTACATGGGGTTTTGGCTTGGAAGTCTTGATGGATGGGATGGACGTCACAAAATTCACCCACTCCTAGCAGATATGTTGTTTTACACTTAGGCTTGTGTGTTTATCATTAAAAAGCATGTAAATTCTCAGTGTTTTTTTTTCTTCTTCTTTTTTTAATTGATATGTTCAATTTTGGCTGTCTCTATCTCTCTATGCTGGAAGTCTTCATTCATCACCAATGTCTGTTGAAATTATTCATGGTCATGAGTGTATCAAATGTTTGTATCAGGTCACATGATTTTAGGATTTTCTTTATCATATTCTATTAGTTTCGCAAAGTTTTCCTATAGATATTTGGACTATTTATGCAGGAAATTGATCACTTTTAGAGAAGTACTTATACGTATGAAATCCCTTATGGAGAGCTCTTCTTGGAGAATGAGTGAAGTACTTAACGATTATTCTCGTTTTTGTTAGCTTAATATTTTATTGAATTACTGTTGTTTGGTAAAGATTGAATAATCTATGTGAAATCCGGAAGAAAACACCTAATAATTTTTTATTATTGTATTCTACTTTAGCATAGGTTACAGTAGTCTAGTTATATAGACTTTATTAGGATATCCTGATAACTCTTAGGTCCAGGATTACCCCTTTATTCAAACAGATAAAATTAAGATAAATCCTAAGTTTAAAGAACCCTTGCTATGCTTATCAAGAACTTCTACATTTCCCCTCAAGCTGGTGAGAAAAAATTTAGCATTCCTAACTTCGAAACTAGATTTTTGAAACTCTGTCTAAACAATCCTTTTGTAAGAATGTCCACAGTCTGTTGGCTCATAGGTAGATAGATAACACATAGTAGCTTGTGGTCAATCTTCTCTTTAATAAAGTGTCTATCAATCTCCACATGCTTGATTTTATCATGATGTATTGGATTATGCGCAATCCCAATCGCCTTGTCATCACAGTAAAGCTTCATAGGATCTTCACTCTTGATTCTTAGTTCTGCCAAGAGTCTTTTTAACCATATTAGCTCACAAATACCTTGTAACATTGCTGATATTCAGCTTCTACACTGCTCCTTGCAACCATAGTTTGCTCTTGCTTTTGCAGGTCAACAAATTTCCCCAAACGAAGGTACAATACCCTAAAGTTAATCTTCTATCACTCATTGAACCTGCCCAGTCTGCATTCGTGAATGCTTCCGCCTTTCTTTCATTGGTTTTCTCAAAAACCAATCCTTTCCCAGGTGTCATCTTTAGGTAGCTTAAGATTCTAATTGCGACTTCAAGATGCTTCTCCTGTGGGTTGTACATGTGTTGGCTTTATACGTTTACAAAGAAGGCTACGTCAAGCCTTGTATGAGCCAAGTATATCAGCCTCCCAACCAATCATTGATACCTGCCTTTTTCAATTGGTGTATCTCCCTTGTCATGGTCAAACTTCACATTTGGCTCTACAGGAGTCTCAACAGGCTTACGCCCTAACATTCCAGTATCTTTTAACATATTCAAAACATATTTTCTTTGAGAAATAGAGATTCCCTTCTTACTCCTGGCAACCTCTATCCCTAAAAAATATCTCAACTATCCTAGATCCTTTATCTCAAACTCCCTGGTAAAACCTTTTTTACCATTTCCATTTCTTCCAAATTGTTTCATGTAAAAATAATATCATCTACATATACTATTAAGACAGTAATCTTACCCCCATTATTCTTGAAAAGCAAAGTGTGACCAATCTGACCTTGTGTGAACCCATAACTTCTAATAGCCATGGTAAATTTTTCAAACTAGGCCTTAGGAGACTGTTTCAAACCATACAAGGATTTCTTTAGCTTACAAACGTTCCTCCCTATCTGATTACCTTCAAAACTTGGTGGCAACTCCATATACACCTCTTCTGCCAGGTCACCATTCAAGAAAACATTCTTTACATCCAGTTGTTGCAAGGGCTAGTCTAAGTTTGCAGCCAAGGAAAGGAGAACTTGAATAGTATTCAGCTTGGCTACAAGGGCAAAGGTTTCCTGGTAATCTATTCCATTGGTCTGTGTGAGTCCCTTAGCTACCAACCTTGCCTTATGTCTCTCAACTGAACCATCTGCCTCATATTATACCGTAAACACCCATTTATAGCCCACAATAGTCTTCCTCTTAGGTAAGCTCACCAATTCCCGTGTTCCATTTTTTCAAGGGCCTTCATCTCTTCCATTATAGCTTTTCTCCATTTAGGATCATCCAATGCTTCCTGTATTGACTTAGGAACCTCTATGGTTGTGAGATTAGTAGCAAATACTCAAAAATCAGCAATAGATTGTCACAGTACACAAAATGTGATCCTTCCTGTATTGACTTAGGAACCTCTATGGTTGTGAGATTAGTAGCAAATACTCAAAAATCAGCAATAGATTGTCACAATACACAAAATGCGAAATAGGATGTAGAGTAAAAGACCTAACCCTTTTCCTCAGAGCTATAGGAAGATCAACATTTGACTTAGGCTCACAAGGAAGCAAAATTTTCTTACCTGAAGGCTGTGACTCATTGACTTCTTTCAGTTCGGATGATTGGCCATGCAGATCGTCAGAAGGATTCTCACTGTCCTTATAACCAAGTTTCCGAGAATAAACTTTGAGGCTTGGTTGATTTAGCCTAGTCAAACCTCCCCCTGTCTTCATATGTTCCTAAGTCAAAGTGTCAAAATTCTCTTCTGCTATAAGGTTTTCAACTTTTTCTGTTCTGATGGAATTAGGGATGGTGTTTTCTGTTATGATGGAATTAGGACTGGTAAGAGGTTGGATTTGAATTAAAGGTGAGTTTTGATTAAGAGATCTCGGAGTAGATGTAGGATTCTGACTAGATGTAGGAGTCTGACTTGTGGGAAATGTTATTTCCCAAACACTATCTTCATTATCAATTCGTGAGTTCTCCCCCTGAAAAGAGGGTTTGGGAAAATAAGGTTGTGACTCAAAAAAGGTCACATCTTTAGCAACAAACAATTTCTTCCTTATAGGGTAGTAATACTGATATCCTTGTTGAGTGGGAGAGTACCGTACAAAAACACACTTAATGGCCCTAGGATCTAACTTGTCTACGTTATAAGAGTGAACATGAACATAGGTAGTACACCTAAAGACTTTCAAGGTAGAGAGTTTAAGGCTCTAAAATCTAGAAATGTCCTAAGAAACGTGGAAAGAAGAGTATGAAACTCTAAAATCTTAGTAGGCAATCGATTTATCAAATAAGTTGCTATTAATATTGCCTCCCCCCACAAATAATTAGGCACGTTCATGGTGAACATAAGTTCTTGGGCAACCTCTAAAAGGTGCCTATTTTTCCTTTCTACAATATCGTTCTCTGTGGGTTCTCTACACAAGAACTTTGTTGTATTATTCTATGACTAAGCAGATAGTTTCCTAGGCTAAATGGAAATACTCCCTACCATTATACGTTATTAGGACTTGAATATGTGTGTGAAAGCGATTCTTAACCATGGAATGGAAATTCGGAAGACTCTACCTGTTTCAGATTTTTCTTTCATAAGGTAAACCCAACATAGTCTAGTGTGATCATCAATGAAAGCAATAAACCATTTTGATCTAGCAATATTTTAAACTCTAGATGGTCCCCAAAATATTAGTATGAATTATAGAAAATGGCCTAGAACTCTTGTATTGTTTAATTGGAAACATTGATTTGGTATGTTTTGCAATTTGGCAAATTTCACACTCAAATAATATTGGATTTTTTATTTCAAAATAACACAAGAAACAATCCTTGTAAATAAGGGAAACTAGGGTGACCTAATCGGTGATGTCCACAACATTATTTCTGAATTACCAAACATAGAGAGAAATTACACCTTTCGAATCCTTGGCATCAAAATATTAGAGTCCTTCTCTAGCATTGCCAATCATTCGCCTAAGAGCAGTCCTGAAATTCACCATGAGAAGAAGAAAAAATTAACAACACGCTTTAAGTCGTTAGTCAATTTGCTATAGAGAGGAGATTACAAGCCATATTGGGCACATGAAGGGACAGATTGTAGGCAGATTTTTAGGCAGTTTGATAGTCCTTTTACCAGTACTTTTGATAAAGAATCATTAGCTGTTCTAACCCTTGGAAGACCATAACATGGGCTGTAGGATACGAACACACTTGAGTTACTTGACATATGATCCGAGGCCCTGAATCTATAACCCAAGAATTGGTTGTTCCATACATTGGTATGCAAAGGCTATGAGGGAATTACCGGTCTCGGCAAATGAACAGGGAGCGATCAAAAGGAACCAGAATTGGACTAATTGAATAATTCTTGTAAGTTTTCCAACTATTCTTTCTTGAATGGTACGACCTTGAATGATCTCTAGATTCTTATCCTAGCATGAAATCCCTTGCCTCCAACCTTATTAATCTTCCAATTGGTTGGCTTGCCATGTAGTTTCTAGAGGTAGCCTTGGTATGCTTTGGCCGATGATAATACTCACATCATTTTCTTTTTTTCTCCTCTTTTTTGCATCCTCTGCTCTCCATCGACCTGCTATGATTGTCATAACCCTTTGAAACCAAAGTGAAGACTCTAATGGTGTGCTTAAACGCTGGATCCTCTGATTCACCTATCATCACTTTCCTCCTTTCTTCTCTTCTAACCTCTACAAACACTTCCCTTATGGAAGGTAGAGATTCTTTTCCCGAGGACCTACCCCTTACTTCATCTGGTTCCTTATTCAAACCTACAAGGAACTCAAACACCCTTTTCTTTTTCTAACATTTTTGTGTATTTGGTAGTATCCACGAGAACAACTCCGTGCTTCAAAGAACAAGTCCACTCTTTGCCACGGTTTAGCAAAAACGCTATGGTATTGAGTTATAGTCATGTTCCCTTGTTTGGTCTCTCTCAATCGAGACTTCAACTCAAATATTTGTGCTAAGTTCCCCACATCAGAGTATGTTTCCTTTGCAACTCCCAAATATCCTTTACATTGGGAAGAAATAAGGTATAGGTGACCAATCTCCTCTTCCATGGAATTGATTAACCATCCCATCAACGTACTATTCTAACATCCCCTTTTTGGTATGTTGGATCATCTTCTTGTGGGGCTTTAATCGTACCAATCGAGTAGCCTAGTTTACCTCTTCCTCGAACCATCAACTTCACCGCTTGAGACCACAAGACATAATTTTTTCAATTCAGTTTGTGAACATTGATTTGGATTGAATTATTATCTTTATTCCTTGAAGAAAACAGGATTTGGTTGTCTAGATCTCATATTTGAGGAGGATGGAATATGATGGGATGAAGGATTTGGAGGATGAATCTCAAGCAGGTGGAGGACTTCGGCTTTTGCCTTTTCTCTCACCGGTCATGGTAGCTTTGACCATTAGTATTTGCAGCCGAGGAACTTGGCTGATATCATGAAATCGGTAGAAAACACTTGATAATTTTTATTATTGTATTCTACTTTCACATAGGTTATAGCAGTCTAGTTATATAGACTTTATTAGAATATCCTGGTAACTCTTATGTCTAGGATTATCCCTTTATTCAAACAGAAAAAATTAAGATAAATCCTAAGTTTAAAAAACCCTTACTATCCTTATCAAGAACTTCTACACTATGCATGTTCATCATTCCTTTCTTTTTCACTTTTGTTTTCATCTATGAGGCTTGCATCCCAGTTCATATGATGCATATTAAGACACCTATCTTCTGTTGGTTTGTTTAATGACTGTGAAAATAAATCATCTTCTTGAATGGACCTATTTGTCCCAAATAGTTGGATTTATGCAACACTAGTACTTGAAGATGGCTACAAATGCATGTGGAACATTTTGATTCTTGATCCTTTTTATTTCTTTCATTAAACTTTTTCGTTTGCTCTGTCTGGAGCATTTTTCTTTTATTTATTTTTTTGCAGCCAGGTTTGTGCTATGATCGAATACCTAATCAATATAGTTGCTTACTTGAATATTCCATGCTAGTTAGAGTTTTAACTTACACCTTTACTGTAAACAAATACTCAAATAACTATGTCCTACCAGTTTTGTGAGGGTACAACTATATGTATGCTGTCCCATTGTTCTTTAGAAGGATTGTAGGTGAGTCTGGTCTATAGGCATGCATAAATTTGGGTTCAGGAGTCAAATTCGGTTCATGATGGGAAGTGCAGGCTTTTGGTGCACCTTGAACACTAGTTGTAAAGCTATTATTATTACCTCTGTTTGAACTTCTTGTCAATTTTATGTTTATATTGTTCTTGAACCTAATGACAATTTCCTTCATCTTCTGCATTGTAAAAAGAAATACTTGAGCCATTTGTATGATATTGCCTTCAGGTTTGTGTTGAGAGTCTTGGCAATTTTGGTAGTGTAATTTGTGAACTTTTCACTGGTTGAATGTGAGATCTTTTGTACATGTAACAAGGAATCTGAAACCGTATTGAAATCGATGTAGTATAATGTTATTTTCTTGTCTTTAATTCAATGTTAAACTTTCAATAATGGCCTTCTTGACTGTAAAATTACCTCACATTGCATGCATAGTATAGTGTTGGAGTTTTCCCTTCACCAAATTGTAAACAGATGCTCAGATCGAGACAATAAGCGTGCAATACTCAAATGTTTCCTGCCAGTTTTACGAGGGTTCAACCTTAAATATACGTTACATTGTCCTTTAGAAGGGTTGAATGTGAGTCCAGTCCTTATGCATGCATAAGACTGGGTTCATGATTCTTCTGTGGACTAGGTGTCTATGAAGAATTAAAAGACCTAAGAGAGGAAACAAGTCATCGGATGTCAATTAAAATTCCTTTTTCTTTATTTGTATAATGCGATTTTATTTGTATTGTGTTTATTTCTTTGATCCATCTGCCTTGTTTTACGTATTAACGATTTTTGGTAGTTTTTACAATTTTTTCGCCATTCTTGTTTTTCAACAAGCAATTAAAGACTATATGCGAATTATAGTTAAATTTTCTTGTTTCTTCTTTATTTTCTTTTTTCCCATGTTATTCTTTATTGATGTGATTCTTTTCTAAAATTATTGATCTAATATGAGGTTTTGGTTAACTTTTTGCCAAATGCTATAAAGGCAATGTTGAGGTAGTGTGTAGTCGTTCTGTAATTCTCTTAGTCATTTATATTGTTCTACTCTTTATGATTATGTTCATCTATTTTGCTCATATGATGCTTGGCTGGTAGCGATGGTGGTCAGAATGAGTTATTATTTGTGTATGTGAGGAACAACCAAGAAGGCTGGTATACCGTAGGAAGAGTGGGGTAAAAAGCGAGGAATAATTGTTGACATTTGTGCGTAAAAGGTTGAGTTTGTTAGAAAGGACGGATGGCTTGATAGGAAGTGGATGTAGGGGAATTCGGTTAGGAGCACAAAAGGTTGCCAGGAGAGAATAAAAACGAGAGGGGAGGGGAGAGAAAGAGGGATGGGGAAGGCAACGATAAATTGGAAGGGAGGTGACTAACCCTCGAAGTCGTATTTTGTGGAGGTGGTGACCCTCGAAGTCGACCTTTAGTTTACCATTTTCTTAGTGTACTTGTTGTGTTTTCCGTTGTTTGCATATTAGTCTTGATTGAACTGACTACTTTGGTTGTAAGGTTACTTTGGTTATTAATACAATCCGAGTATTTTCTTATTGATTGTGAGTGTTGTGTTGTGGAATTGTTTGTTGGTGTTGTTAGTAGTTTTTTGCAGGTTAGGTTCTATCAATTGGTATCAGAGCCCTGTCATCTGGGTAATGGTCTTGACAAGGATGGATGCAAGAATGAATAATGTTGAGAGAGAGATTACAAAGTTGGGAGTAGAAATGGGTACCATCAGAGAATGTTTAGTTGAGTTGCAGTCTTGGGTGCGACGGAAAGATGAGGAAGAAGTTGGTAGGGTAGAGATGCGATTAGGGGAGAATGTACAATCTCACCAAGAAGAAAACCCAAACAGAGCCAGTGGGTCGGGAACACTGGCCACAGCCGTAGTGAAATAGGGGGACGAAAATTGGAGATGCCGATATTTTCCGGTGAAGATCCTTATGGGTGGATCTTTAGAGTAGAGCGTTACTTCAGTCTCAATGGGATATCGGAGGAAGGAAAATTAACGGCGGAGCCATTTGTATGGAAGGTGAAGCTATAAACTGGTTCCAGTGGGCTGAATCCAAAAAATCGGGCAAGTTCGTGGGCCATGTTTAAGTTAGCACTATTGCAACGTTTTAGTGGATCACAAGAACTTAACCCATATGAATCCTTAATGGCAGTAAAGCAAAATGGTTTAGTCATGGAGTTTCGTCGCCAATTTGAAGCAGTAGCAACGTTGTTGGTGGGGAGGGGAAAGAAAAAAGAAATATTGCGGTGCTTTTGTGAATGGGTGAAGGTGGAGATTAGGGCTGAAGTTAGATTGGCCTAACGAAATTCTTTAACCCAAATAATGGAATTGGCCCAACGAATAGAAGACAAATCGGGCTTTAGAAGAAGCCCAAGTGGGAGCCCACAAGACCTCACGCACAGTTGGGTCTGGCTGTCTTCTGGGTCCAACAACCAAGGATCCAAGAGTGCGACCGGTTTGAACATAACCCGACTAGCGACTTGATTTGAACATAACCCATTAATCTAAAATTTCCCAATTCATCCGAATCCCTAAAAACCAATTTCACGCCCCATTTCAATCGTCGATCACCAGAATCCTCCATGCAAGGCTCGTCGACCAACCTTTCCACTCGCGATCAGTCGATGACATCTTTCCGGCCGTTTGAACGTTAGAACTTCCAAGGCAGACATTACGTCAATGTCATGAGATGCGGAGATCAGGAAAAGAGAAAGAAAGGGATTTGCTTTAGGTGCGATGGGAAATATTCGATTGGGCACAAATGTGGGGAGAAACAAATTCAAATCATTTTGATTGATGACGAGGAAGATGATTCAGATCTGATTGGGACTAGAATCTTGTTGAAAGCAGGAGCGAGGCTATAGTAGGAAAATGTGGAGCTTTCTCTTAGTTCAGTGGTGGGGATCCAAGGTTCGAAGACAATGAAGCTCAAGGGAAGGAATCCAAGGTAAGGAAGTGATTGTGTTAATTGATAATGGGGCTTCCCACAATTTTATTAGTTCAACGGTGGTAGAACGATTGAGAATTCCAGTGGTAGGGACTTAGTCTTTTGGGGTCAGAGTAGGCGATGGGTATAGTGTGAGGTGTGAAGGAGAATGTTTGGGATGTGTGTATGGAATTATAGGGGGTGACGATTGTGCAAAATTTTTTTCCCATTTGATATGAGTAGTGCTGACGTAGTTCTTGGTATTGCTTGGCTTGAGACTTTAGGCGAGACCCTTACGGATTGGAGGAAACAAACTATGAGGTTCACGTTGGGAAACCAAAGAGTTTGTCTGTACGGGGATCGTCGCTTAGCAAAACCATGGTATCCCTCAAAGCGATCATTAAGGCATTGCAAAATGAAGGACATGGTTGTTTGATAGAGTTTGGGCAGATACAGACTTAGTGTGAAAAGATTGGGAGTATTGATGAGAGAGCTAGAGGTTTTGGGAAAGTTTAGCAGAGTCTTTGAGCCTCTTCCGTGGTTACCACCTGTCCGGTCAAAAGATCATGCCATTCGGTTAGTTCCAGTGCACAACCACCAAACCTCGAAGCATACCGGTATCCTTATTATCGAAAAAATGAAATAGCGTATTGTCAAGGAAATGTTGACTTGGGAATTATAAAGCCGAGCATCGATCTTTTCTTCTCGACTTTTGTTTTATTGGTGAAAAAGAAGGATGGAGGGTGGCGATTCTGTGTAGACTATCGGGCAGTTAACAAAGTGACAATTCTGGATAAATTTCCAATCCCCGCTATCGACGAATTGTTTGATGAGTTAGAAGGGGCAACGGTGTTTTCTAAACTTGATTTGAAATCCGGATATCATCAAATCCGAGTGAAACCAGAACACACACAAGACTTCCTTTCGAACACACGAAGGGCACTATGAATTTCTGTAATGCCTTTCGGCCTTACCAATGCACCGGCGTCCTTTCAAGTAGTCATGAATGATGTATTCAGGCCTTACTTAAGAAAATTTTTATTGTTATTCTTTGATGATATCTTGATTTATGTAGGGGAGATGGGACGAACATGCGAAGCATTTAAGCATTATTTTGCAAGTATTATTGGAGAATCAACTGGTGGTAAATCAGAAGAAATGTCAATTCGGACAACTACAGTTAGAATATTTGGGACATGTAGTGTCATCTAAGGGTGTGGCCGTGGATCCCTCAAAGATAGACAACATGACTAAATGGCCTAGAAACCAAAGGACATCGGGGAGGGGCACTCGAGGATTTCTTGGGCGACAGGGATACTATCGCCGCTTTGTGCGCGATTACTGTAAAATAGCTCTTCCACTCACTGCCCTATTGAAGAAGGATTCTTTTGTGTGGAATACAACAGCTCAACGGGCTTTCGAAGAGTTAAAAAGAATCATGACCAGTGTCCCTGTCCTACGGATGCCAAATTTCGCTTAGGAATTTATTATAGACATCGATGCTTGGGCCAGCGGGTTAGGGGAAGGGGCTTGTATTGATGCAAGAAGGCCGGCCTTATCGCATTTCTCAGCAAGGGTTGTCTCTCAATTCTAAACTGAAATCTGTCTATGAGCGGGAATTAATGGCGGTAGTATTGGCTGTACAAAAGTGGCGCCATTACCTCTTGGGAAGACATTTTGTTATCCGACAGATCAATGGAGTCTCCATTTCTTAACAGACCAGAAACTATTAAGTAAAAGTCAGTAGAAATGGGTTATCAAACTGTTGGGACTAGATTTCAATATCCAATATAAACCTGGACCGTAAAACAAACAGCAGACGCTCTTTCCAGGATGCCTGATATGGTCGAGCATCATGCTGCATCACGTGGGTTGTTTTTCTGGACTAGACAGATTAGAAGATGCAATCCAGCAAGATGCCAGATTACGTGGGATAATACAACAACTACTAATTGACCCGAACAGCCATCCTCTTTTCAGATTGGTGGGACGCCATCTGCTATACCATAACAGGTTAGTGTTGCCTAAATCGGGACCTCACATCCAAAAGATACTCCTGGAATTTCATACTTCACCCAATGGGGGCCATTCTGGATTTTTTCGGTCGTATAAGCGGATCTCGAATGTGGTGTTTTGGGAGGGAATGAAGAAAGATATCAACGAATTTGTAGCTTGCCGCGTCATCGTCAACAAAATAAATACGCATTAAGTCCAGCAGGTTTGCTTCAACCATTACCTATCCCTAATCAGGTGTGGGATGATGTCTTTATGGATTTCATTATGGGGCTGCCCAAAGCGAATGGGGTTGATACTATTCTGGTTGTGGTCGATCGTTTGACGAAATACAGCCATTTTGTCACCTTTAAACACCCGTACACAGCCAAAGTGGTAGCGGATCTGTTTATCAAAAGTAGTCGGTTGCATGGGTTTACCCGAAGCATTGTTTTGATCGAGATAAATTTTCATGAGCAATTTTTAGGGCTGAATTATTCAAACAGTCCAGGACACATTTACACAAGAGTTAAGCCTACCATCCGCAGATGGATGGTCAAACAGAAGTTGTAAATTGCTACTTAGAGATGTACCTCTGATGCTTTGTTAATAGCCACCCACAACAGTGGCCAAAATGGGTTCCATGGGCAGAATTTTGGTTCAACACCACTTATCATAGCTCCATGGGAATGTGTCCATTTAAGGCTCTCTATGGCCGTGAACCACCAACAGTGTTACGCTATGCGGACCATACCTCTCTAGTTGACGAAGTTGACCAGCAACTTCAGCAACGAAACCATATTATTGAGGAGTTAAAAGGCAAATCTTCTCAAGGCTCAAAACCGCATGAAAGTGTATGCTGATCGCCATCGCCGAGAGGTTACATTTGAGGTAGGAGACTCTATCTATTTGAAGTTACAACCATCAGGGTTATGCTTTTCTTTGCTGCCCGTCGGTATAATGAAAAATTGAGCCCACGGTTTACGGTCCTTTTGTAATCACGAGCAGAATTGGGGTTGTGGCATACAGGTTGGCCCTACCTTGGCAACTCGTATTCACGACGTTTTTCATGTTTATGGCCCTGAAGAAACAACGCTTCCCAATTCCCAATAGTCAACCTCTCTGACAACCCTTCAACGAGGATTTAGTGTTACAAGCCGGAACTGAAGCGATCCTCCCCCCGGGGGAAAAAAGGGCTTCTGAATGGACAGTGGGAGGTGTTGATTCAATGGAAAGGCTTACCGTCCTATGAAAACACATGGGAGGATTTTGACATTATTCACCACCAATTTCCTTCTTTCCACCTTGAGGACAAGGTGGTTCTCCTTGGGGAGGGTAATGATGAACAACCAAGAGGGCTGGTATACCATAGGAAGAGCACGAGTAAAAAGCAGAGGAATAATTGCTGACATTTGTGCATAAAAGGTTGAGTTTGTTACAAAGGACAGATGGCTTGATAGGAGTGGATGTAGGGGAATTCGGTTAGGAGCACAAAAGGTGCCAGGAGAGAATAAAAACAAAGAGGAGAGAAAGAGGGATGGGGAAGGCAAAAGTAAATTGGAAGGGAGGTGATTGGCCCTCGAAGTCAGTATTTAGTGGAGGTAAATGTCCCTCGAAGTCAACCTTTAGTTTACCATTTTCTTAGTGTACTTGCTGTGTTTTCCGTCGTTTGCGTATTGAGTCTTGATTGAACCTAGCTCTTGGTTGTATTTGCTGCTTGGTTGTAAGGTTACGTTTGGTTATTAATACAATGAGTATTTTCTTATTGATTGTGAGTGTTGGTTGTGTGTTGTGGAATTGTTTGTTGGTGTTGTTAGTAGTTTTTTGCAGGTCATGGGTTCTATCAGTATGACAACGAGGAGAACCTGGTAACATTAATATTGTGCTAGGAATTCTGTTTTTTGTGGATTTGCTAATGTTTTGGACAATTTTCAACTTCTATGTTCTTAAACCTGATGAAAATCTTGAAGCATTTGTGATAGGAAGAATTATGTCAGGGATGATCAATGAAAAGTAATCATTGTAGGCATCCGGCATTGTAACCTTGCATCAATCTTAGAGTAAGAATTTTTTTAAAAGCTGGAGTCCTTCATGTTTTGATCTGAACCTGTTCATTTTGTATGTCACAATGAGTTTGGAGATAGCTGTCAAGAAGGTTGTTTTGCATGTTTGGATGGAGTTTATTAATAGATTCTTCTTAATAAATTTAATTAAGTCTGCCTATTGTGGCTCAACTCTTTGGTTTTCCTTTAGTATGTTATTATTATTATGACTTAATGGATTTTGCTTAAATTGCTACTTAACTTGTCTGGTCTTAGCATTTTGGTATAGTTGCTAATTCTTTTGCTCTTCAGTGGTGTTAGAAGTTGAATTTGTCCCACATCACCTAATAGTGGGCTGTTATAGTGTCTATAGTGATTAGGGCCCTTCCCTCCTCCCTTGAACTAGCTTTTGGGGAGTGAGTTTTACTCCCAAACCCACTTTATCATGGTATCGAGCCACGTTTGGGTTTGTATTCTGGCCTTGCACGCGCATGAGAGGGAGGGTGTTAGAAGTTGAATTTGTCCCACATCGCCCGAATAGTGGCCTGTTATAATGTATATAAGTGATTAAGCTCCCCCTTCTCTTGAGCTGCCTTTTGGGAGTGAGTCAAGCCCATTTTATCAAGTGGGAAGAAATTATGCATGCTTTTTTATTTTTCTATTAATGATCATGGAGGGGCCTCTATACTATTCTGTTTAAGTAGGCTATTCTAATTGTATGGATATGCATTAGGTGTCTATTCAATCCTTATTTGTTATTTGTTTGATGTTCTTTTCTTTAAGTTGGGTTGGAGGAGTTTGATATTGCTTGAGGTTCATACGCTAGAAGCATTTGTTCAGATATCATCTCTGCATCATTCTATTTTGTTTTGACAATAAAAGCAGGTTTAATTATGTTAACTAACTATTAATTAACACTTGTCTTTTTTGATAGGAGGCTTTACCTCATGATGATTATTAATAGTACTCCTTTAGATAATGCATCATAACTCAAAAGCACTATATGCTCAAAGTTTGTTATTTTATTTTCTCAAGATTGTCTCTATTTGCTTTGATATACTGTTTACTTGCTAAGTGTTCAGCTAGTCTCTTGGGAGCACAAACAACTTTTTTCCTTGTTTGGAATATTCAGTTTCATCCTTTTAGTTGGGTGTGTGGTAAATGCTAGCCCAGAATGAGGTTGAGATTTGAACCCCCCCTTTTTGAATATTGATGCTACATCCTTTTTCCTTGATATTGGAGCTTTTTTATTTTATGTAGTTTGAGCTGTGAATTTGACATTTTCTTCATCCATGTTTCATTTATTTGTCTGTGTATCTATTGTATTTTTTGTTTCTTTATGGTGTCAGTTTTATAAATGGGTATGCATATAGCAGGATCAGCAGCATAATTGTTGGTAATTACTCTGTTGTAAACTTTTTATTTTTGCTTGGTAATTTTGCATGTTATCCCCTCCATTATGAATTTCCTTGTCAGATTGTTAGCAGCTTTGCTTGTCTGCTCTTGCTTACTTATCTATATGTATACTCTCAATCACTAATGATTACACGCAAGTGTATGTTTATATGATATTTGCTTTGAGAATTGCAGGTTTGATTCTACAACTGGGTGGTAGACAAATTTGGTTTCTTACCATGACCCTTTCTTTTAACCAACTTGAGACGTGTCATAATATGCTTTGAGATTGGTCTTTATTATTTAATTAATTGATATCTTATTCCTCTACATTCATTCATTTACCTTTATGGCCTTGACTTAGTGTTAGATAACGATTGAGAATTGTGATTTTTTTTCTTTTTTGTCCTTTTCACATAGTTGGTATCCATTTTTGTCCATTTCTGGAACAAGTGTCCTTGTTTTATTTTTCCTCCTTTTGAGATAGGGCAAAGTTGTCTGTCTCAGAGAGAAAAATTACCCTGGAGTTTGAAAGTAATTATGGCAGTTAAAACAAAATGTTCCTGCCAAATCGTGCATTTCACCCTCGAAGATGGTAAAGTTGCTAGGCCTTCCAAATTCAATGGATTATCATGAAATCCTTAAGCATTTACGCTAGATCTGTTACTCATTTTCATTTGTTGTTTTTGTTTTATTTCCAGTTTAATCCAAAGATTTTTTTTTTTTATTTTTTAATTGTATGATCAACATGAGAGAGGACAACCAGATTTTTAGTTGCAAGTATGTTTTCATTGCATGACATCATGTGGAATTTTTTTTTATGCTTAATAAAATCTTTTGATATTTCATATTGTGATGTCACAGCTGGACCTGATGGAGGATGGATGGTTTCTTATGTAATTTTCCGTTTTGTATGATTGACATGAAGGAGGCCAACCAGAGTTTTAAATGTAAGTATGTCTTCAATGCATGAGGTCCTGTGGATTTCATCTTTGGTTTAACCTCGCATTTATCCTCTTGGGTTGCATGTGCTCTTATTGGCTTTCAAGAGATCTGTAACTTGAAGACATTGTTAAAAGGTATTAGCTTCGTTTTATCTTCTTTTGCTTTATTGTGACATAAGAGTAGCCATGCTGGTTTTGGTGTTTTATTCTATGGTTTTGGTGAAGTACTACTTGTATATGATCTGCTGTAGGAGTTTGCCTGATGTTGCAAATACATTTTTTTTTTTTTTTTTTGGATTTTAGAAAGCAGCCAAACATTGAAAATCCATTATTTTATCTGTTAGAACTTTCAGTTTCTTTGTGTTACAAACAGAGAACTGATTGTAATTTTCTCATATTGTATTGACAAATTATACATCAATATATAGGAAAATAAAGAACTAATCTAGGAAATAAATAATCTAATCTAGGAAATAAAAAAATCTAACTTCCTATTTTCTGATTTGTTCCTATTATGTATTGATTACAATCCTAATATCCTATTATAGATTTATACACTCCTATTTTACAGATTTGTTCCTATTACGTATTGATTACAATCCTAATATCCTATTATAGATTTATACACTTAATCATGCAATATCTGTAAGATTTTGCATGATTATCTACAACACTCCCCCTCAAGATGGAGCATAGATGTTAATCATGCCCGACATTACAAATATAATCAATCCGAACCCCATTCAAAGCTTTAGTAAAAACATCTCCTAGTTGCTCTCCAGGTCTTCACATATCTGTAGAAATTAAACCTTCTTTGTATTTTCTCACGAATGAAATGAGATCAATTTCAATGTGCTTAGTTCGTTCATGAAATACGGGGATTAGAAGCAATATGAAGAGCGGCTTGGTTATCACACCACAATTTTCTTTGGCAAAGAGGCCATAAGACCAACTTGATCAAAAGCGATATATCCATATTACTTCACACAGGCTGGGCCATAGCCACATATTAGGTCTGCACTAGATCGGGACACAACGATTTGCTTCTTACTTCTCCATGAGACCAAATTTCCACCAATAAAAACACAGTGGCAAGTAGTGGATCTCTATCTATCTTGGAACCCATGAATCTGCATCAGACTCAATATTATTATGTCCATGATTTCCGTACAAAATACCACGTCCTGGGAGCTCCTTTCGGATAACATAGAATATGTTCTACGCGCCCAATGATCAACGGTAGGAGAAGACATGAATTGACTTACTACAACGTGAGTACGCAATATCGGGGAGGAGTGGACCGTTAGATAGTTCAACTTTCCAACCAATCTTGTACCTCTCGGGATCTTCAAATAGTTCACCATCTTTGGTAAGTTGCGAATTAGGAAACATTGGCGTACTACATGGCTTAGCACTGTCTCAGTTAATAAGTCAAGTACATATTTTCTTTGAGAGAGGAAGATGCCTTTCTTGCTCCTTGTTACCTCAACCCCTAAGAAATACTTCAACACTCCTAAATCTTTTGTATGGCGAGTGTGAAGAAATGACTTAAGTAATGAAATCCTGTAGTGTCACTCCCGGTGATGATAATGTCATCAACATATACAACAAGAAGAATAATGCCAAGCTAGATTGTTTGTAAAAGGCGAGTGATCGGACTTGCTCTTTGTCATTCGAACTTTGCAACTACCTCACTAAACTTTCCAAACCAAGCACGTGGACTCTGTTTCAAACCATACAACGATTTGCGAAGATGACAAACTTTCCCATACTCCCCCTGAGCAACAAATCCAGGTGGTTGCTCCATATAGACTTCTTCTTGAAGGTCACCATGTAAAAAGGCATTTTTTATGTCAAGCGATGTAATGGCCGGGAATGAGTAGGCGCCATAGAGATAAATAAAGCGAGCAGTCAATTTAGCCACGGGGAAAAAGTGTCGAATAATCCACTCCATAAGTTTGAGCATAGCCTTTAGCTACAAGGCGAGCTTTAAGCCTGCCAGCGACCCATGAGTTTACTTTAAGCAACGAAACACCCGTTTGCATCCAATAGGCTTCTTTCCAATAGGTAAGTCAACCAAGTTCCAAGTACCATTAACATCTAAAGCATTCATCTCTTCTATCATAGCATCCACACCGGAGGGATGAGATAAGGCTTCATGGGACCCGATTGCGGGAAGGGAGACGAGTCTAGTGATGCCACAAAAGAACAAGAAGAAGATGATAGGTGATCATAAGAAACAAATGAAGAGATAGGATAAGTACATTGGCGTTTACCTTTCCGAAGAGCAATGGGAAGATCAAGATCATTCAAGGTTGGATCCAACGGCGAAGAGTCTTGGGTAGGACATGAAGTCGAGTGTCTTCTTGGCGAGGAACACAGGTATCGGGATCTTTGGAGGCGGGTTTTAACGGCGAAGGGACCAGTCAAGGGAGGTTCTTGTCGGCGAGAATAGACAATGCGAAATGGAGTTAGTGGACGGACAAGTGGTGGTGCCTGAGGAGGAACGGTAGGTGGGGAAGACTCAGGTGTGGGAGTAGCTGGTAGGGATGTGACAGTATAGATTAGTAAGTCATCGTCCTCCCACGGCGTGTATAGGTAGGCGAAGTGGGGAAAAAAAGGGGTGTTTTTCTAAGAAAGTAACATCGGAGGGTGACACCGGATATCTATTAAGACTAGGACAATAACATCGATATCCCTTCGAAGACGAGTAACCTAGAAAAACACATTTAAGAGATTTGGGATCTAACTTGGTTACTTGGGGTCGAACATCACGAACAAAACAAGTACTTACCAAATATCTTTGGGGGCAATAGGAAACAAAGACTTAGGCGGGAAGAGAACAACTAGGAGTGGAACCATTCAGAATAGAGGAAGGCATGCGGTTAATTAGAAAAGCAGGCCGTGGAAAGCGCATCGGCCCAAAAGCTTGTTTAGGAACTTGCATTTGAAATAATAGGGCTCGGCGGTTTCAAGAAGGTGCCTATTTTTTCCTCTCGGCTACTCCATTTTGGGGACGGTGTGTCAACACAAGAGGATTGATGAAGAATGCCATCTTTGGCTCATATAAGGCCCGAAAAGAACTCGAAAAATATTCTTTGGCATTATAAAGCTTCTAATGTACGGGCAAGTATTAAATTGAGTTTTAACTTCACACAAAAGGCACAAAAAATGAGAAAACAACTTCGAGCGATTTTTCATTAAATAAAGCCAAGTTACGAGTTGTCATCAACAAAGGTAACAAAATATTTAAATCCAGGTTTAGACATACTAGAACACGGACCCCAAACATACGAATGAACTAATTCAAAAGGGACACTAGCCCGGTTTATTGACTCTTGGACTTGAAGAAAGACGGTGGTGTTTGGCAAATTGACATGACTCACAATCTAACGAAGATAATTTATTAAGCGAGGACATAGTTTCTTTAACAATGGTAAAGAAGGATGTCCTAACCGACAATGCGCCTCAAAAGGGGTGAAATCTTTGGAACATGCAATGGTTACGGGCACTGTGTCAAGGATGTAAAGCCCTCGATTCATGTCCTTTACCAATAATGCGGCCCGTCGTAAGATCACGAAGCAGGCAATGATCGGGGAAAAAATGAGATGCAACATTTAAGAGCACGAGTGAGTTTACTCACGAAATTAAATTAAAAGCGGCTGTGGTAGACTCAATACGAGGATAGGGAAATTAACGGAGTAGGGTTGAGACCCGGAGAACAACAGAAGTTGATCCATCGGCTAAAGTAACATTAGACGAGGAATTATGTAGGTGATATGAGGAAAAGAGACTAGGATTACTGTCATATGATCATGGCACAGAATCAATGACCCATTTGGAGGATGAGGAAATAAGACATGTATTTGGTTTACGACTCGGCAAGAAGCATGATAGAAGTAGATGAGGACTTCAATGATTCTTGATCTTGAGAAAACTTGGCAAA
This sequence comes from Pistacia integerrima, assembly GCA_026225825.1. Taxonomy (NCBI): domain Eukaryota; kingdom Viridiplantae; phylum Streptophyta; class Magnoliopsida; order Sapindales; family Anacardiaceae; genus Pistacia; species Pistacia integerrima. Next base: position 2,207,253 of record CM047745.1, on the reverse strand, counting down.
CTCATCTGAAATCATAACCTTCTTTTCGAAGTATCGGTAGTGGCAACATGGTGGTTTGAGGCTTACGGGCCTTATTTTGCAACTTTCTACGTGCGCTTTGTATGACCGGAGGGTTCATGACAATAGTAGCACACAATCCCTCGACTCGACGATTCTCACGATAATTGAACCCCCTCCTCTATTATTGCTCTGTTATATGAACGCCCGGTGTCATGATTGACTTACAAGAGCACTACTTGATTGAACGGATGGAGTGCTTTGCATGCGAAGAACCCTAGTAAATATGTCTTGGAGGGAGGTGATCTCGGGAACTAGCAAGAACACGAGATTTAGCGATTCAAACTCGGAAGGGAGTCCACTAGAAAACTCATGGTCGCCATTTTCTCGTTGAGCTTGTTGAACTTTCACATCGGCACTCACGGTAGAAGAATGTTAAGTTCTTCATATATCTTTTTAAAATCCATAAAATAGGCCGTAAGAGACCTATCTTGTTTCTCATTTCGATAAAAAGCTTTGCATACATCAAAAATACGAAACATTCCCTTTCCCGAATACAAAAAAATCTAGATAGTCCATCAATTCCTTCACATATTCACAATGATTAATTAAACCAAGTACCTCTTTGTTGATGGAGTTAGTATCTGCAAGAACAATAGGGCATCCTCTCTCAACCATGTTTGTTTTGAATCGTCTTGAGATGAATCTTTGGTGAGATGATCATCTTTACCAATGCTTCGCAAATAAAGGCGAATTGTCTTACTCCAATCAAAATAGTTATCGACCCATTAAAGCTTATGTTAAGTAATTTTTGACATTACGGGAACCATATCAATTATAGACTTATCGCCATGGTAAGAAGGCGAAAAATAGCCAACAAAAAAAACTCTTCAAAGAACGAACTCTATATCAACGAAACCAACAAAGCGATACCAATAGAAACCGACAAACGCTTCGACACGGCGAGGCGAGAACTCTTACGGTGGCCAGGACTTCAAGGAATGGTCGATCGGCGACGAGGCTTCTTCTAGGCAGGCGGTGAGAAAAAAAATGGCCACTCTCGGGGTGACTCACAAATAATGCTCACTTGGGCGAGAAAAAAAACGAATTGAAAAAAAACAACCTAGAATTGCTCGATACCATGTTACAAACAGAGGCCGATTGTAATTTTCTCATATTGTATTGACAAATTATACATCAATATATAGGAAAATAAAGAACTAATCTAGGAAATAAATAATCTAATCTAGGAAATAAAAAAATCTAACTTCCTATTTTCTGATTTGTTCCTATTATGTATTGATTACAATCCTAATATCCTATTATAGATTTATACACTCTATTTTCTGATTTGTTCCTATTACGTATTGATTACAATCCTAATATCCTATTATAGATTTATACACTTAATCATGCAATATCTGTAAGATTTTGCATGATTATCTACAACACTTTGGATGAGGTATATAACATGAAAACTTTGTTATAATTGCTATAGTTGTGGAATTTGTATTCTGAAAGATTTTTGTACCAAGTTCTATTTTGTCTTGTTTGCCTATTTGGACACATTTGATGTATGTGATAGGTATTGTGATGATATTGAACATCTGTGATGACAAGTTATGAGCTTGTCATGGACACTTCGATGGGTATCTTTCATTCTAGTAGGGTCCTTCTAACGGCCACGATTTTTTTGGTATGTTATTGTATTGTTACATTCTTTACCCTTTTTTACTTTTAAGAGACCTGAAAGCTTAAAGTGGTTTCAAACTTATTGAATAATATGGAGTTGAACCACCCAGTGTTGGGCAGTTTTTTTTCTTGTTGTTTAAGATTTTTGGAACTAGGGAAACTTTCGGGCGGGTATTTGAGAGAATGTTCAACCTTTTTTCCATGCCTTGTTTGTAATTATTGCTATCTGTTTTTCAATTTAAAGCTACTCTACTTTTCTGTTTTTCTCATTCTGTCGACATTGTGGGAGAATATTATAGTCTTGTGCTTAGTTTGTGAGTTCAATTGCTAAATAGTTTGGTTTGGTTCTCAACAAATCACTTCAACTTTTGATTCAAGTAAGAATCAACCCGTTTGAAAGACCGTAATTTGGTAACATTCTTTTCCACTTTTCCTGATTTCTGCCGGACTTGTTCAAAGTAGGATTTTGTAATCCCAATTTACCTAACCTTTTTGATTTACCGATAATCTTTATGGTATAAAAGATGGCTTACTCTGACCAAGTGCCATGTTTATTTCTTTTATTCAAGTATGAGATGTATCAGGTAAAGGTAGGTATAAATGTGGCATGGATAAATGATGGCTCGATTGCATGTTGGCCACCTGAGGCTCGATTGACTGTTGAGAATATATAGAATAAAATTGAAGCCCATCCCTAACCATGAGATGCTAACTTGTTGAGTTAGGCCTTAATACTTGAGATAATTAAAAATTTACCTCAAACTTTATGAAAACGAGTGGGAGACTTTGTGACTGGCTGATAATGGTCCATAATTTGTTTTAAAGTAAATTATTTAAAATATATATATATATATATATATATATATATATATATATATATATATATATATATATATCATACATGGGTTGTATTGTATTTGTTTATTTATATTTCTAATAGAGATGTAATTGTTAATGTTAATAATAAAAAGTGTTATAATTTAATTAATATTTCAATACTTCATTATTTTATTACATTTCATAGTAATTATATATTTGTAATTAATACAAATATAAAATGTCACTAAATATAACATATAAAGATATATACTTTTTTTAACTTTTTCTAGCGGGTCATGCCGTGTCAGCCCACATTCCTTTTTTTAACACGTTGGCATGGTCCACATTATCTTGGCCTTTTTCGTGTTGTGCCTTGTCATGCTAGGCTTTTTGGCCAACATGGCCCATTGCCAACCCTAGTCATACAGGCAGATTAGGAATTGGTGTATGGTTCAAGAATTAATGTATGATTCAAATGGAGATAGTAGAATGGTAAGTTATATACTAAAATTTTTTTACACATTTATTTTGAGAAAAGACAAAGGCCCCTATCAGAATGCGAATTATGGGAGGTAGGGTTTAAGATCGGGTTTGGGGTTTGAAGTTTGGGGTTAAATGTCATGATTTTGATTTATGGCTGGAGGCAGACGGTTACCCAAACAAATTGAGATCTTGAACTTCATGCGAGGAGTGTTCAAAAGTGTAATAACTAAAACTTTTTACTATAATTAAGATTAAAACATCACTCATTAGTGCAACTTTTTAATAAAATTTCTGTCATATTTAATAAATATTTTTATAATAATTTTTTATGTCAAACTTGTAATATTCGATAGAAAACATATGAGGAGAGAATTATAATTCTTTTATAATATAATTGAATACAAGATTTATAGAATACCATAAAAAAATTTTGATATCAATATTTATTATTAAAATTAAAAATAAATTTTAGAGTTAACCCATCATGTTCCCACCCAAAAAATGGCCAATTGACAAATTCATATCCACCCACTTATTAAATACTCTTTTAATACCTAAAACATAATTTTGTTAGTAATTTTTGTTGTGAAGAAGGGCAAAATGGTCAAAAGTCCATTATTAATGAGGGCAACATGGTCGCAAAAATTGGCAGTTAGAGAAGAATAAAAGAAAAAGGAATGGTGCACGTTAGCAAAAGATGACTTGCGTTTGTAGTGTTCACAACCGGACCGGTTTTGTGCGTTTTTCCGGCGATCCGACATTCAAAATCACTCCTGAGACCAATCACAAAATCCCCATCACCAACTCTACAAAGCCCAAGCCTCCATTTGCCATCATCACTCACCATTTCCCACCACCACCTCTATTCGCATGGCCAACTCTTCAAGTCGAATTTCCAGTCGATTTCTTTGCCATAAATTTCCCTAGACGCCACCATCACACTCTCCAAAACCCATTCTACAAAACCCTTACCTCCATCACCGTCCTTTGCTCACCGATCGTCGGTCCGTGCAACATTTTATCTTCCAAGCTGATTTTTGGTCGTTTTTGATGTTGGAAATCGTCTCTACCACCACCAATCGACTCCTTGGATCTTCCTCTCCAAAAACCCCAACCGATCCTGTTTGCTCACCAATCACCGGCGATTGAAGCTTCCTCATCCTAGGGTTTTTTGAGTTTTAATTGGGTTTGATTTGTTCAATTTTTGTGTTTATTGGGTTGAAATACAATTGATGAATGTTTGTTTATAGTAATTTCTAGTCACCAACATTCCCCAACGCTGGTGACAATTGACACAAACGAAAGCAAGAATGGGTCAAATATTTATTTCTTTGAGAGTTTCTTTCCCTTGTGGATTCAAAGAGTTTTGGTGGATTCCAAGGTTATCATTAGTGTCAGAATGATATTTGGTCCATTCTTGTTTTCGTCTGTATTAGCAATTGTTGACAATGGAAGAGGCTAAGAAGCAGAGTTTTTTCTTCGTAAATCACTATATATCCCACCCAAATCTAAGGGAAACATATTATTTAGGTAGTAAAAAGGTATTTTAAAAGTCTAAGGGTGAAAAAGTGTCAATGGACCATTTTTTGTGTGGGAACAAACTGTTAACTCTAAATTTTATACTCAAGCATAAAAATCTTTTTTATTATTAAGTAGGGAGAATTTAGATGTTTGAGTGAATAAAAACAATGAAATATAAAACAAAATAAATATATTTTCTCTTTTGTCTTCGCAATATTCGATTTCAAACCTCACTATAAGCCCAATAATTTAGAATACCTATTAGCACATTAAATAAATTACATTATATTAAATGACATTATTTTAGGTTGGAGTTGAAAAATAGCATTTTTCGCAAATTCTCATATAGATAAACGACATTTTATACAAATATAAAGAATGATAATGCCTTCGTATATAATAAACCTTAATTTATTCACCCATATTCTTTAAATACTACTTTTCATTTAAAATAATTGTTTTTATTAATAATTTAGCACAAGTTTTTATATTATTTTATTATCAAATCAATCAAGTATTGTATCGGTTGTATTGTATGATGTAATCTTTAGAATTGCATATGAGAATTAATAGTTAAAAAGAAATTAGCACTTCTATGAATATGTGGAAATTTTTACTCTTGAATTTAGGGATGTGCAAAATTATCCGAAATTTGAAATCCGATTCGAAAAAATAGGATATCCAAATATCCATATTGGATTCGAATAGTAAAAATTGAGAAATCTGAATATTCGGATTGGATACAAATCAATTGTTGCAAACAATTGAATATCTATATCCGATCCAAATTTCATTAAAATGGCACCGTTTTAGAAATCCTCCTTAAAACTTAACATTTAACACTGAATAGCAAACACTTAAAAGTTTAATTAAAATCTATAACTAAAAACTAAAAGTCTAAAACCTAAAACCTAAAACTAAAATGTAAAATCTAAAACTAAAAACTTAAACCTAAAACTAAAATCTCTCAAATCTCAATCTCACTCTCTCGTCTGAGTCATCTCTCCATCTTTAATCTCTCAACTCAACACCCACCACCTAATACTCCCTTGAGAAAGTGAGCAATCTCTCAATCTCACCCTCTCATCTCTCCATCTTTGATCTCTCATCACCCACGACCCCAATGCCCTATGAGAAAGTAAGCAATCTCTCAATCTCACTCTTGAAAGAGACAACATGTTCAAACTTCATGCAACCAACAGTTTGTTGGGCTTGCATTGCATGAGGGAAGTTCACATAATAAAGTAACTAGTGAGCTTCTTGTTGAAAAAAAAATAAACAGAGAGAAAGGATGGGTTTTTCGACGGAAATAGGGGAAAAACAAAGAAGAATGAGAAAGAAAGCGAGAAAAATAAGGGAAAAGAAAGGAGACTTGATGAATCAACACTTGATACTAAAAGAATGAAAGAATAGGAATTGGGGAGGAAAAAAAAAGAATAAAATTTGGATCAACTTTGGATGTCTGGTTACCTGATCCAGATTTGGACTAGATAAAAAATAAGCCAGATTGGATCAAATATCCGAATTTGCAAAGTCCTACTTAAACTTGTCTTTTTTTTTTTTCTTAAATAAATCATGAAATTTCAAACTCTTGAATATAAATATAAATATATTCAATCTACATGGACCTATACTCTAAATTCAATTATTTACCCAAAATTTATATTTCAATGTTTTGTATGTTAAAATACCCCGTGTACTTTATTCTAAATGATGCATCATCTTACTATGATATTTACATCTCATTTATCAAATTATTATTTCATTCACATGTCAACGTCACATAAGATAACACATAATATGAGAAGAGGTATTTGACATGTCAACATCACGTAAGAGTGTGTTTGGCTCCATTTGTTTAGTTTTTAAAAATAGTATTCTATAATGAATATGATTTAATCAAATGGGATAGGATTCTGGGAATGTGTTTGGTATATTTTTTTAAAAACATTTTCTAAAAATATTTAGATTATTTATTTAACTAACTCCCTACATTTGTTAATTTAACTATATATTGCTCACAATAAAAGTTTATAAATTAACAAAAACACCTCCACCTACCCAATAATTGCCAATAGCCCGTCACTATTGTCGGACGGTGATTGAAAGTTGTCGAAATAGCGTATGACCGACTAGATTTGGTCGGTTGTGCACCAATCTAGCTTTTTTCGACTAGATCTATGGCCAGACGTGGCCATCAACGAAGAACAAGATATGGCCGTCAATGCAGCCTTTGATATTTATAGAGATTTTTCAATACTTTATAATAAAATGGTTAAATTTAATACTAAATTATTTCATAGGTGAAAATGAAATAAACGCTTACTATAACTTTACGAAATTTTTTGTTAAAAGTTGATGTAAAGGGTTAAAATTTGGGGCATGTGCCATTGTAACATGCCGCATGTTGAAAGTAATTGTTGCCAGGATGTCCCAAATATCGTCATTGTCTTTCTCCGAACAAGAATCTTCCTTCAAACCAACAAGCTCAAATTCACTAAAACCTTCCGCACACTTTCTCTTCAATGGCACAAAATCTAGCTCTACCTCTTCTCCTCCCAAACCCACCGCCCATAAATCCTATCTTTTTTAGCCAAAACCAACACAATCCTCAATCCACAATGCTCTTATCACCACAAAAACAAACGACTTCACCACCTCCGTCTTTCACTCTTCTTCTACAAGACTTCCTTCACCAACAAAACCCCTTGCACACTTCTTCACTAACCTTTGACTATCCATCTTCCATACCAAGAAATAGAACATGAATTGGGAAGTCACGTGCCGTTTACCTTCGAAAACCCTGGTCAAACCACCGCCTCCAAGAAAGGCGATGGGGTTCTCCAATCTTTAATGATGAATCTTTTGATGTGAAAGATATAGATAGTGTTTTGTTACAATTATTTGAGTCTTATTGGGAAAACCCAGATGTAATATGTTGGGTATTGTTAAGGGTTTAGGGTTTTATAGGAAATGCAACTTGGCGTTAAGTGTGTTTGAGTGGTTTAGGAGCTGTAAGGATTGTGAGTTGGTCTTGAATGGTTCCGTTATAGCTGTAATTGTTAGTATGTTAAGGAAAGAAGGTAAACTTTCAGTTGGGCTTTGTTGTTGAATAGTTTACTTAAAGATGGGATTGATATTGATGTTCATGCTTATAATTCAATGATAATTGCTTATGCTAGCAATGAGAGGTATAGCGACGTTGTGATGGTGTTCAAGAAGATGGAGGAGGAGGGGTGTAAACGTACTTTGGTAACTTACAATGTGATTCTGAATGTGTATGGGAAAATTGGTATGCCCCGGAATAAGCTTATGACTCTAGTAGAGAGAATGAAGAATGCTGGAGTTGCCTTAGATTCTTATACTTATTGAAACAACAGTGTCTGTGAAATATGTTCTTGGATTATTTCCCCAAGCAAGATGGGAATTTATACAATGTACAAGTTACATGAATTAGGAAAGAATTGATCCTAAATAATCAAGGATATACACACAATATCAGTCTACCATATTTACACAAATCAATCTAGGAAATACTATCTCTATTTTTTTAATATATCTTAACAGTCAATCTAGGAAATAATATCTCTAGTTTCCTAATATATCTTAGCACTCCCCCTCAAGCTGGAGCATATATGTCATATGTTCCAAGCTTATTATAAATGTATCCGATTCGGGAACCTCTGAGAGACTTAGTAAGAACATCTGCTAGCTGGTCATTTGAGTTGACAAAACTAGTGACAATGCATCCAGATTCAATCATTTCTTGGATAAAATGACAATCAACCTCCATATGCTTTGTTCTTTCGTGAAAGACTGGATTTGAGGCAATATGCAGAGTAGCTTGATTGTCGCATATTAGTTTCATCTGCTTCACTTCACTACAGCTCAATTCTTGAAGAAGTTGTTTCAACTAGATGAGCTCACAAGTTGCGAGAGCCATAGCCTGATATTCCGCCTCTATAGTTGATCTAGCTACTAAATATTAATTCTTACTCTTCCAAGATATTAGATTGCCTCTAATCATGATACAGTATCTAGAAGCAGATCGTCTATTTGATGGAGACCCTGCCCAATTAGCATCAGAGTACCCAACAATTTGAGAATGGCCCCTATTTTCATATGGCAAGCCTTGTCTCGGAGCTCCTTTAATATACTTGAGAATGTGAACTGCTGTGCCCCAATGACAACTACATGGGGCCTGGAGAAATTGGCTAACCACACTAACTACAAATGAGATATCTGGTCTGGTGATCGTGAGATAATTCAGCTTACCAACCAATCTTCGATACCTTCCAGGGTCTTCCAATAGCTCCCCCTGTCCAAGAACAAGTTTGACATTGGGATCCATAGGAGAATCCATAGGCTTATAGTCTAACATACCTGTCTCCTCAAGAATGTCCAAGGCATACTTCCTTTGTGATATAACAATACCAGCCTTAGCCTGCACTACCTCAAATCCCTAGAAAATACTTTAGCTTCCCCAAGTCCTTGGCTTGAAAGTGGCTAAACAGATGCTGCTTTAATTGAGAAATCTCATCTTGGTCATTACTTGTTATGACAATGTCATCAACATAGACAAGCAAGTATATAAATTTACCATGATCATTATGGCGGAAAAAAACTAAATGATTAGCTGTACTTTGTGACATCCCAAACTGTTGAATCATAGAATTGAACCGTCCAAACCATGCTCTAGGTGACTGCTTGAGACCATATAAAGACCAGTGTACATGACACACCAATCCTGACTCCCCCTGAGCAACAAACCTTGGCGGTTGCTCCATATACACTTCCTCGGCAAGTTGACGATGCAAGAAGGCATTTTTAATATCCAACTGATGAAAAGGCCATTGATACATGGCCACTAAAGTAATAAGGAGGCACACCGAAGTAATCTTAGCAACAGGAGAGAAGGTATCACTGTAGTCGAGCCCATAGATCTAAATGTACCCTTTTGCAACAAGGTGAGCCTTCAGTCGATCAACTTTGACATTAGGACCAATCTTAACAGTGTAAACCCAATGACACCTAACAACAGTCTTGACTAGTAGTAAGGAAACCAACTTCCAAGTACATTATGATCTAGAGCAGTCATCTCCTCAATCATGGCAGCTCTCCACCTTGGATGTGCCATTACCTCGCTAACAGTGTTAGGTATAGGGATAGAAGACAAGTTTGAAATAAAGACAGAATAAAATGGAGATAAATGATCATAACTAAGAAAATTATAAATAGGATGTGGGTTTTGAGAAGATCGAATACCTTTGCAAAGGGCAAGCGGAGGAGTTGCCTCGTCTATAAGAGACATGACCGGAGCAAGCGACGGAGGAACAATAGATGGGTCATCATGATTGACCGAGGTACTTGTATCAAGAAGGGAAGTACCATTAGGATTAGTAGGAGAACAAGGATGACGAGAATATACTTGGAAAGGAGGACGATCCATCGACGAGGAAAAAGGGATGGGGATGGGGATAGGTAAGGTGGTAGGGATAAGATTGCTATTGACAGTGTTTTCAAAAAAGTATGGAGATGTCTCAAAGAAAGTTACATCTGGAGAAACAAAATATTTGTTAGTGGTTCGGTCATAGCAACGGTAACCTTTCTGGAGATGAGAGTATCCGAAGAAGATACACTTAATGAATTTAGGCTGTAATTTATCTTTGCTTGGAGTATGATCATGAACAAAGCAAATGCAACCAAACACTCGTAAATGTATTGGGTATGTGTCTTTACCAGGAAATAGAATGGAGTAGTGAGGACTCTTATGTTGCAAGACAGAAGAAGGCATACGGTTAATCAAGTAATAGGTGGTGAGAACTGCATCCCCCCAAAATCGAAGAGGAACATGATGATGTATAAGTAAGGTACGGGCTGTTTCAACAAGATGACGATTTTGCGTTCAGCGACCCCATTCTGCTGAGAGTATAGGCACATGAAGTCTAGTGAATAATACCCTGAGAAGACGTATACTTAGTAAAGGGAGAAGATAGATATTCCCTAGCATTATCACTACGTAATATCTTAATAGAAACACCAAATTGATTACGAATCTCAGCACAAAAATTATGAAAGATAGAAAATAACTCAGAACGAGTTTTCATTAAAAATACCCAAGTATTACGAGAATAGTCATCTATAAATGTAACAAAATAATAGAAACCCAAAGTTGAACTGATAAGACTAGGACCCCAGATGTCGGTGTGAACAATATCAAACATTGAGATGGCCCTATTATTGACTCACTTGGGAAAGGAAGCTCTAGTTTGTTTTCCAAGTTGACATGACTCACAATTAAAAGAAGATAATGTGAGAGACTAGGTACTAATTTCTGAAATTTGGCAAGACTTGGATGACCAAGGTGGCTATGAAGAATGTCGGTAGATGCAGCGGAGGCAAAGGCAACTAGCGAATTTGGATCGGAGAGGTGGTACAGTCCACGTGATTCATGTCCTGTTCCAATCGTCTGACCCATGTTCCGATCTTGCACCATAACAGAGTCAGCAAAAAAGGTGATAGAATAGTTAAGATATTTGGTTAACTTATTAATAGAAATCAGATTGTATGGACATTTAGGGGAGAATAAGATTGAGATTAAAGAAATGGAAGGAAGTTGTCGAGCTTCTCCTATCCCTTTGAACATAGTTTGTGAACCATTAGCAAGAGTAATTTTTGATATAGTGGGAGAAGAGGTAATTTGAGATAAAAGATTTTAATTACCAAGAATATGATTAAATGCTCTGGAATCCAAAATCCATGGGCCAGTAGAGGAGGTCCGACTCAGATAGGCAAAGGAATTACTAGTTTGGGAGGTGCCAGATGAGGATGACTACTGCTTGACAGCTTGATATTGAAGATACTCATTGTAATCAGCCCCAAACAATGTAATAGAGTTGGGTTGTTGGTCTTTAGCATCGGGTAAGGGAAAGAGTCCATCTCCAGTTGCTTGAGCCACATGAGCGATGGATCGATTAGAAAGATTGGAAGTGGTGGCCTCCCCATGCAAAGCCCGGAACAAGTGTCTCGGTTGTGGCCATTCTTGTCACAATAGGTGCAATGTGGTCTAGATCCCTTTCGAGAACCACTCTGTCCTTGCTAATTTCCTGCTTGAACAGCTAATTTTGATGCTTCTGCCATTGTAATAAAGAGAAGTGAAGATAAATCCAAAAGCTGTAAACACCCTGCCGAGTTGAATCACCAATAAGAAGGAAGTGGAGGAAACCGATTGCCTGAGAAGAACCAGAAGATGCCGACGAACTAGGAGAATCGAGAAATAAACTCCCCAAAAGCAAAGAGGAGCGTCTCCTTTAAAGATATGTTTTAGGGTTTTTGAAATAGATGGATTTAGAAGAAGAAGTAGGCCAAGAACCAACCTGACTCTGGTACCATGAAATAATAGTGTTTATGAAATATGTTGCTTGATTATTTCCCTAAGCAAGATGGGAATTTATGCAATGTACAAGTTACATGAATTAGGAAAGAATTGATCCTAAATAATCAAGGATATATACACAATATTAGTCTACCATATTTACACAAATCAATCTAGGAAATACTATTTCTATTTTCCTAATATATCTTAACAGTCAATCTAGGAAATAATATCTCTATTTTCCTAATATATCTTAACACTTATAATACGCTTATAAGTTGTTGTCAACGAGGTTCTTTGCATGAAGAAGCCGCTTTGGGGGGTTTTTCAGGGAAATGAAATTAGCGGGTTTTTAGTCCGAGATAAGGTTACTTATAATGCCTTGTTGGATGTTTATGGGAAGTGTAGGCAGCCTAAAGAAGCCATGGAGGTATTAAGGGAGATGGAGGTTAATGGTTGTTCACCTAGTATTGTGACTTACACTTCATTGATATCACTATGTCGAGTTGGTTTGTTGGAAGAGGCGGAGAGCTTAAAAACCAGGGATGGTGGAAATAGGGATTAAGCCCTGATGTTTTACTTACACCACCCTCTTATCGGGGTTTGAGAAAGCTAGGAAGGATGAGTTCGCAATGAAGGTTTTTGAGGAGATGAAAGAAGCGGGGGTGGTGCAAGCGATATTTGCACTTTTAATGCTTTGATTAAGATGCATGGAAACAGGGAAAGTTTGTGGAGATGATGAAGGATTTTGATGAGATCAAGAAATGAAATTGTAAGCCGGTACTTGGAACACACTTCTGGTAGTATTTGGGCAGAATGGGATGGACTTGGAGGTGTCAGGTGTGTTCAAGGAGATGAAGAGGCGGGTGGGGTTCATTGCCGAAAAGGGACACTTTCAACACCCTAATTAGTGTATTCATCGCGTGGTTCTTTTGACCAAGCCATGGCTGTTTCTAAAGAGAATGCCGGAAGTCGAGGGTTACACCGGATCTTTTCACCTACAATACTTTGTTTGGCAACATTGGCTCGGGGAGGGATGTGGGAACAGTTTGAGAAAATACTTGTTGAAATGAAGGATGGTGATGAGGGAACATACTGTTCTTTACTTCATGCTTATGCCCAATGGCAAGAAGATTGACGGATGCTTACTCTTGCAGAAGATATATTCTCTGGTCTGATTGAACCTTATGCTATGCTCTTGAAGACCATTGTTTTGGTTAATAGTAAAAGTGACCTCCTTATAGAAACAGAGCGTGCCTTTTTAGAGTTGAAGAAAAAAGGATTTTCCCCTGACAGATCCACTCTAAATGCCATGATTTCGATTTATGGCGGGGAGCGATGGGTACCAAGACAAATGAGATCTTGAACTTCATGAATGAAAGTGGGTTAACTACTTGATTTACAACCTACAATAGGTTGATGTATATGTATAGATGTTCTGAAAATTTTGAGAAGTCCAAAGAGATTTTAAAGGAAACTTTCAACAAAGGATTGAAACCTGATATAATATCATATAATACTGTCATTTATGCCTATTGTAGAAATGGTCGGATGAAAGAGGCTTTGAGGATATTTTCAGAAATGAGAGATTCTAGCCTTGTTCTAGATGTAATCACCTACAATACCTTTGTTTCAAGTTATGCAGCCGATTCATTGTTTGTGGAGGCTATTGATGTGGTTGGATACATGATCAAGCAAGGATGTAAACCAAACCAGAACACATACAACTCCATTGTAGATGGTTATTGATCGTCGAGATGAAGCAATCACGTTTTTTAATAATCTTTCCAAGCTTGATCCACACACGTCTAAGAGGGAAAAATACAGGTTATCAGACAGCATAGCAAAGAAATGGTCATATCATAGACATTCCTCTTCTCCAAAGGGATAGCGATTCGTTTTGTGCTTTTCAAGCGTCAGACACTTGTCCATCCAGTATAATCAACCTATGTACCAGTGAAATATGAATTGATACCTACTATTGGCCTGTGTTTCTATGCAAATTTTGTGATAAAATAATATTTTTGATAGGTTTTACATGTGCTTTGTAATATGGCATGACTATTATCAACTAAAATCGTTTTATCAAATTTTATGTTAAGTTCTTCATAATACTTTTGAAGGTAAAAAGGAAAATTCATTTATTTTCTAGATGAGCAGGAGATTTGTGTGAGGGCACTCTCATTATAGAACACCTTTTTTTTTTTTTTTCTTTTTTTCTTTTTAGAAGTAATCCATAAATTTTGATACACATATAATAGCATTCAGAGATACATAAACAGTAACATCCAAAACATTATACAATTCAATAGATGATTTATACATGTCTTTGAACACTAAACCCTGGATTTGGTAAGTTTTGGCAGTCTGGATTATGCAAAAGTTATAGTCAAGTAAGTTACAATCGCAAAATAGAACTAAATGTTCTAGAAATGTGTTGGATGGTGTAGTGTTTAATTTTTCACCATAAATATAAACAAACATCTCTAAATAATATTTCTATTTTATATAATTTTAAACTAAAAAAGATTGTCTTTGGTTGGGATCTAATTGAGAAAGTGCTTCCACTTGAATTTTCTCTGCTATATATTGCTAAAAGAAATTGTAGAGATAGATGAGCATTAAGAGTGGATCATTTTGATACCAATATTATTACCTAAAATTTCCAACAACTGGAATCTAATAGCTAACACTGGATTCTAGCAATTGGGAACTTAATTAATTAATTAATTAAGGAAATTTAATTAAAAAGTGTTATACATAAAATAATTATAGGACACTTTTTAACATTTTTATTTAAGTTTTAATTTTATTATGATTAGAGGTATTTCAGGTAATTAAGTTCATGTGTTTATAAAAAGTTCGCAGATTTCAGATTCAAGTCAAGAAATCTTTTTTCTAGAATTAATTAACAATTTGAAAAAGAAAAATGAACAATCAAAACTCTAAGTTTAATTAGATTTGACTTATAAATGGTAAAATCACACAAACTCTTAGTAATTAGTATGATTTCATCGGATGAATATATAAATGGTATAATATTTGATAATGCTCTGTTTAATGATTATATAGAAACATAATTGAGATAATGTTATTAAAATAGTTCTCACAAGACTTTTTAAAAGAGATTTATTAAATATAAATTTTATTTTATTTAAAAAAAAAAAAGACAATCACTAAAGCGATAGATTTAATTATGTCATAAATTTAATTTTTAATTATGTCACAAAACAATTATTCCAAAATAAATTTGATAAACAATAGAAAAAATTCAATTATTTATAATAATATTAATGATAATTATATGCAGAAATAATTATTTAAAAAATATATTATGGTGATAATTAGGGGTGTTCGGTTCCGGATACCCTGCATTTTTTGAAGGAACTAGAATCGGAACCAGAACTGATAGTTCCTTGAAATTTGAAACCAGAATCGGAACAAATAGTTTCGGTTCCTAGGTATCCAGACCCAAAACCTGTAACAACGGTTCTGGGTACCCTATAAATTTACAATGACCCCCCAAAAGTTTTTAAAATGGAAAAAAACCCTTAAAAATTTACAAATACACCCCTCCGGGACTTATTAACTAAAATAAAATTACAAATTATGAATTCAAAATTACAAACTCCATTACTTTGTAAAGATAGATTCTCAAAAGTCAAACCAACTTACTTTAAATGTTATGAAATATAAATATAAATGTATTCACATTACTTTTTCTATAAAAGTTTTTGTTAACCCCCTTAATCTTTAATTTCGGTTCTTGGTTCTTGGTTCCTAGTTCCTGGTTCCTGGTTCTAGTTCTGGTTCCTCCTAACTATAGGAACCTAACTAGAACTGCATACGATAGCCTTCCAAAAATTTGGAACCGGAACCTATCTATTGACAGTCGGTTCTGGGTAGGAATCAGAATTAAACCCTAGGTACTCGCTGGTTCCGATTCCAAGAGGTCTTTTGAACACCCCTAGTGATAATATTAAACATGATAATAGTAATACAATGAATTCATTCAAAGTGGATCAGAGTGGATAAACCCACAACCCAAATATACATTACCCAACCCAGCCCAATATTAGATACAAGAAATGGAGTAGGTTGGGTTGCCCCATAACCCATAATTTGCCATCCCTACATAGTAACATTCTCACAAGCAAACTCAACCTCTAAGCCACAATCAATTCTAAAGAAACTATTCTAATATAAGAGCACGAATATAAATATGTTTCTCTATACACAATCTCTCTTCCTAGCTCCCCACTTGTTATAAAAGGAAATTCCCAAAAGGTTTTTTTTTTTTTTTTTTTCATATCGCAAAACACCAAAGCATTTGACAAATTAAATATCTTATCGTTGTAACATGTGACTGTGATATTTGCAACCTCAACCAAAAAAACTTGGGTTATTTTTCATCCTTAAGGTTTGAAGTATATTGAACTTACTTCCAAAACCATAGGAACAAACATTTTAGTCTAGTCAGGTGAAAATTTTCAACAAAATTTCTTTAATTCCCCCATTGTCTTATTTACATGTTATTAGAAATGAATAAAATGTTAAAAAAAAAAAAAAAAAAAGAAAAAAGAAGCATATGATACACTTACGGAAAAAGTCAATTTCTCATAACAATGTTTTGAAAACTAAACTGGATCGATCGATCTGACTGTCACCCAACATCCTCTCCGGTCTAAATTTCTAATTTTATTGTTCACCCAAATCCCTAATCTTACCACCGGAGAACGAGGGGCTATCAAGTGCCAAGGTTAGAGGGGTTTTTTATAAGGAAGGCTGGTGGTTCAAAGGTTGGTGTCAGATTGAATTTTGGACACCAAAATCGGAATCGAAATTTGGCCTAGAAAAAAATCAACCCAATACGTGAGTCACGACCAGCGAGCGAGAGGCTACCAAGTTAAGAGATTAGGGGTTTTGGGGGTTTTAGAGTGAAAGACGATGGTTCAAGTGGTTGGGTTGGGTCGAAGGTTGAATTTTGGCCGACCGGAAAATCAATTGGGATTTGGCCGGGGAAAATTGAAAAGTCAAAACCCAATGCACTTGCGGAGTAGGAACCTGGGGTTTATGGCTCAGAACGAAGTCAAGCCAAGCAAGCTTTTGGCTTATCATGCTCGGCTCCTTTACAACAAGGTCGAGCTCAAGCCTGGCGAGCCTTAGAAATGAGACTCGAACTCGAACTCGATCGAGCTCCAGTTGAGCTCGAGTCGGCTGGCAAGCCGACTCAAACTTGAGCTCGCGAGCCCCAATCGAGCTTCAGCTCGTTAAGGCTTGATCAAACCCAGGTTTGACTGAGCCAATGTCTCCTTTTAATAGCATGCTTACAGTATTCCTACGTACAATATTCCTTCTTTACATCCAATGTTGAATTTACAGAAAAAATAATAACCACGACAATTTCGGACTTTACAAAATGTCTATTACTTTACAAAATAAAAAAGCAGTTCTAAATATATACAAATAACATTCCAAGATATAAAAATACAATCCACCAATCAAAATCACTATCCACCAATAGTCTATAGTAGGCCTATCTTCGACCAAAACCACCATTTCCCCCTAGTTGTATAAAATGTTCAATTTAGTTAATATTTTTTAATGTAACTATGACAAGAGAAAAATAGGTATAATCATAAAACAAAAGCAAAAGGAATCAAACTTTTACCTATACATGCCTCCTACCACAGCCAAACCATGCACTGAATCCTAGGAACTTACGGGATAGCAAGGTTGATCTCCAAGGGTTGATGGTCTTCCTGAAAATGACAAAGAAAGAGTAATTGAAGTTTAGTTATTATAAATATAACGTAATAATTAAATTTAATAAAAACAATATTCAATATAAGTATATAACCTACTTTACATCCTTTCTTCACCCCATTCAAAGTCCTGCACCAATCACATCCACATAAGAGCATCTCCACTATGTCGGGAGACAACGACGATCAGTATGTGTCAATAACCTTACTGTCGGCACTAAAAGCAGATTCAAAAGCAACCATAGTGATAGGGATGGCTAATATGTCACAAGTCATGGTAGACAAAATAGGGAACTTTGTTGAATTAGCCTTCTACCATGTCAAAGCATCAAACGCCGTAGGGTCCCTCACACATTTATGGCATCCCTCTCCCAGGTAATAGTCTAACTCTGATTTTGTTGGCTCATCTGTAACGCCCCACTTGAGATACGTAGTTGAGTTGGTTTTTGGTATTATTGTTTGATTGAGTATTGTGTTGAGTGCTTGCCCTGAAATTGGTGGAAAATAGAAGAAGTTTAGTGTTTCAGTCTTCGTCGGGGCGAAGAATAATCTTCACCGCGGCGAAGAGTTGTTAAAGCCACGGGGAAGCTGCTGGACAGTTTCGCCGCGGCGACATAAGTTTCCTCACCGCGGCAACAGGCCGACCAAAATGTTTGTTAAGTTTTAGATATTTTTCTTCCCTAGGGGCAATTTGACCATTCTACCCTAATTAGCGGGAAAAATGGGGAGTAAATTGAAAGGATTTTTCATGGAGAATATGTTGCTATGGGGGTGTGTTTGTAAGGAATCAAAGGATATAGATAGAATTCCTAAAGAAGAGTAAGGGCAAAATGGGAAGGCTTGTGTATAAATTTCATTAAAAGGAATTAAGACACTGCAAACCCCTCATTCTTCTTCTCCAACGCCACTTTCTTCTCTTGCTTCCTCTAAACTTCTCTTTCTTGTGATCAAGGAGTTTCTAGGGCTTTTGGAGTGATTAAGGGTAGAAAATCAACCTAAGGCATCCTAAGGTAAGGAATCTTGCTTTGGTTGTGAAGTCTTGTGAGTCTTTGTATATATTTGAGTTTGAGAGTTTTTGTTCATTTGTTGAGGAGTAGAGAGAAAGTCAAGTAAACCAAGTGAAAGGTAGAGTTGGTGAAGTCTCTCCATAACAAGGTAAGTAAATCCCAACCCAAGTTGAGATTTGAGAATTTCTTGATTAGGGTTTTGATAGCAATGATGTATGTATGTGATATACATGTTATATGCCATGTTATTGAGGCTTAAATAGAGATTTCTAGTGCTTTGTGATTGTTTATACCTTTCAAATATAAGAAATGAGTTGTGGGTTGGAAAGGTAGTTTGAGATGGAATTGAAGGGTTATTGTGGAACCCTTTTTGGAAGTGTTTTTCTTTGGCAGGTTTTGTGGCTATGTGAGGGGGTTTCTCCCCATTTTGGATGGTTAGAGAAAGATTTAGAATCATTGCTATAGTAGGGTTTTATGATGCACTTGAGTTGTTTGATGAAATGCCTAGTAGAGGTTTGAGTATGAGTAGTGAACCTTAATTCTTGCAACATTGCATGTTGGCATTTCATAAGTGCATTAGGGGAGATGAACCATCCATAGGCACTAATTGTGCATTGAGAAGTGACCTAAGAAAGAGTAGGAAACTTTGTGTATGCGATTACTCTATGAGTAGAGAACTTGGTGGATGTAACTACTCTAAGGGTAGAGAGAATGAGAAATGCTAGAATAGAGTGAATTAGAAGAGTAGTAGAGATGGGTTGATGCTTTGTGATCATCACCCGATAGCCATGGGAGTCGGGTTGATGCTTTGTGATCACCCCCGCCCGAATAGTTTCCCTTAGAGATGGGTCGATGCTTTGTGATCATCACCCAATAAATAGTAAGAAACGGTGGATGCTTTGTGATCCCCACCCCGGTTAGGTACATAGAAAGAAAGGGTGATGCTTTTGTGATCATCATCCGACATTTATTAGGAGGTGGGTTGATGCTTTGTGATCGTCACCCAACAATGATTAAAGAAACAGGGGTAGGTGCTAGGGTGGTCTCCACCCGATAGTTACAAAAACCGAAAAGTAGGTGCTTCCGTGATCCCCACTGATAGTCACTAAGAATGGGTTGGTACTGTGTGAATTCCCACCCGATAGTCATGGAGAGTGAGATGGTACGTGTGAATGCCATCCACCTGCCATACTCCCTGTAAGATGAGGCCATGACGCTTCAAGAGAAATAGAAAATAGTATAAGGAAAGAATTAAGAGTAATATACATACTGGGGATAGATGATAAAGGATTTTACTTATTGAGCATTATTTTGTGCTCACCCCTGCTATTTTCCTTTGTGGATGCAGATCTAGGTGATGATGTAGTGCAAGGGTGTCAATAAGCGAGGAGCAATATACACTGCTTTCCCCGTTTTGTCTTTTTAAAAATGACTTTTGTAATCAATACTCTTTGTGTATAAAAGACATATGACTTATAATGAAAAAGAAAGTTTTTGGGCCCCATTTTCTATTGTTATTATGCATGCATTGTATTATTTTTTCAGCAGCTTGTTACATTTTTGGTATCGTGAGCAAAGATTTTGGGGATCGAACAAAGGTACTATTCTCATCGCCCACGACGCCCCTATAACCGATTTCGTGAGTAATTCTTTCCCTTACAGAATTGTTTCTTTGAGTTCATGGGTGTATTTTTTTGTAGATGAGGCGTAGTTATCAAAATCGTGGTAAGGGTGTGGTGAATGAAGGAGAACCTTTCTAACCCACTGCTGTAGCCCCTACGCCTCCCTTGGACTGGGAAGCTAGAATCGGGGAATTATACAAGAGTTATGGCGTAAACTCGGTGGGGGAGAGTTGAAACCCCCTCAGTACATCCGCCAGCCTGCGCATGTCGAAAGTGGACAACCGGCAGACCTCCCCAAGCATGCGAGCAGTAGTTGAACGATCCACCCGGCCTTCCACAACATCAACCCTCGTGAGTTTAAGGGTACTACAGAATCCAAGAATAGTAGTAAGAAAGTGGCTTGGGTCAGTAGAACGAGCCACGGGTTTATTTCCCATGTCGACCGAGAAGATCCGGGTATACTGAGTTTCTTGTTTCGGATGACGCCCGAATTTGGTGGGGAATTAATGGAAGAAACTCATGATATGACAAAGTAATGACTGGGGGAGAGTTCAGCAAAGAGTTTGAGGTCCGAGTATAGAATAGAGGACTAAGTTCATGAGAAGGTCTAAGAATTTATCAGCCCTACAAGAAGGAAATAGTGCGTGAAGGAGTACTAGAAATTCAACTCTCTTGCAAGGTTTGCACCCTAATAGTTAGTAATCTGCCTTGAGAAGAGATAAGTTTGTATGGGTTGAAGATAGCCCGGGATATAATGACAAGTTCCAACCCTCCTCAAATTATAGCGAGGCTTTAAGGCGGGTAACGAAGGTGGAGATTTTTGAGAATAAGTTTTCCCCATGGTGGATCCCTCAACAGAGGATCCGCGTGAGCCACCCTTCCTGCCCTACAGAGGAGAAACAAGAAAGTGTAAGAGGTAAAGAAATGAAGAATCCCCAGAAGAAGTTTCAGTTTATATGACACGAATAAGAGGAGTGGAAGAATAAACGGCCCCTTGACCCTTGGACGGAAGGGTTTCCTCTTTGTTCTAAATGCGGGGGAAGAATCACCCCGTGAGAATGTCGAGGGACCAGAGAGTGTGTTATAGGTGCCGACAAAAGAGGCACATGATGAGAGGATGTAAAGCTCCTCTTCCACCAACCACCCGAGTTCGGAAGGAGGTGCTGCAAATGCTAGAAAGTGTTTCACCATGGCACGGGGGTGGAAGGGGGTGAGAAGCCCAGGGATCCACCCATCGCCGATCCAGTGAGTTATTATTTCATTCCCAGTCCTCATATGCTTTAATTGATTCAAGAAAGCCACTCATTCGTTTATATCTTATGGGATGATTGAGAGATTAGGTTTGAAACCTATTAGAAGTGATTCAACCCATTAAGATAGAGCTACGGGGATGGGGCCGTGTTTTGACTTAAGAGATTTTGTTAAGAGAGTCCTTAGTGATCCAAAATGCAGAGAGTTAACAAATTTGCTGACTTAATAGTTTTCTTTATATGCCCCGATTTTTGATGTGATTTAGGCATGGACTTCCTAGGGAGATATGGGAGTAAGAGATTGATGGGTCGGAAAAAGAAGGCAAGATTTAATCTCGATAAAGTGGGGGATAAGTTTAGTTTTTGGAGAGGGCCCCATCGCTGAGCATGCCCGATTAGTAGTGTGAAAGCAAGGAAGATGTTGAGAAAGGGGTGCTTGGGATATATTGCCCATGTAGTGCGTAATGGTGATGTCCCACACCTGGAGAGATTCAGCAGGGTGCCGTAGTTCGAGACTTTCTAGGATGTGTTCCCTAAGAAGGGGTTAACTCCGTCCGCTCCAGAGTGGGAGGTAGAATTCCCCAAGATCGAACTAGCACCAGTGGGGGACAAGACCTTAATATCTAAAGCCCTTATCGAATGGCCCCAACTGAGCTTCAAGAATTAAAGAAGCAACTCCAGAGCTTTTTAGATAAAGGCTTTATCCAACCGAAGTCATTCTCCTTTGGGGAGGCCCCCAATCCTCCCGCTTGTGAAAAAGAAGGATGGATCACTAAGGATGTGCTTGATTATAGGGAGTTCAATAAAGTTACAAGAAGAATAAGTACTTTGCCACCTTCCTGGGATCAGATGACCTTTTCGATCGCCTTGAAAGGAGCAGCAAGTGTTCCCTCCAAAATTGATTTGAGATCCGGGTATCATGCAAGAGGCTAAGCAAGATGTGGCTAAAACTACCCTCCGGTATAAGATATGGGCATTATGAATTTGTAGTGATGCCTTTTGGCTTGACTAATGCCCCCAAAGGCGCTTTTTATGGACTTGATGAATAGGGTATTCCATGAGTATTTGACTGGGCCTTTATTGTTGTCTTCATTGATGACATCCCGATTTATTCAAAGTCAAGGGAAGAAAGCATGAGAAACACTTGAGTTTAGTATTGCATGACCGAGAGAAAAGAAGTGTGCTAAATTTTCTAAGTGTGAGTTTTGGCTTAATCAAGTGATATTCCCTGGGTCATACCCGTATCAAAGGAAGGGATTTCGTTAGATCCGTAAAAGTGTGGGCAGGTAACCTAGAATGGCGGTTAAGGTTTCCGAGAACAAGAAAAAGAAATCGGGAGTTTCTAGGGCTTAGCAGTTACTACCCGCGATTTGTAGTGGGATTTGCCCCAGCTTACAAATCCTTGGATGCTCTTACCAAAACAGAAAACTCCTTTTGTTTGGTCAGAAAGATGTGAAGAAAGCTTCCAAGAGTTGAAGAGATTAACAACATTCTCCCCGTATTAGTGTTACCACAGGGAGGGTGTAGAATATGACATTTATACGCATGCCTCTTTCGCAGTGGGGACTTGGCGCCGTGTTGATGCAAGCTTAGGTAGGGTCATAGCTTATGCTTCTCGTCAACCCTAAAAGAGTACGAGACTAGATACCCTACGCATGACCTAGGGAATTAAGGCGGCCGTGGTCTTTGCCTTAAAGATTTGGAGGCATTACCTTTACTGTGAAGAGTAATATCTACACCCCGATCATAAGAGTCTAAAGTACTTCTTCACCTCAAAAAGAGTTGAATATGAGGCAGTAGAAGGTGGTTAGAACTCGGTTAAGGGATTATGATTGTGAGATCAAGTACCAACCAGGGGAAAGCCAATGTAGTAGCCGATGCCTTAAGTAGAAAGGCCTGTGCCCCTTTTCCCCTTAACCTACCCTGCCAGTTTAAAGAGTTAATAGAAGAATTGTCTAAGCGAGCAGATTGAAGTGGTTCCGTGAAGAATTGCTAGACTAAAGGTACAGTTTTCTTTATTAGAGGAAATTAGAGAAAAGCAAATGGCCGATGAGTGGTGTCAGAAAATAGTTCAGCAAGTGCTTGAGGGCAAGACATCGGGTAATTCTTTATGAGAGATGATGTCCTCTTATTTCAGAATCGCCGCATTCCTTTAAATAGGGAGTTGAAACAGAAAATTCTTGTGGAGGCACATTACACACCGTACGCCGCTCATCCGGGAGCAACCAAGATGTATCAAGACGTAAAGAAAGGCTATTGGTGGTCAGGTATGAAGAAAGACATTGCAGAGTTTGTGGCTAAATGTCTAACTTGTCAGTAGGTGAAAGCAAAACACCAATGACCGCCGTGGTTCAGTTCAACCACCGAGTATTCCGGAAGTGGAAATGGGGAGAGCATTTCCCGATGGGATTTATCACGGGTCTCCCTAGGGTACAAAAAAGGTGTAATGCTATATGGGTGATTGTGGATAGATTGACCAAATCAGCCATTTTCCTTCCAGTAAAGGAAAGTACCACTACAGATCGGCCTTGGCTCGATTTACCTCAGGAGATAGCGATTGCATGGCGTGCCTAAGACTATAGTGTCGATAGAGATTCCAGATTTGTTTCACCTTCTGGACAAGTTTACAGAGAAGTTTGGGTACCCGTTTAGCATTCAAGATCGGCATCATCCCTCGGGCATTGGGCATGGCCAAACCGAGAAAGAACGAATCAGTAACTTGAGGGATATGTTGAGAGCCTCGTTGCATGGGATTATAAAGTATCCCGGCATGAGATGTTACCCTTAGTGGAATTTGCCTACAACAAACAAGCTTATCGGCACAATTAGAATGGCGCCTTACGAGGCTTTGTATGGTAGATCGGTGTAGGTCTCCGCTACATTGGGATGAAGTAGGCGAAAAAGATCGCTTGAATACCGCTCAAGGGCTAGATGACTAAACTAGTGTGAAGATGTGAAGTTAACTCAAATAAATAAGAATGAAGCCCAAGATCGACGTAAGAGCTTTATGCCTAACTTGAAGAGGAAAGAGGTGGAATTCCAAGTGGGTAGACAAAGTGTTTCGAAAGCCCTTTCCCCATAAGCCCGAGTAATGCACTTCTTAAGCAAAGGGAAGTTAGCACCCTTGATATGTAGGTCCATTTCGAGGTCTTGCAACGAAAGTGGGAAAGGTGGCCTCATTGATTGGCACTACCACCTAGCATGGACAGGGTACATGATGTCTTCCATGTCTCGATGCTATGAAAAATATGTAAGTGATCCCCTCCACATCCCGAGTGGTAGAGACGTTGAAATAACAGAGAATCTAGTATATGAAGAACGTCCAGCTGATTCTAGATCAAGGGTTGGGTTAAAGAGCTTTGGAACAAGAGTGTTCCGCTAGTGAAGATCTATGGAGGAATCACAAAGTGGAAGAGGCCTACTTGGGAGGTAGAAACGGGACATGCGGTTTTAATCGCTTCCCATGGAGTTATTTGTATGAATTTCTGGGACCGAAACCTTTTTTAAGGGGGAAGAATTGTAACACCCCACTTGAGGTACGTAGTTATTGTTTCTTCCTTTGCTCTTATTTGAGTTGGTTTTGGTATTATTGTTTGGGATTGAGTGTTCCGTGTTGAGTGCTTGCCCTAAATTGGTGGAAAATAGAAGAAGTTTAGTGTTTCTTTTCACGGGCGAAGAATAATCTGCCGCGGCAAGAGTGTTGAAGCACTGGGAAGGTTGCTTGGATTAGCCTTTAAACCGCCAAAACGACATAAGTTTCCTCACCGCGGCGACAGGCCGACCAAAATGTTTGTTAAGTTTTAGATATTTTCTTCCCTAGGGGCAATTTGACCATTCTACCCCTAATTAGCAGTGGGAAAAGGGTGGGAGTAAATTGAAAGGGATTTTTCATGGAGAATATGTTGCTATGGGGGTGTGTTTGTAATGAATCAAAGGATATAGATAGAATTCCTAAAGAAGAGTAAGGGCAAAATGGGAAGGCTTGTGTATAAATTTCATTAAAAGGAATTAAGACACTGCAAACCCCTCATTCTTCTTCTCCAACGCCACTTTCTTCTCTTGCTTCCTCTAAACTTCTCTTTCTTGTGATCAAGGAGTTTCTAGGGCTTTTGGAGTGATTAAGTGGAGAAAATCAACCCTAAGGCATCCTAAGGTAAGGAATCTTGCTTTGGTTGTGAAGTCTTGTGAGTCTTTGTATATATTTGAGTTTGAGAGTTTTTGTTCATTTGTTGAGAGGTAGAGAAGAAAGTCAAGTAAACCAAGTGAAAAGGGAAGAGCTTGGTGAAGTCTCTCCATAACAAGGTAAGTAAATCCCAACCCAAGTTGAGATTTGAGAATTTCTTGATTAGGGTTTTGATAAGCAATGATGTATGTATGTGATATACATGTTATATGCCATGTTATTGAAGGGCTTAAATAGAGATTTCTAGTGCCCTTTTGTGATTGTTTATACCTTTCAAATATAAGAAATGAGTTGTAGGTTTGGAAAGGTAGTTTGAGATGGAATTGAAGGGGTATTGTGGAACCCTTTTGGAAGTGTTTTTCTTTGGCAGGTTTTTGTGGGCTATGTGAGAGGGTTTCTCCCCATTTTGGATGGTTAGAGAAAGATTTAGAATCATTGCTATAGTAGGGTTTTTATGATGCACTTGGAAGTTGTTTGATGAAATGCCTAGTAGAGGTTTGAGTATGAGTAGTGAACCTAATTTTTCTTTTTGCAACATTGCATGTTGGCTTTTCATAAGTGCATTAGGGGAGATGAACCATCCATAGCACTAATTGTGCATTGGGAGAAGTGACCTAAGAAGAGTAGGAAACTTTATGTATGCGATTATTCTATGAGTAGAGAACTTGGTGGATGTAACTACTCTAAGGGTAGAGAGAATGAGAAATGCTAGAATAGAGTGAATTAGAAGAGTAGTAGAGATGGGTTGATGCTTTGTGATCATCACCCGATAGTTATGGGAGTCGGGTTGATGCTTTGTGATCACCGCCCGAATAGCCCTTAGAGATGGGTCGATGCTTTGTGATCGTCACCCAATAAGTAGTAGAAATGGGTGGATGCTTTGTGATCCCCCACCCGTAGGGCATTAGAAAGGGAAAGGGGTGATGCTTTGTGATCATCCTCCGACATTTATTAGAGGTGGGTTGATGCTTTGTGATCGTCACCCAACAATGATTAGAAACGGGTAGGTGCTAGGTGGTCTTCACCCGATATGAGATTCGATGCACCACTGAACACCTTCAAAATTGAACAAATTTTCTCAACTTTGTCCCAATCCTCTCCCTGGGGACAATAATGATAACTCAAATCCCTCTCCTTCAAACAAGGAAAATGCCGTTGTCAACATATCATATGTTGAATTCCACCGTGTTTTGCAATCAAGAATAAGCTTGCGAAATAGCAATCGCCGCTACTGAACAATCTCTGCGAACACCTTTAGTCTACTCTATGATGAATTGATATACACCACGCTATCACTTGGATGTCCTCAATTGATGTGTCTAATCTGATAAAGACCATCTTGAACAACTATGTTCAAGATGTGTGTACAACACCTCACATGAAACATCTTGCCCCCTACATATGAGCTTCCCGTAGCTTGGAAATTGTCTTTCAACACTTTTACTGCAACATCATTGCTTGAAGCATTATCCACCGAGATCGTGTGGACCTTAGGGGCTTCAATTCTCCCACTTCTTATCAACACTTGAAATTGCATCAAGAATGACAACATAACGGGAGGGGAGGGAAATGAATAAAGTTCAACACCAGTCTATTAAACTTCCAATTATCATCAATCTAATGCCCAGCAAGACCATGTATTCCATCATTTGGTTGCCTAAATGCCATAGATCTGTGGTTAAACTTATCTTTCTAACACCCTTCAATAGGGTGGGTCAAGGCCTTCTTCGCCTCTCATTTTCAAACACTCTCATACAATCATTCTTACAAGTATTACAGGGAAATCGAAGTCCATTGAGGAATCCTATACTTCATCATGTGTTTCAACGTCTCTTCCTCCACAATAAGAAAACGAATGCTCATGCATCAGCACCCAATATGCAATAAGCTCCCTTTATATTCATCATATCGGGAATTGGCCCCTCGTAGAGCAGCAGATAGGGAAATTTATTTGTTGTTGCCTCAAGTTAGCTATTCTCTTTGCACACTGCTTCAAATGTCTATGAATTGTGTAGTACTTCCGCTAAGGGCATTTTTCATTTTGCTTTGTTTTACAATGAATGCACTCTCGGCCTTCCTTGTACCCCCTGGGAGAAGGAACCACTCTAAATTCCCACCACACGCTTGATGTCTTCGCTTTCTTCCCTTCCTCTCGTAGTGGGACTGTCATTGTCCTCTACATTTTCTGGGTTACTCACACTTTGCTTTCGTACTAGTACCATGTGCCAAGTATAAATGTTACGCCAATCAACCCTGCTCTTACCGTGACACAATTATCGATGTCATCCAATGTAATGGTGCTTGAGGAACCTGGGCCCTCCCAAGGCCATACCTACAATTGAAAAATAAGACACCATTATAGAGCAATCCATGTCACAAATTTCAAATATGATACCAAGCAAATATCCAATGCTACATCCCCAAGTTTAGAATTACTACTCATTACAAAGCAATCCATGTCACAAATTTCAAATATGATACCAAGCAAACATCCATACCAACCATTTGAGGAATCTAGTTAATGAAGATGGAATTTGATAAAGCATAAAATGGTAATGCCATTTTTAAGCAAGTCCCCATGAAGTTACAAGAATATGCTTACCAAGAGGTTAGAACCAAGAATCGCTTAAAGGATTCATCATACCATGAGATCTTTATAAAAGTTTTAAAGATCGCTTTTTGTTTTCATGGGACAATCGATGAATCCCTGTATCCCGATTCAATGCGTAAGTCTCATCAATATAGAGATATAGTGACAGAAGATAGAACACAAAATAGATGAGTACTACCATGTAATTAGCACATGTCCGTGGCAATATATATTAGTAAGCCCAAATCAGCTAAGATTTGTCCTATGTGTTAAGTAAACGGTCCTCGTATAATGCAAAGGCAAAACGAAAAATATAATATAACAGATCGCTTTTACATGAGCCAAGATCAAGGGTATGATTTTACAATTTATATTAAATAAAATCGCATAAATATTCAACATGAGTTAAGAGAAACAAACGCACGTTCAAGGTCTCCTCCAAATTTGTCGATAATGTTTTGCTATCCGATCCAAGTGTAGGATCGAACCCTCGCGTAGTCCACACGAAGACAATCTTAAAAGAACCAAAGAGGGATTTGCTAGATCCTCTTGGCTTCAAGATTAAGAAGAAAAACAAAAAATCAATTGAATTGATTTTAGGGCTCAAAAAGTGTTATCGCCGTGGGAGAAGCAAAGGGATCATGGTGGTGTATTTTTTGTTTTACAAAGAAAAAAAACACCTACATTAAAATCACACACTTTTCCTTTTATATTTAAAAAACAATTTGCCCTAGTCCCAAACGGAATAGGTTTGGACTCCAAACCCAAACCCGCCCCATGTTGCCAAACACTCCCAATTTGGATTTATTTTAATTTCCATCATTATCTCAATATATATATATATATATATATATATATATATATATATATATATATATATATATATATATATATATATATATATATATATATATATATATATATATATATATATATATATATATATATATATATATATATTAACATTTAACAATAATGATAATTTAAATATGTGTGAACACATATTTAAACGTAATTTCACTTATTTAATTTTTCTAACAAATTAAATAAAGGCTACTTAACCTCAATGAAATTTAATTGCACATGGAAATTACCAAAATACCCTTTCGCTTTAAAAGACGAAAACGCCTTTCTTTCTTCTTGCATCTTAAATTGTCTTCTATGTGTGTGACCTTAGGGCTCCTCATCATATCGGCAAAGGTAGTGTATAGTATTGCGATTAACACCAATTAATCGCTCACTAATACACGTACTACCAAGATTCGGGGCCCCTAGCAAGGCATCATGGCCACCCGATAGATTCTATTCAAGAAAGTAGCTACCCTTGGTCCAACGATATGGTTACCGGCAACCTTGGGGATCCTTTCATCATTCGTATCTCGACGAGACAAAGGCATAGAAATAGTGTCAACCTTCGGTTACTTCTCGATATTATTTATTCAGGGCCTTCGACCAATGACCCTCAGATTATAAAACGGATAGAAGCAACAACTCAATCCCCACCGGCCTACGCTTTTAGTGTCATTGTCATATACCGAATTGCACCGTGAGATAACTTTCTCCCCATACCCCGTTGGAGTGATAAATCCTCTCACAATCCACCATAGTCTTGATACCACCTTGATGCAGGCCCAATCACCACCGTATTGACAAATCTTAAAAGAACTCGCAGTTAGGCTAGTATCAAACTACACCAACCTAGGGTGCACAAGGCACTGAATCTCAAGTCTAAGGATCAGCACTTACCATTATTGCGTTAGAGGATTTGTTCCATAGACACCGGGTTACCATCCATATGGAATCCTCTCGGGGTGGGTCAAACCCAAGAACTTGTGGTGTAATCGCCTTACAACAAACACCCATGTGTTGCACCCAGTTGTCACCAAACAACCTTGACAAGTGAGATTCGCCACGTCGCCTCGATAGTGGGTCGCTCAACACTATGATGCCTCCACCGTATTATTCTTCGTGCCCTTAGTTCAATAATATCGGGCTACTGGGACGCTTCTTAGAATGGCCACCATATGTGTGCTCATAAGGATTCTCACTATCAAGATTTGAAACACTTGATACCCTCGTCCACTCTCTACCATTCTAAGGACAATAATAATGATTTACGCGATAGAATAAAAATGCCTTTTTATTGATTAATGAACATTATTACAAAGAGTCAATTCTACAATAATTGATTGGCTCTAGGGCATCTACTCTAACAATCTCCCACTTGCACTATAGCCAATCATTCCCATGCCCCTCAACAACCTCAATGACCCTTTAAGTGCTCCGCACTATAGCCAAATCATTCATGCACTCAACATTGAATGACCCTAAGTGCCCATCATGCTTCGCTACAAATGTAAACTTTAATAGTGGGGTTGGTAGGTATTCTCGGGTCACGCACATTCCCTTTCATATCGATCCTTCAAATCCGAATTGAATCAACTAAGTAAGTGTTTGATATCGGTGAGACGGTGATTCTCAAACCCACACAATGGCTCCATTGTTATCGCAGACAACTATACTCGATTAGCAATGCTTGAAATCACATCAAGTTCAGCAATGAACTTCTTGATCCAAACCGCCTACACGGCCGCATTAAAAATGCGGTACACTTAGCATCAATTGTAGAATCCAAATCGCAGACACCAATTTGAGCTTCGAGCTCCCACCGGGCAGCTTATATTGAGACAAAATGTGTAATCCCAAATTGCGAACTATAATCATCCTTTTCCCTGTTTGGGAAATAAAGCATCACCGTATTCTTCTTACAGAGCTCATCTTTCTTCCATAATCCAAGAATATATATTCAAGCCCTTTTCAAGCACTTAAGAATGTCCATTGACACTCACACAAAGTCATTCACTTGGATTTAGTTGATATCTTCTACTAGTGCCGAATGCACATAAGACATCAATCTAAGTACATAACATATTGCTCACTTTGAGCCTTTGATTGACATCCACTACAAATGCGAATGCACATTAGATATCAATCAACATATAAGATGGATCCACTTGCTAAAGCATGGGATCCTCTTCATTCTATCTCTCTCATTGTGTGGTTAAAGACACATATCCTTACAGAGATAGACACCATATGCCATCGAAGAAATCCCTTCTTGGATTTTTCTATACCGAATGTGTTCAGACCTTGTCTATGTACTTTGGACTTAGTTTGAGTTAACTACACGATCTATCACGATAGATCTTTATTCCAAGGATGTATGTTTCCCTAAGTCCTTTTTATGGAGAAGCACTTGGATAACCAAGTCTTTATCCGATCGAAAGTTCGGGTATATCATTCCCGATCTATGTATGTCATCGACATACAACACCAGAATGCTACGCTCCCCACTCACTTTCTTGTAAACACAAAAAGTGGGGGTTCATCTTCATTCTTGATAAAACCGAATTCTTTTATGGCTTCATCAAACCCGAATGTTCCCAAATTTCTCCTTAAGCTTGCTTTGAGTCCATAAATGAATCTCTCAGAACTTGCATACCTTATTGGTTTGACTATCAAGAATCGAAACCATCGTTGGTTGTGTCATGTACAACATCCTCCTCCCAAGGTTTCCGCTCAGAAAAGCCGCTTTGACATCCATTTGCCAAATCTCATAGTCATGATATGCAGCAATTGCAAGCATAATCCTGATGGATTTAATCATGGCAACCGGGCTTAAAAGGTTTCTTCATAGTCAATGCCATGAATTTGTTTGAAACCTTTGGCAACCAAAGCTTTTATAAGTATGCACATTGCCATCCATGTCGCTCTTTTCTTCTTGGAAGACCCATTTACACCCTATGGGTTTTACCCCTTCAAAGGGGGTGTCACCCGGTGGAAGACCACACTTGGTTCTCGTACATGGAGTCCATCTCGATTTCATGGCTTCAAGCCATTTAACGAACTCGGATCCGATATAGCCGCCTTCGTAGGGTTCCCCGGGTTTATCGTCTTGGTAGACTAGTATGTCACCATGTTGAGTCACCCTAGATAACCGTATCTCTGGGCTCGTGGCTTTACTCTCCCAAATCTACGTAGCTCCCGTGCTACTTTGAGGTAGTTCACTTTGATCCACAAGTTCATGAGTAACCTCTCATGATGCTCAACCACTTTCGTGGGCACATCATCCCGTCCTTCGTCTAGTATATCCCCTGTGGTCCTAGAACTTCATCAAGTTCTACTTTTCTCCCCACTAGTACTTCTTAGAAAATATTCATTTTCTAGGAAGACAAATAGATCAAGCATAAAAATTTTGCGCCTTCTCGGGTGGTAGAAATAGTATCCTTGGGGTCTCCTTTGATACCCCACAAATATACATTTACGGTGATTTTAGGCCCACTTGTTCAAGTCAATTTCTTAACATAAGTTTCCTGCAACCCCAAATCCTTAGATAAGACAAGTTGGGCCTCGCCCACCTCCACTCCTCATATGAGTCTTATCTACAGATCTTTGATGGCACACGGTTCAAAAACGTGAGTCGGCAGCTTCTAGGGCATAACCCCTTCCCCGTAACGATGCAAAGGGTAAATCACTAAACTCATCATGGACCTAACCATGTCAAGTAAGGTCTTGTTCCTCCTTTCCGACACTCCTTTGTGTTCGGGGTGTATAAGGAGGAGTGAGTTGCTGATACTATCCCACATTCCTTCGTATGTTTAGCTCAACTTGCCAAAGTTGGCATAGTAGTCATTTTGAGATTATCCTTGTTGTTTTCTTAAGAACATATTATTATGAAACAAGTTCCCATAAAGAATATTATTTATACTCAAGGACAATAATCCATTAGTAAACTAATATTCTCATTTTGTCCTATGTGGACACCGTAAATATAATTTCTAGAACTAAGAAAAACCATAATAATCCACAAGTTCCAAGAAACAAGTCCATCGGCTAAATCAAACGATAAGATCCTACAAAGAAATGTAGCAAAGACGTGCTTCATTTCCAATTGGTAAGGGTCCCACCTCTCCCCTCGGGCGAGCAATCTACTCTACCAGTAGTTCCTACACATCAATCAAATGTGAGTACCACATCTGTGGTCAACTAGATGTTTATGGGAGAAAGTTAATCTCAATAACATACCCGACGAAGAAGTAACATTCTTCTTCCCCTTTGCTAGGAAGGCCTTGCAATGTTTTCTCCAAAGGACCTCGGGATTCCCAACAAATTGAGGACAAACGCCTTCCTTTCTCGCAATGCTTCTTTCCCATCGACTTCGAGCCCTTTTCTTTTCACTTGAGTTGGCTTCAACCAACGTCCAATGTTTCTAACATTTTCATGCCCCTCGACTCAGAGTCTTCAACAAATCTAGAAGCTCCCTGGAAAGGGTATTTTTCTTATCTTCCTCAATAAGTTTCATAGACAAATTGAGAATAAGAATCCGGTAATGAATGTCAATATTAGGTTTATTGCTAAACCTTCTAAGTCCACATCCCAAAATCTCAAGCTTGTTCATATACTCGATCCACTTTGAGTATAGATCGCCAATTTTGGGTACCCCCTCTTCCATCCTACATCCGAATAACGAACCGAGACACCATATGCTTCTCATTTCTTCAAGAAATGAAGAGTAGAAGCTAAACCATTTTTCCTGCACTTGTTCAAGCCAAGAATGGTGCCATTGATGCAAGCACAATGTATCTAGTCATTTCTCGTTTTTGCATCATGTGTATGCTTCACATATACATACCCCTGGGCCTCATGGATAGAACTATCGGGCAGCTCGGGGTGATAGAGCTTGCTCAATGGTGTATAATCTATAGCTTGGACTCCAAGTATATTATTTATACTTCTATACCCACCCCAATGAAATTTTCACTCATTCCATTTCTCTCCCTGGGGCTCGATGATTTGTCGCAAATTGATGTTCGGGATCATTTTGCTCAAATTTAAGTGAATCTACAAGTGCGTAAAAGTAACCGTTATTACCATGTTCATGTTAGAGTAGATGCCCTAGAGCCAATCAATTATTGTAGAATTGACTCCTTTGTAATAATGTTCATTAATCAATAATAAAGGCATTTTATTCTATATCGCGTAAATCATTATTATTGCAATATGTATTGATATATGTCCCTTAGAATGGTAGAACGTGGACGAGGGTATCAAGTGTTTCAAATCTTGATAGTGAGAACCCTATGAGCACATGTGGTGGCCATTCTAGAACGGGTCCTGTAGCCCAAGGATATTCTTCAAGTCAGGGCATGTATAATACGGTAAGGCTATCATAGTGTTGAACCGCTGCGAAAGGCAAGGATCGATCTCACTTGTCGGGCCGGTTGTTTGGTGACAAACCTCGGTGCAACACATGGGTGTTTGTTGTAGCGATTACACCACCAAAGGCAAGTTCACTAGATCCCGACCCTTTCCCACCGAGGGATTCCATATGGATGGTAACCCCTTTGTCTATGGAACAAATCCTCTAATGAATGGTGGTGCATGTGATCCTTAGACTTGAGATCACCGGTGGAGCGCCTAGTGCACCGGAATTGGTACAGCTTTGATACTAGCCCTACGCAGCCTTCTATTCGAGTTTCACAAGACGGGTGGTGATTGGCTATATCAGGAGTGTATCAAGACTATGGTGGATTGACAAAGGATTCATCAACTCCCGAGTATGGGGAGAAGTTATCTCACTGCGCAATTTAGTATATGGCAATGACACTCAATGGGTGCTAACCAGGGGGAATGGGATTGAGTTGTTACTCTATCCAGATTATAATATGGTCATTAGTCCGAAACTCGAATATATAATATCGAGTAACCGAAAGGTTGACACTATTTCATGCCTTCGTCTCCGCCGAGATACGTATGATGAAAGGATCGGGACTGTACGGTAACCATATCGCTTGACTGTGGAGCTACTTTGTCGAATCCGAATCTAACGGGTGGCCATGATGCCCTTGCTAGGGGCCAATCTTGTCTCTGGTATTAGTGGGGAGACGATTAATTGGTGTTAATTACGATACTATATACTACCGTATGATGAGGAGCCTATGGGTCACACAAATAGAAGATAATTGAAGAGCCAAGAAGAAAGAAAGGGCGTTTTCATCTTTTTGGGCAAAAAAGGTATTTTGGTAATTTCACGGGCCCGGCAATTAAATTTGCTGAGGTCGTAGCCTTTATTTAATTTGTTAGAAAAAAATTAAGTAAGTGAAATGCCGTTTAAATATATGTTCGCATATATTTAAATAAATTATCATTATTGTTAAATGTTAATATATATATATATATATATATATATATATATATATATATATATATATATATATATATATATATATATATATATATATATATATATATATTAAATATATATATTAATTGATTTTTAATTGAAATAATGATGAAATAAATAAAATATCTAATTTGGGAGTGTTTGGCAACATGGGGTGTTTGGGTTGGAGCCCAAGCCCATTCCATGTGGGAATAGGGCAACTTGGTTTGCCTATAAAAGGAATAGTGTTTGTTGTTTTATTAATTTAATTGATTTTGCCCTTTTTAAAGAAAAAAAGAAAAACACAAAGCAGCCTTTTACCCAACTGACTCCCACGCCACTTTCACCCTTTTGATTGAAAAACTAAATACTCATTTTCTTCTTGATTTCTTAAGGCCAAGGAGGATCTAGCAAATCCCTCCTTGGTTCTTGTTGATTGTCTTCGTGTGGACCTCCTACGGTTCGATCCTACACTTGGATCGGTAGCAAACACATTCAGAGACAACATTGGTGGAGCCTCCAAACGTGGGTATGAATCTAAACCTTTGGATTTATTTTTCTGCAGATTCTTATGAATAAAAAACTGTTATTTTCTATGCCCTGATTTTGGGTTCTAAGGAACGATCCATGGTTGTAAAATTTTTGTTTCGTCAGCGCCCAACCGGGTTGTTTTTCAATTCAAAGGGTATCGTGAGCCTAGGGTACTAGATTTACGCTTATTGAATGGTTGATACATGTATTTGTTGATAACATGTCGCCTTGATGAATCGCCGATGAAAACCCCGCATTTTGTTAAATCTAAAATTTTCCTCAGAAATCCACCGTTGAATGAATGATTCAAATGATAAACTGGGTTTAATAATGTGTTGATGAATGTTATATTGGTTGGTTAATATCCTGGTTGAACATATGTACGTTTGATTTGATTTGGATTAGTGTTTATACACAAAAACCGCAAAAAACGCCAATCTGCATTTAATGGAGATTTCCGAAAGGCTTTCGCCGCAGGAAAGAGCCTCGACAGGGCTTTGCGGCGAAGATAAAACCTTCGCCGCGGCGAAGTCGTGGTGGCTAGACCTAATTTAAATCCTCGGGCGCGGTGAGTATGCGGCCAGGGAAGTGCATCTTTCCGTAATCCTCCGCCCGGCGCAAGACCGGTACTTTTCCAAGGTCGTATTTTTGCAAAGGGACTAATCTGCGTTTTAATTTTTAACCTATAAAGCCAATGTACATTACCCTCACATTTAAGAGGGTAATTAATTAATTAACCCACCCTAATTCAAAATTGATTATTTTTTGAAATGTATGCTTTGTACTTGTTTGTATATTGCATGGTGCGCGGTACATGAGCCTTAGACCCTAAGGGTGAATGTTTTAAATTATTTTAGGTATGTATGGTTGAATATTTTTAAATAGGGCTGCCGTGTCCTGCCTTCTCTCTTCTTCTTAATGTACATTCTTTTCTCATCTCATTCTCCTCGAATGTAATTTCGGGGAGGTTTCTTTTTAAATTTGTTGATGTAAAATTAGTTTAATATTAATTTTATTGTAAATTTAGAATGATGTTTTTCTAATGTACCTAGAGATGAAGCTAAGAATTTCGAGGCAACCATACTTGAAGACTCAAGATATTTGTTACAGGGATCCCTAGGTGACCACCGATCCCCTCTAGGCTCGAGGAGATCGGTTTTAGTTAGGCCATGTACGGCACATTTAATATTTTTGTTTAGAATGCATGCTAAGGTTGAATGTTGAATAACATGCCAAACAATGTCATTCTAATAAAGATAATAATCTGATGAGACATTAAATAAAAAACCCCTCAACTAAGTATATTAAGTCACGAATGCCTTCCCATCACCATGATTTTTAATCAAACCAAACCCTTGTTCATCGAAACCTTGTTCGCCAAAGCAAGGGTACACTTCTACCAGGGGAGGTTAAAATTCATTGGAGTTTTCCTTAATGGTGATGGGTCGACTTAAAATGATCGGTTTTGCTTGTTCGCCAAAGCGAAGGTTGATAAACGCGTCATAGGCAAAGTAGAGCAGTACACATATTATGTATACGTGGTGACATGTAGTGTCCATTCTACTAACACTAAGAATCACACTTGAGGACAATGGTTGGAGCCATTGAATTGTGTGATTGGCTTGTTGGCTTTTTCACATTTGAGGTTGATAGTGGGGAGCTATCAATTGGTGTGGATTAAGTTTGTTGCTACCTAATCAACCCATTTTGGCTTGTTCGCCAAAGCGAAAGGTTTGAAATGGGCGAGGATGGGGATCTCGGTCCACTAGGAAAGCCAACGGGCTTTTCCCGAGTTAATAGCGAGGGCTATTGGCTTGAGTAAAATAGTGGGAGCATCGCTTTAATAAAAGACCATATTAAATAATAATGAACTTTATAATAACTTTATCTTTTCGCAATTGTAGATTCACCTAAAATGAGCATTATGAACCTCGTGGAATTGATAATCGAAAAAGAAAAACAAAGGTTGGATGGATCCAATTTCTTTCGATGACGGTATCGTGAATCCTTCTTGGATTATACTTAAGTCGGAAAAGAAATTGTATATCCTTGAAAAACCATACATGGCGTGCGATCACGATGCCACTCGGGGAAGTTAAGGATACTTATCAAAAGTTCCTTGATGATGCCTTGATAGCGTACAATGCTTGATGTTAGCATCGATGACACCTATGTGCAAAAGCAAGCATGAGAATATGGATGCTTCTTCCATTATTCTACACCTCAAGGAAGCTTTACGAAACAAATGTTCGACATGAGAGGTTTACAAGGTGTTGAAAGCAACTTCGCTTTGGGGAGTCGTCTTGACCGAGGGTGCCCAAGTTGGTCCTCATGTGCTCAAGATGATCGAGCACATGAGGGGAGGCTTGAGACTTTGGGATGTGGCTTGGATGCGAAATTACAAATGGATTTAATTCGCAATCCTTGCTCGATCTTATGCTCCGCTTCATAATGAATTTCAATATGAACACGATGGAGAAAACCCCCTGCGAACTTCTCAACATGCTTTGAGGATCGCAGAGCGGGACTTGAAAAAGTCCAAGTCCCGCTTTGACCCCGTCCCACGCCCGCAAGGGCAAAGCGGGTAACGGAAGGGTAAGGCTAAGGCCAAACCCAAGCCCAAGCCTAAAAGACAGGTTGCTCTTGGTCCCAAGAGTGGCATAGGAAGGGCAAGGTAGTCTCCGCTTCTTTTTGTGGCAAGCTCCCGGCCACCGGAGGAAACACCGCAAGGCTTTCCCGCAAGCAAGAAGAAG
This sequence comes from Pistacia integerrima, assembly GCA_026225825.1. NCBI lineage: Eukaryota > Viridiplantae > Streptophyta > Magnoliopsida > Sapindales > Anacardiaceae > Pistacia > Pistacia integerrima. The sequence continues at coordinate 2,168,443 of CM047745.1, read as the reverse complement.
TCAAAGGCTACGACTTGTGGGTACTTTCATGATTGAGATTAACTTCTCTCCCTCAACATCTTGGGTCATGGACACAAAGGGGATGTGGTACTCATATTTGTCTGATGTGCGACCCCACTAAGGGCAGAGTAGAGTGCTGCGCCGGGAGAGGTGGACCTACGTTGAAGGTTGAGCACATGTGGTGCATTATTGTAGGGACCTTATTGTTTATCTTTGCCTACGGGTTTATTGTTGGAACTACATAATCAGTTATCATGTACCTTCTATTTCTAGAAATATTATTTCAGTATCCGTTTTGGATAATATGGGGTATCATTTTGAGATATCTAATGGATTGTTATCCTTTAGTTTGAATGGTATTCTATTTGGAATTGCAAGGTTATATAATGGATTATATGTTCTTGATTTAAACAATAAAGATATTCTCAATATTGAAACCAAGAAAGCTAAACATAAGCGATCAAAACCAAATATATCTCTGGCATTATAGATTGTGCATGTTAATAAGACTCGCCATTGCAAAACTTCAAAGGATGGAGTTTTGGCCTTTCGATTTCGGTCATTTGAGGTATGCGAGTCATGCCGTTTAGGCAAGATGACCAAGTCTCCTTTCCACAGGGACAAAGTGAAAGGCTCTTGACTCAAGGGTTAGGCATCATCCATAGTGATGTATGTGGTCCACTGGCGGAGGGGTTGAAGCGGTTGAGGTGGATATTCATACTTCATCACATTCACCCGATGATTTCTAGATATGGTTATGTCTACCTTATGAGACATAAATACGAAGCCTTTAATAAATTCAAGGAATTCAGGGAATGAAGTACGAGAATATGTTGGGCAAAAGTATTAAAAGCTCTTCATTCCGGATCGGAGGTGAATACTTAAGCTCGGGGTTTTCCCTAGTACTGAAGGAATGTGGGATAGTATCACAACTCACCCTCCTTATACCACCCCAACACAATGGAGTGTCGAAAGGAGGAATAGGACCTTACTTGACATGGATAGGTCCGTGACGAGTTTTAGTGATTTACTCGCATCGTTACGGGGTTATGCCCTAGAGATCCGCGACTCACTGCAGGGCGTAGCCGCAAAGTCTCAGTAGATAAGACTCCATATGAGCTGAGGTGGGTGAAAGCCCAACTTGTCTTATATAAGGATTTGGGGTTGCGAAGCTTATGTTAAGAAATTGACTTGAACAAGTTTGGGCCCAAAATCAGTAAATGTATATTTGTGGGGTATCCAAAGGAGACCAAGGATACCATTTCTACCAGCCGAAGAGCACAAAATCTTTGTTGCTCGATGCAGTGTCTTCCCTAGAAAAGGAACATTTTCTAAGAAGTACTAGTGGGAGAAAAGTAGAACTTCGATGAAGTTCTAGAACCCAGATATATACTAGACGAAGTACGGGATGATGTACCACAAGTGGTTGAGCATCAAGAGGAGGTTACTCCACAACTTGTGGATCAAAGTGAACCACCTCGGGGTAGCACGGGAGCTCGTAGATCTCGGGAGAGTACGCCATGAGCACCGAGAGATACGGTTATCTCGTGACTCAACATGGTGACGTACTAGGTCTATCAAGGCAGAAACCCGAGAACCTATGAAGGCTATATCGGATCAGATTCCGTTAAATGGCTTGAAGCCATGAAATCCAGATGGACTCCATGTACCAGACCAAGTGTGGTCTTTGGTGGAACCACTGAAGGGATAAAACCCATAGGGTGTAAATGGGTCTTCAAGAAGAAGGCCGACATGGATGGCAACGTGCATACTTATAAAAGCACGGTGGTTGCCAAAGGTTTCAAACAAATTCATGGCATTAACTATGAAGAAACCTTTTCGCTTTGGTTGCCATGATTAAATCCATCCAGTTATGCTTGCAATTGCGCATATCATGACTATGATTTGGCAAATGGATGTCAAAGCGCTTTCTGAACGAAACCTTGAGGAGGATGTGTATATGACACAACCACGATGGTTTCGTTCTTGATAGTCAAACTAATAAGGTATGCAAGTTGCAGATCCATTTATGGACTCAAGCAAGCTTCAAGGTGGAACATTCGTTTTGATGAGGCCGTAAAAAGAATTCGGTTTTATCAAGAACCAAGATGAGCCCCTGTGTTTACAAGAAAGTGAGTGGGAGTGCGGTGGCATTCCCTAGTGTTGTATGTCGATGACATACTTCGATCGGGAATGATATACCGAACTTGCGGTCGGTAAAAACTTGGTTATCCAGTGCTTCTCCATGAAAGACTTAGGGGAAGCGGCTATATCCTTGGTATAAAGATCTATCGTGATTGATCGCGTAGGTTGCTTGGCCTAAGTCGGAAGTATATATTGACAAAGTATTGAACGATTCAATATGGAAGAATCCAAGAAAGGATTTCTTCCGATGTCACATGGTGTTTATCTCTCAAGGAATTGTGTCCTAAAACACAAGATGAGAGAGATAGGATGAAGGATCCCATATGCATCGACAATTGGATCCATCATGTATGCCATGCTATGTACTCGGATTGATGTCTCATGTGCTTTGAGCACTTGCGGTAGATATCAATCGGATCCAGGTGACGTCCAACCTGGATGGTTATCAAGAATATTCTTAAGTACTTGAAGAGGACTAAGGATATGTTCTTGGTTTATGGAGGGAAGATGAGCTCACCGTAAAGAGGATACGGTGATGCTAGTTTCCAAGCGGACAAAGGCGATTATCGATCACAATCGGGGTTTGTATTTTGTCTCAATGGCGGTGTAGTGAGTGGAAGAGCTCCAAGCAAAGCATTGTAGCGGACTCTACAATGGAGGTTGAGTATATTGCATTGTCGATGCGCCAGGAGGCGCTGGATTAAGAAGTTCGTCACGAACTTGGTGGTGGTTCCTACGATTGTTGATCCTATAGACATCTATTGTGACAACAATGGAGCAATTGCTCAAGCTAGGGAACCACGGTCTCATCAGAAGTCCAGACACATACTCAAACGATTCCATCTCATCAAAGAGATAGTTGAGAGGAAAGACATGCAGATTAGTAAAGTGCATACTGACGACAATCTTGCAGATCCAACCGACAAAGCCTCTGTCGCAGCAGAAGCATGAAAGGCACTTGAAATCATTTGGTATTAAATACATGAATGATTGGCTATAGTGCAAGTGGGAGATTGTTAGAGTAGATGTCCTAGAGCCAATCAATTATTGTGGAATTGACTCTTTGTAATAATGTTCATTAATCAATAATAAAAGGCATTTTTATTCTATATCGCGTAAATCATTATTATTGCAATATGTATTGATATATGTCCTTAGAATGGTAGAACCATGGACGGGTATCAAGTGTTTCAAATCTTGATAGTGAGAACCTATGAGCACATATGGTGGCCATTCTAGAAACGTCTGTGCTCCAGATTATTATCAAGTAAAGGCACGGAATAATACGGTAAGGCTATCATGGTGTTGAAACGACCACTGTCGAAAGCGTTGGATCGATTCACTTGTCGGGGGTTGTTTGGTGACAACTTTGTGCAATACATGGGTGCTTGTTGTAGGCGGATATACCGCAGGCAAGTTCAACCTGGACCCGACCTCCCACCCGTGGGAGGATTCCATATGGATGGTAACCCCGGTGTCTATGGAACAAATCCACTAGGCGAATGGTGGTGCATGTGATCCTTAGACTTGAGATCACCGGGACGCCTTGTACACCAATTGTACAGGTTTGACACTAGCCTGGTGCAGGGCTATTCGTGAGAGTCGATGCGGGTGGTGATTGGCTATATCAAGAAGTGTATCAAGACTATGGTGGATTGTGATTCATCACTCCCGGGCACGGGAGAAGTTATCATGGCGTAATTCGGTATATGGCAATGACACTAAAAGCGTGGCCACAGTGGGATTGAGTTGTTGCTCTATCCAGTTATAATACGGGTCATTGGTCCGTAATTGAATATATAATATCGAGAGTAACCGAAGGTTGACACTATTTCTATGCCTTCGCCTCGCCGAGATAACGAATGATGAAAGGATCGGGAATGTACGGTAACCATATCATTGACAGTAGCTACTTTCTTTGAATCCGAATCTATCAGGTGGCCATGATACCTTGCTAGGGGCCCCAATCTTGGTCCGTGTATTAGTGAGACGATTAATTGGTGTTAATCGCGATACTATACACTACCGGTATGATGAGGAGCCTATGGGTCACACACATAGAAGATAATTTAAGAGCCAAGAAGAAAGAAGGGTGTTTTTCGTTCTTTTTTGGGCGGAAGGGGTATTTTGGTAATTTCACGGTTGGCAATTAAATTTGCTGAGGTCGTAGCCTTTTTATTTACTTTGTTAAAAAATTAAATAAGTGGAATTACGGTTGAATGTGTGTTCGCACATATTCAAATAAATTATCATTATTGTTAAATGTTAATATATATATTAAATATATATTAATTGATTTTTTAATTGAAATAATGATGAAATAAATAAAATATCTAATTTGGGAGTGTTTGGCAACATGGGGTGTTTGGGTTGGAGCCCAAGCCCATTCCATGTGGGAATAGGGCAACTTGGTTTGCCTATAAAAAGAATAGTGTTTGTGTGTTTTAATTAATTAATTGATATTTGCCTTTTGAAAGAAAAAGAAAAACACATAACACACAGCAGCCTTTTGGAGACTCTCCCACGCCACTTTCATCTTTTGATTGAAAAATCAAATACTCCTCTTCTTGATTTCTTAAGGCCAATGAGGATCTAGCAAATCCCTCCTTGGTTCTTGTTGATTGTCTTCATGTCGACCTCTACGGTTCGATCCTATACTTGGATCGGTAGCAAACACGTTCAGAGACAACATTGGTGGAGCCTCCAAACGTGGGTATGAATCTAAACCTTTGGATTTATTTTTTCTCGGATTCTTATAAATATAAAGCGTAATTTTTCTATGCCCTCGATTTTGGGTTCTAAGGAACGATCCATGGTTGTAAATTTTTGTTTTCCTCTGTGCAACCGAGTCATTTCCTAACAAATACTTGGGTATTTTTAATGAAAACTCGTTCTGAGTTATTTTCTATCTTTCATAATTTTTGTGCTGAGATTCGTAATCAATTTGGTGTTTCTATTAAGATATTGCTTAGTGATAATGCCAGGGAATATCTATCTTCTCCCTTTACTAAGTATATGTCTTCTTAGGGTATTATTCACTAGACCTCATATGCCTATACTCTCAGCAGAATGGGGTCGTCGAATGCAAAATCGTCATCTTGTTGAAACAGCCTGTACCTTACTTATACATCATCATGTTCCTATTCGATTTTGGGGGGATGCAATTCTCAACACCTATTACTTGATTAACTTTATGCCTTCTTCTGTCTTGCAACATAAGAGTCCTCACTCCATTCTGTTTCCTGGTAAAGACACATACCCAATACATTTACGAGTGTTTGGTTGCCTTTGCTTTGTTCATGATCATACTCCAGGCAAAGACAAATTACAGCCTAAATTTGTTAAGTGTATCTTCTTTGGATACTCTCATCTCTAGAAAGATTACAATTGCTATAACCGAACCACCAACAAATATTTTGTTTCTACAGATGTAACTTTCTTTGAGACATCTCCATACTTTTTTGAAAACATCGTCAATAGCAATCTTATCCCTACCACCTTACCTATCTCTATCCTTATCCCCATCCCCATCCCCATCCCTCTTTCCTCATCGATGGATCGTCCTCCTCTCCAAGTTTATTCTCGTCGTCCTTGTTCTCCTACTAATCCTAATGGTACTTCCTTTCTTGATACAGGTACCTCGGTCAATCCTTATGACCCATCTGTTGTTCCTCTGTCACCTGCTCCAGTCATGTCTCCTATAGACGAGGCAACTCTTCCACTTGCCCTTTGCAAAGTTATTCGATCTTCTCAAAACCCACATCCTATTTATAATTTTCATAGTTATGATAATTTATCTCCATTTTATTCTGCCTTTATTTCAAACTTGTCTTCTATCCCTATACCTAACACTGTTAGCGAGGCAATAGCACATCCAGGGTGGAGAGTTGCCATGATTAAGGAGATGACTACTCTAGATCATAATGGTACATGGGAGTTGGTTTCCTTACTACTAGGCAAGACTGTTGTTGGGTGCAATTGGGTTTACACTGTTAAGATTGGTCTTAATGTCAAAGTTGATCGTCTGAAGGCTCACCTTGTTGTAAAGGGGTACACTTAGATCTATGGGCTTTACTACAGTGATACCTTCTCTCTTGTTGCTAAGATTACTTCGGTACGCCTCCTTATTACTTTAGTGGCCATGTATCAATGGCCTCTTCATCAGTTGGATATTAAAAATGCCTTCTTGCATGGTCAACTTGCCGAGGAAGTGTATATAGAGCAACCGCCAAGGTTTGTTGCTCAGGGGGAGTCAGGATTGGTGTGTCATCTACACTGATCTTTATATGGTCTCAAGCAGTCACCTAGAGCATGGTTTGGACGGTTCAGTTCTATGATTCAATAGTTTGGGATGTCACAAAGTATAGCTAATCATTCAGTTTTTTTCCACCATAATAATCATGGTAAATTTATATACTTGGTTGTCTATGTTGATGACATTGTCATAATAGGTAATGACCAAGATGAGATTTCTCAATTAAAGCAGCATCTGTTTAGCCACTTTCAAGCCAAGGACTTGGGGAAGCTAAAGTATTTTCTAGGGATTGAGGTAGCACAGTCTAAGGCTAGTATTGCTATATCACAAAGGAAGTATGCCTTGGACATTCTTGAGGAGACAGGTATGTTAGATTGTAAGCCTATGGATTCTTCTATGGATCCCAATGTCAAACTTGTTCCTGGACAGGGGGAACCATTGGAAGACCCTGGAAGGTATTGAAGATTGGTTGGTAAGCTGAATTATTTCACGATCACTAGACCAGATTTCTCCTTTGCAGTTAGTATGGTTAGCCAATTTCTCCAGGCCCCATGTAGTTGTCATTGGGACGCAGCAGTTCACATTCTCAAGTATATTAAAGGAGCTCCAGGATAAGGCTTGCTATATGAAAATAGGGGTCACTCTCAAATTGTTGGGTACTCTGATGCTAATTGGGCAAGGTCTCCATCAAATAGACGATCTGCTTCTAGATATTGTATCATGATTGGAGGCAATCTCATATCTTGGAAAAGTAAGAAGCAAGATGTAGTAGCTAGATCAAGTGTACAAGCAGAATATCGGGCTATGGCTCTCGCGACTTGTGAGCTCATCTGGTTGAAACAACTTCTTCAAGAATTGGGGTGTAGTGAAGTGAAGCAGATGAAACTAATATGCAACAATCAAGCTACTCTGCATATTGCCTCAAATCATATAGAGGTTGATTGTCATTTTATTTAAGAGAAGATTGAATCTGGATACATTGTCACTAATTTTGTCAACTCAAATGACCAGCTAGCAGATGTTCTTACTAAGTATCTCAAAGGTTCCCGAATCGGATACATTTGTAATAAGCTTGGAACATATGACATATATGCTCTAGCTTGAGGGGGAGTGCTAAGATATATTAGGAAAATAGAGAGATTATTTCCTAGATTGACTGTTAAGATATATTAAGAAAATAGAGATAGTATTTCCTAGATTGATTTGTGTAAATATGGTAGATATTGTGCATTTATCCTTGATTATTTAGGATCAATTCTTTCCTAATTCATGTAACTTGTACATTGTATAAATTCCCATCTTTCTTGGGGAAATAATCCAGCAACATATTTCACAAACACTGTTGTTTCAATAAGTATAAGAATCTAGGGCAACTTCAGCATTCTTCATTCTCTCTACTAGAGTCAAAAGCTTATTCCAGGGCATACCTATTTTCCCATACACATTCAGAATCACATTGTAAGTTACCAAAGTAGGTTTACACCCCTCCTCCTCCATCTTCTTGAACACCATCACAGCGTCACTATACCTCTCATTGCTAGCATAAGCAATTATCATTGAATTATAAGCATAAACATCAATATCAATCCCATCTTTAAGTAAACTATTCAACAACGAAGCCTAGCCGAAAGTTTACCTTCTTTCCTTAACATACTAACAATTACAGCTATAACAGAACCATTCAAGACCAACTCACAATCTTTACAGCTCCTAAACCACTCAAACACACTCAACGCCAAGTTGCATTTCCTATAAAACCCTAAACCCTTAACAATACCCAACATAGTACATCTGGGTTTTCCCGATAAGACTCAAATAATTGTAACAAAGCACTATCAATATCTTTCACATCAAAAGATTCATCATTAAAGATTGGAGAACTCGTCAACCTTTACTGGAGAGGCGATGGCTTGGCTAGGGTTTCTGAAGGTAAACGTCACGTGACTTCCCAATTCATGTTCTGTTTCTTGGTATGGAAGATGGAGAGTCAAAGGTTAGTGAAGAAGTGTGCGAGGGGTTTTGTTGGTGAAGAAAGTCTTGTAGAAGAGGAGTGAAAGACGGAGGTGGTGAAGTCGTTTGTTGTTGTGGTGATAAGAGCATTGTGGATTGAGGATTGTGTTGGTTTTGGCTAAAAAAGAGAGGATTTATGGGTGGTGGTTTGGGAGGAGAAGAGGTAGAGCTAGATTTTGTGCCATTGAAGAAAAAGTGTGTGGAAGGTTTTAGTGAATTTGAGCTTGTTGGTTTGAAGGAAGATTCTTGTTCGGAGAAAGACAATGACGATATTTGGGACATCCTGGCAACAATTACTTTCAACATGCGGCATGTTACAATGGCACATGCCCCAAATTTTAACCCTTTACATCAACTTTTAACAAAAAATTTTGTACAGTTATAGTAAGAGTTTATTTCATTTTCACCTATGAAATAATTTAGTATTAAATTTAACTGTTTTATTATAAAGGAAGATATGGCTGCATTAACGGCCATATCTTGTTCTTCGTTGATGGCCACATCTGGCCATAGATCTAGTCGAAAAAGGCTAGATTGGTGCACGACCGACCAAATCTAGTCGGTTGTACGCTATTTCGACAACTTTCAGTCACCATCCGACAATAATGATGGGCTATTGGCAATTATTGGGTGGCTGGAGGTGTTTTTGTTAATTTATAAACTTTTATTGTGAGCAATGTATAGTTAAATTAACAATGTATAGGATAGGATTCTGGGAATGTATACCAAACACATTCCCTGAATCCTATCCTATTTGATTAAATCATATTCATTATAGAATACTATTTTTAAAAACTAAACAAATGGAGCCAAACACACTCTTACGTGATGTTGACATGTCAAATACCTCTTCTCATATTATGTGTTATCTTATGTGATGTTGACATGTGAATGAAATAATAATTTGATAAATGAGATGTAAATATCATAGTAAGATGATGCATCATTTAGAATAAAGTACGCAGGGTATTTTAACATACAAAACATCGAAATATAAATTTTGGGTAAATAATTGAATTTAGAGGATAGTTCCATGTAGATTGAATATATTTATATTTATATTCAAGAGTTTGAAATTTCATGATTTATTTAAGAAAAAAAAAGACAAGTTTAAGTAGGACTTTGCAAATTCGGATATCTGATCTGATCTGGCTTATTTTTTATCTAATCCAGATCCGGATCAGGTAACAAGACATCCGAAGTTGATCCAAATTTTATTCTTTTTTTTCCTCCCCAATTCCTATTCTTTCATTCTTTTAGTATCATGTGTTGATTCATCAAGTCTCCTTTCTTTTCCCTTATTTTTCTCGCTTTCTTTCTCATTCTTCTTTGTTTTTCCCCTATTTTCATCGACAAACCCATCCTTTCTCTCTGTTTATTTTTTTTTTTTTCAACAAGAAGCTCACTAGTTACTTTATTATGTGAACTTCCCTCATGCAATGTAAGCCCAACAAACTGCTGGCTGCATGAAGTTTGAACATATTGTCTCTTTCAAGAGTGAGATTGAGAGATTGCTCACTTTCTCATGGGGCATTGGGTCATGGTTGATGAGAGATCAGAGATGGAGAGATGAGAGGGTGAGATTGAGAGATTGCTCACTTTCTCAAGGGAGTATTAGGTGGTCGGTGTTGAGTTGAGAGATTAGAGATGGAGAGATGACTCAGACGAGAGAGTGAGATTGAGATTTGAGAGATTTTAGTTTTAGGTTTAAGTTTTTAGTTTTAAATTTTACATTTTAGTTTTAGGTTTTAGACTTTTAGTTTTTAGTTATAGATTTTAATTAAACTTTTAAGTGTTTGCTATTTAGTGTTAAATGTTAAGTTTTAAGGAGGATTTCTAAAACGGTGCCATTTTAATGAAATTTGGATCGGATACAGATGTTCAATTGTTTGCAACAACTGATCTGTATCCAATCCGAATATTCGGATTTCTCAATTTTTACTATTCAAATCCAATCTGGATATTTGGATATCCTATTTTTTCGGATCGGATTTCAAATTTGGGATAATTTTGCACATCCCTAAATTTAAGAGTAAAAATTTCCACATATTCATAAAAGTGCTAATTTCTTTTTAACTATTAATTCTCATATGCAATTCTAAAGATTACATCATACAATACAACCGATACAATACTTGAGTGATTTGAAAATAAAATAATATAAAAACTTGTGCTATAAATCTTGTATTCAATTATATTATAAGAATTATTTTTATTTTAATTTATTTTAATTTTAATAATAAATATTGATATCAAAATTTTTTATGGTATTCTATAAATCTTGTATTCAATTATATTATAAGAATTATAATTCTCTCCTCATATGTTTTGTATCGAATATTACAAGTTTGACATAAGAAATTATTACAAAAATATTTATTAAATATGACAGAAATTTTATTAAAAAGTTGCACTAATGAGTGATGTTTTAATCTTAATTATAGTAAAGAGTTTTAGTTATTACACTTTTGAACACTCCTCGCATGAAGTTCAAGATCTCAATTTGTTTGGGTAACCATCTGCCTCCTGCCATAAATCAAAATCATGACATTTAACCCCAAACTTTAAACCCCAAACCCGATCTTAAACCCTAACTCCCATAATTCGCATTCTAATAAGGGCCTTTGTCTTTTCTCAAAATAAATGTGTAAAGAAAGTTTAGTATATAACTTACCATTCTACTATCTCCATCTGAATCATACATTAATTCTTGAACCATACACCAATTCCTAATCAGCCTGTGTGACTAGGGTTGGCAATGGGCCATGTTGGCCAAAAAGCCTAGCACGACAAGGCACAACACGGCCACGATAATGTGGACCATGCCAACGTGTTAAAAAAAGGTATGCGGGCTAACACGGCATGACCCGCTAGAAAAAGTTAAAAAAAAGTATATATTTTTATATGTTATATTAGTGACATTTTATATTTGTATTAATTACAAATATATATTTACTATGAAATGTAATAAAATAATGAAGTATTGAAATATTAATTAAATTATAACACTTTTTATTATTAACATTAACAATTACATCTCTATTAGAAATATAAATAAACAAATACAATACAAGTCCAGTGGTGGACTCAGGATTTTTGCCCAGAGGGGGCCTCATGGCTTCGCCATTGTTCGCCAAACAACTCGTGAAAAATTTTAAAAAATCACCAAACCTTAAACAAAGGAAATAATATCATATCAATAATCTGAAAGAAAAAAAATGCAACAACACAATACTTTATCGCTTAAATAAATCTATGAGAAGTAAAACCTTAAGCAATTATGTTGAAAATAACATTCAATTCATGAGGAAACACAGGAAAATTTTTACGTGGAAAAACCTCTTCAATTAAAGAGAGCAAAAGACCATGGGAATTTAACGATCCACTTAAATCCAATATAATTAAAAGAATTTACAACAATCACAATCCACCGAAAATGTTCTACACAAATTTCTTATTTCTCCTTTTTTTTTTTTTTTTATTTCAAAGATTAAAATATAAATTTTCATGACTTTGATCAGGTCTAGACTAAGTTAACGTCAACCAAAACTTAAATTAAGTCAATATTGCCTTGATTTTTAATATGACTTAATAAAAAAAAGGGAAATTTTCGTAGTATAAACATAGATAATAACTCAAACTTCTTTAATAATTTTGAGCAGCTAAACGGTGACGTTTGAATAATAGGAAAGTGATGGGTGAAGGGTGAAGAATAATGTTCAGTAAAATACAGTTAAGGTTTAATTTGGGAAAGCGAGAACATTCTTAAACATAAACTACAAAACAAACTCACAAGATTCATGCTTTTTTCCATCAAAAGAATAAAAATCCTCCAAAAAATAAGCATGATTCAACTCTAAAATAAACTAAAATGAAATGAGTAATACACATACCTGAAATTGAGAAAACAGAAAACGAAACTAATTGTGGCACCTTGATGAGTGAAAGCTTCAACAATTTCAGTCTTCAAAAGTTTTAAGAACGAATAACATAGAGAAAGTGAAAGAGAGAATGAGAGAATAAAGAATTTTTGGGATAAAATCATAAAAAACAAATGCACATAAAAAAGAGTGGAGAGAGTTTTAAACTTTTAATATGATATAGGCGTGAAATGTATATATTAATAACAAATATTTTACGAGTTTGGATATATATATAATATTTTTCATTCTTTTAAAATACGAAGATAAGCCTTATATAAATAATTATTTTTTTAAAATGTGAGGGTAGGCCTGGGCCTACCCTCCAAGGGACTGGATCGGCCCCTGAGTACAACCCATGTATGATATATATATATATATATATATATATATATTATCAATAATTTACTTTAAAACAAATTATGGACCACTATCACCACCACAAAGTCTCCCACTCGTTTCATAAAGTTTGAGGTAAATTTTTAATTATCTCGGGTATTAAGGCCCTGACTCAACAAGTTAGCATGTCATAAGTTAGATGGGTTTCAATTTTATTCTATATATTCTCAACAGTCAATCGAGCAGCAGGTGACCAACATGCAATCGAGCCATCATTTATCCATGCCACATTTATACCTACCTTTACCTAATACTTGAATAAAAGAAATACACATGGCACTTGGTCAGAGTAAGCCATCTTTTTATACCATAAAGATCATCGGTAAATCAAAAAGGTTAGGTAAATTGGGATTACAAATCCTACTTTGAACAAGTCCAGCAGCAAATCAGGAAAAGTGGAAAAGAATGTTACCAAATTACAGTCTCAAACAGTTGATTCTCACTTGAATCAAAAGTTGAAGTGATTTGTTGAGAACCAAACCAAACTATTTAGCAATTGAACTCACAAACTAAGCACAAGACTATAATATTCTCCCACAATGTCAGACATCAATGAGAAAACAGAAAAGTAGAGTAGCTTTAAATTGAAAACAGACAGCAATAATTACAAACAAGGCATGGAAAAAAGGTTGAACATTCTCTCAAATACCCGCCGAAAGTTTCCCTAGTTCCAAAATCTTAAACAACAAGAAAAAAAACTGCCCAACACCAGGGTTCAACTCCATATTATTCAATAAGTTTGAAACCACTTTAAGCTTGCAGGTCTCTTAAAAGTAAAAAAGGGTAAAGAATGTAACAATACAATAACATACCAAAAAAACTGTGGCCAGTTAGAAGACCCCTACTAGAATGAAAGATACCCATCGAAGTGTCCATGACAAGCTCATAACTTGTCATCACAGATGTTCAATATCATCACAATACCTATCACATACATCAAATGTGTCCAAATAGGCAAACAAGACAAAATAGAACTTGGTACAAAAATCTTTCAGAATACAAATTCCACAACTATAGCAATTATAACAAAGTTTTCAGATTATATACCTCATCCAAAGAAACTGAAAGTTCTAACAGATAAAATAATGGATTTTCAATGTTTGGCATTTCACTGGCTGCTTTCTAAAATCCAAAAAAAAAAAAAAAAAAAAAAGCATTTGCAACATCAGGCAAACTCCTACAGCAGATCATATACAAGTAGTACTTCACCAAAACCATAGAACAAAACACCAAAACCAGCATGGCTACTCTTATGTCACAATAAAGCAAAAGAAGATAAAACGTAGCTGATACCTTTTAAAAATGTCTTCAAGTTACAGATCTCTTGAAAGCCAATAAGAGCACATGCAACCCAAGAGGATAAATGCGAGGTTAAACCAAAGATGAAATCCACATGACCTCATGCATTGAAGACATACTTACATTTAAAACTCTGGTTGGCCTCCTTCATGTCAATCATACAAAACGGAAAATTACATAAGAAACGATCCATCCTCCATCAGGTCCAGCTGTGACATCACAATATGAAATATCAAAAGATTTTATTAGGCATAAAAAAAAAAAAAAAAAATATTCCACATGGTGTCATGCAATGAAAACATACTTGCAACTAAAAATCTGGTTGTCCTCTCTCATGTTGATCATACAATTAAAAAAAAAAAAAAAAATCTTTGGATTAAACTGGAAATAAAACAAAAACAACAAATGAAAATGAGTAACAAATCTAGCGTAAATGCTTAAGGATTTCATGATAATCCATTGAATTTGGAAGGCCTAGCAACTTTACCATCTTCGAGGGTGAAATGCACGATTTGGCAGGAACATTTTATTTTAACTGCCATAATTACTTTCAAACACCAGGGTAATTGTTCTCTCTGAGACAGACAACTTTGCCCTATCTCAAAAGGAGGAAAAATAAAACAAGGACACTTGTTCCAGAAATGGACAAAAATGGATACCAACTATGTGAAAAGGCGAAAAGAAAAAAAATCGCAATTCTCAATCGTTATCTAACACTAAGTCAAGGGCATAAAGGTAAATGAATGAATGTAGAGGAATAAGATATCAATTAATTAAATAACAAAGACCAATCTCAAAGCATATTATGACAGGTCTCAAGTTGGTTAAAAGAAAGGGTCATGGTAAGAAACCAAATTTGTCTACCACCCACTTGTAGAATTAAACCTGCAATTCTCAAAGCAAATATCATATAAACATACACTTGCGTGTAATCATTAGTGATTGAGAGTATACATATAGATAAGTAAGCAAGAGCAGACAAGCAAAGCTGCTAACAATCTGACAGGGAAATTCATAATGGAGGGGGATAACATGCGAAATTACCAAGCAAAAATAAAAAGTTTACAACAGAGTAATTACCAACAATTATGCTGCTGATCCTGCTATATGCATACCCATTTATAAAACTGACACCATAAAGAAACAAAAAATACAATAGATACATACACAGACAAATAAATGAAACATGGATGAAGAAAATGTCAAATTCACAGCTCAAACTACATAAAATAAAAAAGCTCCAATATCAAGGAAAAAGGATGTACCATCAATATTCAAAAAGGTGGCGTTCAAATCTCAATCTCATTTTGGGCTAGCATTTACCACACACCCAACTAAAAGGATGAAACTGAATATTCCAAACAAGGAAAAAAGTTGTTTGTGCTCCCAAGAGACTAGCTGAACACTTAGCAAGTAAACAGTATATCAAAGCAAATAGAGACAATCTTGAGAAAATAAAATAACAAACTACAAGCATATAGTGCTTTTGAGTTATGATGCATTGTCTAAAGGAGTACTATCAATAATCATCATGAGGTAAAGCCTCCTATCAAAAAAGACACAGAATTAAACCTGCTTTTATTGTCAAAACAAAATAGAATGATGCAGAGATGATATCTGAACAAATGCTTCCAGCGTATGAACCTCAAGCACTATCAAACTCCTCCAACCCACCGTAAAGAAAAGAACATCAAACAAATAACAAATAAGGATTGAATAGACTAACACCACTGAAAAGCAAAAGAATTAGCAACTATACCAAAATGCTAAGACCAGACAAGTTAAGTAGCAATTTAAGCAAAATCCATTAAGTCATAATAATAATAACATACTAAAGGAAAACCAAAGAGTTGAGCCACAATAGGCAGACTTAATTAAATTTATTAAGAAGAATCTATTAATAAACTCCATCCAAACATGCAAAACAACCTTCTTGACAGCTATCTCCAAACTCATTGTGACATACAAAATGAACAGGTTCAGATCAAAACATGAAGGACTCCAGCTTTTTAAAAAAATTCTTACTCTAAGATTCCATGCAAGGTTACAATGCTGGATGCCTACAATGATTACTTTTCATTGATCATCCTGACATAATTCTTCCTATCACAAATGCTTCAAGATTTTCATCAGGTTTCTGAACATAGAAGTTGAAAATTGTCCAAAACATTAGAAAATCCACAAAAAACAGAATTCCTGAGCACAATATTAATGTTACAAGGTTCTCCTCGTTGTCATACTGATAGAACCTGACCTGCAAAAAACTACTAACAACACCAACAAACAATTCCACAACACACCACCAACACTCACAATCAATAAGAAAATACTCAATTGTATTAATAACCAAACAGAACCTTACAACCAGTGCAAATACAACCAGTAGCCAGGTTCAATCAGTACTCAATACGCAAACAACTGGAAAACACAGCAAGCACACTAAGAAAATGGTAAACTAAAGGCTGACTTCGAGGTCAGTCACCTCCACTATATACTGACTTCGAGGGTCAAACACCTCCACTATATACTGACTTCGAGGGTCAGTCACCTCCCTTCCAATTTACTTTTGCCATCCCCATCCCTCTTTCTCTCTCCTCTTTGTTTTTATTCTCTCCTGGCACCTTTTGTGCTCCTAACCGAATTCCCCTACATCCACTCCTATCAAGCCATCTGTCCTTTCTAACAAACTCAACCTTTTACGCACAAATGTCAGCAATTATTCCTCTGCTTTTTACCCTTGCTCTTCCTACGGTATACCAGCCCTCTTGGTTGTTCATCATTACCCTCCGCAAGGAGAACCACCTTGTCCTCAAGGTGGAAAGAATGAAATTGGTGGTGAATAATGTCAAAATTCTCCCATGTGTTTTCATAGGACGGTAAGTCTTTCCATTGAAACAACACCTCCCACTGTCCATTCAGAAGTTTCCTTTTTTTGAGGACTGCTTCAGGTTCTAGTTGTAACACTAAATCCTCGTTGAGGGCTGTTGGTAGAGGTTGACTATTGGGAATTGGGAACATTGCTTTCTTCAGTTGCGAAACATGAAAAATGTCATGAATACGAGCTGAAGAAGGTAGGGCCTGGCATCAGTATGCCACAGCCCCACTGTCCTAAGTGATTACAAAAGGATTTGTAAAGCGTGGGCTTAATTTTTCATTATACCGACGGGCTAAAGAGCATAACCTGTATGGTTGTAACTTCAAATAGACAGAGTCTCCTACCTCAAATGTAACCTCTCGGCGATGGCGATCAACATACACTTTCATGCGGTTTTGAGCCTTGAGAAGATTAGCCTTTAACTCCTCAATAATATGGTTTCGTTGCTGAAGTTGCTGGTCAACTTTGTCAAGCTGAAGGTATGGTCCACATAGCGTAACACTGTTGGTGGTTCACGGCCATAGAGAGCCTTAAATGGACACATTCCCATGGAGCTATGATAAGTGGTGTTGAACCAAAATTCTGCCCATGGAACCCCATTTTGGCCACTGTTGTGGGTGGCTATTAACAAAGCATCAGAGGTACATCTCTAAGCAGCAGTTTACAACTTCTGTTTGACCATCCGTCTGCGGATGGTAGGCTAAACTCTTGTGTAAATGTGTCCCGGACTGTTTGAATAATTCAGCCCAAAAATTGCTCATGAAAATTCTATCTCGATCTGAAACAATGCTTCGGGTAAACCCATGCAACCGGACTACTTCTTTGATAAACAGATCCGCTACCACTTTGGCTGTGTACGGGTGTTTAAGGGTGACAAAATGGCTGTATTTCGTCAAACGATCGACCACGACCAGAATAGTATCAACCCCATTCGCTTTGGGTAGCCTCATAATGAAATCCATAGAGACATCATCCCATACTTGATTAGGGATAGGTAATGGTTGAAGCAAACCTGCTGGACTTAATGCGTCGTATTTATTTTTGTTGTGACGCGGCAAGCGACTACAAATTCGTTGATATCTTTCTTCATTCCCTCCCAAAACACCACATTGGAGATCCGCTTATACGACCGAAAAAATCTAGAATGGCCCCTAATGGGTGAAGTATGAAATTCCTGGAGTATCTTTTGGATGTGAGGTCCCGATTTAGGCAACACTAACCTATTATGGTATAGCAAATGGCGTCCCACCAATCTGAAAGGAGGATGGCTGTTCTGGTCAATTAGTAGTTGTTGTATTATCCCACGTAATCTGGCATCTTGCTGGATTGCATCTTCTAATCTGTCTAGTCCAGAAAAACAACCCACAGACAGAGCATGATGCTCGACCGTATCAGGCATCCTGGAAAGAGCGTCTGCTGCTTTGTTTTACGGTCCAGGTTTATATTGGATACTGAAATCTAGTCCCAAAGTTTGATAACCCATTTCTACTGACTTTTACTTAATAGTTTCTGGTCTGTTAAGAAATGGAGACTCCGCTGATCTGTCCGGATAACAAAATGTCTTCCCAAGAGGTAATGGCGCCCTTTTGTACAGCCAATACTACCGCCATTAATTCCCGCTCATAGACAGATTTCAATTTAGAATTGAGAGACAACCCTTCGCTGAGAAATGCGATAGGCCGCCCTTCTTGCATCAATACAGCCCCTAACCCGCTGCCCGAAGCATCGATCTCTATAATAAATTCCTGAGCGAAATTTGGCATCCGTAGGACAGGGACACTGGTCATGATTCTTTTTAACTCTTCGAAAGCCCGTTGAGCTGTTGGATTCCACACAAAAGAATCCTTCTTCAATAGGGTAATGAGTGGAAGAGCTATTTTACCATAATTGCGCACAAAGCGGCGATAGTATCCTGATAGCCCAAGAAATCCTCTGATCCTCTGGTTCTGGCCATTTAGTCATGCTGTCTATCTTTGAGGGATCCACGGCCACACCCTTAAATGACAGTACATGTCCCAAATATTCTAACTGTAGCTATCCGAATTGACATTTCTTCTGATTTACCACCAGTTGATTCTCCAATAATACCTGCAAAATAATGCTTAAATGCTTCGCATGTTCGTCCATCTCCCTATTGTAAATCAGTATATTGTCAAAGAATAACAATAAAAATTTTCTTAAGTAAGGCCTGAATACATCATTCATGACTGCTTGAAAGGATGCCGGTGCATTGGTAAGGTCGAAAGGCATTACCAAAATTCATAGTGCCCTTCGTGTGTTCGAAAGGAAGTCTTGTGTGTGTCTTGGTTTCACTTTCGGATTTGATGATATCGATTTCAAATCAAGTTTAGAAAACACCGTTGCCCTTCTAACTCATCAAACAATTAAAGTCGATAGCGGGGATTGGAAATTTATCTAGAATTGTCACTTTGTCAACTGCCCGATAGTCTACACAGAATCGCCACCCTCCATCCTTCTTTTTCACCAATAAAAGCAGTGGAGAAACAATGATGCTCGGCTTTATAATTCTTGAAGTCAATATTTCCTTGACAATCGCTCTATTTCATTTTTCGATAATAAGGATACCGGTATAGCCTAAGGTTTGGTGGTTGTGCACCTGGAACTAACTGAATGGCATGATCTTTTGACCGAGCCAGGTGGTAACCATGGAAGAGGCTCAAAGACTCTGCTAAACTTTCCCAAAACCTCCAACAGTCTCTCATCAATACTCCTACTCTTTTCACACTGAGTGCCCAAACTCTATCAAACAGCCATGTCCTTCATTCTGCAATGCCTTAATGATCGCTTTGAGGGATACCATGGTTTTGCTAAGCGGCAGGATCCGTACGAGACAAAGCATCTGGTTTCCCAACGTGAACCTCATAGTTTGTTTCCTCCAATCCGTGAGGTCTCGCCTAAAGTCTTAAGCCAAGCAATACCAAGAACTACGTCGTCTTGCTCATATCAAATGGGAAAAAAATTTTGCCACGATCGTCACCCCAGTAATTCCATACACACATCCCGACATTCTCCTTCACACCTCACACTATACCCATCGCCTACTCTGACCCTATAAGACTACATCCCTACCATTGGATTTCTCAATCGTTCTACCACCGTTGAACTAATAAAATTGTGGGAAGCCCCATTATCAATCAACACAATCACTTCCTTACCTTGGATTCTTCCCTTGAGCTTCATTGTCTTCGGACCCTAGGATCCCCACCACTGAACTAAGAGAAAGCTCCACATTTTCCCTCGTAGCTCGCTTCTGTTTCGACAGTATCTCTAGTCCCAATCAGATCTGAATCATCTTCCTCGTCATCAATCAAAATTATCTGAAATTGTTTCTCCCCACATTTATGCCCAATCGAATATTTCCCATCGCACCTAAAGCAAATCCCTTTCTCTCTTTTCCTAGATCTCCGCATCTGTCATTCAACAGAAGGGAAAGTCTCGCCGTTGGAAGTTCTAATGTTCAAACGGCGAGAACGATGTCGTCGACTGATCGCGAGTGGAAAGGTTGGTCGACGAGCCTTGCATGGAGGATTCTGGTGATCGACGATTGAAATGGGGCATGAAATTGGTTTTTAGGGATTCGGATGAATTGGGAAATTTTAGATTAACTGGGTTATGTTCAAATCAGGTCAGGCTAGTCGGGTTATGTTCAAACCAGGTCGCACTCTTGGATCCTTGGTTGTTGGACCCATAAGACAGCCCAGACCAGCTGTGCCTGAGGTCTTGTGGCTCCCACTTGGGTTTCTTCTAAAGCCCGATTTCTGTCTTCTATTCGTTGGGCCAATTCCATTATTTGGGTTAAAGAATTTCGTTAGGCCAATCTGACTTCAGCCCTAATCTCCACCTTCAGCCCATTCACAAAAGCAACCTGCAATATTTCTTCTTTCTCCCCCACCAACAACGTTGCTACTGCTTCAAATTGGCGACGAAACTCCATGACTGAACCATTTTGCTTTACTGCCATTAAGGATTCATATGGGTTAAGTTCTTGTGATCCACTAAAACGTTGCAATAGTGCTAACTTAAACATGGCCCACGAACTTGCGGATTTTTGGATTCAGTCCACTAGAACCAGTTTATAGCTTCACCTTCCATACAAATGGTTGTCGCAGTTAATTTTCCTTCCTCTGATATCCCATTGAGACTGAAGTAATGCTCTACTCTAAAGATCCACCCATAAGGATCTTCATCAAAAAATATCGGCATCTCCAATTTTCATCCCCCCATTTCACTGTGGTTGTGGCCACTGTTCCCGACCCACTGCTCCGTTTGGGTTTTCTTCTTGGTGAGATTGTACATTCTCCCCTGATCGCATCTCTGCCCTACCAGCTTCTTCCTCATCTTTCCGTCGCACCCAAGACTGCAACTCAACTAAACATTCTTTGATGGTACCCATTTCTACTCCCAACTTTGTAATCTCTCTCTCAACATTATTCATTCTTGCATCCATCCTTGTCAAGACCATTACCCAGATGGCAAGGCTCTGATACCAATTGATAGAACCTGACCTGCAAAAAACTACTAACAACACCAACAAATAAAAATTCCACAACACACAACCAACACTCACAATCAATAAGAAAATACTCAGTTGTATTAATAACCAAACAGAACCTTACAACCAGTGCAAATACAACCAGTAGCCAGGTTCAATCAGTACTCAATATGCAAACAACTGGAAAACACAGCAAGTACACTAAGAAAATGGTAAACTAAAGGCTGACTTCCAGGGTCAGTCACCTCCACAAAATACTGACTTCAAGGGTTAGTCACCTCCCTTCCAATTTACTGTTGCCTTCCCCATCCCTCTTTCTCTCCCCTCTCTGTTTTTATTCTCTCCTGGCACCTTTTGTGCTCCTAACCGAATTCCCCTACATCCACTCCTATCAAGCCATCTGTCCTTTCTAACAAACTCAACCTTTTACGCACAAATGTCAACAATTATTCCTCTGCTTTTTACCCCAGCTCTTCCTACGGTATACCAGCCCTCTTGGTTGTTCATCACATACACAAATAATAACTCATTCTGACCACCATTTCTACCAGTCAAGCATCATATGAGCAAAATAGATGAACATAATCATAAAGAGTAGAACAATATAAATGACTAAGAGAATTACAGAATGACTACACACTACCTCAACATTGCCTTTATAGCATTGGCAAAAAGTTAACCAAAACCTCATATTAGATCAATAATTTTAGAAAAGAATCACATCAATAAAGAATAACATGGGAAAAAAGAAAATAAAGAAGAAACAAGAAAATTTAACTGTAATTCGCATATAGTCTTTAATCGCTTGTTGAAGAACAAGAATGGCGAAAAAATTGTAAAAACTACCAAAAATCGTTAATACGTAAAATAAGGCAGATGGATCAAAGAAATAAACACAATACAAATAAAATCGCATTATACAAATAAAGAAAAAGGAATTTTAATTGACATCCGATGACTTGTTTCCTCTCTTAGGTCTTTTAATTCTTCATAGACACCTAGTCCACAGAAGAATCATGAACCCAGTCTTATGCATGCATAAGGACTGGACTCACATTCAACCCTTTTAAAGGACAACAGAACAGTATATTTAAGGTTGAACCCTCAGAAAACTGGTAGGAAACATTTGAGTATTGCACAGTTACTGTCTCGATCTGAGCATCTGTTTACAATTTGGTGAAGGGAAAACTCCAACACTATACTATGCATGCAATGTGAGGTAATTTTACAGTCAAGAAGGCCATTATTGAAAGTTTAATATTGAATTAAAGACAGTAAAATAACATTATACTACATCGATTTCAATACTGGTTTCAGCATTCCTTGTTACATGTACAAAAGATCTGCACATTCAACCAGTGAAAAGTTCACAAATTACACTACCAAAATTGCCAAGACTCTCAACACAAACCTGAAGGCAATATCATGCAAATGGCTCAAGTAGTTCTTTTTACAATGCAGAAGATGAAGGAAATTGTCATTAGGTTCAAGAACAATATAAACATCAAATTGACAAGAAGTTCAAACAGAGGTAATAATAATAGCTTTACAATCAAAACTCGCCTTTAATTCAAATCCAACCTCTTACCAGTCCTAATTCCATCATAATAGAAAAAACCAGTCCTAATTCCATCAGAACAGAAAAAGTTGAAAACCTTACAGCAGAAGAAAATTTTGACACTTTGACTTAGGAACATATGAAGACAGGGGGAGGTTTGACTAGGCTAAATCAACCAAGCCTCAAAGTTTATTCTCGGAAACTTGGTTATCAAGACAGTGAGAATCCTTCTGACGATCTGCATGGCCAATCATCCCAGCTGAAAGAAGTCAATGAATCACAACCTTCAGGTAAGCAAATTTCGCTTCCTAGTGAGCCTAAGTCAAATGTTGATCTTCCTATAGCTCTGAGGAAAGGGGTTAGGTCTTTTACTCTACATCCTATTTCGCATTTTGTGTACTGTGACAATCTATTGCTGATTTTTGAGTATTTGCTACTAATCTCACAACCATAGAGGTTCCTAAGTCAATACAGGAAGCATTGGATGATCCTAAATGGAGAGAAGCTATAATAGAAGAGATGAAGGCCCTTGAAAAAAATGGAACACGGGAATTGGTGAGCTTACCTAAGAGGAAGACTATTGTGGGCTGTAAATGGGTGTTTACGTATAATATGAGGCAGATGGTTCAGTTGAGAGATACAAGGCAAGGTTAGTCACTAAGGGACCTACACAGACCAATGGAATAGATTACCAGGAAACCTTTGCCCTTGTAGTCAAGCTGAATACTATTCAAGTTCTCCTTTCCTTGGTTGCAAACTTAGACTGGCCCTTGCAGCAACTGGATGTAAAGAATGTTTTCTTGAATGGTGACCTGGCAGAAGAGGTGTATATGGAGTTGCCACCAAGTTTTAAAGGTAATTAGATAGGGAGTAACGTTTGTAAGCTAAAGAAATCCTAGTATGGTTTGAAACAGTCTCCTAAGGCCTAGTTTAAAAAATTTACCATGGCTATTAGAAGTTATGGGTTCACACAAGGTCAGACTGGTCACACTTTGTTTTTCAAGAATAATGGGGATAAGATTACTGTCTTAATAGTATATGTAGATGATATTATTTTTACATGAAACAATTTGGAAGAAATGGAAATGGTAAAAAAGGTTTTACTAGGGAGTTTGAGATAAAGGATCTAGGACAGTTGAAATATTTTTTAGGGATAGAGGTTGCCAGGAGTAAGAAGGGAATCTCTGTTTCTCAAAGAAAATATGTTTTGAATCTGCTAAAAGATACTGGAATGTTAGGGCGTAAGCCTGCTGAGACTCCTATAGAGCCAAATGTGAAGTTTGACCACGACAAGGGAGATACACCAATTGAAAAAGGCAGGTATCAATGATTGGTTAGGAGGCTAATATACTGGGCTCATACAAGGCTTGACATAGCCTTCTCTGTAAACGTATAAAGCCAACACATGCACAACCCACAGGAGAAGCATCTTGAAGTCGCAATTAGAATCTTAAGCTACCTAAAGATGACACCTGGGAAAGGATTGTTTTTTGAGAAAACCAATGAAAGAAAGGCGGAAGCATTCACGGATGCAGACTGGGCAGGTTCAGTGAGTGATAGAAGATTAACTTTAGGGTATTGTACCTTCGTTTGGGGAAATTTGTTGACCTGCAAAAGCAAGAAGCAAACTATGGTTGCAAGGAGCAGTGTAGAAGCTGAATATCAGGCAATGTTACAAGGTATTTGTGAGCTAACATGGTTAAAAAGACTCTTGGCAGAACTAAGAATCAAGAGTGAAGATCCTATGAAGCTCTGTGATGACAAGGCGATTGGGATTGCGCATAATCCAATACATCATGATAAAATCAAGCATGTGGAGATTGATAGACACTCTATTAAAGAGAAGATTGACCACAAGCTACTATGTGTTATCTATCTACCTATAAGCCAACAGACTGTGGACATTCTTACAAAAGGATTGTTTAGACAGAGTTTCAAAAATCTAGTTCGAAGTTAGGAATGCTAATTTTTTTCGCACCAGCTTGAGGGGAAATGTAGAAGTTCTTGATAAGCATAGCAAGGGTTCTTTAAACTTAGGATTTATCTTAATTTTATTTGTTTGAATAAAAGGGTAATCCTGGACCTAAGAGTTATCAAGATATCCTAATAAAGTCTATATAACTAGACTACTGTAACCTATGCTAAAGTAGAATACAATAATAAAAATTATTAGGTGTTTTCTTCTGGATTTCACATAGATTATTCAATCTTTACCAAACAATAGTAATTCAATAAAATATTAAGCTAACAAAAATCTGAGAATAATCGTTAAGTACTTCACTCATTCTCCAAGAAGAGCTCTCCATAAGGGATTTCATATGTATAAGTACTTCTCTAAAAGTGATCAATTTCCTACATAAATAGTCCAAATATCTATAGGAAAACTTTGCGAAACTAATAGAATATGATAAAGAAAATCCTAAAATCATGCGACCTGATACAAACATTTGATACACTCGTGACCACGAATAATTTCAATAGACATTGGTGATGAATGAAGAATTCCAGCATAGAGAGACAGAGACAACGAAAATTGAACATATCAATTAAAAAAAAAAAAAAAAAAACACTGAGAATTTACATGCTTTATCTAAACACACAAGCCTAAGTGTAAAACAACATATCTGCTAGGAGTGGGTGAATTTTGTGACGTCCATCCCATCCATCAAGACTTCCAAGCCAAAACCCCATGTACCGAATTCTTGTTCAAGAAGAGGAAAGCAATCCTCAATCGATATTAGGCAATTCAGATCATTAGGGAAACTAAATAACTGATTTATAATGCCCATAACTAAAAGCATGGAGGAATCCAACAAAAAACCAATGATTACATGAAATCCACCAAAAAAGAAATTAAAAATGACATTGGTCAAGCATCAGCGGAAGCATGAAAAACTACAATGCCACAACTGCATGTAAATTAAAAAGAATCAGCCTGGGAAGATTACTTATTCATAATCATTATTGAGATAACTCTTCCCCATCACAGATACTTCAAACAATTCTTCTGAGAAAAAAAAACTTCAAGTCTATATCAAGGTTTATAATAGTAGAACGAAAATTGTGTAAAATTAAAGAAATGCAGATATAGCATTGATGTGCAGTGCTATTAGAATATGTCATACAATTCAACATAATAAACATTAGTTTGTTAAGAAGACCAAAAAAAGGTATATTAGTAACCTTACCACTAGTTCAGTTGTATCAAAAGCTTGCACTTCAACATAGCTATTATAGGACAATCACTAAAAAGCCATCATTAAGATAAGTATCGAGTGTTAACTACATTCAAAGGCTGCACCTTTTCGTAGACTACATTTTTTTGAGCCCCAAGTTCAATAACAAACAACCTAGTGACTCTTTGTTAAACCTAATCCAGAAACATTGTATGGACTATCATCTGGCTCCAAATTACCTTCTATCCAGAAATTTAACACAATGTCAAACCCTAAAAGCAGAGTACAACGTTGAATCATGATTTGGAAATTCGTAAATCTTTGAAAGAATAGGTTCGGAAAAGATATTATTCCAACTATACCTACGAGACCTTTTATCAGGATAGGTAGCATCTTCATCATTGCAGAATGTTGGACGATAGAAGATACCTCTAAGAAAAAGGCAGAAAGCAAATTATCCCCAAGAAAATTGAATAACTTCTACAGCAGAAGCTAACATAATTTTTACAGAAACTGCCGCATTGAAGATATCAAATTTTACTTCAACTAAAAAAGTTTTAGGTGAAAAAAAAAAACAGCAAGGCAAGCAATACCTTTATAGCATTTCCAAGAACATCAAAGGCTTTCGAAACAGGATAACCTCAAACCTCAACATCATTCGCGGCTTGCCTTTTCCAAGACTCTCGACACAAACCTAAAAGCAATATCATACAAATGGATCAAGTATTGTTTTTTTAAAAATGCAGAAGATGAAGGAAATTGTCATAACGTTCAAGAACAATATAAACATCAAATCGACAAGTTCAAAAAGAGGTAATAACAGTAGCTATACAACTAGTGTTCACGGTGTAGCAAAAGTCTGCACTTCCCCATGGCTCAATCACAATATAATGTTACAAGGTTCTCCTAGTTGTACTCCACAAATCATATCTCATGCTTACCACCTCCACATATAGTCAAGCATTCAATGAGCAAACCAAATGAACATAAGCAAAAAGAGTAGAAGAATTTAAATGATTAAGAGAACAAAAAATCCACTATGCAATACATCAATATTGCTTGTCTAGCATTGTGTAAAAACTAACCAAATCCCCATATTCCAAAAGATCCAATAAAGAATCACATAAATAAAGAAAACATGGGAAAAAGAGAAAAGAAGGATACATCAACCAGAAAGTTAGCATAAAGTTTGAGGTAAATTTTTAATTATCTTAGGTATTAAGGCCTGACTCAGCAAGTTAGCATCTCATAAGTTGGAATGAACAGCTGATTACAGTCTCAAACAGCTGATTCTCACTTGAATAAAAAATTGAAGAGATTTGTTGAGAACCAAACCAGACTGTTTAGCAATGAACTGACAAACTAAGCACATAATATTCTCCCACAATGTCAGACAACAATGAGAAAACAGAAAAGTGGAGTAGCTTTAATTATTAAACAGACAACAAGAACTACAAACAAGGCATGGAAAAAAAGTTAAACATTCTCTCAGAGACCCGCTGAAAATTTCCCTGGTTCCAAAATCTTAAATAACAAGAAAAGGGATCCAAAACTGCCCAACACCAGGGCTCAACTCCAGATTATTCAATAAGTTTGAAACCATTTTATCTTTCAGGTCTCTTAAAAGGAAAAGGGTAAAGAATGTAATAATACAATACCATATTGAAAAATATTGTGGCTAGTTAGAAGACCATTACTAGAATGAAAGATACCACATCTAAGTGTCCATGACAAGCTCATTACTTGTCATAACAGATGTCCAACATCCTCACATACATCAAAAGTATCCAAATAAGCAAACAAGATAAAACAAAACTTGTTACAAAAATCTTTCAGTGTACAAGTTCAACAATTATAGCCTACATCTGAATAAACACATTAAAGAAATTATACAAAGCCAAAGAAACTGAAAGTTCTAACAGATAAAATAATGGATTTTCACTGTTTGGCCTTTCACTGGCTGCTTTCTAAAATGGAAAATAGAAAAGTACTTGTAGCATCGTGCAAACTCCTACAGAAGATCATATATAAGCAGTACTTCACCAAAACTAGCAGGGCTAATCTTATGTCACAAAAATGCAAAAGAAGACAAGACAAAGTTGACACCTTTTAACAATGTCTTCAAGTTACATAACAAGGAATTAAGATACCATATCTAACAGAACAGTTATACGAACATATTACCAATGTTATTACTTAGGTTTGCATTGCTTTATGAATTGGGAATTAGAAAAGAGTATACCTGTTAAGTCAGCAACAGCAGACAAGCAAAGCTGCTAACAATCTGAGAGGAAAATTCAAAATGGAGGGGATAACATGCGAAATTACCAAAGAAAAAATAAAAAGTTTACAACATAATAATTACCAACATTTATGCTGTTGATCCTGCTATATGCGTAGCCATTTATAAAACTGACACTATAAAGAAAAAAAAATACAACAGAAACAACCTTAAGAATAGAAGAGATATTGAGATTCAAGACAATCAGCAATCATAGACACTAGTTGGACCTTTGACTACAAAATAATCTTTGTTATGAGTAATTAAAAAAGGAAATTGTCTCTACACCACAAGTTCAAAGAGTCTAGTGCTATTGAACCAAATGCAATAGCAGACAAATCAATGAGGCATGGATCAAGAAAATGTCAAATTCACAGCTCAAAGCTACATAAGGTACAAAAGCTTCAATATCAAAAAGAAAAAAGGAAAAAAGGGAAGGATATAGCATCAATATTTAAAAAGGTGGGGTTCAAATCTTAATCTCATTCTTAGCTAGCATTTACCGCACACCCAACTAAAAAGATTAAAGTGTATAAATCTTTACAAGCAAAAAGTTTTTTTTGCTCCCAAGAGACTACCTAAACACTCAGCACGTAAACAGTATATCAAAGCAAATAGAGACAAATCTTCAGAAAATAACAATCTTCAAGCATATAGTGCTTTTTGAATTATCATGCATTTGTCTATAAGAGTACTATTAACAATCATCTGAGGTAAAGCCTCCTATCAAAAAAGACAATTGTTAATTAATAGCTAGTTAACAGAATTAAACTTGCTTTTATTATCAAAACAAAATAGAATGTTGTGGAGATGGTATTTGAACAAATGACTTCCAGGGTATGAACCTCAAGAACTATCAAACTCCTCCAACCCACCACCACAAAGAAAAGAACAGCAAACGAATAAACAAACAAGGATTGAATAGAAACCTATTGCACATCCATACAAATAGAATAGCCTATTTAAATAGAATAGTAAAGGGGCCTCTCCATGATCATTAATAGAAAAACAAAGGGATATTTTAGTCATTCTGTTTATCTAGTTGCCCCAAAAACAAGCACGCATAATTTGTTCCCACTGAAGAGCAAAAGAATTAGCAAGTACACCGAAATGCTAAGACTGGACACCTCAGGCAGCGATTTAAGTAGAACCCATTAAGTCATAATAATAGTAACATACTAAAGGAAAACCCAAGTGTTGAACCACGACAGGCAGATTTAATTAATTTTATTAAGAAGAATCTATTAATAAATTCCATCAAAACATGCAAAACAACCTTCATGACAGCTATATCCAAACACTCATTGCGACATACAAAACGAACAGGTTGAGATTTAAATGTCGAGGACTCTAGCCTTTTTTTTTTAATTCTTACTCTAAGATTGCATGTAAGGTTACAAGGCTTGATGTATTAAATGATTGCTTTTCATTGATCATCCTGACATAATTCTTCCTATCACAAATGCTTCGAGCTTTTCATTAGGTTTAAGTACATAGAACTTGAAAATTGTCCAAATCTTAAGCAAATCCATAGAAAATAGAATTCCTAAGGACAATATAATGTTACCAGGTTCTCCTCATTGTCATACACATATCATAACTCATTCTGACCACCATCGCTACCAATCAAGCATCCTATGAGCAAAACAGATAAACATAATCATAAAGAGCAAAAAAATATAAATGACTAAGAGAATTAAAAAACCACTACACAACATTGCCCTTATAGCATTGACAAAATGTTTACCAAAACCTCATAATAGATCAATAATTTTAGAAAAGAATAACATCAATAAAGAATAACATGGCAAAAAAGAAAATAAAGAAACAGCAACAAAGAAACAAGAATTAAGAACTATGAAACTAAGTATCTAACTATAATTCACATATAGTCTTTAATCGCTTGTCGAAAAACAAGAATGGCGGAACAATTGTAAAAACTACCCAAAATCAGTTAGTACATAAAACAAGATGGATAAAGGAAATGAACACAATACAAATAAAATCGCATGACACAATAAACAAAAGGAATTTAAATTGGCATATGATGACTTGTTTCCTCTCCTAGGTCTTTTAATTCATCATCGAAACCTAGTCCACAGAAGAAACATGAACCCAGTTTGACAAACGAACCCAGTCTTACGCATGCATAAGGACTAGACTCATCATCAACCCTTCTAGAGGACAATGGAACAATGTATTTACAGTTGAACCCTCAGAAACCAGGAAGGAAATACTTTAGTATTGCACAATTACCGTCTCGATCTAAGCATCTGTTCACAATTTGGCAAAATAAAAACTCCAACACTATACTATGCATGCAATGTTGAGCCAAAGCTGAAAAATATTATGTATGTATTCGTCAAAGTCAAAGCACAAGCCTGGATGCAAAAAAACATTAGAGAAAAAAAGCTTTGATGAAAAAAATGCCTTTCCATAACATTAATTAAGGTCTGCATGAAAAGTAAATGTGACCATTGACGCATTTTGCTACAGCATCCGAGAGCTCCAAAATTGTTTTCTTTCAACCTTGCAAACACAGGTAATTTTTACAGTCAAGAAGTCCATTATTGAAAGTTAAACATTGAATTAAAGACAGTAAAATAACATTATACTACCTCAATTTTAATACTAGTTTCAGTATTCCTTGTCAAATCTACAAAAGATCCTGCACTTTCCACCATTGAAAAGCTCACAAATTCCACTGCCCAAAACTGCCTTAAAAAATCAACGAATCCAATACTTAATAAATATACTAAGTAAACCACAATGAAGGTCTAACAATTAGATATTATATCGGAAACTGTGGCACAAAATGGAGGCTAGAGAGAACAAGTTCCTTCTCTTGTATGGTTCCTTAGCAATGGTCCGATGTTAGTGGTTGGCGAGGAGCCACTTTTGGAACGTAAGGACATACAACTATACCTAAGAGACTTTTTGAAAAATAGAGGAAAAACTTATTCACACTTATTCACTTAAAAAAATACATATCATACACCTCTAGTTATAGACTAACTCTAGATATCTTGATAACCTTAAGTTAGGATTATCCTAACTTTTAAATTTAAAAACTAGATAATGCCTAGATAACTCCTAAGTTTTCACATTCTTATCTTAGAAATTCAACACTCCCCCTCAAGCTGATGAGAAGATGTCTAGCATTCCCAGCTTGGAGGTAAGACTATCAAAACTTTGTTTAGACAATCCTTTTGTAAGGATATCGGTCTCTGGGCTTGTAGGTAGATATATAACACACAAAAGCTTCTTCTATCTTTTCTTTGATAAAGTGGCGATCTATCTCCACATGTTTGGTTCTATCATGATGAATTGGATTGTGTGCAATTCCAATTGCAGCCTTGTTGTCACAATAGAGCTTCATAGGTTCCTCACTCTTGATCCCCAACTCAACTAATAATCTTTTCAACCAGATCTTCCACAAATACCTTGTGCCATTGCCCTAAACTCACCTCCTCGACTACCTGCTACTACAGCTTTGCTTCTTGCTCCTCCAAGTCACCAAATTTCCCCAAACAAATGTACAATATCCCGAGGTAGACCTTCTATCACTCGTTGAACCCGCCTGCCTCGCATCGTGAAAGCTTCCACCTTTCTTTCATTAGTCTTCCTAAAGAACAGTCCTTTTCCAGGAGTTTTCTTCAGATATCTTAAAATTCTATTTACAAAGATCAAGATGCTTCTCTTGTGGATTGTGCATATGCCGACTTACAACACTTACAGAAAATGCTATGTCGCCTAGTATGAGATAAGTATATCAATCTCCCAACTAGTCTTTGATACCTCCCTTTATCAACGGGTGTATCTCCATTTATCTCATTAAGTTTCACATTCCGTTCAATGGGAGTCTCAATGAGGTTTGCAACCTAACATTCCAAGATCCTTCAATAAATCCGAACATATTTCCTCCGAGACACGAAATTCCCTTCTTATTCCTTGCAATCTCCATGCCTAGAAAATATCTTAGCTGCCCCAAATCCTTTATCTCAAAGTCCTGAGCAAGAACTTTTTTTACCATATCCATTTCTTCAAGATTATCCCCTGTAAGAATAATATCATCAACATATACTATTAAGATAGTAATCTTACCATCCTTAGTCTTGAA
The DNA here is from genome assembly GCA_026225825.1 of Pistacia integerrima. Taxonomy (NCBI): domain Eukaryota; kingdom Viridiplantae; phylum Streptophyta; class Magnoliopsida; order Sapindales; family Anacardiaceae; genus Pistacia; species Pistacia integerrima. Next base: position 2,135,892 of record CM047745.1, on the reverse strand, counting down.
AAACAGTGTATGATCACTTGTCCTTGAATAAAACCATAACTCCCCGATAGCCTTAGTAAATTTCTCAAACCAGGCCCTAGGAGACTGCTTCAAGCCATACAAAGATTTTTTCAGCCTGCACACCTTCTTGTCAGCCTGATTTCCTTCAAAACCTGGTGGCAACTCCATATAAACTTCTTCTGCAAGATCACCATTCAAGAAAGCATTCTTAACATCCAATTGTTGCAAGGGCCAATCTAAATTTGTAGCAAGAGATAGAAGCACTCTAATAGTGTTCAGTTTGGCAACAGGAGCAAAAGTCTCCTCATAATCTACTCCATAGGTTTGTGTGAACCCCTTAGCTACCAATCTTGCCTTGTATCTCTCAACCTGTTCCATCTGCCTTGTATTTCAGTAAAAGAAAACCCATTTGCAGCCAACAATAGTCTTCTTTTCTGGTAAGCTCACCAGCTCCCAAGTCCTATTCTTTTCCAAGGCCTTCATCTCCTCCATTACAGCCTCTTTCCATTTAGGATCATCCAAGGCTTCATCTACTGATTTTGGAACTTCTATAGTTGAAAGATTAGTAACAAATGCCACGAAAACCAGAGGACAATTTATCATAGGACACAAACTTAGAAATAGGATGTAAAGTACAAGATCGAACTCCTTTTCTAAGAGCTATAGGAAGATCATCTCTTGATTCGACTTACTAGGAGACAAACCTTTTCCAAGCGGATGACCGTGAGTCAATGACTTCTTCGGTTGGGATAATTGGCCTTGCGATCATTAAGATGCTCATTACTTTGATGATCAGCTTTCCGAGAATAAAATTTCAGTCCTGGCTGATTGAGTCTTGCTAATCCTTCCCCTGTCTTTTTGTGTTTCTGATCTACAACTTCATGATTTTCTGTTCTGATAGAAATGGGACTTATAGCCTCAGAATCTGGTCTAGTTAGAAGAGGTTGAGTTAGGGGTAAATTCAGGTTTAGAGGTGTTGATGTGAAAGTAGGATTAGAATTCTGACTTAAGGGAAGTGTTATTTCCCAAAAACAATCTTCATTTAAGTTCTCCCCCTGAAGAGAAGGATTGGGAAAGTAAGGATGAGACTCAAAGAAAGTCACATCCTTAGAAATAAACATTTTTCCCTTAATAGGGCAAAAACACTTATAGCCTTTCTGTGTGGAAGAGTATCCTACAAACACACATTTAATGGCCCTAGGTTCTAACTTGCCTCTATTCGGAGAATGGGCATGAACATATGCAGTACACCCAAAAGTTTTCAAAGGAAGAGAATTGAGGGCTCTAAAGGTAGGAAAAGTTTCAAGGAAGACAGACAAAGGAGTATTGAACTCTAAACTCCTAGAAGGCAGCCTATTGATTAAATAGGTGGCTGTGAGGACTGCCTCACCCCAAAAATATTTAGGCATGTTCATGGTGAACATCAAGGCCCGGGCAACCTCTAATAGGTGCCTATTTTTCCTTTCAGCAATCCCATTCTGCTGTGGGGTATCTACGCATGAGCTTTGGTGGATAATCCCATGGCTGGATAGATAATTTCCTAGGATAGAATTGAAATACTCTCTACCATTGTCACTCCTTAAGATTTGAATCTGCAATTGGAATTGAGTTTTAACCATGGAATGAAACTTCTGAAAAATCTGACCTGCTTCAGATTTTTCTTTCAAAAAATATACCCAACTTAGTCTAGTATGGTCATCAATGAAGGTAATAAACCACTTAGATCCTCCAATGTTTGTAACCCTAGAGGGTCCCCAAATATACTATGGATTAAAGAAAAAGGTCTAGACTTCTTGTAGGGATTTGCTGGATACATTGAACGAGTATGCTTTGCAATTTGGCAGATTTCACATTGAAATAATGATGAATTTTTATTTCTGAATAATAATGGAAACAACCTTTTCAAATAAGGAAAACTAGGATGGCCTAATCTTCTATGCCATAACATTATTTCTAAATTACCAGAAACTGAGGCAGAATTACACCTAGATGCTATAGCTGGATTATTCTCATTAGCCTTCTCATCAAAGTAGTAGAGCCCTCCTTCTTCTCTAGCATTGCCAATCATCCTCCCCGAGAGTAAGTCCTGAAATTCACAGTGGGAAGAAGAGAATTTAGCCACACATTTTAAGTCTTTGGTTAGTTTGCTAATGGATAATAGATTACAAGACAAATAGGAACATGAAGGACGAATCTAAACAAAGATTTCTAGAGTTGGACTGATCCTTTACCAGCCTACATTTGACAAGGAACCGTCAATGTTTTGACCTTAAGATTACCATAACATGGACTGTAAGACACAAACACACTTGAGTTACCTGACATGTGATCTGAGGCTCCCCGAATCTATAACCCAAGGTTTGTTTGTTCCCAAACTAGTATGCAGAGCGTGAGGGAATTACCACCTCAAGAAATGAACATGAATGACTTGAAGAACCAAATGAACCAAATCGGACTGACTAAACAACTCATGTAGGCGTTCTAACGCTTCTTTGCTGAATGGTACAGCCTTGGATGATCCTCAACTTTCAGAGATGTATTTTCCTCCACATCAGCATGAAATCCCTTGCCATTAGGTTTATTTGTCTTCCAATTTGATGGTCTGCCATGTAGTTTCCAAGCAGTAGCCTTAGTATGCTTTGGCCGATGACAATATTCACACCAGATTTTCTCTCCTCGTCTCAGCAGTTTTTGATCTACATTAGGATTGGTATGTGTCTCCCAACCCTTGGAAACAAGAGCTGAGGACTCTGATTGTGGCTGTGTACCCAAACTGCTAGTTCCTGCTAAATCACCCATCATCACTTTCCTTCTGCTTTCTTCTCTTCTTACTTCTGCAAACACTTCACGAATAGAAGGTAAGGATTCTTTTCTCAAAACCCTACCTCTCACTTCATCTAGTTCCTTATTCAGCCCTGCAAGGAACTCAAACACTCTCTCCTTTTCCAACATCTTAGTGTACTTTACATTGTCTTGAGAGCAACTCCAATTTGCCTCATAGAATAAATCCAACTCTTGCCACAACTTAGCCAATACACTATAATATTGGGTTACAGACATGTTACCTTGTTTGGTCTCTCTCAACCTTGATTTGATCTCAAATATCTGTGCTGAATTCCCCATGTCTGAATATGTTTCTTTTGCTATTTCCCAAATATCTTTTGCATTGGGAAGAAACAAATAGAGCCGGCCTATCTCCTCCTCCATGGAATTGATCAACCAGGCCATTACTGTACTGTTCTCAGCATCCCACTTCTCATATGCTGGATCATCTTCCTTCGGAGCTTTGACTGCTCCAGTCAAGTAACCCAATTTTCCTCTACCTCGAACCATCAACTTCATAGTTTGAGACTATGGGATATAATTTTTTCCATTCAATTTGTGAACACTAATTTGAACGGAATTATTATCATTTAACTAAGGTTGGACTCCTGTTTGTCCAGATTGCAGATCTGAAGAAGGAATCTGTTGAGATTGCAGATCCGAAGAAGGAATCTGTTGAACATGTGGTGGACTTAGGCTCCTACCCTGCCTGCCACCAGTCATGGCTGTTTTAACCATCAATTACTATGGCCAGAGAACCTGGCTCTAATACCATGAAAAATAGAGGAAAAACTTATTCACACTTATTCACTTAAAAAAATACATATCATACACCTCTAGTTATAGACTAACTCTAGATATCTTGATAACCTTAAGTTAGGATTATCCTAACTTTTAAATTTAAAAACTAGATAATGCCTAGATAACTCCTAAGTTTTCACATTCTTATCTTGGGAATTCAACACTTTTTATTAGGATAGGTTGCATATTCATCACTGCAGAATGCTGGGTGATAGAACATAAGCTGAGAAGAAGGCAAAAGCAAATTATCACCAAGAAAATTGAATAACTTCTACAGAAGCTAAGATAATTTTTACAGAAACTGCTGCAATTGGGAGATCAAGTTTTACTTCACTAAGAAAGCTTCAGGTGAAAAAAAATAAAATAAAGAATAACTCCGCATGGCAAGAAATACCTTTATTTCGCTTTCCAAGATCATCAAAGGCTTCCAAACAGAGGACATCAAACCTGAAAACCATTCACAACTTCCCTTTTGCCAAGACTCTCAAAAACAAATCTGAAAGCAATATCATACAAATGGCTCAACTATTGCTTTTAACAATGACGTTAAGGAAATTGTCATAAGGCTCAAGAACAATATAAACATAAATTGACAACAAGTTCAAACAAAGGCAATAACAATATTTGTGCAACAAGTGTTCAAGGTGTACCAAAAGTCTGCACTTCCCCATGGCTCAACCACAATATAATGTTACAGTTCTCCCAGCTTGTACTCCACAAATCATATCTCATGCTTACCACCTCCACATATGGTCAAGCATCCAATCAAGCAAACCAAATGAACACAATCAAAAAGAGTAGAAGAATTTAAACGATTAAGAGAAAAAATCCAGTATGCAATACATCAATATTGCTAGTATAGCACTGTGTAAAAACTAACCAACTCCCTCGTATTCCAAAATATCCAATAAAAAATCACATAAATAAGGAAAACATGAGAAAAAAAGAAAAGAAAGAAACATCAACCAGAAAAAGGAAACAACTATTTCAAGAAGTCTTGAACTATAATTCATAGAGTCCTAATTGCTTGTTGAAAAAGCAACAATGCAAGAGGAATTGCGTGAACGACACAACATCGCTTAATACATAAAACAAGGCAGATGTTTCAAGGAAATAGGAACAGTACATGGTAATGTTAAGAATATCACATGACACAAATAAGGAAAACTAAATTGTTACACATATGATGGATTATTTTCTCTCCCTAGGTCTTTAGATTCTTCACACATGCCTACTATGCAGAAGAATCATGAACCGAATTTCACTCCTGAACCCAGATTTATGCATGCCTAGAGACCAAACTCACCTACAATCCTTCTAAAAAACAATGGGACAGCATACAAACATTTGTACCGGCAGGACATACTTATTTGAATATCTCTAGTAAAGGTGTCACTGAAAACTCTAACACTACACTAGCATGCAATATTCAGGCAAAGCAACTAATTCTTATCCATAATCATCATTGAGACAACTTCCTATCACAGATATTTCAAATAACTCTTCTAAGTTCTAACAACAAAAACTTCAAGTCTATCTCAAGGTTTATGATAGTAGAACGAAAATTGTGCAAAATTAAACCAATACAGATATAACATTGATGTGCAAAGCTATTAGAGTATGTCATACAATTCAACATAATGAACATTAGTTTGTCAAGAAGACCAAAAAAAAGGTATATTAATAACCTTACCACTAGTTGAGTGAGATCAAAAGCTTGCACTTTAACATAGCTACTACAGGATAGTCACTAAAAAGCAACTAAATTAAGATGTAATTTTAGAAAAGAAAAAGTAGCCATAGTTAAGATAAATATCAGAGTGCTAACTACCTTCAAAGGCTGCATCTTTTCAGAGACTGCATCTTTTGAGCCCCAAGTTCAATAACAAACACCTGTTTAGTGAGTTTTTGGTAAACCTAATCCAAAAACATGGTACAGAATATCATCTAGCTCCGAATTACCTTCCATCCAGAATTTTAACACCATGTCAAACCCTAGCAGTTTCATGATTTGGAAATTGAATGCTGATGACTTGTTTCCTCTCCTAGGTATTTTAATTCCTCATAGACACCTAGTCCACTGAAGAATCATGGACCCAGTTTGACAAAATTAACCCAATCTTATGCATGCATAAGTTATAAGGACTGGACTCACCTTCAACCCTTCTAAAGGAAAACGGTACAGCATATTTACGGTTGAACCCTCAGAAAACTGGAAGGGAAATACTTGAGTACTACACTGTTACCTGTCTCGATCTGAAGCATCTATTAACAATTTGGTGCAGTGAAGACTCTAATACTACACTAGGCATGCAATGTTGAGCCAAAGCTGAAAAATATTATGTATGTATTCGTCAAAGTCAAAGCACAAGCCTGGATGCAAAAAAACATTAGAGAAAAAAAGCTTTGATGAAAAAAATGCCTTTCCATAACATTAATTAAGGTCTGCTGAAAAGTAAATGTGACCATTGGCACTTTTTGCTACAGCATCCAGGGAGCTCCAAAATTGTTTTCTTTCAACCTTGCAAACACAGTAATTTTTACAGTCAAGAAGTCCATTATTGAAAGTTAAACATTGAATTAAAGACAGTAAAATAACATTATACTACCTCAATTTCAATACTAGTTTCAGCATTCCTTGTCAAATCTACAAAAGATCCTGCACTTTCCACCATTGAAAAGCTCACAAATTCCACTGCCAAAAACTGCCTTAAAAAATCAACGAATCCAATACTTAATAAATATACTAAGTAAACCACAATGAAGGTCTAACAATTAGATATTATATTGGAAACTGTGGCACAAATTGGAGGCTAAAGAGAACAGGTTCCTTCTCTTGTATGGTTCCTCAGTAATGGTCCGATGTTAGTGGTTGGCGAGGAGCCATATTTGGAACGTAAGGACATACAACTATACCTAAGAGACTTGTTATCAGATAGGTTGCATATTCATCACTGCAGAATGTAGGGTGATAGAACATAGCTCTAAGAAGAAGGCAGAAAGCAAATTATCACCAAGAAAATTGAATAACTTCTACAGAAGCTAAGATAATTTTTACAGAAACTGCTGCAATTGGGAGATCAAGTTTTACTTCAGCTAAGAAAGTTTCAGGTGAAAAAAAATAAAATAAAATAAAGAATAACTGCATGGCAAGAAATATCCTTTATAGCGTTTCCAAGATCATCAAAGGCTTCCGAAACAGGAGGGCATCAAACCTGAAAATCCATTCGCAGCTTCCCTTTTGCCAAGACTCTCAAAAACAAATCTGAAAGCAATATCATACAAATGGCTCAACTATTGCTTTTAGCAATGACAAAGTTGAAGGAAATTGTCATAAGGCTCAAGAACAATATAAACATCAAATTGACAACAAGTTCAAACAGAGGCAATAACAACAGCTATGCAACAAGCGTTCAAGGTGTACCGAAAGTCTACACTTCCCCATGGCTCAACCACAATATAATGTTATCAAGTTCTCCCAGTTGTACTCCACAAATCATATCTCATGCTTACCACATCCACATATAGTCAAGCATCCAATCAGGAAACCAAATGAACACAATCAAAAAGAGTAGAAGAATTTAAACGATTAAGAGAATAAAAATCCAGTATGCAATACATCAATATTGCTAGTATAGCATTGTGTAAAAACTAACCAATTCCCCGTATTCCAAAATATCCAATAAAAAATCACATAAATAAGGAAAACATGGGAAAAAAAGAAAAGAAAGAAACATCAACCAGAAAAAGAACTGTTTCAAGAAGACTTGAACTATAATTCACAGAGTCTCTAATTGCTTGTTGAAAAGCAACAATGCAAGAGGAATTGCGTGAACGGCACAACATCAGTTACTACATAAAACAAGGCAGATGCTTCAAGGAAATAGGAACAATACATGGTAATGTTAAGAATATCACATGACACAAATAAGGAAAACTAAATTGTTACACATATGATGGATTATTTTCTCTCCCAAGGTCTTTAGATTCTTCACACATGCCTACTCGAGAAGAATCATGAACTGAATTTCACTCCTGAACCGAGATTTATGCATGCCTATAGACCAAACTCACCTACAATCCTTCTAAAGAACAATGGGACAGCATACAAACATTTGTACCAGCAGGACATACTTATTTGAATATCTCTTTACAGAAAGGTGTTAGTGAAAACTCTTAACACTACACTAGCATGCAATATTCAGGCAAAGCAACTAATTCTTATCCATAATCATCATTGAGACAACTTCTTCCTATCACAGATACTTCAAATAACTCTTCTAAGTTCTAACAACAAAAACTTCAAGTCTATCTCAAGGTTTATGATAGTAGAACAAAAATTGTGCAAAATTAAAGCAATACAGATATAACATTGATGTGTCAAGCTATTAGAGTATGTCATACAATTCAACATGATGAACATTAGTTTGTCAAGAAGACCAAAAAAAAGGTGTATTAATAACCTTACCACTAGTTGAGAGGGATCAAAAGCTTGCACTTCAACATAGTTACTACAGGACAATCACTAAAAAACCACTAAACTAAGATGTAATTTTAGAAAACAAAAAGCAGCCATGATTAAGATAAATATCAGAGTGCTAACTACCTTCAGAGACTGCATCTTTTGAGCCCCAAGTTCAATAACAAACAACCTATTTAGTGAGTCTTTGGTAAACCTAATCCAGAAACATTGTACAGACTATCATCTGGCTCCAAATTACCTTCTATCCAGAATTTTAACACCATGTCAAACCCTATCAGGTTCATGATTTGGAAATTGAATGCTGATGACTTGTTTCCTCTCCTAGGTGTTTTAATTCCTCATAGACACCTAGTCCACTGAAGAATCATGAACCCTCGGTTTGACAAAATTAACCCAATCTTATGCATGCATAAGTTACAAGGACTGGACTCACCTTTAATCCTTCTAAAGGACAACAATACAGCATATTTACGATTGAACCCTCAGAAAACTAGAAGGAAATACTTTAGTATTGCACAATTACCATCTCGATCTAGGCATCTGTTCACAATTTGGTGAAATAAAAACTCCAACACTATACTATGCATGCAATGTTGAGCCAAAGCAGAAATATTATGTATGTATTCACAAAGTCACAACAAAGCACAAGCCTGGATGCAAAAAATACATTAAGAGAAAAAAAGCTTTCAATGAAGAAAAAAATGCCTTTTCCCATAACATTAATTAAGGTCCGCTGAAAAGTAAATGTGACCATTGACACTTTCTGCTACGGCATCAGGGAGCTCCAAAATGGTTTTCTTTCAACCTTGCAAACACATGTAATTTTTACAGTCAAGAAGTCCATTATTGAGAGTTAAACATTGAATTAAAGACGGTAAAATAACATTACACTACCTCAATTTCAATACTAGTTTCAGCATTCCTTGTGACATCTACAAAAGATCCTGCGCTTTCAACAAGTGAAAAGCTCACAAGTTCCAATGCCAAAAAATTGCCTTAAAAAATCAACGAATTCAATACTTAATTAATATACTAATTAAACCACAATGAAGATCTAACAATTAGATATTATATTGGAAGCTATGGCACAAATTGGAGGCAAAAGAGAACAGGTTCCTTCTCTTGTATGGTTGCTCAGTAATGGTCCGATGTTAATGGTTGGCGAGGAGGCATTTTTGGAACTTAAGGACATACAACTATACCTAAGAGACTTTTTATCAGGATAGGTTGCATATTCATCACTGCAGAATGTTGGGTGATAGAACATAGCTCTGAGAAGAAGGCAGAAAGCAAATTATCACCAAGAAAATTGAATAACTTCTACAGCAGAAGCTAAGATAATTTTTACAGAAACTGCTGCAATTGGGAGATCAAGTTTTACTTCAGCTAAGAAAGCTTCAGGTGAAAAAAAATAAAAATAAAATAAAGAATAACTGCATGGCAAGAAATACCTTTATAGCGTTTCCAAGATCATCAAAGGCTTCCAAACAGGAGGACATCAAACCTGAAAACCATTCACAGCTTCCCTTTTGCCAAGACTCTCAAAAACAAATCTGAAAGCAATATCATACAAATGGCTCAACTATTGCTTTTAACAATGCAAAGTTTAAGGAAATTGTCATAAGGCTCAAGAACAATATAAACATCAAATTGACAACAAGTTCAAACAGAGGCAATAACAATAGTTATGCAACAAGTGTTCAAGGTGTACCAAAAGTCTGCACTTCCCCATGGCTCAACCACAATATAATGTTATCAGGTTCTCCCAGTTGTACTCCACAAATCATATCTCATGCTTACCACCTCCACATATAGTCAAGCATCCAATCAGCAAACCAAATGAACACAATCAAAAAAGAGTAGAAGAATTTAAACGATTAAGAGAATAAAAAATCCAGTATGCAATACATCAATATTGCTAGTATAGCACTGTGCAAAAACTAACCAATTCCCCGTATTCCAAAATATCCAATAAAAAATCACATAAATAAGGAAAAACATGGGAAAAAAAGAAAAGAAAGAAAAATCAACCAGAAAAAAAAAAAAAAACAAAAACTGCTTCAAGAAGTCTTGAACTATAATTCACGGTGTCTTTAATTGCTTGTTGAAAAGCAACAATGCAAGAGGAATTGCGTGAACAACACAACATCAGTTAATACATAAAACAAGGCAGATGCATCAAGGAAATAGGAACAGTACATGGTAATGTTAAGAATATCACATGACATAAATAAGGAAAACTAAATTGTTATACTGACACATATGATGGATCATTTTACCTGCCCAGGTCTTTAGATTTTTCACACATGCCTACTCTGCAGAAGAATCATGGACTGAATTTGACTCCTGAATCCAGATTTATGCATGCCTATAGACCAGGCTCACCTTCAATCCTTCTAAAGAAAAATGGAACAGCATACATGCAGTTGTACCCTCACAAAGACCAGGCTCACCTTCAATCCTTCTAATGAATGATGGAACAGCCTGCATAGAGTTGTACCCTCACAAAACTGGCAGGACATAATTATTTGAGTACCTGTTTACAGTAAAAAAATCCACATTCGTTAATCAAATCAGTAACCAATGGAAGTGCAATAATTAATTTAAATCACAATGTTAATACTTGGATACATTTTAGGTGATAAATTGAAATGGGGAAATCATGACTTAGTCATGTCCACACACACATGAATAATACACAACCATTATCACCATTTAGGATTTGAACCAGTGGTTACCCACGACACAGGCAATTCCAATTTTAACATGCTGAAAGTTGGTATAATCAAGCAATCACAAAAACACAAATTATGACGTACCTCCACAGAAAACTTGGGTCACAAACTTTGATGAGCTAGTCAAATTGTGCAAAATAACTGTAGAAAAAGCAAATTATCAGATAAAATAGTAATAATAATAAAACACCAACCCACCAAATAAAACAACAAAAGACAAAATGAGAACCGAACCTGATAAGCGAAGGATCATGAGGTGAAGAGCAGAACAAGCAGAGAATCTATTTAAAGATGATTAAAAAACGATATTTAACTTCAATCACAAAGCTAATTAAATATATCAAGTGCATAAATTGCCTGTTCCTAAATCAAATTAAAGGCACAGAGACAAGAACAAAACACAGCAGACTTTACCCTAAACGATCAGTGTTTAATCAATGAGTCCGAATAATTTTTTCTTTGTAGCCACTGAACAGAGTAGCAGAGTCCCTTAAGAGTAAAATTTCACAATATCTAGATTCATCCAACAAAAAAGATAATAAAAACAACTAAAAAAAATCAAAGATATAGTCTAACAAAATGATAGAATAATAAAAGTAGAAATACAGTGATAACAAATAAAAAGTAAACAGCAAAAGAAAAGAAGGAACAGTAACACCATCAATGGTACAAACCGATTTATAAAAGGAACTTCTCTCTAAGGTATCTCCACCTGTTAAGTGTTAACTCATTCCGCTATTTATGAACTTCACCACTTTAGTATCCCATAAATGTTGAAGGTGGCTGAGATCATCAAGAACTTCAACTTATACAAAGACGGTAAGAAAACATTGATTAGTGAAATCAATTTCGAATTTCGAATTCCCAAGAAATTAAAAAAAAAAATTACAAGAGAGACGACAGCAATGTATTTGACAGAGACGAGAGAGACTACAGCAATGCAATTGAAAGAGACGAAAGAGACTACAGCCTGCGAACCGATAGAGGCTCCATCAATTATTTGTTAAGATGATTTCGTGGAAATGATTGTTACCGTTTTGATTTTTGAACAAAAATACAGTAATCCTTTGAATTTGATTTAACAAAGACCCATAAAATGTATAAATCACGTGTTTAGGTTAAAATACAATTAAGAACACTACTAACGGTTACTTTTTTAAATTGAAATTGAAAAATAGCAATAGCAATAGAAACTGGAATACGAATACAAATGGAATTTGGGATAAGAATAAGAACTAAGAATAGCAATAGAAACAGGAATAAGTATAGGAAGGGAACTGGAATAAGAGTAGAAATGGAAACTAGAACAGAAATAACAAAGGGAAGAGAAATAGATATCGGAATAAAAATAAGTATTGGAATACGAATAGAGACTAAAATAGAATAAAAATAAAAATAAGGAATAGGAATAAAATAAAAACAATAATAGAAATGAAAATAGAAATAGAAACTTATATACAATTACAAATCGGAATAGAAATAGAAACAACAATAAAAACTGGAATATGAATAAAATCTGGGAAGGAAAGTAGAATAGGAAAAAAGGGGATATAGGAATAGGACTAATGATGTCAATGAAAATGAGAATATAAATCTGGATAAGAGTAGGAATTGGAATAAAAATGAGAATCGAAAAAGGAATTAAAATTGAAATAAGAATGAGAATTAAAATAGGAATATAAAATAAAATAAGAATTGGAATTGGAATTAGAATTAGAATTAGAATCTGAATAATAAATAGAACAAGAACAATAATAGAAATAGAAATTTAAATTGAATTAAATTTATGAATTCAAAATTAAAATTGAGATTTCAATAATGAATTTGAAATCCGCATTATCAGTCTTCCTAAAAATTATTAAAACCAACATTATAAATTCTAAATACACCTTTATTCTATTTAACATTTTGTTTTAATTTTTTGAAATATTCCCAAATATAGTTATCTTTACTAATCTTAATTCTAAAAATGTTTAAATGATACAGTAAAACCTCTATAGTTATAATGATGGAACTAACTAATTTTATTACTATAAGAATGTTATAATTTAATAGAGGTACGTACAAAAATTTCTTATTTTAGTAGTACAATATTAGGATTTTAATTTATGTTTTAATAGTATTAGGATTTCAATTCAACGATTTAATTGCTTATTTTTTAAACATATAGAACATCGTGTTTTGGAATCAGTAAAGACAAGTGTATTTAACGTAATTGTAAATGCAGTTGATGCATGGGCAACGATGTGAAACCACAAACAATTTCTAATTCTTTTAAGAATTTCAAAATTAGGACTCTGATATCGATGAATTGCAAGTTACAAATGAAATAGATGAAGAGAATCAAGAAGTCGTTGTAGAATTGAGTGATCAAATTTGACAACTTCACTACACTAATCAAATAGATATTAATGTTTTCCTCAATTATCTAAATGAGCAACAAATTATGCATGCTTTAACTGAAAAATAAATCATTGCTACAATCTTGAATGTAAATAATTATAGTTGTGATAATAACTATAAAATATAAATAATTATCCCAAACAATTTTAGATAAATATTTAAGTTTATCTTAAATCTTGAATGTAACATAGTATATATATTTTTGCAGTATACAAATAATTATTACTATGTGGAGGCAACTTTCCTTAAGACGAGATTTAGAAAAATTATAACTTAATACAATATGAAGTTTATTCTTATTTATAATTATTCCAAATTGGGAATAAAATTTTTTATGACTATATAAAATTTATTCCTATATAGAGGTTTTACTGAATATTTAACTATAAAATCATATAACTTAACTTAATTGTCCATAATGAAAATAACAAGGACAAAAATAGTTGGAATTCGCTAGACTATCAAGTCAAGCACTATCTAGCATGGTCTAGCGTGTTTTAATTAAACTATTAAACTATACAGTTAAATGATAGACTCAAGTTAAACTAGTGAGTCTAGCATATTTTAGCATTATATATAATAAAACATTATATGATTCAAACGTTCCTGAAAGGTATATAATGACAAAATTCTCCTAAGGTTTCAAAAATAATAGGAATAATTTTTTCGTTAAATTTTAGGTGTTAAAATAAATAGTAGGAGGATAATTTGGTAATATTTAATAACTCATAACATTATAAATTTTAACATTCATTAATAGTTTATTAGCGGTATGAAATTTCTGTTATTTATTAAATTCAAGAGATTTTTGTCATTGTATCATATCTTAAGGGTTAATGTTGTGTTGAAAAAAAAAAAAGACTTAGAACTTGTAAATTGTTTAAATAAAAAAATCGAGAAAAAAAAGACCATTAACTTGTAGATAAATTGTTTCTCATGTCTTAATTTTGTTCAAATTAAAATATCAAAAATCGAACCAAAACAAAAAAAAAAAAAAAAAAAATCGTTAACTTGTAAATTGTTCTTTTTTTTTTCAAATTTAAAAAATATATACAATAAATTGTTTACCGTATTTTAATTTTTTTTAAAATTAAAAGATAAAAATAAAAAACTGAGTTCAAAGAGTAATGAATTTATCCTTAAGGTATATATAATGACAAAATTCTCCAAAGGTTTAAAAAATAACAGGAATGATTTTTTTGTTAAATTTTAGGTGTTAGAATCAAAAGTAAGAGGATAATTGGTAATATTTACTTATTCACAATAATATAAATTTTAACATTCATTAATAGTTTATTAGTGGTGAGGAATTTCTTATTTATAAATTCAAGAGATTTTTGTTATTGTATTATATCTTAAGGGTTAATGTTGTATTAAAAAAAAGGACTTAAAACTTATAAATTGTTTAAATAAAAAAATAAAAAATTGAGGAAAAAAAGACCATTAACTTGTAAATAAATTGTTTCTTGTATTTAATTTTGTTCAAATTAAAATATAAAAAACCGAACAAAAAAACAAAAAGACCGTTAACTTGTAAATTGTTCTCTTATTTTTTTCGAATTTAAAAAATATATACAATAAATTTTTTATAGTATTTTAATTTTTAAAAAAATTAAAAGTTAAAAATGAAAAACCGAGTTCAAAGAGTAATGAATTTATCTTTGAAGTATATATAATGACAAAATTCTCCAAAGGTTTCAAAAATAACAAAAATAATTTTTTATTAAATTTTAGGTGTTAGAATAAATAGTAGAAAGATAATTTGATAATATTTATTAACTCACAACAATATAAATTTTAATGTTCATTAACAGTTTATTAATAATGAGGAATTTCTATTTTTTTTAAATTCAAAAGATTTTCGTTATTATATTATACTTAGATATTAATGTCGTTTAAAAATAAGAAAGATTTGAACTTGTAAGTTATTTAAATTAAAAAAAAAAAAAAAAAGGACCATAAACTTATAAATTGTCTCTAGTTTCTCGTATCTTAATTTTTCAAATTAAAATGTAAAAAAACCGAAAAAAAAGACCCGTTAACTTATAAATTGTTATTATTTGTTTTTTTTTCCGAATTTAAAAAATATATACAATAAATGACCACTGACTTATGATACACACAACCGGAGTATGGCTACAGTTACCCTCCCTTCCTTCCAACAAATTTGAATCGACATTCACATTTCAATTTCAAAAACCTAACGGTCTCTCTTGTTTAATATCTCCGAATCTACAATTTACAGCAAGAAGATCGAGACGATAGAGGAGTACTTACAGTACATGAAGACTTTACGCTGTCAAATGAACGGTTCACATCTCTTTATCTCTCTCTCTCTCATTCACGCTTCAAAATCGGCTTCGAATTCTAACCTTTTTTTTTAATTGAACTTAATGAAACAGAGGTGGAGGATCAGACCGCGAAGGTCACGGTTGAAGAGCAAATGCTGATCACCACAATTAACTCCATGGAAAACGACCTCGTTTCTGGTCAATTTGTGTTTTTTTTTTTTTGGTGCTTTTATGATATAATTGGAACTGAATTTTATCTGTTTAGTTCGAAATTGAATGAAATGGAAGGAATTTAGGTGTGTTAGTCAATGGAAACGGCCTTGTTTCTGGCCAGTGCTGTGTTTAGATGTGGTTCTTTTGTTCGAAAATTAAATGATTGTTTGAAATGAATGTGAATTTGTTTGGTAGTTATTTTATTGAAGACTGAACTGTATCAGATTAATTGAAATTAGTATCATAAAGGATTTTTTAAAGACGAATTCGTTTTTTGGCCAATTCTGTGCTTACATGAAATGATTATTACTGATAAGGAATGTAGTTTGTTCGTATTTTTCTAAATATTTACTTGAAAATTGAATTTATTAGGTTAATTAAAATTCTGGTGCGTATACCAGTGTGTTAATTAATAGAAAATGACCTTGTTTCTGGTCAATTCTTCTATACTAGGGTTTTGTGTTTTTGTTGAAAATAAATTGATTATTACAGAAATGAATTTTAATTTGTTTGGTTGTTTTTGTGAAATTGAAGAATCCTCTCTAGATTTTGAAAGTTCATGGAAACTGAGATTAGGAGAGGATCCTAATTTGTAATCGGAAACTGAAATTTGTTTTTCTTAATTGAAAATTCTGGTGCTTACATGTATATTAGTATTGAAATCGGTTTAACTGATCAAGAATGGTAGATTGATTGTCTGAGAAGTACTAAAATGTGTTTCTTATAAATGAATGTTTCTACTAAAGCACTTATCTAATGCTTCTTTGGAAAGTACTCCTAGTATTTATTTTGCTTTATAAATTCAAAAGAGTGGTTTATTCATTGCATCAAATACTGTGAGATTCATATGAAAAGTTCTTCTGATTATTGAAATTGTATATAGGTGTGTCTAGGACGGCCTTTGTAGAAAAAAATTTTGTTTGAGTAAAAGCACATGAAACTGCTCTTAATATAAAGTTTTATTTTTTCATCCAAAAAGTGTTTTTTTCAGAAACACTTAAAAAGGTTCTTCAATTAGTACACTTTGTGTGTGAGTGTATTTTTTTTCATTAAATAAATTTGATTTTAAAAAGACTTTTATCCTTTCAATCAAATCCTGTAAATTTCTCTAGCTGCACCACAGTTACTTCGGAATGCATCCTTAGGTTGTTTTGTTACGTTGCCTTAACAGAAAATTAAAAGAGTCTAGTATAGGTATTTTTGGGGCTCTAGTTGTTATCTACCTTGGCATCAATCTTGTTCATATGGTCATTAACTGAAAATTAAGTGATTTGAAAACCTTTTACCTTTTGTTTTGCTTTGGAAAAGAGTGGATGAATTTCAGAGTGCTATTGTAGATTAACAAAAGTTCTTTTGCTAATTAGGTGCTGCTATTGAAAGCACTCTAAAACTTATCTGGAATAATAATCATTTCTTTGTGCATGTTCATGTGGATTACCTTGAGTTTGATGTCTCCATTAATTAGTACTTTAAAGTTTTTTGTGTACACTGCAAATTTAGGACAATTTTTTCAGTGATATTAGAAATTTGAATTTGCTTTCAGAGGCCTTTTACCTCTAATATCCACATGATACAATTTTTCGGATGATTTTGATACATTTATGTAGGTTCAATCCATTTATAGAGTTGTGGAAACAATTGTATTTATGATTTAGTTCTTTATAGTAGCTGCTTTGATTGGCTGAACTGTTTCCCACTATTTTTGCAGCAAAGTCTGACACAAAGTTACTGAGAGAAGAAGCTGAGAAGATGAACAAGGAAAAGGGTCAGATATGTGCACAAATATCGGCAAAACAGAGAAAAATTGCTTCTCTGGAGTCTGATTCTTCCACCCTTAACCAGGTGAGATCTATTTTTGTGTGTCTTTGTGCGGGAGCTGGAATGACCCTCTAGTTGGAAGCCTACAATATCCCTGTTATGGGACATTTTCTTTTTCCTTTTTTTCACCCTTGAGTAGCTTACTTGCATGTATGAGAACACCTGCACAGTAAATCTGAATTGATAAGAACTTCTGTTGTCGGATGGTGCACTTTCTTATATTTTATTGCCATACTTGCTCAGTAAAACGTTTGGGCTAGAAGTTTTACACAATTGAAGAGCTAGACATACTGATAGAAACTCCTGCGCAACTATCTTTCATGTTGTATACTATAAAATAATTCATGGGCTGGAATAGATCTTATGTTCTGATAATATTTTTGTTGCTACCTTAATGCCATAATCCTATAATATCTTATTGTGGGGAATTCCTGTTTCTGTATGTATTCTTCTTTACTATGGGAAATGGGTTGTTGAAGAATATGTTTATTCAATCTCAGGGTGTATATTCTTGATTCATCATTGTTCTTCTAAATGCGCAGACAATGGAGCTTATGCAACAAGAAAGAGTTAGCTCATCTAAAAAAATAGCAGAGAAGAGGTAATATTTAAGAATATATTGCATTGATTAAGTTCACTGAATGCTATGGACAGTTATTGCCATAATTTCTTAAACTACAACAGAGCTTACTATACTCAAGCTGCAGAGGATGTCAAGTTGAAATTAAAGCAACAACAGGCTATATTTCATGAGCCTCTTCATCTGAATCCACTGTTGTATTTTCAAAATTTTAACTTGCAGATAATGGTCTCTTTCATATTTTATGCAGGACTGGTTCAAATTTGACAGGACTAGAGAAATGACTGAGCATAAATCGGTATTCATTTGCTAAATCTTTTGTTAACTTCATTGATTTACATCTTTTTTAATTTCTCTTCAAGATAAATGTATGTGCTCCAAATAAGAGAAATATAAGGAATGAAGATATTGACTCTCCATGTTTATGATAAATTGATTGTGCATCTAGTCTTTAGGATCCAACGTGTTCTCACTGACTAGCTGAAGGTAACAAAGGTCTTCAGTTTTCCTTGTTGGATATTTTTCGGTATTGCTCTAAGAGCTTCTTGTTCCGATTATACCACTTCCTTGATAATTGGAATTGCTTGAGTGGTGATGATGGGTTTGGGAATAATGTCTCACAGTTGAAGATGTGGTAGTAGACACACATCCTTAAAGATATATCTCTCTTTAATGCATGCCTCTTTCCTGGCCACAAAGGAGAGGGGGGAAAAAAAGGAGAAGTGAGCGTATATATATGCATGATCAATTTGGTAATTTAGAAATCCCTTCTGTTTATGTAGTCTCTTGTATGCTTAAAGGTTGGTGCCACATCCAACCTAATTTTGTATTTCTAGTGTACTAAAGATATTTAGATCTTGCTATTGTCTTCAACCTCTTTATGTATTTTTGTTGCAATGCAATTTTAATTTTAACTGCAAAATTCATAATCATGTAACTGTGAATAGGGTTTTATGATTTCTTCGGTATTGCTATCATCTATTCTACTTTTCACTATAGCGTATAGATAAAACTTTTAAGATTATGAAGTTTGTGCAATTCTGATGATTAGAAATCATTCAGGTCAAAGGTAAGAGTGATGAGCAAATGGCTGAAAATTAAGGTACTTGATTTTAAGGAACAAGTTGGCTTTAGCCATGAACTGGTGATTTGAGATTTGATACAATTTTCCCGAGCAAATGTTAAGTTGTTGATGACTTTTAGTTTTTTTTTCGCACACATAGGCACACGCTTTATGCAGATGCATTTTCCCTCTTTCCTAATTGTTTGTCTACCTTCAAACTTACTATGTTAAAAAATGTCCAATGATAAACACTTTGACAACTTTGACATTGAATATTTGTATATCAATATAAAAAAATTTCCCTTAATCCAGAAGGTGAATGTTAATATTACAATTGTTTGCTGGTTGCTTTACAGTGAGCGAATATTTTGGAAAGACCTTTGCATTACTTATGTGTCAATTTCAATCAGCAGGCTTAAAATCTAGTCAGAAACTTGGGTTGTTATCATGCTTTTCAT
The DNA here is from genome assembly GCA_026225825.1 of Pistacia integerrima. Taxonomy (NCBI): domain Eukaryota; kingdom Viridiplantae; phylum Streptophyta; class Magnoliopsida; order Sapindales; family Anacardiaceae; genus Pistacia; species Pistacia integerrima. Next base: position 2,116,224 of record CM047745.1, on the reverse strand, counting down.
TATTTTGGCAAAGTTCATCAAACATCCCTTAATGAAAGATCTGAATTACCAGTGGTAGGGACAGCTAGGTAGGTTTGTTCGTATTTAAGGGGCAAGACTTTTCTCCTCCATGAGCCGTAGGGGATGTCTATTGAGGACCTTTTACTGAAAATGTAGGCTTTTAGAGAACAATGTTTATTTAAACACTTCCAAGTTTGGGCCTCGCCTAAGAACTTGGTAACTGTACAACAAAATGCAGGTGTGCATTATAGAGGGGGAAGGCTCATATGATTTCTAAGCTCAAAATCTTATATATATGATACCGAGTTGTGACATACATGAGAAAGAGAAATAAGGGAAGATCCTGTCTTGTTTACAGAATCTTATCACAAAGAGCTAACTCAAAATTGCAAGATGTTCTTATGATGAGCGGTGGTGTATTTAAACTGATAACTCTAACCTGAACTTTAGTCATTGATGCATAAAATTTATTAATCAGAAACAATATTATTCTTTTCATCTTATTTACCTTCTCCTGCAGGGAAGTGCGGCTTTGATAACAATAACTTCATGGACAATAAGGTAAATAACTTTTATTAATATCATTAGATATACGGTGTTGCAATTTTTAATTAATTTTTGGGATAACAGAGCAGTGAAGCTTGGGAGACCTTGATGGCCAATTTGGTTTCTGCTAAAGACAAGCTTGACGAAATTGCACAGAAGACATTAAAACTTGTTCAGGAGAACAAAAAGGTTACTTAACCAAGGTTTTAACTGAATGTATATGTCTTTTCCTATTTGGTAGATGGAACATGTCTCAATTTCAGTAATTTTTTTTTGGGTGAAAGCCTCGAGATGTCCCCACGTCCAAAGGTATGAGACTAATTCCCGATCGGGGCTCGGGTAACTTAATCTTGTAGTTTATATGTGTAGAAAGAGTTTATTGCTTCGATTTAATTTCAATTTGCTAAATTTTTGTCTCCAGTCTTGGCTAATGCCAAAAGTTACATTTTTTACTTCCGGTCATCGTTTGTAAAGTCTATCATCAAGTGAAAAGCTGTTTTCTTATTTGTCTGACTGTAGATTAGAGTATGAATTCCAAGTGTAGCATGTAAAACATTGATGTTCATTGAGTAAATTCAATTTAAAATTTGTGGCGCTAACGTAAGTCACTTGATTATCTTGGATTGAATCTATTTATAAGTTTAGGTACCTAAAACTAATTGTCTTGAGAGTGGATGAAAGTGCTTCTTGAATTAATGTTTTTACTGATTGATTTTGCATTTCAGTTTACCTTCCTTATTGGGAAAATTTCTTTTGAAGGTTAAATGTTTTTTGCTTTTCCCAGTGGTGTAAGACTTACATGTGACTGTGTCAATACATCTGGTTCCTAGTCAAGTGGATCTAATTCTTCATAGGAAACTATTTGTATGCCGTTGTTTTTAATTTTATCAATCCCCTATATTCATTCGCTAATCTTGGACGTGTTTTTAGATGATGTGGAGAAATATTTTTCTTGTATTTCATAATGAGATGTACAATGAATTTATAGCAAAAACAAAAAACTAATCTAGGAAGTAAATTATTACATTCTTATTATAATTCTATTTCCTATATTACAATGAGAATAATTCTATTTCCTATATTACAAAGAGAATAATTCTATTCCCTATTTTACATTTCAACACTCTCTCTCAAGCTGGAGCATATAAGTCATATGTATCAAGCTTGTTACAAATAAAGTCAACACGAGAACCTTTGAGAGACTTAGTGAGGATGTCTGTTAACTGGTCGTTGGAACTAACATAACTAGTTGCAATACACCCTGATAGAACTTTCTCTCGAACAAAGTGACAATCAATTTCTATGTGTTTAGTCCTCTCATGAAACACTGGATTTGAAGCAATATGAAGAGCAGCCTGATTATCACAGAGTAACTTCATTTGTGATACTTCGATAAATCTTAACTCTTGAATTAGTTGTTTTAACCAAACCAGCTCACAAGTGGCTAAGGCCATTGCACGATACTCTGCTTCAGCATTTGATCTTGTAACAATCGCTTGTTTCTTACTTTTCCATGAAACTAGGTTTCCTCCAACAAGAACACAAAATCCCGAGGTGTAATCGTCTATCGATGGAGAACCCTGTCCCAATCGGCGATCGAATATCCGACAATATGATAATGGCCCTTATTTTCATACAGTAAGCCTTTACCTGGTGCTCCCTTGATATACCTTAAAATCCGGACAACTGCATCCCAATGACTATCACACGGAGTTTGAAGGAACTGACTCACAACGCTGACAGAAAAGGAAATATCCGGTCGTGTGATAGTAAGATAATTAAGTTTTCTAACAAGTCTTCGATACCTTCCAGGGGATCGGTAAGAGGCTCCCCTCGCCCGTAAAAGTTTTAAATTAGGATCCATAGGAGAGTCTATTGGTCGCAATCGACATCCCCTGTTTCCTCTAGAATATCCAGTACATACTTCCTCTGAGAAATAACAATACCAGATTTAGACTGAGCGACTTCTATGCCAAGAAAGTATCTGAGTAGCCCTAAGTCTTTCGTCTGAAAGTGTTTGAACAAGTGTTGCTTCAACTGTCCAATGCCATCTTGATCACTTCCTATAATAACAATATCATCGACATAGACAACCAGATAGATACACTACCCTGATGATGTATGTCTATAGAAAACAGAGTGATCAGACTCACATCGAATCATAACAAACTCTTGGATAACTGTGCTTAATAGTCCAAACCAAGCACGAGGAGACTGTTTTAGACTATATAGGGAACGACGAAGTTTACATACCAAACCAGACTCCCCCTAAGCAACAAAACCAGGAGGTTGCTCCATAAAAATATCTTCCTGAAGTTCACAATGAAGAAAAGCATTCTTAATATCCAATTGATGCATAGGCCAGTTTCGAATGGCAGCCATAGCAAAGAATAACCGGACGGAAGACATCTTAGCAACAGGAGAAAAAGTATCAAAATAATATGTCCCATAGATCTGAGTGTATCCCTTGGCCACCAAATGGGCTTTCAGCCGATCAACCTTACCATCTAGACCAACCTTTATAGTGTAAATCCATCGACAACCAACAATCGAATGGCCCGGAGGTAAGGAAACTAACTCCCAAGTATGATTATGATGCAAAGCGACATTTCTTCAACCATTGCCTAACGCCACCCGGGGGTGAGAAAGTGCCTCATGAACATTGCAAGGAACAGAAACAGAAGAAAGGGTGGAGACAAAGGCATAATATGAAGGATATAAACGATGATAACTCAAAAAATTGTAGATGGGATGAGGGTTGCGTGTAGACCGCATACTTTTACGAATAGCAATGGGAAATTGATCAGCTGAAGACAGGACCGTGGCATTGGAGGAATCGGGCACAGGACCTGCAGTGACAGGATCTCAGGAACGGCAGCGGGAACATCAGGATCACCTGTAAAAGGAACAAGACTATTGTCGACAGGAAGAGTGGTATTAGTAGGAGGCCGAGGTATCGAAAGCAGACGGGAAGGTGGGAAAGCAACGTATGGAATAGGTAGAACATCTACTACTGATCGACTCCACCTGGAGGATGAGGAAAAAAATGGAGAAGACTCAAAGAACGTAACATCAGCAGAGATGAAGTAGCGATGTGTGGCGGGAGAATAACACTTGTAGCCCTTCTGAAGACGTGAATACCCTAAGAAAATACATTTCGTAGACTTGGCTGACAGTTTATCCTGACCAGGGAGGGAAAATGTGAACAAAACAGGTGCTCCCAAAGACACGCGGGGAAGAGAAAATAATGGAGTATCAGGGAATAATATGGAGTGTGGAACCTGGTCTTGTAAGACAGAAGAAGGCATGCGATTTATTAAGTAACAGCGGTTAGAACTGCACCAAAACCTGGGGAAAGGAAAGGGACATGGCTATGTAAAAGAAGATTGCGAGCAGTTTCAATGAGGTGTCTATTTTTACGCTCAGCAATGCCATTCTGTTGGGGACTATAAACACAAGAAGACTGATGAAGAATTCCCTGAGATGTCATGAATTTAGTAAAGGAATCAGAGAAATATTCACGAGCATTATCACTTCGTAATATACGAATGGTAGTATTATGTTGAGTCTTAATTTCAGCACAAAATGATGAAAATATGGAAAATAATTCAGAACGAGAGCGCATAAGAAATAACCAAGTGCAACGGGAATAGTCATCAATAAATGTAACAAAATATTTAAATCCCAAAGTAGAGTTAACACAACAAGGACCCCACACATCTGAATGCACTAACTCAAAGGGGGACACAGCCCGTTTATTGACATGCTTTGGAAAAGAACTACGAGTATGCTTTCCAAACTGACCGACTCACAACTCAAGGACGATAATTTAGATAGAATTGGGATCATTTTTCGAAGTTTGGAAAGACTAGGATGGCCCAAACGATTATGAAGGAGATCCGAAGACTCGGAGACAATGCATGCTGTAGATGGGATATGGAGATGATAGAGACCCTGTGACTCACGTCCTGTGCCAATCATCCGTCCCGTGTCGTGATCCTGTATAACAACAGAGTCAGGATCAAAACGAATAGAGCAATTTAAGGAGCGGGTAAGTGTAAAACCCCTCCCTAGCCGGGTATTTCCTAAGTATCCTTTGGCCATTGAGAACCTAGAAAACGCACGCCTAGGAAAGAAGTTTATTTTAAAATCCTATTTAAAGAATAAACTTGTAGTTTAAAACATATATATAGATATATGTGTTTAATTTTTAATTTTTTATTTTTTTTATAATAAGTTCATTGTATAATCAAAAAATATAATTTCCTTTCTTAGAGTAAATTATGAAATCCATAGTAATATTTACTAGAACATACACACTTTTATAAAATTTACTAGCAATTTGATTTCCTTTATTAATACAACATATTTACTCCATTATAGAACATGGACATAAGTACTACATTATGAGGTATGAACATAATTACTACACTAAATACTAGCAAAACCATTCAAAAGTCATAATTAAAACATCCCTTCATGCTCATAGCATCCCTCGGAATCCTCTCCCAGCTTCATGCCCTAATCCTTACCTGCAAAACATTTTAAAACATTTCGTGGGGTGAGTGCTAATCGCTCAGTAAGGAATATGGCCATTTATAAACTATTAAGGTTCATTATACATCATTTTACAAGTATATTACTTAGGACCTTACCTACCTACAAAATATGACCTTCATTCTTTAACATAACAAGTTCATAAAACATATCATACACTTTGGACTTTTCTCATAAACATAAGTCATAACATAATCATATATAATATAACATAGAACACATATGACTTATGAAATATTCATGCACATGGCATGCTTATTTCTTTTGTCTTTATACTTGATGGTTTCATTAGTCTTTGTTATCCGATCGGATTCATTTAAACCATTACCTTATTCTTGGTCGTCACCTCAAAGGACTCATGGTTTCCATAAGAATTCCATTCCTCTGATCTTGGTTTATACCTCAAGAGACTCATGGAATTCATTCTTTAACATTTCATAAATTTTTCATAAGACAACTAAATAAGCTATATGCATTACCATTATGAATGCAAACATATGGACTAACATATTCCATGCTCAATCATACTATATTCTCCTACTAAACTTCTTAACTTAATTCATTCAATTTCTCATACAATACAAAGAATTTCAGTAGTAAGATTATTCAGGGGTTTACTAGAATTAGAAACAAATGGGAATTTCCATTAAGAAGGTGGATGCCATACAGTTTGTTACTTTCAAGCAATTTTTCCATTATCTTCTAATTCGAATTTATTTTTGGCTAAAACATAAACGTTTTAGGTCTGTTTCTAAACTTTTTAACACTTCAAGAATCAACTCAATCAGACTTCTATAACTTCAGTTATGACTGATTCAGTGAAGCATGTACAGTATAAGTCTTAAAACAGCCAAATCCGAATTCTATTCCTTTTAACCATGTCACCTTCATTTGCACATTCATATTATTTGCCATATCATTCTAAGTATAAAAGGCCATAAAAACCTCCCTTTTACAGAACCAAAAAGTGCCAAAACATCGTCCAACTACAAATCTCTTAATTGGCATAATCATCCTCCATATGCACACATACACCAATCAACACACCCATCTAAACAACTCATAACCAAAACATAGCATCACACTCATATTAACATAAATAAATGTAAGTTTCATAAACCCTAGGTGTTATCAATTGTAGTCATAAGGGAGATTTTTTCCTTACCTTAGTATTCAAAGCACAAAGATACTCCTCCTTGGCTCCAAAATTTCACCTTTCTACCTTACACACACAACCACTTATGAATTTCTCTTTTAACCAAAAAATTCAGAAAAACTAGGGTTTTGAAACTCACCTTTAACCCTGAAATTGAAGTTCTTTAAGGGTGGATGGTGATCTCCTTTGAAAATCAACTTGAAATCCTAAGAAAATTTGAGAATAAAAGCTTGGATTAGTGGCTTTTATGGTGGATTTGAGAGATGAAGAAGAAGATGATATATTTGGGGTCCCCAAGGCCGACTACTCTCTTTTTAAACCTTGTAAATATTCATTCCATTGATACTCTAATGTGATTGGTCAATAAAAGTTAGATATAAAGGTCATTTGGCATAAATTTTTCATATAAGGGCGTTTTGGTCATTTCCACCACAACATAAAGATAAGCACTCATTTAATGCCATTTGACTTCTTTGAAACACTTATCCATTAAGCAATCCCATTAGGTGAATGACTAATTTACCCTTGGTGCACTTTTATGGACACTTAATCATATGGTTTTGTATGAAAAGACCATTATACCCTTGCTTACTGTTTACGCCATTTAACCATATCAATCAACTTTATGACCATTCTACCCTCATTTCTCTTCAATGACATCACCCCTTACACTTAATAATGGCCACATCTCGAAATACATGTAAATTGACCATTTTACCCTTCCATTTAAAAAAAGAAAATTACTTGAAAAGTAAATTTCATACCTTAAGGCATTGGAATAATAACGCGGGGTTTACAGTAAGTTTACTAATAGACACGAGATTAAATGGACATTTGGGAATATAAAGCACAGAGTCTAATGCTAAGGAGGGAGGGGTTTTGCACATCCAATAGCTTGAACATCGGCTTTAGACCCATTGGCTAAAGTAACAGGAGGTAAAGATACAGTATTTGTAATCTGAGTAAGTAAATGAGGGTTACCAGAAATATGATCCGAGGCACCTGAATCTAGGACCCAAGGTCCTAAAGCGGAAGACTGAGAAAGGCAAGCAACTGAATTACCCGTTTGAGCGACGGAGGCAATGGATGAAGAAGGCTGCTTACTGGCCTGATACTGTAAGTATTCATCATAATCAGTACCTATGAGAGCTAAGGAGGGCTGAGCTAGCACTGTAGAGGACTCAAAATGAAGATCAGAGTGATCAGCCTGAGCAATATTAGCAGCTCGGGTAGGTCGACCATGTAACTTAAAACATTTCTCTCTGGTATGCCCCCACCGATGACAGTAACTACACTTGGGCCGATTTCCTCTGCCACTTCGATCGCCCTGTTCTCGAAAAGTTTGGGACTGAGAAGCAAGGAGTAAGAGTCACTCAGGGAAGGTACGTGTGAGGGGAGGAAACCCATTGTAATCGGCAAACACTTTGTCAAGGGAAGGCACGGTGGATCCAGAAAGAATTTGATCTCGAAGCAGGTGTAAGATGACGGGTAGAGAGCCTGCAAGTGTCAGGACCATAAAGAACTTGTCCCGTTGAACCAAATCTTCTGTCGCAGATTTACCAGCTGTTAACAGCAGATTGAACTCTGTCTTAAGGGAAGCCATTTTACCAAGGAAATCCGACATATTCATATCCTGTTGTTTGAGATGAACTAGGTTGGACACAACAGAATATAAACGTTGAATGTCATTTGTATAGAGAAGTTTAGCCTGACTCCAAATATCAACACAAGAGCGGTAAGATTTATAAATAGGGTGAAGGGGGGGATCAATAGTTTGTCATAACATACTACACAGCATAGCATCAATTTTAGTCCAGGAAGACTTATCTGACGTAATATTGGTAGCTTTGGTGGTCAAGTGATCCTCCAGACCTTGACCCATACACCATAATTCGACAGAGGCAGCCCATGATGAATAATTAGCAGTCCCAATTAATCGCTCAGTGGTGATGAGAGGGAGAGATACAAAAGAAAAAACCACTTGGATTCGAAGGAGAGGTTGTTTTTGAAGAATCCATGAAGTCTTGAAATCGAGTGGGGCAGAAACTTACGCTTGCTTGGAAAAACTGGAAAAGCCGAGCGGAGAAGGGGCTGCTGGAAAAACGATCGGCTCGTGAGGGCGCGTGCAGCGGTGGCCGACGATGAAACCACTCGGGTTAGGACGACGAGGAGAAGACGATCAGTCCGGTGTGATTGGACCAGACTCTGATCGTTGCCGAAAAAAAACCGAGAAAGAGAGAAAATTTTTGAAATTTCAGATACCAAGCTCTGATACCATGTGGAGAAATATTTTTCTTGTATTTCATAATGAGATGTACAATGAATTTATAGCAAAAACAAAAAACTAATCTATGAAGTAAATTGTTACATTCCTATTATAATTCTATTTCCTATTCCTATTATAATTCTATTTTCTATATTACAATGAGAATAATTCTATTTCCTATATTACATTTCAACCGATGAACTATTCCTTTGAGCAAGTGAAGGGCAGGGCAAACAAATTGAAGGTTAGTTCTCTAACCAGTATCATGTAAATGTTTTCATGTGATTGGCCTTAGGCTTGTGCACAGATTATCACTATAGAATGAAATCAACTATTGGCCAAATTTAATGTTTTTCTTTGCGGAGAGATCAGGTTGCCCAATAGAAATATTGTTCAACATCCATATCTTTTGGATAGTAGTTGAGCGGTGGGTGGTGGCTCTTAGTTTTCTATTTCATATACTCGTATACAGAAACTAATTATTGGCTTCTTATTTTAAATATTGGTAACTATAGCCAGAGATGTTGGCAATGGATATAAAGACCTTGGAAGAGGAACACGCAGATCTTCTATCAGATAAGGCTGGAGAATCTGAGTTTTGGGAATGCCTAAAGGACCAAATTGAGCAAGTCAAGGTAAATACAGTTGGTAGCTTTTTCTTTATCATACAGAAACTAAAGTATTTTAGGATTTACTTGATCAAAACCTGAAATGGCCTTTGGTTTTCGACCAAAGCAAGGTTTAAAAAGAAAAGGTCCTCAGTTGGTGGCTAAAATGAAACTCTTAATACAGTGGGGTTTTGTTGCTCATGGTTGTCAAACTCAATTACGGTTGGGAAAGTTTTTGCCTTCCATTTGCTAAAAGTAATTCTGAATTATAGTAAACGTGTGATTACTTTTTCTACATCAAACTATCATATTCTAATTGATGCTTCTGCTTGTTATAGGGACTTTCCTATGTGCTGAAATGCGATTGTGGAGAGGAATACAAGGTGGAAGTGAATCTTTAATTTTAGAAAAGTATAATAGCAATGAAACTTAGACAACTCAAAAGGCTGAAGAAACAAATTCGTAGTTGACAGGTAATCAAATGCGAAACAAAACTAGGAATTGATCCTTAGAACTTATACTACGAAGGGATTATATGATAAATGACTTTAGTTGTTAGCTCGGATCTAGTTCAATTGTTTTGAGTAGTATATTTGCAGAAACAGTACTGCTTCATCTATTGTTGTTAATATTGAAAGAATACTTCATGATGATGCTTTTAATATGATGAAATGGTAAGTTTTTCCATACCATCTGCAAATAAAACTATACCTCTTGTATCATATGGTTGGTCTAGCATTTTACAGTTATGACATCTTTTGCTTATATTTCTGAAATGTTATTTCAGATTGTTTTTAAGATTTTAATAAGGAAATTATGCCATGTACACAAATTTACATTCCACATTATTCTATATTTAGTATTTTATTGTACTTGTACAATTGAAATATCTCACAAGTTGTATGTATAATACTTATATCCTTGCTTTTGCATTAACGATTAGAATATAAACACTTAAAGGAAAATATAGTAAAGATCATAATCACTTGATCTCAAGAACCTTCAGAGCTGTAGAGATATTGTGGGCTTCATAACTTCCCTCCACATGGCAATGTTTGGGCTTTATCTCTCTCTCTCTCTCTCTCTCTCTCATTCAAGCTTCAAAATCGGCTTCGAATTGTAACCTTCTTTTTTTTTTTTTTTAATCGAATTTAATGAAACAGAGGTGGAGGATCAGACCGCGAAAGTCACGGTTGAAGAGCAAATGCTGATCACCACAATTAACTCCATGGAAAACTACCTCGTTTCTGGTCAATTTGTGTTTTTTTTTTTTTTTTTTTTTTTGGTGCTTTTATGACATCAATCTTGTTCATATGGTCATTAACAGAAAATTAAGTGATTTGAAAACCTTTTGCCTTTTGTTTTGCTTTGGAAAAGAGTGGATGAATTTCAGAGTGCTGCTATTGAAAGCACTCTAAAACTTATCTGGAATAATAATCATTTCTTTGTGCATGTTCATGTGGATTACCTTGAGTTTGATGTCTCCATTAATTAGTACTTTAAAGTTTTTTGTGTACACTGCAAATTTAGGACAATTTTTTCAGTGATATTAGAAATTTGAATTTGCTTTCAGAGGCCTTTTACCTCTAATATCCACATGATACAATTTTTCGGATGATTTTGATACATTTATGTAGGCTTCAATTCCATTTAAGAGTTGTGGAAACAATTGTATTTATGATTTAGTTCTTTATAGTAGCTGCTTTGATTGGTTGAACTGTTTCCCACTATTTTTGCAGCAAAGTCTGACACAAAGTTACTGAGAGAAGAAGCTGAGAAGATGAACAAGGAAAAGGGTCAGATATGTGCACAAATATCGGCAAAACAGAGAAAAATTGGTTCTCTGGAGTCTGATTCGTCCACCCTTAACCAGGTGAGATCATTTTTGTGTGTCTTTGTGTGGGAATTGGAATGACCCTCTAGTTGGAAGCCAACAATATCCCTGTTATGGGACATTTTCTTTTTCCTTTTTTTCACCCTTGAGTAGCTTACTTGCATGAACGAGAACCCCTGCACGGTAAACCTGAATTGATAAGAACTACTGTTGTCGGATGGTGCACTTTCTTCTCTTTTATTGCCATACTTGCTTGGTAAAACGTTTGGGCTAGAAGTTTTACACAATTGAATAGCTAGACATACTGATAGAAACTCCCGCACAACTATCTTTCATGTTGTATACTATAAAATAATTTATGGGCTGGAATAGATCTTATGTTCTGATAATATTTTTGTTGCAACCCTAACTTGCCATAATCCTATAATATCTGATTGTGGGGAATTTCTGTTTCTGTATGTATTCTTCTTTACTATGGGAAATGGGTTGTTGAAGAATATGTTTCTTCAATCTCAGGGTGTATATTCTTGATTCATCATTGTTCTTTTAAATGCGCAGACAATGGAGCTTATGCAACAAGAAAGAGTTAGCTCATCTAAAAAATAGCAGAGAAGAGGTAATATTTAAGAATATATTGCATTGATTAAGTTCACTGAATGCTATGGACAGTTATTGCCATAATTTCTTAAGCTACAACAGAGCTTACTATACTCAAGTTGCAGAGGATATCAATTTGAAATTAAAGCAACAACAGGTTATATTTCATGAGCCTCTTCATCTGAATCCACTGTTGTATTTTCAAAATTTTAAGTTGCAGATGATGTTCTCTTTCATATTTTATGTAGGACTGGTTCGAATTTGACAGGACTAGAGAAATGACTGAGCATAAATCGGTATTCATTTGCTAAATCTTTTGTTAACTTCATTGATTTACCTCTTTTTTAATTTCTCTTCAAGATAAATGTATGTGCTCCAAATAAGAGGAATGGATATAAAGACCTTGGAAGAGGAACACGCAGATCTTCTATCAGGATAAGGCTGGAGAATCTGAGTTTTGGGAATGCCTAAAGGACCAAATTGAGCAAGTCAAGGTAAATACAGTTGGTAGCTTTTTCTTTATCATACAGAAACTAAAGTATTTTAGGAATTGCTTGATCAAAACCTGAAATGGCCTTTTGGTTTTTGACCAAAGCAAGGTTTAAAAAGAAAAGGTCCTCAGTTGGTGGCTAAAATGAAACTCTTAATACAGTGGGGTTTTGTTGCTCATGGTTGTCAAACTCAATTACGGTTGGGAAAGTTTTTGCCTTCCATTTGCTAAAAGTAATTCCGAATTCTAGTAAACATGTGATTATTTTTTCTATATCAAACTTATCATATTCTAATTGATGCTTCTGCTTGTTATAGGGACTTTCCTATGTGCTGAAATGTGATTGTGGAGAGGAATACAAGGTGGAAGTGAATCTTTAATTTTAGAAAAGTATAATAGCAATGAAACTTAGACAACTCAAAAGGGCTGAAGAAACAAATTCGTGGCTGACAGGTAATCAAATGCAAAACAAAACTAGGAATTGATCCTTAGAACTTATACTGCGAAGGGATTATATGATAAATGACTTTAGTTGTTAGCTCGGATCTAGTTCAATTGTTTTGAGTAGCATTTTACAATTATGACATCTTTTGCTTATAGAATATTTCCGAAATGTTATTTCAAATTGTTTTTAAAGATTTTAATAAGGAAATTATGCCATTTATACAAATTTACATTCCACATTATTCTATATTTAGTATTTTGTTGTACTTGTACAATTGAAATATCTCACAAGTTGAGATGTATATTCTTGTATGTATAGTACTTATATTCCGTGCTTTTGCATTAATGATGAGAATATAAACACTTAAAGGAAAATATAGTAAAGATCATAATCACTTGATCTCAAGAACCTTCAGAGCTGCAAAGATATCGTGGGCTTCATAACTTCCCTCCGTATGGCAATGTTTGGGCCTGTCTTGAGGAACGAATCTTGCTTTTAGAACTCTCTTCACCATGAAGAAGTTTCTCACCGCTACATTCCACGGTGCCTCTTACAATTACGCTTTGGAGGCCGGCCAACAGGTTTTCATAGTCTGTGTCTCCTCTATCTCACACAAACATTACTGTTTTGAAAGATCAATTCCCCATTTGATTAATAGATACCGCACGGAACATGGTAGCAACACAAACGTCTTGGAGATTTCAATTTTCACTTTATTACAATTGATTGGTCTTGGTCTTATTTATTATGATTTTGTACAATATTATGATATGCGGTGAAAAGAAGTCGAACCTTAGAGCTTGTTTTCTTGTTGCAAATAGTGGTACCACGTTTAACCTTGATCTTTGCATGTGTGTAGACAAGGTTGCATCGGAATCCTCTCATCCTGCGCCTTCGGCGAAGGTCATCTACTACTCTTCGAGTTTGCCATTTGTATGTTAAATTCGTCCCTTAGTTTTGTTACCAAAAAATGCATCTTCAAGGTATTACCTGCAATTTATATTAGTATTTTTTGAACATTGTCATAAAAAATCTTACATTGGCTCCTAGTTTTTTCTTGCAAGACTAGCATCCGGAATCGCACGCATCCACGTTCTCGCAATGTCATCAACCCGAGCTCCATGTTCTGTCCTTGCAAGCCTAATCACCATTGATCTCTCATTCTCACCAGGGCCATTTGTATTCTACATGGGCTTCGTAGTCCAAATCAGCCACCGTATCTCCTCCAGTAATATAGTTCACTTCCAATGTTGCATATTATTGCATCAAAATCTTCTATATTTATTAGCGCTTTTGATTGCTTCCCCTGTCTCCCGTAAACTCGAACTGGTTACCAATGTTAAGAATCGTACAGTAATACAACCAATTGTTCTGATACCATGTTAAGAATCTAAATCTGCTTTGATACTATGTTGAAAATCAGAGGAAGTAAAACATAAAAATAAGGAACAACGATAACAACATAAAAGAGGCACACGATATTTTACGTGGTTCGGCATAACTCGTCTACATCCACGGATAAGAGGGTTTTTACTATAATGATATGAATATGATACAAGTGTTTCATCACACCAACCTAGTACCTTTACTTAGATAGATATCCCGTTCCTATGATGTTTAATACCCTTTGATATTTACTTGATACACGTAGCACCCTTACATCAAAATCCCTTGTATCCTCACATTCTCTCTTTCTTTACTTTTCTCTCTCATAACCTTGAATTGGTTCTAACTCACTTATTTATAGGTAAAATAAGACATTCTTATTCTACTAGGATTCATATTCTTATTCCTAATAGAACTCTTCTAATTTAAATTATTCTCCTATTTTAACTTAAATAAAGTCTTAAACCAATTCTTCTTTTCTAGTAAAACTCAAAGTAAAAGGAAAACAAAATATTCTTCAATTACAAATTCCTAAACTAGAAATTTGCTTAAAACTTAAATTCCTTTTCTTCTTGTTTGCTTTTTCTTCTTACTTGCCTTTCCTTCTTGATTGCCTTTTCTTCATGAATTACCAAAAAGTGTTCACATTCCAACACTCCTTCTTGAACCTTTTTGGTAATTCATCTTCTCAGCTTGTTCTTCATTCTCTTACTCCTCCTTTCTTCTACAACTTTAGCCTTGCACCCTTAGTGTTTGCTTTTTCTTCTTCACCTACCAATCCTTTAGTGCCGGCTTCTTCTCTCCAACCCATGTTAGAGTCTCTCCTTTTCGTGTTCACTCACATGTGTAGTTTTCTTCCTCAGGTTCATCTTTTCAAGAACCTCCTTCCTACCCAATGTGAGAATTTTGGAGTTGACCACCCTGCCTACTTTCTTCTGCTTTGGGTGCTCGGCGTGACACTCTCTCCCACCCAAATTCGATGACACCATTTGTCGTCATGGTCATCCTGCCGACCTCTCTCTTGAGGCGCTTGGCATGAGTCGGGTCGAGGATAGTTTGGCTTTGATAGGCCCCAAGTTTCATCTCCACCTTTGGTTGGAGTCTCGATGGCTTTCTCTCGTCAATCCTGTCGCCGACATTCTTGCAGACCATCACCCTGCAATTTTTGCTTCATCTTCCTTAAGCCCCTTCTCCTATAGGTCCCTTAAGAAAATAAGCTCTGATACCATGTTAAAATTGGAGGAGCAAAACATAAAAATAAGGAACAACAATTACAACATAAAATAGGCACATGATATTTTACGTGGTTCGACATAACTCACATACATCCACGGATGAGAGGGTTTTCACTATAATAATATGAATACGATATAAATGTTTCATCACACATCAACCTAGTACCTTTACTTAGGCGGACATTCTGCTCCTATGGTGTTTAATACCCTTTGATATTTACTCGATACACGTAATACCCTTACATCAAAATCTCTTGTATCCTCACATTCTCTCTTTCTTTACTTTCCTCTCTCATAACCTTGAATTGGTTCTAACTCATTTATAGGTAAAATAAGACATTCTTATTCTACTAGGATTCATATTCCTATTCCCAATAGAACTCTTCTAATTTAAATTATTCTCCTATTTTAACTTAAATAAAGTCCTAAACCAATTCTTCTTTTCTAGTAAAACTCAAAGTAAAAGGAAAACAAATATTCTTCAATTACAAATTCCCAAACTAAAAATTTGCCTAAAACTTAAATTCTTTTTCTTTTTGTTTGTCTTTTCTTCTTACTTGCCTTTCCTTATTGATTGCCTTTTCTTCATCAATTACCAAAAAGTGTTCATATTCCAACAACCAATATGAAGCCTACTTTGGCCAAGCCTATACTTAATCCTACTGCTTTCATCACATTCTGGATTTTTTTGTTTTTTTGTAACTTTTCTGTGATATTGCCGTTGCTGTCATAGCAATCGACAACTATTACAAATAGCATCTGCCTTCTACTAGGAGTGTGAGTGACACTGGCACTGCCATTTAAGGAAGCCTTCTGGGTGTTGGCTTCAATGAGTTTTTTCTGTCGTGTTGCTGCATCAAGCTCCCCATTAAGCTTGAAGTCTCCTTCTATGGAGAACTTTAAAGAAAGATCTTCCACATCCTTTAGAGTCACTCATTGGTTCTTTAGGAACCTTTCATGATCTCAAGACGTGTGGTAGGGTGAGGTTCTTGTACTATTCTATGTGTGAGAGGTAGTTACGACAGTGTTCTATCCATGAAAAGTGGTGGATATTCTTGAGTCCATTTTTTAGACAATCAGACCACATGTTTTTGTTAGCACTAGCTTTAGGAGGACATCTGCTGTGGCTTTCTGATCATGCGGGTCAATTAGGAGACCATTGTTAAGCACTTGGTAAAACAGATTCCTCTGTTACTATCAATCTAAGTCATAAGGTGATACTATCATTAATTCATTAGGTGGCCAAAATTTCCTATCAAAGCTATTTTTGTCATAATTTCATAGTTTGGAGTGTTATACAATGAGGTATTTTTTTAATTCTGCATAATTTTAGTCTAGGCATGCATTTCTTCTACCACAACTTTTTATGAAGGATGAGAAATTTGGAACCTTCACAATGTCCACAGTCCCCTCGTTCTCTGTGGCAACAATAGGAGGACCATAAGCAGTTGCCTGCAAGATACAAGTGGAATATATCAAGATTTTTTTTGATATATTTAGGCTTAAATGTTTATAATGCTTCATTTTTTTCTCGTCTATCAAGTGCTCCTTTTATAAGATTAGAGTGTTACTAAGAGTTGAAGGATTCAGTCAATACAACATTTTAGAATGGAAAACAGAGATACCTCGATGAGTGTGAGACCGAACGGTTCCACAAGAGTTGGATTGATGAAATCTCCTTTCAAGAGACAAAGCCTTCATAGAATTACTGTTAGCAAATTTATCGTTGCGAGGAAGAGGAAAGAGTTAAAGTATGTCAACTTTTAGACATTAATCTAAGCTAATATGTTCTAAAAATATGGAGTTGCATAGATTGATCCGGCAATACAAGCATAATGAGCCTAAAGTACGCTGTTGATGAGTGTTTTCTTATATATTTGATCATCATTTCTTAAGTACCAAAGGTAGTCGTAGGTGTCCTTTTGATGCAATGACTAGTAAAATTCTAACCAACCAGGCAACAAGGATTCCGTGTTTTTGTAGAGCATTGGATAAAATGATGAACGATTTACCTTTGTTTTCACAGCAAAACGATAAATTTCAAGAACTTTGGATTGCTTATGATGCTTTGGATAAGCCACCTGATCGTACAAGTCGTACTTGTTGATGATCTTTAGAAGTGAATAATAACAAGCGCTATTAGACATCTCTTCAATGTCATCTCTATTTCCTAGTATTAGTGTCGGCAATATTAATCCCTTAGTAAATTAGCTTGAAGTTTACCAATTCTGTCAAAGCCCTATTTATACGAAAAGTCATTAAAGTGAAACACAATTTTTACCATGTTGGCTGGCTCTTGGAGGGGCCGGCACTTCCTAGAAGCCTTGAGCAATGTGGTGACATTTGTCTTAGGGTTAGGACGAGATAGTGCAAGTATAGTTGGCTTGTGAGGATTTGTGAAAAATCTCATTATCTGCAAAGGAAAATCATATTAAACAAATAGATGGTATTAAAACACATCTACGAATCGGAATCACTTCGATGCATCAAGTTTAGTAATGAAGATTCAAGTTTGAGAAGAGAGAATGTTTGACCTTGGACCATATTGGAGGTAGATGCCTTCTGTTATTTCTATCAGAGGTAAGCAATGATTTGAGATTAGGAATCAACTTCCAATGAATCTTGTGTTCTTACGTAGCTGAAGTCCATCCCTGGTGGTATAACCTGATGCAACAAAAGTGATCAGCACGGGAATTACGAGCAAAGTGCGGATCAAGGTCATTCTCCGTACATAAAAAATTTCAGGACATTCTTATGTTAGTTAAGTTTGAGGTTAAACATACCACCATCCTTGTCTGGTGCTAGTCACCACCATTTCAGTAGCATCCAGCCCCATCTCTTCAACTTCAATCCTCTTCATTACTTGTGTGTTGCATTTATGTCCTCAGGCAGCGCTCTCACTCAAGTAATTGTTCAAACTTGTTCTGCCCCAATGAGTGCCCTGTCAGCACCATTGGCACGTTCAAGGCGCTAGAGACGTGAGCCTCTCCTGGATCGGTGTAGTGGCCATGGATCACATGGGGCCATGTTGGCTTTCCTCCATTCACTTGTTCACCTAGAGCCCTTGCCATGTTAACAATGTGGTTTATTGCACCATCAACAAATTCAGGTATGTGTTGCCAAAGTGACTCTTTTGCTATATACTTGTAACACAAATATTAAAGCAATTCTTCGGAAAATATTCAAAGTAAAAGCTTGGATCAGGCCAAGATTATTACTTATTGCGAGCACCACAGGGGATGCGGATGATATAGGCTCCGCAACTGCCACTATCGTCACAGGGCAAGACAACGTCTCAATGGTGAGGCAATTTGCCTTGTCAAGAGATCCACACGATGATCTCCTTTAGTGTTGGCCAAGGCTCTTGCAAGTTCAACGACATAGGAAAAATGTATCCAAGAATTAGACTTAGAAATGTAGCGTGACCTTGTACCAGCTTAGTCAGGTTACCGTGCCAGTACAATCTAAATGTTCAAAATTTTAAAAATATAAATACACATTATGAAAATTAAAGAGATTAATGGTATTACAGTATTACCTAAAAATAATAAATAAAGAAAATGTGAAATTGTGAATAAATACCTAACCACCAGTATTAGAATCTCTTCTAAGCTTCATATTTTCTTCTCGTACCAACCCAAGCATACTATAAACAAAAAATTAAACATAATATAAATTTCTTAATAGTAATTCTCACCATAAGAAACTCTTTATTAATTCTCTCTATTTTAGGTTGTTGTACAACATAGAGGTAATGTTAATCTCATATGAAACTTTAGATTATGACTGGCAGGCATTCAATATGGCCCAGATGAAAAGTAATGTTACTCGAACATATCCATTACAAATAAATAAAGACATTGTTTTTTTTAATCTTTCATGAGTACTTATAACTTTCATACCCTATATTACATATGAGATTGCATGCTAACTGTTTACAATTACATTGGAACAAGTCTATGCGAACAAAATTATACATGTAAAAATGATTGCAAAATAACAGAATTACACCTGTTATTTACATTTGCAAGGACTAAGAAAAGTAAAATCTTTACAAATAAAAAATGAGTTCGAAATTACTGATAATATGGTCGAAGATGTTCAGCATTCCAAGCTCACGGTACTTCGGAACCATTCAGCCTTTTGAGATGATAAGTCTTCGGTCTTATCACTTTGGCGATGCGATATGGGCCTTCCCGGTTCAGCCCCAAAACTCCCGCACTTTCTCAATATCATCATGTTCAACAAGTAAAATCAATAAAAATCAGAATAACCACACAATATATGCAATAGCATATGAAAGCAACAACAATCAATTGATTAATCCATGGAAATTCCGAATTAAATCAAAACCCTAACCCACAATGGGTTAGTTCATAGCTAAATCAACATAAATAGAAAGAAAAACAATAAACACAACAATCAACATATTGTAAGAAAGAGAAAAGAATTGAGATCTCCCGTGGTTGAAGAATCCACAAGATTAAATCTCAAATCTTCTCCCTTTCTCCACAAAAATGTCAAATCTACTCTAAAGAAAACGAAAACCAGGCGACCTAGATGAACCCTCTCAAAATGGCAAAGTTTTCCTTAAATAGTTCACCCAAAAACCTAAAACTTTCCTAAAATAAAACTGTGCGTTTTGGAGAAAACAAAATTTCCGAGACCCTTTGCCACGGCGAAGAAGGAATTTCGCCACGCGATAAGTGATGAATCTTGTGCTTGGCTTCTTTTGTTGCGACGAACCTTCCCTGGAAAATTTTGAATTTACTGAATTCCCTCCACTTGCTTCTTTGCTTGAATCTTCGATCCTCGATGCTTTCCCATTGGAACAAGCTTCATAGTGCTTTAACTTTGCTTAAGAACTTTCCCAAATTCTGAGATTCGCTGACTCCTGGGTCCAAAAACTCCAATTCGCTCATTATTCGCACAAAATGTCCGTTTTGGTTTGAAATAAAAAATATATGGAATTAAGTAGCAATTCAGGCATAAACGAGCTAATAAGTATCCAAAATCTAGCCAAAAAGCCTAAATAAAATAGTATAATCCTTGGATTATCAAATACCCCCAAACTAAAGACATGCTTGTCCCCAAGCATCAGGTACAAAACACGATAACAAGAAAAACAACTAACAAAGAAAAAAACAAAACAACAAAATTGAAAATGAAATAAAAACATTAGACTCAACTTCACACAACAAGCTGCTTAGAATTTATACAAGTCTCAAAGGTTGTTGAAAAATTATTACTAGAAAATATTTAACACTCCAAGAAGTTATAAGCTTCATTGACTATCTTTATCTATTGGTCCCCCGAGTAGGTGATCCCCACTTCAATCCACATTCCGACTTCCCAAACTATTTTATGCAGAAAAACAAAGTTTATCAAATAGCAGCAGACTCCATAGGCCTAAATATCGAACTACTCTTCACTAATGAGGATTAGACATTACTAAAGATCAAAAGGTCTTTACGGGCTTGTAACGTTAGGCTCGGTTAGTGGGCTTCAAAGAAAAGGAAAGGATAAACAAGATAAGAGAACTCGGTTTCCTTTACGCAAACACGAAGACTTAAATCAACTTCAACTTTCTTCCTCAACCACCACTTAAGATGTCAATCATTTTATAATCCTCAAACATGTGCAATTCTCATTTTTGCTACTACAATGCAGTTCTTGAAATAATTTTTTTTTTTTTTTTTTAAAGCAACCATAATCAATTTGAGGTTAATTACCTCTCTTATTCTTCTTGCCATTTTCACAACCCTCAAACTATTCTTTTAGTACATTCACATAACTCTCTAAGCTCTTTGTGTTTGCATTAGGTTTAGAATTCTCTTAAAGGTTACCAACATGTTTAGGGTGAAAGGTTTTGGGCATTATTGGTTTCACAAGAAAAAAAAGGCAACGATGGTTTCATAAGGCTCAAATGGGTCACTAAGGATAAAATTTATAGTCGATTGGAAAGGCTCAAATGTTCCAAAAAAACTGCCTAAATCACTTCCTCAATAATGTCTATTCCTAGAATTTCGCCTCAAACACTTCTCTACTAGATTCTAGAGTTCCACCAACATTATCAAGACTTTACCTAACCACATTAAAATGAATGTAAGCATGCCAAAATAATGAAAATGGTGGTTGAACCACTCAACAAACCTCAAGCGAAATTCACTCAACCCAACATAAACTTGAAGCAAGGCTTAACATTTTTCAACAATAAAATCCCAACAATCCTATTCTCTTCATGGACTTATGTAATTCATCATTGGCATAACACAACAAACATGAAAATAACTAAACATCTAAACAAAAAATAAAAAAAATTTCAAATTTTTCCTACCCCCAAACTCAAGATGACATTGTTCCTATGTCACATTATGCACAAATTAGGAATAGAAAAACAAAATTTACAAAGGTACGAGATAGTTCCCTTGATTAATCCGTGAAGTTGGAGTTTCGCTCAACAGCATGCACACTCGGTCCTTGGCTTTCTCATCACCATAATCTGTAAAACAATTGAAATAATGTAGTGTCTACTATGTTAGAAAATTTCACTGACTAATATGAAAATATTACAATCCTAATCTTGCCTTTACAACTACTAGGAAGTTAAAACAAAATTTAAACAATCCAAAACGAAAAGCAAATTAGTTCAATGTTCAAAATAAAAAAAGATGACAACTAAAATAAAGAAAAATAAACTACAAAACAGGTGCTCAGGTTTCATTCTTCGGCCTCCTCCTCTCTATCGGTGTCATCATTTTCAGTCGGAGCCTATCCATTCCTCTGAATCCCAGTCTTTCCATTGGAAGTTCGAAGTATCAATGTCGAACTTGGTGTAGTAGCTGCAAATTATATATCATCCTGGTCTGGCTAGCTAATCTTGATGTCGTTCCATCCGTTTCATTGTATCCATCATCTTCTACAGCAACTCCTTCATTGTGGCTATTGAACTGGATGATGTGGTAGTTGTTGTGGTTCTTCGTCTTTTCTTTCTGGATCTGGGTCCTTCACTGGTTGGATGTTCAAGATGCTTGTGAAAGTAGTTGGTGTCGAGGACTAGGACAGGATGGATAAGTGGTTCATCATCAGTCGCCTCGACCCCTACTCGAGTGCACAGCTCTGTAATGAGATATAGGAAAGCGAAGCTCCATCAACTTGGTTTGGTTGCATGTTGGATACTAGCCAGGATAATGTTTCCCATATCAATGCTCTTCCTTGTGGCAATAGAATAAAGCAACAATGCCTTCTCATAAGTCACTGTACTATAGTGCGTCTCCGACATCATCCTTGCACACACAAAGTACTGCCACAACCTAGCCATTGGTGTCAAATTAGTTCCCTTAATGCTCTTCCTGCCCTTCTTCGAAATCTCCCAAGAGGTATCCGATTTTGCTATAACCTTAAGTATCATCTCATCCTTAAACCGTCTCTTCCTAAATTCCCCATACTCATCACGGTCAATTTGAGGCAAGTTATAAAAATCATTGATGTCCTTCACATCAAATGGCATATCGGTACCCCTCACAAACACATGACCAAGATCACAATCAGGGAGGGTGGCATAAAACTCTCTCACTATCGGCTCTATGGCCGCGTGTGCAGGTTCACTCATAAATAACCCCCAATTTCTCCCTCAACTCCACTCAACAGCATGGCTCGGGGTCAATCCGCGCTCGGCAACAAATCCCTTATCTTTCCTTTGGATTGCTCCTTCATATCGTTACCGAGCCTTATCATTAACAAATCGGTTGTCAACCTTTTTCCCTTTTCCTTTACCCCGGGACGGTGCTTTGAGCGGCATTTTCCCCAAACTACAAATCTAACTCGATAATTCAACACTAAGCATCCTACTATTAACCACAATCACTCCTGCAAAAACACCAAAGTTTTAAAAAATTACACCTAGACCCCTAAACTACGATTCTTCTAAACTCCACAAAACACTCCCAAATTTGAAAACCCAACCTCCTCAACACCACACAATTCAATATCCACACTTCTTCAATCAAAATCAAAGCACAAATAACACTAAAAATCCACAACTCACTCAAACAATCAAAATCTCAGATTTAAAACTCTAATAATCAAAATTGATCAATTAAAAGTTTGGAGAACTCGAAATCTTACCAAACCCAAGATGTATTCACCACCAATTTAACCAGATTCGGCCTAGATCACAAAATCCCCAAATTCTTGAACCTAAGGGTTTCCAACGAATTTCTTCAAATTTTCATAGAGATCCTTGTTAAAATGAGTTGTTTTGGTGTTTGTGAAGGTTAAAGAGTGAGGAAAAGTGATGGAAATTCACTGGAGAAGCTCTGGATTGAAGATGAAAAAGTTAAGCTCTCAGATGTGTTTGAAGCTTTTCGCGAAAATAAAGAGTCGTGGCTCATTATTTATAAAAAGCAGTTTTTGCCGCGATGAAGAACAAATTTCGCCACCGCGAAGTTTTTCATTTAGTTAAAAATTCAACCCAGTCGATGCCGTAGCAAAGAAACATTCTTTACTGCGGTGAAATTTTCCAAAGAGTATTTTGCCCCGGTGAAGAAAGTGCTTTGTCAGGGCGAAGGTTCCTTAGTTAAAATTCACTCAACCCTTTCTGCCGCAGTGAAGAAAATTGGGTCGCTGCAATGAAAAATTCCAGGGAGTACGTCGCCCCGGCGAAGAAAGTGCTTCGCCGTGGCGAAAGTTCCTTAGTTAAAGTTCGCTTAACCCTTTTTGCTGCGGCGAAGAAAATTGTGTCACCGCGGCGAAAAATTTCCGTGAGTACGTTGCCCTGTGAAGAACAAATTTCATCGCGGCAAAGTCTGGTACTTTTTGACTTCTGTTTTGTGAAAAAAAGTGCTTCAGCATGGCGAAGAAAATATGTTGCTGTTGCAAAAACTAGAAAATTTTCCCTTTTTTGCCTTAGTTTGAAAATTCACCTGAAACACCCAAAACACACAAAATCAAAATCATAAGAAAACTAAACAAATTCAAATAACAAAACAATTGAAAAACAATTGAAAACACTTGGGTTGTCCCAAGAAGTGCTTGTTTATAGTCGGAAGCCCGACTTTCTCAAGTCTTCATGTTGGGATGTCAAGTCGAATGGGGAATGACTTGCAACTCATCACCCCATCAATGTATGGCTTCAATAACTATCCATTGACCGTAAATGTGCCATTTTCTTCATGTGACACCTCCACCGCCCTGTACGGGTAAATTCTTGTAACTATGAAGGGTCTGGACCATCTAGATTTAAGTTTTCCAGGGAAGAGCCTAAGTCTAGAATTATACAACAATACTTTCTGACCCACTTCAAAATTCTTCTTCCTGATATGCTTGTCATGCCACCTTTTTGTCTTTTCTTTGTAAATCCAAGCATTCTCATACGCTTCATGACAGAACTCATTGAGTTCATTCAAAGTCAGCATCCTTTCCTCCACAGCAACTTGTAAGTCCATGTTTAGCTGCTTGACTGCCCAGTATGCCTTATGCTCTAGTTCCACCGCAAGTGACATACCTTCCCATAGACCATCCTAAATGGGGACATACCAATTGGAGTCTTAAATACAGTGCGTAGGCCCATAATGTATCATCTAATTTCCATGACCAATCCTTTCTAGATGTATTAACTGTATTCTTTAGAATTCCCTTAAGTTCTCTATTCTACAGTTCTACTTGCCCGCTAATCCGTGGATGGTATGGTGTCGCTACTCTATGTTTCACTCCATATTTTCCCAACAGTGCATCTAATTGCCTATTGCAAAAATGCGATCCTCCATCACTGATGATTGCCCGTGGTACCCCAAATCTTGAGAAAATGTTTTTTCTCACAAAATTAACCACCACCCTGACATCATTGGACGACAATGCAATTGCTTCCACCCATTTCGATACATAATCCACTGCTACCAAAATGTATATGTTCCCATAAGAATTTGGGAAAGGATCCATGAAGTAAATTCCCCACACATTAAACAGCTCAACAACTAGGATACTATTTAACGGCATCTCATCGCTCTTTGAAATATTTCCACTCCGTTGACATTGATCACATTCTTGAACCATCCGGAAGGCATCCTTGAAAAAAGGTTAGCCAATAAAATCTAGATTGAAGGACCTTAGCCGCTGTTCCTAGTTCCTCCAAAATGACCACCCACTTCTCTCTCATGGCAATACCGTAGAATACTCTCCATCTTTTCTTCCGGTACACACCTACGTATCATCTTATCAGCATAATGTTTGTACAGAATTGGTTCTTCCCAGAAGTAATACTTTAAGTCAAAGAAAAACTTCCTCTTCTGCTGAAAGGTCATGCCATTCGGAAGCACTCTCGATGACAAGTAGTTTGCAAAATCTGCATACCATGGTGCTTCTTCCACTCATCAATTTCTCATCCGGGAAAGTTTCTTTGATATGGGGTTCCTCTTCACTTCCCTGAATTGGTCATTCAATCCTTGACAAATGATCCACCACCACATTTTCTGACTCCTTTTTATCTCGGATCTCCAGCTCAAACTCTTGTAGTAATAGGATCCATCTTATCAGCCTGTGTTTTGCTTCTTGCTTTGCTAAAAGATGCTTGAGTGCTGAATGATCCGTATAGATTATCACATTAGCACCTAGCAAATACGAACGAAATTTGTCAAATGCAAAAACCACAACTAATAGCTCTTTTTCAGTAGTGTTGTAATTTAACTATGCATCAGTGAGTGTCTTGCTAGCATACTAATTACATGCAACATTTTGTTCTTCCTCTGTCCTAAAACTACTCCTAGTGCAAAATCACTAGCATCACACATCAATTCAAACGGTAGTCCCCAATCGGGAACTGCACTGATAGGTGCAAACATTAATAATTTTTTAGAGTTTGAAAGACATGCATGCATTCATCGTCAAAATTAAAAGCAACATCTTTAATCAGTAAATTGCAAAGGGGTTTAGAGATTTTAGAAAAATCCTTGACAAACCATCTATAAAACCCCGCATGCCCCAAGAAACTCCGAACTACCTTAACATTTGCAGGTGGTGGCAGCTTCTCGATCACTTCTGTTTTTGCTTGATCCACTTTGATGCCATCCTTTGAGATTCTATGACCGAATACTATTCCTTCCTGTACCATGAAGTGGCATTTCTCCCAGTTGAGCACTAAGTTCATCTCCTAACATCGCTGCAAAACAAATGAGAGATTAGATAAGCAATTGTCAAAAGATGAACCAAAAATAGAGAAGTCATCCATGAAGACTTCTATGAACCGTTCCACCATGTCACTAAAGATAGACAGCATGCATCTCTGAAATATGGCCGATGTATTGCATAATCTAAAAGGCATCATTCTATAAGCAAAGGTGTCATAGGGACAAATGAAAGTTGTCTTCTCTTGATCTTCAAGAGCAATGGCAATTTGATTATATCTTGAAAAACCATCCAGGAAACAATAGTAAGCATGCCCTGCCAATCTCTCCAACATTTGATCGATGAAAGGAAGTGGAAAATGATCCTTCCTTGTCGCTTCATTCAATTTCCGGTAGTCAATGCACACTCTCTTACCAATGACTATCCTAGTTGGTATCAATTCATTGCTCTTATTTTTTATCATTATGATACCTCCTTTCTTCTGAACCACTTGCACCGGGCTCACCCATAGACTGTTTGAAATAGGATAAATTATGCCCGCATCTAGAAGTTTCACCACCTCCTTTCTCACCACTTCCTTCATCGAAGGATTCAATCTCCATTGTGGTTATACCCTAGGCTTGACATCATCTTCCATAAGTATCTTATGCATGCAAAAAGATGGAGAGATGCTTCTAATATTCGAAATAGTCCAACCAATTGCTGATCTATGTTCCCTTATCACCCGAATCAACCGCTTTTCTTCCAATTTGCTCAACCTTGCATTGATGATTATTGGGAAGGTTTTGGATTCACCAAGATACACATACTTAAGGTGAGAAGGTAAAGGTTTCAATTCAAGTTTTGGAGGTTCTTCCTTTCTTTCCTTTTCCTTCTCTTTCTCAAAATCAAATTCCTCAAATTCTAGATCTTGGCTCTCAACCATCGGCTAAAGTGCTTCCAACAATCTGGCACATTCATTCTTTGCCGGCTCACCTACCTCTATTGTTTTCAATTTGGCAATACATGCTTCTAGAGGTAGTTATAGAGTGTTTTCTTCAATAGCCTCTGCTACTAGTTTATCTACCATGTCTACACTAAAGCACGAATCCGACTAAGATGGAAATTTCATAACCTTAAAAACATTAAATGTTACTGTTTCATCTTAGACTCTTAATAGTAACTTTCCTTCTTACACATCAATGAGAGCTCTTTCGGTAGCCAGAAATGGTCTTCCTAAAATGAGAGGCATTTCCTTATCCTCTTCCATGTCCAATACAACAAAGTCTGTCGGAAAGATAATCTTTTCCATCTTCACCAACAAATCTTCAACGATACCCCTCGGATGTTTGATGGATCTATCTGCAAGCTATAACGACATGGCCATTGGCTTCACTTCACCAATTCCTAATCTCTTGAAAACAGAAAAATGCATTAGATTGATGCTTGCACCTAAATCACATAAAACTCTATCAAAATAATGTCTCCTATAATACAAGGGATAGTAAAACTCCTTGGATCTTTGAGTTTTGGAGCAGCTTCTTCTGGAGAATGGCGCTACACTCCTCCTTGAGCATCATTATTTCCTCATTTTCTAACTTCCTTTTGTTTGATAAAATCTCCTTGAGAAAATTCACGTAGCTTGGCATCTGTTGCAATGCATCTGCAAAAGGAATGTTAATGTGCGGTTTTTAAATATTTCAATGAATTTGGAAAACTACTTATCTTGATTCTTCTTTTTGAGTCTTTGAGGAAAAGGCACAAGAGGAGTGTGATGTGCTTACTTTGGTGGTATCTCGGGGAATGGCAATTTCTTTTTCTTTTGTCTTTGCCACTCTTCCCGCTTTTGTTCATCTTCCCTAGAATTGGTTAGTTTCTCTTCAGAAACTATTTCTTCGTCAACTTCCTCATCGGACTCTTCCTTTTCCCTTGATGGCCTTTCTTCTTTCCCTGATTGTTCCACCTTTTCCAAGGCTATCCCACTCCTCATAATTATTGTATTTGCTTGCTCACGTGGGTTATGTTAGAGTAGATGCCCTAGAGCCAATCAATTATTGTAGAATTGACTATTTGTAATAATGTTCATTAATCAATTAAGAAGGCATTTTAATACTACTAGGAATTGGTAAGGACGAGGGTATCAAGTGTTTCAAATCTTGATAGTGAGAACCCTATGAGCCCATATGGTGGCCATTCTAGAAATGTCTGAGCCCCAAGATTGATTGCAAGTAAGGGCACAGATAATCAGGTAAGACTCTCATAGTGTTGAATGACCTGTCAAAAGACAAAGGATCGATCTCACTTGTCAAGGTTGTTTGGTGACAATCGATGCAACACATGGGTGCTTGCTATGAGGCATTACACGCAGAACAAGTTCACCTAGCGCACCCACCAGGAAAGGATTCCATATGATAGGTAACCCCAGGTGTCTATGGAACAAATCCTCTAACAAATGGTGGTGCATGTGATCCTTAGACTTGAGATCACCGGAGCGCCTTGTGCATCAATTGGTGTAGTTTGACACTAGTCTAACGCAGTTCTTTTCAGAGCTGTCAATATGGTGGTGATTGGCTGCATCAAGGAGTGTATCAAGACTATGGTGGATTGACAGAGGATTCATCACTCCCGGGTATGGGAGAAAGTTATCTCATGGCGCAATTCAGTATATGGCAATGACACTAAAACTGTGGCCACAGTGGGATTGAGTTGTTGCTCTATCCAGCTTTATAATATGGGTCATTGGTCAGCGAATAAACATAATATCGAGAGTAACCAAAGGTTGACACTATTTCTATGCCTTCGCCTCGCGAGATAACGTATGATGAAAGGATCGAATTGCACGGTAACCATATCGTTGACAAGTAGCTACTTTACTGAATCCGAATCTATCGGGTGGCCATGATGCCTTGCTAAGGGCCAATCTTGTCTATGTATTAGTGAGACGATTAATTGGTATTAGTCACGATACTATACACTGCCGATATGATGAGGAGCCTATGGGTCACACACATAGAAGACAATTTAAGATCTAAGAAGAAAGAAGGGCATTTTCGTCTTTTAAGGTGAAAGGGTATTTTGGTAATTTCACAGTGCAATTAAATTTGCTGAGGTCGTAGCCTTTATTTAATTTGTTAGAAAAATTAAATAAGTGAAATTACGTTTAAATGTGTGTTCGCACATATTTAAATATATTATCATTATTGTTAAATGTTAATATATATATATATATATATATATATATATATATATATTTAAATGTATATATTAATTGATTTTAATTGAGATAATGATGGAAAATAAAATAAATCAAATTGGGAGTGTTTGGCAACATGGGGCGTTTGGGTTGAAGCCCAAGCATATTCCTATGAGATTAGGGAAAATTGTTTTTATTATAAAAAGAAAAGCGTGTTAATTAAATTAATGAGATTTTTCTTTGAAAAACAAAAACACACAGCCCCATTTGACACTGCCACGCCAGAAACCTTTCTTTGGCCTAAATCAATTCAATTTGATTTCTTTTCTTCTTAATCTTGAAGTCAAACAGGATCTAGCAAATACCTCTTTGGTTCTTTTGAGATTGTCTTTGTGTGGACTACGTGAGTTCGATCCTACACTTGGATCGATAGCAAAACGTTCAAAGAAAATCGTGGTGGAGCCTCCAAACGTGTGTATGGTTTCTAAACACAGATTATTAATTTCTGCAGATTCTTGCTTTAATATGAATTGTAAAATTATACCCTTGATCTTGGCTCATGTAAACGATCCTGTTATATTAATTTTTATTTCCGCTACGTATACGGGATCGTTTACTAACATGTTAGTCATTGTGTTGCTTGGTAGGGAACCCTGTAGTCTCTCATTTAGCTTATCAGCCAATTGACCCACATGTACTTTCAAGTTCTGAATGGACGCCCCTTGGTTTCTAAAATTCGTCCTGGTCTCGTTCATGCAGCTTGTGGTCTCTTGCATAAACTTCCCAAACATGTCCTCTAGTTTTGTCACTTTTTGCTCTCTTGGTTGATTGTTCACCCCTTACTTGGTTCTTTGGCAATGCTCTTTGGTTCCATTGATTGTTCTGCTGATTCTGTTGATTCTGATTGCCCCAAGACTAGTTTGGATGATTCCTCCAACTAGGATTATATGTGTTGGAGAATGGACTGTTTGGTTGCCTTTGATTTCCTACCAAATAGTTAACCAGTTCTGATGATGAAGACATTGAAGCAAACATGTTTTCCACTTGACATTCACTGCTCACATGACTACCTGCACAAAAATCACAAGTTAGTTCAGGTGCTTGAATAGAGTTTACCTGCATATTTCCCAAATTGTTTCTGAAGTGCTGTGAGTTAGGCTGAAATGGTCGTGTATGCATCAACTTCATGAAGACACATAGATTTCTTTGGCTGCATCCTCTCATTAGGTCTTTGATAGTTGTTGCTTGCCAATACTTCAAGTAACTCATAGGCCTCTTCAAGTGTCTTATTTTGCAAAGCTCCTCCTGATGCTACATCCACCATAGTTTTCACATTAACCATCAATCCGTTATAAAATGTTTGGACTTGCATCCAAACTGGCAACCCATGGTGAGGACACCTCCTCAGTAATTCCTTGTATCTTTCTCAAGCCTTATATAATGATTCAGGCTCTTCCTGTAGAAACGATGTGATATCATTTTCATCTTCGTTGATTTTGCTGGAGGAAAGAATTTGGTCAGGAACTTCTGTACTAATTCATTCCATGTTGTGATTGTTCTTGATGGTAGTGCCATTAACCATCCCTTAGCTTTATCCCTCAATGAAAACAAGAATAGTCTCAATATGATGGCATCATCGACACTTCGTTTGACTTGAAGGTGTTGCAAATCTCTAAAAAGTTTGCAATGTGCTGATTTGGATCTTCCTTCAAGTCTCCCTTAAACCGGACCGATTGTGGATCATCTAGATGATTATCGGCTTTATTTCAAAAGTGTTGGCTTGTATTGCTGGTCTAGTAATGCTCGAACCACTGCCATCAGTTGTGGGAATTGAGAATTCCCTTAATGTTCTATTTTCTGCCATTTCAACAACTATGGCCTCTGGTTCTACTGTAGCTTCTCTTACTTTTCTCTCTGTTAAGCCTTCTATTCAATTCTTTCAATCTTTGGATCAACAGGAACCACTGGCTGATGTCTTGCTCTTCACATAAACTACATAGAAAGAGAGAAAAAAAATTGAGATCACAAACCAACAAAAAAGAACAACAAAAATTAAACTAACAAACAATTAGAACAAAAAAAAAAAAAAAATCTCCAATCTAGCTAACACAAGAAAAACTCAATGTTAACACAAAAATAAATCCCCGGCAATGGCGCCAAAAACTTGATGTGTTGTTACTACAACATGCAAAAATAGCAAGTGTACTAGTCGCACAAAGTAATAAAGTAATGAGTAAGTATCATTCCCACGAGGATTGGTTGCTAATCACTGCTTTTCCTAATTGTTTTCAAGTTGAAGAAACCGAAATTGTTTGGATTTGTGGGAGAGATTAACACTAGACTAAAAACAAAATTTACTAAATATTAAAAACGAAATAATGAAAGCAAGATTAAAAAGCAAGAGTAATATCAATTTAAACAAACGGTTAGGGTTTTGACTTCTATGGATTAAGTCTACGGATTATGCTACTTCCACCCTAACCTACAATGAGGAGTAGTAAAAATGGTCATGTCGGAACCATGGAGACTAACACAATCAATTTTATCAATAAAAAAATTTATCGATCTTACATAGTTGAGAAAATCTTATTGGCTATCTGAGATAAAGGGGCCAAGAATTGATGCAGGAAGTCCAATATTTATGTCCAATATTTATCCAACAAGACAATGCGAAACCTCATATTGGTTTGGATGATGAGTATTTTCAAAGTAATGCTGCCAAGGATGGCTTTGACATAAGTTTGATCTGTCAACCTCCGAATTCTCCAGATATGAATGTTCTAGACCTTGGTTTTTTTAATGCGATATAGGGACTACAATACCAATTGGCACCCAACTCTGTAGATGCGCTCATAGAGGTTGTTTAGAAGTCATTTGATGAATACTCGTCAACAAAATTGAATCATACGTTTTTAACTTTACAATCATGTATGATTTCAATTTTGAAAGCTAGAGGTTCGAACAAATATAAGGTTTTGCACATGAAAAAACATAGGTTGGAGAGACAAATTGCCTTCCTAGGCAGTTGTAATACCCAAGATGTCAAAGGTATGTTCCTAACTCAAAATAGTCCTTTAAATGTTAACTTTATGTTAAAAAGCATAAAATCTAACTAAGGGCAAAATAGTCGATTCATTTGGAACGGTATGAATCAATTATCCATAGAAAGGCATTAGGGGTGAAATGGTCATTTTGCCTATGGATAAGCATTGAAAAAGTCAAGGATGAGTAGGCTTCATTGCATTTAATGGCATTAATTAAGTAATAATTATGTCTAGTGTGAAATGACCAAAATGCCCTTATATGAAGAATTAAAGACTTATGAGTTATACAATTAAAATAATTGGGCCAATAGCATAATTTTGGAAAATAAATGAAATATTTTCCTATAAATGAGATGAAATTCGTTCAAGCCAAGGGAGAGAACATTTCTTCAACATTTCTTCCATTTTCTCTCAAATCTTCCATGAAACAAGCTTTCTTTCTTTAGGTTTTCAAGGAGTTTTGCATAATTTTTCAAGGAGAACAAGATAGGAACCTTGGATCTTCAATTTGAAGGGTTTAAGGTAAGGATTAAAAACTTTAGTTTTGATGTGATTTGAAGATTTGAAGTAGATGTTGAGGTATAATGTTATATATATAGGATTAAGGTGTAAAAGAAGTCAAAGGCAAAGGATTTGTTGAAGGAAGTCTTTAAAAAGGTAAGGAAGAACCTCCCTTGACTTTAGGGTTTATGCTAGGGTTTGTAGATTTTTATGAAACCTTAAATTAAGACTTTAAGGCTAGAATTAGTTGATGGCAAGTGTAGTTGAACTCATTTATTCTACTTATTGCTTTGAATTCATTATACATGAAGTTATGGCTATTTATGTTTTATGAGTTGTTATGTTTGATTGAAGAAAATGAAGTGTGGATGCTGATTGTGGCAAAACTTGTAGTATAGAAGGCCACATGGTGTTGAATGATTGCTATTAGAAGTGTTGAGGTGTTGTTTGCATTAGCTTACAATGTTATAGCAATAATGGATGATTATGGGAATGAGATTTTACACTTCCTTTAAGATGTTAAAGACTATTAAGGGGAGGTTTATTTGATCCATAAGTTAACCTATTGGTTAATATTAATAGGAATTGATGTGGCGTAGTTAATATGAAAATTCGGATTTAGTGAGCTTAGAGGTTTTGTTAACCCTGCTTCTGTATTTCGACCATAACTTGAGTTATAAAAATCAAAATGAGATGATTCTTGAAGCATTAGAAATCTAAGACACAGACCTATAACTTTTATGTTTATGCCAAGAGCCAATTCGTTTGAGAAATAGATGGAAAATGGCCTGAAGTATAAACTGGTTATTAAAGTTTAAGATTTAACATGATCAATTCTTATGATTATTAATTGATTATTAATGTATTATTGTAAGTATGCCATGTTCTAATGTTTACCCATTAGTTAGATGATCTTTGAAAGATATACATGGTCATGATTTCAATACATGATTAATGTTATGAAATGGCATGAAGATGCAATATAATACATGTTTTAAGATGATGTATGTGAGCAAGAGGTAATGTAAATGGATTGATAATCCATAGATGAATTAAAAGTATTAAGCTCACCAAAATATGTATTTACATGCCATAAGATGTGAGAGATGCAAATAGACATGATAGAGATGCATATAGACATGATGGAAAACGCGTAAGCATATCCTCGTATACCGATTGAGGAAAGATGAATATATGCTCTAGATGCTAAATAACGCGTAAGCACGCCTCCCGATGATATGAGCTCTAGTTGAAATTTGAGGCTAGATGATATGAAGTGCTTAAGATGCTAAGAAAGGTCTGATCGGCTAGACGTTAAATGTTGCATATGCATGTAGTTGCATTACATGAGTTATGATGTTATTTACATCATGAGATGATTTATACTCATGTTAGATGATTTTAGATGTTATGTCATGATATGTGATGTGTGTGTACTATGTTTACATACTTATTTGAATGTGTACACATTGATGTTTATATAGCCATGGGATAAAATGATGAAAAGCATATGAATTAGTAATAAAAGGGGAAGTATCCCTAGATGTAAAAGATAAGTGATGTGTTAACAAATATGTTTAAATAAAGATCAAATAGTACATTTAGAATGAAACGGATCATTCCTTACTGAGCAATTAGCGCTCACCCTTTCATTGTTGATTGCTTTGCAGGTAGACTAGAAGCGAGGGATGCTAGAGACAGCGGGACTACACGTGAGAGGAGATGATTTATTGTCATCTCGATGTTTTTATCTTGATGTAAATAATGTAAATGATAAATATTTGTGAAATACCTTTGGAAGCTTCCACCCTATAAATATGTTTTGATTGTGTAATTTCTTAAAGTTTGTAAATTATAAGTTTGGATCCTGCGTGACATTTTATATGCATGTTTTGGATATTATTAATATTATCCTTACACATATTTTTTCTAAATACAACTCGTTCTCCAGACATGTATCCTCGGGATTCTCATTGAGGAATATTCAGAGGATACCTGACTGGAGGGGGGGTTTTACATTAGTTAGATGTTGACCCCACGTTAATTGGAGAAGCAATTGGTCAATGTCAATAAGTGTTACAATTGACCTATCTAGTATTGTAGACTATTTTTGTTTTGTCTATGATGTTCATATGGGTTCTGATAAGATATTGTCTTTTAGGAGTAGTTAGTGTTTCATTTTCATTTTTTTTTTTTTTTCGCTGTGAAGAAATTCGACTCCAACATACAAGAAAAGAACTTGTTCTATTTTGTAATATAAGTTTTTATTATGGTAATATATAAGAATGAGTCCCAACCAAAGGACCTTACAAAGTCATGGTCCTTGGACAAGCCCAAGAAACCGAAGCAAGAACAAATGCAAAAAAAAAAAAAAAAATAAAAAAAATAAAAAAAATAAAAAGGATTAAAGTCCTAACAAAACATGTAGTTAGTCTAAGAAAAACTAGACAAAAAAGGCCAGCAATAAAAAAAGCTGGCCATCTAGGCTCAGAGCAAACTGCACAGTTTGTACATAAAGGTCTATAGCCAAAAAGTCTCAAAACTCTAACCACCTTCAAGGAAATCCAATAAAAGCTTCAATCCCTAACTAATAGAAAAACCAAGACTCAGTATAGCAAAACTCCTGTAAAACACACACCCAAGGATAGGAGAAAACAAGCAGCACCTCCTGGCAAGAATGGAAACTCCAACAAAAAAGGTTTTGTAACCAAATCCATGACCTCCAACTTGGGGTAGCCATATGCCCTTCTCAACACCAAAGGCCCCACAGCATAGGCTAAAACAAAACATAGGCAAAAGTCACAAAAATTGAGCCAAAACCCAAATAAAAGTAGCAACCAACTGAGAAAACTGAAACACCCAACAATCACTCTCACCAAGGAGTATAAGGCTCGGTCATATCCACAATAATAGGCACTTTATAGACTTCAGCATATGTAAAGGAATCAAGCAAATCACCCACTACACATTTTTGTTCATCATTCCCATTAAGGTTGTCAATTAGTTCTTAAGAGTAGGACAAACATTGGACTTCTTTAACCCTATTTTCACGAGCAACACATAGTTCATGATATAAGGCAATATATTTTGCATGTAGTGTGTTAGAAGCTGACACATACCATCCAGTAAAGTCAAATTTTCACAGTGTGTATCATGCATTACAATGTCCACTGCTGATTTTTCCTGGTTATTCCAAACTCCAGAATTTCAATTTTGACAATCGGTCTTGATGCACCTTCTATGTTGTCTTTTGCAAGATGTACTGTATAAGAGAAAATATTGTAACTAATTAACTGAATTGATGAAAGCAAAAAAAAAAAAAAAAATTGTATTGACATCAACTAAAGAAAAAATCAAATAAACCTCCACTATTGATATCCACCATTCCATATTGATTTGCAATGCATGTACTACCTTCAGTGTCAATTAATTTGGCCTCATTGTTGACGCTATGATTATCATCAAAACCTAATCATTCATAAATTAAAGAGTCAGATAAGTCATGCAACAATGTACCATTATCACTTTAACTTTAAGAAAACACAAAAAAGCCACTTACATGATAGAGACACACATATCCTCATTTGTTCTAATTCTTCATTTGAAAGTTTCTGACTCACAATCTCCACTATGTTTACAGCTTGATGTATTTACAGAACCTCAATTTGCAGAACACAATAATGCAACAATAACAACCATAACGTTTTTTTTCTTTGTTGCACACATTTTACTTCATAAACAAACAAAGCACAAAACAGTGGCGGCAATGCAATTAAATGCTATCAAAGCAAGGAAGAAATACTTGCCACTCAACCGTCTTTTGGACTACTAGATTGATAATGCCGAAGTCATAGCATCAAGGTCTGACCAAATTGAGCAAGGGCAGGCACT
Source organism: Pistacia integerrima (assembly GCA_026225825.1). Taxonomy (NCBI): domain Eukaryota; kingdom Viridiplantae; phylum Streptophyta; class Magnoliopsida; order Sapindales; family Anacardiaceae; genus Pistacia; species Pistacia integerrima. The sequence goes on along the minus strand of CM047745.1, from coordinate 2,079,375 downwards.
TCAAGTTTGAGAATCTCAATAACCTAAACAAAAATGCATCTTTATCTTTAAAAAAAAAAAAAAAAGGAGACGTTACAGAGTACAAGAGATCATAACATACATGCTTTTAATTGAAAGGTGCTTCCTTCCTTTTGCAGGTTCTACAACCTTAGTAGATAAAGAGAGAAAGGAGATGAGGGGCGAATAGAGAAAGAGAGAAATGGGACGTCGGTGATAGAAAATGTGGAAGAGAGGAGATAGGGAAGAGATAGCAAAAAAGAGAGAGGAGATGTAGGCCATAGAAAAAAGTGGAGAGAGAAGATGAGAGGCAGAGTAGAGAAAGAAGATGTGGGCGATGGAAAATGTGGAAGAGAGGAGATGAAGGGAAGAGAGAGATAAAAAGAGAGAGAGGAGATGTGGGCCATAGAAAAAAGTGGAGAGAGGAGATGAGGGACAAAGTGGAGAATGAAGATGTGGGTCAAGAAAAGACAATGACATTTAATTTGAAAAAAATTAACACCCTCAAAACGACAGTTATAAAAAAACAGAGGGAGTACTTTTTACAATGATAATATACTCAAAATTTCATATGTTGTCATCATTTTACATGCCACAAACTATTTATTATATAATAGTCACCCGTTGTATTTCAGTATTATTTTTAAAATAATATTATCTCTTTTTATTTTTTTGAATAAGTCTTTTTTTGTTACTATTGTATTTTAAGGTTATATCAAAAGAATATATGCCCTCCTTTGTAATTATAGGTTAAAAAAAATACATATTTTTTTAGAAAGTTAATATTGAGGCTTAGAAAGAAATTCATACACCCATTTTAAAACCTTCGATCTATAATTGATTAGGGGAAGATAACATTATCCTGATACTATAATTTAGAGGTAATCTTGTAGGTGAAAAAAACCTACGGTTATAGAAATAGGGTTTGATCCCGTGAGGTTGAGGTTACGGACAATCCGTTGGGCTGTGCACACGAAGAGACAAGCGTAAAGGTTATGGAAAACACTGAGGTGGTGTCTGTTGTAGGCACTCTGATGCCTAAGTCGACAAGGCTGGAAGAGGTGATTTAATAAGAATTAAGAGAAAGAAAGATTACTAGGAGTTTTGTTGATTGAAAATCTCTCTCTTGAGCCCCTCATGGTTGGCTCTCTCTTCTTCATCTTATGGTGGACTTTACTTTGAGGATTTTCATCAAATTTGTTGAAGATCTTGAACTCCTTTTCAAGTTACAAAAGTTGTAAAGCATAAAAGGTAACAATTTCACCCTTTTAGTTTCAATAACATGTCATATGACCTTATACCATTTTTTGCACCAAGTTTACCTTTTATAAGCATGAATTCTTTCAAGTGCTTGGTCGGATGGAGATGAATGTGGCTGAATGAAGGTGCTTGGCTAGATGAAGATGTATGCGACTGAATGAAGGTGCTTGGCCAGATGGAGATGCATGCGACCGAATGAAGGTGCTTGGCCGGATGGCGTTTAAAACCGACTCATGTTGAATCAATCTTCTTTAAGCCATTAAGGCTGAATAAAGCTTGAGGTTGTGCACATGAGGTTATCGATTTTGTTTGAAGGTGGCTGAGCAGAATGGAAAAGTGATTCATGGCATGCATGTGCAAGACCAAATGAAAAATAAAATTTAAATGGAGAAATGACATGCATGGAGTGCATTTATCAATAATAAATCGAGTAAGTCAAATGGAGAATAAGTCATAGGGAGAAATAATATGCATGACAACATGTGTAATAAACCAAATGAATAATAAGTCAAATGGAGAAAGAAATAAAAAGAAAAACCAATGAGGATGAATGAGCCAAATGGAGATGACTGAATGGGGAATTCTAGTTGAATGAAAACCATTCATCAATCATATTGGAGTGAGTGTTGTCCCCCATGCCAAGAGAACGAATTTGGTGACACGTGTTGGCTGTATGTGGCTCATGTACATTGAAAGCATGAGGTTGAATGGAAATAATGTTAGTAAACGGTCCCGTATACGCAGCGGAAACAAAAATAATATAACTCAGGGATCGTTTACATGAGCCAAGATCAAGGGTATAATTTTACAATTTATATTAAATAAAATCTGCATAAATATTCAACATGAGTTTAAAGAAACAAACGCACGTTGGAGGGTCCTCCAAATTTGTCGACGAATGTTTTGCTACCGATCCAAGTGTATGATCGAACCTGTGTAGTCCACACGAAGACAATCTCAAAAGAACCAAAGAGGGATTTGCTAGATTCTCTTTGGCTTCAAGATTCAGAAGAAAAACAAAATCAATTGAATTGATTTCAGGCTCAAAAGTGTTACTGACGTGGGAGAAGCAAAATGGGAAATTCTTGTGTGTTTTTTGGTTTTACAAAGAAAAATCCTTAATAAAAAAAATACACACTTTTCTTTTTATATTTAAAAAAACAATTTGCCCTAATCCCATACGGAATAGGCTTGGGCTCCAACCCAAACGCCCCATGTTTCCAAACACTCCCAATTTGATTTATTTTATTTTCCATCATTATCTCAATTAAAATCAATTAATATATATTTTAATATATATTAACATTTAACAATAATGATAATATATTTAAATATGTGCGAACACACATTTAAACGTAATTTCACTTATTTAATTTTTCTAACAAATTAAATAAAGGCTACGACCTCAAGAAATTTAATTGCACCGTAAAATTACCTAAAATACCCTTTCGCCTTTAAAAGACGAAACGCCCTTCTTCTTTTTTCTTGGATCTTAAATTGTCTTCTATGTGTGTGACCCATAGGCTCCTCATCATATCGGCGGTGTATAGTATCGCGATTAACACCAATTAATCGTCTCACTAATACACGCATCCAAGATTGGCCCCTAGCAAGGCATCATGGTCACCCGATAGATTCGGATTCAGCAAAGTAGCTACCTATCAACGATATGGTTACCGTGCAATTCGATCCTTTTATCATACGTTATCTCAACGAGACGAAGGCATAGAAATAGTGTCAACCTTCGGTTACTCTCGATATTATTTATTCGGGCCGGACCAATGACCCGTATTATAAAGCTGGATAGAGCAACAACTCAATCCCACCTGTGGCCACGCTTTTAGTGTCATTACCATATACTGAATTGCGCCGTGAGATAACTTTCTCCCATACCCGGGAGTGATGAATCCTTTGTCAATCCACCATAGTCTTGATACACTCCTTGATGCAGCCAATCACCACCGTATTGTGACTTCTGAAAAGAAGCTGCGTTAGGCTAGTGTCAAACTACACCAATCGGTGCACAAGGCGCTCTGGTGATCTCAAGTCTAAGGATCACATGCACCACCATTTGTTAGAGGATTTGTTCCATAGACATTGGGGTTAACATCCATATGGAATCCTCTGGTAGGGTCGATGAACTTGGCTCGTGGTGTAATCGCCTACAACAAACACCCATGTGTTGCACCAGTTGTCACCAAACAACCTTGATAAGTGAGATCAGTCACTGCCTTTCGACAGGTCGTTCAACACTATGATAGACTTACCGTATTATATGTGCCCTTATTTCAGAATAATACTGAGGCTACGGACGTTTCTAGAATGGCCACCATATGTGCTCATAGGGTTCTCACTATCAAGATTTGAAATACTTGATACCCTCACACATCTACCATTCTAAGGACATATATCAATACATATTGCAATAATAATGATTTACGCGATATAGAATAAAATGCCTTTTATTGATTAGTGAACATTATTACAAAGAGTCAATTCTACAATAATTGATTGGCTCTAGGGCATCTACTCTAACAAATAATAGCATGAAAATGTCTCAGGCAACATGAATAGATCCTTGCTTGAATCCACTTGGTAGGCCAAATTGGACTTGTAGAGCCAATTGAAACAAATATTCATGTGTTGCTTATTTAATGCCAACTTGGCAGACCAAGCCAAGTGGGAACATTGACTTAATTCAACAAATGAAAAGAAAAAAAGAGTTCCAAATAAACTTTAAGGAGTATCAGAGCATGTGAGCACAACACATGAATATGGGCTCACTGTTTAGGAGGTAGGAATAGAATGCTCACCTTTCAAAAAAAATTTGTCATGTCGCGTTTTGGGAACAAGGTGCATTAAATGGCATGAAAAAGTGTTGCTACTTTTGAAGTTTGAAATATATATAAAGGGCTCTATAAAAACTAGCTTTGAGTATTAAAACTGATATTGGCAACTATGTCCTACCATAGAGTGGCTTTTTTCCTAAATCAATTATTGAAGTTCAAGCAGAAGTTGTCTGGCTTCTTGCTTTGATCGAGCAGCTGTTGAAAGATGTTGGGGGATTTGGGTTAAACTAATTGTTTTTTTACTGCATCTACCGAATGTTTATGGGGGTATTTTGTAGTACTGCAGCTGATATTTTGCGGCTCAGATTTTAGAGAAAAGAAGGTTGAGGATCTTGGGATTTTTTGACTTTCGAAGGGGAATTTTGAGAGGAAGATAATGGGTTGGAGGCAAAGGGCTTTGTACTAGTGCTAATGGTGGAGAATAAGTTAGAGCAGAGGGCTTTGAATTGGTGCTAGTGGGGGAGAATAAGTTGGAGGCAGAGGGCTTTGTACTGGTGCTAGTGGGGGAGAATATGTTAGAGTAGATGCCCTAGAGCCAATCAGTTATTGTAGAATTGACTCTTTGTAATAATGTTCATTAATCAATAAAAGACATTTTATTCTATATCACGTAAATCATTATTATTGCAATATGTATTGATATATGTCTTTAGAATGGTAGAACCGTGACGAGGGTATCAAGTGTTTCAAATCTTGATAGTGAGAACCCTATGAGCCCATATGGTGGCCATTCTAGAAATGTTTGTAGCCCCAGTATTATTCTGAAGTAAGGGAACAGATAATACGGTAAGACTCTCATAGTGTTGAACGACCCTGTCGAAAGACAGTGACTGATCTCACTTGTCAAGGTTGTTTGGTGACAATCTGGTGCAACACATGGGTGCTTGCTATAGGCAATTACACCGCAGCAAGTTCACTGGACTGACCCACCAGAGGATTCCATATGGATGGTAACCCCAGTGTCTATAGAACAAATCTTTTAACGAATGGTGGTGCATGTGATCCTTAGACTTGAGATCACTAGAGTGCCTTGTGCACCGATTGGTGTAGTTTGACACTAGCCTAACGCAGTTCTTTTCAGAGCTATCAATACGGTGGTGATTGGCTGCATCAAGGAGTGTATCAAGACTATGGTGGATTGACAGAGGATTCATCACTCCCGAGTACGGGAGAAAGTTATCTCATGGCACAATTCAGTATATGGCAATGACACTAAAACTGTGGCCACAGTGGGATTGAGTTGTTGCTCTATCCAGTTTATAATATGGGTCATTGGTCCAAAAACTGAATACATAATATCGAGAGTAACAGAAGGTTGACACTATTTCTATGCCTTCGTCTCGTCAAGATAACGTAAGATGAAAGGATCGAATTGCATGGTAACCATATCGTTGACAGGTAGCTACTTTGCTGAATCTGAATCTATCGGGTGGCCATGATGCCTTGCTAGGGGCCAATCTTGGTCTGTGTATTAGTGAGATGATTAATTGGTGTTAATCGCGATACTATACACTGCCAATATGATGAGGAGCTTATGGGTCACACACATAGAAGACAATTTAAGATCCAGGAAGAAAGAAGGGCGTTTTCGTCTTTTAAGGCAAAAGGGTATTTTGGTAATTTTACAGTACAATTAAATTTGCTAGGGTCGTAGCCTTTATTTAATTTGTTAGAAAAATTAAATAAGTGAAATTACGTTTAAGTGTGTGTTCGCACATATTTAAATATATTATCATTATTGTTAAATGTTAATATATATTTAAATATATATTAATTGATTTTAATTGAGATAATGATGGAAAAAAATAAAAATATTAAATTGGGAGTGTTTGGCAACATGGGGCATTTGGGTTGGAGCCCAATCCTATTCCTATGGGATTAGGGCAACTTGATTATTTTACTATAAAAAGAAAAGTGTGTGATTATTCAATCAATTGATTTTCTCTTTTAAAAGAAAAAACACACACAATAGCCCCTCTCAATTCACTCCCACGGCAGAATCAATATTGCCCAAAAAATCAGTTCATTTGATTTGTCTTCTTGATTCTTAAAGCTAAGGAGGATCTAGCAAATCCCTCCTTAGTTCTTTTGAGATTGTCTTCGTATGGAATACGTGGGTTCAATCCTACACTTGGATCGGTAGCAAAACATTCGTTGACAAATTTGGAGGAGCCTCCAACGTGCGTTTGTTTTCTTTAAAATCAGATTTATTTTTCTGCAGATTTTATTTTAATATGAATTGTAAAATTATACCCTTGATCTTGGCTCATGTAAACGATCTCTATATTAATTTTTGTTTTGTTTCCGTTGCATATATGAGACTGTTTACTAACAGAATAAGTTGGAGGTGGAGGGCTTTGTACTAGTGTTGTTGGTGGAGAATAAGTTGGAGGCAGATAAAAATAGCTATGATGCCTGAACAAGAGTTTTATTTTATTTTTTTGTGGCAGAATATCAAGAATGGTGGAATAGGGTCTGGCTATCATTAAGAAGCAAAAAGTACATAAGGCAAAGATAGAAGCAGCTAGAGAACTAAGGAAAAAGAAGGATAATTATATGAGTCAAGAGGTGAGCACCCACATATGAATTAATTCTGATTTTAAAAGGTCATATTACACTTTGAATAGAAATAATATGCATAAAACAAATAATGATATGTTGAATAGATATAATATGACATGTGAATCGATAAAACAAATAAAAAAAAGTAAAGAAAAACTTTTCTTATCATGATGAAACTTTATGATTAACGATGTCAGTCGAAGGAAGTTTCGTGCCTCCTCTCATGTTACAAGTCGTCATTGGTAGATGATTGACAGGGTCCCTTGGGGGCGCCAAACTGTAGATGCAAAAAATCTACGGTTACGGAAACAGGGTTTGATCTTGTGAGGTTTAGGTCACTGACAATTTGCTGGACCTGCGCACACGAAGAGACAAGCATGAAGCTTACGGAAAATACCAGGGTGGTGTCTGCTGTAGGCACTCTGACGCTCAAGTCAGCAAGGCTAAAAGAGGCGATATAATAAGAACTAAGGGAAAGAAGGATTATCGGGAGTTATGTTGGAATACTGGTAAGACACTGAGTCCTACTTTGGGAGATAATCCCCTATTAAGAAAGAAAGATGTTTTCTTGTCCTTATCAGATTAGGTTTACTCATTTGAGTAAGATTCAGGATCTTAATAGAAGAGGAAATAAAATAGGTTTTTGATTTCCTATTTATAGACTACTATAGGCTAATGGGCTGGAACCCTAGTTAACTTAACTTTTAGCAACCTAGTTCTTACACAAACTCTTATAAACACTAAATAGTAGTTTAAAAAGATTAAACTAAATTTCCTAAATAAAAAACTGCAAATATTCATTATTTTATTTCCATTGTTTGAACCCATCTTCCATCTCTTCAAAAAATAATAATAATAATAATTTAATAGGGTGCGTTTGGATCGAGCGCATATAAAATAACGGGGGTAATCTTCGTTTCTTTGGCAAGATTCCGATGTTTGGTTTATAAGTAATAAAATATTACGGGAATCTTTTATTGTAAATAGTGTTTATTGCTAGTAATGTGGGGGGTAATCTGATACCCTCCCCAAGCCTTGGGATTAAAAATTATAGGGTAATCTAATTTTTATACCTATTTTGCCCTTAATTAAAAATCATTTTTGACACAATTGCCCTCAAATGTCAACCAAATAACAATTACCCAACCCCCATATATTTGAGAAATTAGCTAAAATACCCCAACCACCAAAAAAAAAAAAAAAAACCTTAAAAGTTAACAAAATATCCCCAGCCACCCAAGACCACCGCCGATCGTTGCTCACCACCGTTGGCCTCTAGCGTCAATCATTGTAATGGTGCACGATCAGTGGGATTTGGCCGATTGTGCACCAGTAAGACCTTTTCCGACCAATTAGGAATGGCTAGATCTAGCCGTTTTAACAACCAAAGATCTGGCCGTTTTTACGACCAAAGATGTGGCCATGAAATGGCCACAGAACTTATCATTTCATAGCTAGATCTGTGGCTGTAAAATGACCATAGATCTAGTCGTGAAACAGCCATGGATTTGTGACCCATGGTTGGAAATGGCTTTGCTGACACACGACCGGCCATATACAACTAGCTATGTGCTATTCTGTTGACTTTCGGTGGCGGCTGATGGTGATGGCTGGCTGGCGACAAGGGCTTGGGATAAGTGGAGGTGATTTTGCTACAAATTAAAGTTTTATATGGCTGGGGAATTTTAGCAAAATTTCAAATGTATGGGGTTAAAAGAAATGATTCAAAAAATAATATTATTTTAATATTTAAAAAAGAGGGTAATTTAGTAATCTATAAATATATATATCCATTTATTCTCCTAACTAAACATATTTTTTAAACATTCCCAATAATCTTTAAGGCGATGTATCTTTCCGTTAATATAATATCCCCCTATAATAAAACATTATATGATCCAAACGTTCCCTGAAGGATATATAATGACAAAATTCTCCAAAGGTTTCAAAAATAACAGGAATGATTTTTTGTTAAATTTTAGGTGTTAAAATCAATAATTGGAGGATAATTTGGTAATATTTGCCTATTCACAACAATATAAATTTTAATGTTAATTAACAGTTTATTAGTGGTAAGGAATTTCTGTTATTTATAAATTCAAGAGATTTTTGTTATTGTATTATATCTTAAAGGTTAATGTTATGTTACAAAAAAGACTTAAAACTTATAAACTGTTTAAATAAAAAAATAAAAAATTGAGAACAAAAAAAACCATTAACTTATAAATAAATTGTTTCTCATATCTTAATTTTGTTCAAATTAAAATATAAAAGACCGAAAAAAAAAACAAAAAGACCGTTAACTTGTTAATTGTTCTCTTATTTTTTTTTTTTTTTGAATTTAAAATATACACAATAAATTTTTTATCGTATTTTAATTTTTAAAAAATTAAAAGATAAAAATGAAAAACTGAGTTCAAAAAGTAATAAATTTATCCTTGAGGTATATATAATGACAAAATTCTCCAAAGGTTTCAAAAATAACAGAAATAATTTTTTTGTTAAATTTTAGGTATTAAAATAAATAATAGAAAATAATTTGGTAACATTTACTTACTCACAACAGTATAAATTTTAATGTTCGTTAACAGTTTATTAATGGTGAGGAATTTTTATTTTATTTTTAAATTTAAGAGATTTTTGTTATTATATTATACATAAGTATTAATATCGTTTAAAAATAAGGAAGATTTGAACTTGTAAATTGTTTAAATAAAAAAAAAAAAAGGACCATAAACTTCTAAATTGTTTCCACTTTCTCCTATCTCAGATTAAAATGTGAAACCACGCCCCCCAAAAAAAAAAAAAAAAAAGACCGTTAACTCATAACTGGTTATTATTTGTTTTTTTTTTTTCGAATTTAAGAAATATATACAATAAAAGACCACTGACTTATGATACACGCAACCGGAGTATAACTACAGTTACCCTCCCTTCCTTCCAGCAAATTTGAATCGACATTCACATTTCAATTTCAAAAACCTAACGGTCTCTCTTGTTTAATATCTCGAATCTGCAATTTACAGCAAGAAGATCGAGACGATGGAGGAGTACTTACAGTACATGAAGACTTTACGCTATCAAATGAACGGTTCACATCTCTTTATCTCTTTCTCTCATTCACGCTTCAAAATCGGCTTCCAATTGTAACCTTCTTTTTTTTTTTTTTTTAATCGAATTTAATGAAACAGAGGTGAAGGATCAGACCGCGAAGGTCACGGTTGAAGAGCAAATGCTGATCACCACAATGAACTCCATGGAAAACAACCTCGTTTCTGGGCAATTTTTGTTTTTTTTGATATAATTGGAGCTGAATTTTATCTGTTTAGTTCGAAATTGAATGAAATGGAATGAATTTAGGTGTGTCAGTCAATGGAAAGTGGAAACGGCCTTGTTTCTGGCCAGTTCTGTGTTTAGATGTGGTTCTTTTGTTCGAAAATTAAATGATTGTTTGAAATGAATGTGAATTTGTTTGGTAGTTATTTTATTGAAGACTGAACTGTATCAGATTAATTGAAATTAGCATCATAAAGGATCTTCGAAAAAGGAATTCATTTTTTGGCCAATTCTGTGCTTACATGAAATGATTATTACTGATAAGGAATGTAGTTTTTTTTGTATTTTTCTAAAGATTTACTTGAAAATTGAATTTTATTAGGTTAATTAAAATTCTGGTGCGTACACCAGCGTGTTAATTAATGGAAAATGACCTTTTTTCTGGTCAATTCTTGTATACTAGGGTTTTGTGTTTTTGTTGAAATTAAATTGATTATTACAGAAATGAATTTTAATTTGTTTGGTTGTTTTTGTGAAATTGAAGAATCCTCTCTAGATTTTAAAAGGTCATGGAAATTGAGATTAGGACAGGATCCTAATTTGTAATCGGAAACTGAAATTTGTTTTGCTTACATGTATATTAGTATTGAAATCGGTTGAACTGATCAAGAATGGTAGATTGATTGTCTGAGAAGTACTAAAATGTGTTTCTTATAAATGAATGTTTCTACTAAAGCACTTATCTAATGCTTCTTTGGAAAGTACTCCTAGTATTTATTTTTCTTTATAAATTCAAAACAGTGGTTTATTCATTGCATCAAATACTGTGAGATTCATATGAAAAGTTCTTTTTGATTATTGAAATTGTATATAGGTGTGTCTAGGATGGCCTTTGTAGAAAAAAATTTGTTTGAGTAAAAGCTCATGAAACTGCTCTCAATATGAAGTTTTATTTTTTCATCCAAAAAGTGTTTTTTTCAGAAACACTTAAAAAAGTTCTTCAATTAGTACGCTTTGAGTGTGTGTGTGTATTTTTTTTAATTAAATAAATTTGATTTTAAAAAGACTTTTATCCTTTCAATCAAATCATGTAAATTTCTCTAGCTGCACCACAGTTACTTCGGAATGCATCCTTAGGTTGTTTTGTTACGTTGCCTTGACAGAAAATTAAAAGAGTCTAGTATAGGTATTTTTGGGGCTTTAGTTGTAATCTACCTTGACATCAATCTTGTTCATATGGTCATTAACAGAAAATTAAGTGATTTGAAAACCTTTTGCCTTTTGTTTTGCTTTGGAAAAGAGTGGATGAATTTCAGAGTGCTATTGTAGATTAACAAAAGTTCTTTTGCTAATTAGGTGCTGCTATTGAAAGCACTCTAAAACTTATCTGGAATAATAATCATTTTCTTTGTGCATGTTCATGTGGATTACCTTGAGTTTGATGTCTCCATTAATTAGTACTTTAAAGTTTTTTGTGTACACTGCAAATTTAGGACATTTTTTTCAGTGATATTAGAAATTTGAATTTGCTTTCAGAGGCCTTTTACCTCTAATATCCACATGATACAATTTTTCGGATGATTTTGATACATTTATGTAGGTTCAATCCATTTATAGAGTTGTGGAAACAATTGTATTTATGATTTAGTTCTTTATAGTAGCTGTTTTGATTGGCTGAGCTGTTTCCCACTATTTTTGCAGCAAAGTCTGACACAAAGTTACTGAGAGAAGAAGCTGAGAAGATGAACAAGGAAAAGGGTCAGATATGTGCACAAATATTGGCAAAACAGAGAAAAATTGCTTCTCTGGAGTCTGATTCGTCCACCCTTAACCAGGTGAGATCTATTTTTGTGTGTCTTTGTGCGGGAGCTGGAATGACCCTCTAGTTGGAAGCCTACAATATCCCTGTTATGGGACATTTTCTTTTTCCTTTTTTTCACCCTTGAGTAGCTTACTTGCATGTACGAGAACACCTGCACAGTAAACCTGAATTGATAAGAACTTCTGCTGTCGGATGGTGCACTTTCTTTTATTTGATTGCCATACTTGCTTGGTAAAACGTTTGGGCTAGAAGTTTTACACAATTGAAGAGCTAGACATACTGATAGAAACTCCCGCACAGCTATCTTTCATGTTGTATGCTATAAAATAATTTATTGGCTGGAATAGATCTTATGTTCTGATAATATTTTTGTTGCTACCCTAACTTGCCATAATCCTATAATATCTGATTGTGGGGAATTCCTGTTTCTGTATGTATTCTTCTTTACTATGGGAAATGGGTTGTTGAAGAATATGTTTCTTCAATCTCAGGGTGTATATTCTTGATTCATCATTGTTCTTTTAAATGCGCAGACAATGGAGGTTATACAACAAGAAAGAGTTAGCTCATCTAAAAATATAGCAGAGAAGAGGTACTATTTAAGAATATATTGCATTGATTAAGTTTACTGAATGCTATGGACAGTTATTGCCATAATTTCTTAACTACAACAGAGCTTACTATACTCAAGTTGCAGAGGATATCAAGTTGAAATTAAAGCAACAACAGGTTATATTTCATGAGCCTCTTCATCTGAATCCACTGTTCTATTTTCAAAATTTTAAGTTGCAGATGATGGTCTCATTCATAGTTTATGTAGGACTGGTTCGAATTTGACAGGACTAGAGAAATGACTGAGCATAAATTGGTATTCATTTGCTAAATCTTTTGCTAACTTCATTGATTTACCTCTTTTTTAATTTCTCTTCAAGATAAATGTATGTGCTCGAAATAAGAGAAATAGAAGGAATGAAGATATTGACTCTCCATGTTTATGATAAATTGATTGTGCATCTAGTCTTTAGGATCCAATGTGTTCTCACTGACTAGCTGAAGGTGACAAAGGTCTTCAGTTTTCCTTGTTGGATATCTTTCTGTATTGCTCTAAGAGCTTCTTGTTCAGATTATACCACTTCCTTGATAATTGGAATTGCTTGAGTGGTGATGATGGGTGTGGGAATAATGTCTCACAGTTGAAGATGTGGTAGTAGACACATCCTTAAAGATACATCTCTCTTTAATGCATGCCTCTTTCCTGGCCAAGAAGGAGAGGGGAAAAAAAAAAAAAAGAAGTGAGCCTATATATATATGCATGATCAATTTGTTGTAATTTAGAAATTCCTTTTGTTTATGTAGTCTCTTGTATGCTTAAAGGTTGGCACAACATCCAACCTAATTTTGTATTTCTAGTGTACTAAAGATATTTAGATCTTGCTATTGTCTTCAACCTCTTGATGTATTTTTGTTGCAATGCAATTTCAATTTTAACTCCAAATTCATAATCATGTAACTATGAATAGGGTTTTATGGTTTCTTCTGTATTGCTATCATCTATTCTACTTTTCACTATAGCGTATAGATAAAACTTTTAAGATTATCAAGTTCGTGCAATTCTAATGATTAGAAATCATTCAGGTCAAAGGTAAAAGTGATGAGCAAATGGCTGAAACAGAAGGTACTTGATTTTAAGGAACAAGTTGGCTTTAGCCATGAACTGGTGATTTGGGATTTGATACAATTTTCCCGAGCAAATGTTAAGTTGTTGATGACTTTTAGTTTTTTATTCACACACATAGGCACACGCTTTATGCAGATGCATTTTCCCTATTTCCTAATTGTTTGTCTACCTTGAAACTTACTATGTTAAAACAAGTCCAATGATAAACACTTTGACATTGAATATTTGTATATCAACATACCAAAATTTCCCTTAATCCAGAAGGTGAATGTTAATATTACAATTGTTTGCTGGTTGCTTTACAGTGAGCGAATATTTTGGAAGGACCTTTGCATTACTTATGTGTCAATTTCAATCAGCAGGCTTAAAATCTAGTCAGAAACTTGGGTAGTTATCATGCTTTTCATTATTTTTGCAAAGTTCATCAAACATCCCTTAATTTAAGATCTGAATTACCAGTGGTAGGGACAGCTAGGGAGGTTTGTTCATATTTAATGGGCAAGACTTTTCTCCTCCATGAGCCGTAGGGGATGTCTGTTGAGGACCTTTTAGTGAAAATGCAGGCTTTTAGAGAACAATGTTTATTTAAACACTTCCAAGTTTGGGCCTCGCCTAGGAACTTTGTAACTGTACAACAAAATGCAGGTGTGCATTATAGAGAGGGAAGGCTCATATGATTTCTAAGCTCAAAATCTTATATATATGATACCGAGTTGTGACGTACATGAGAAGGAGAAATAAGGGAAGATCCTGTCTTGTTTACAGAATTTTATCACAAAGAGCTAACTCAAAATTGCAAGATGTTCTTATGATGAGTGGTGGTCTATTTAAACTGATAACTCTGACCTGAACTGTAGTCATTGATGCATAAAATTTATTAATCAGAAACAATATTATTCTTTTCATCTTATTTAACTTTTCCTGCAGGGAAGTGAGGCATTGATAACAATAACTTCATGGACAATAAGGTAAATAACTTCTATTGATATCATTAAATATACGGTGTTGCAATTTTTAATTAATTTTTGGGATAACAGAGCAGTGAAGCTAGGGAGACCATGATGGCCAATTTGGTTTCTGCTAAAGACAAGCTTGACGAAATTGCACAGAAGACATTAAAACTTGTTCAGGAGAACAAAAAGGTTACTTAAGCAATGTTTTAATTGAATGTATATGTCTTTTCCTATTTGGTAGAAGACATTAATTTCAGTCTTGGCTAATGCCAAAAGCTACATTTTTTACTTCCATTCATTGTTTGTAAGTATATCATCAAGTGAAAAGCTTTTTTCTTATTTGTCTGACTGTAGATCAGAATATGAATTCCAAGTGTAGCATGTAAAACATTGATGTTCATTGAGTAAATTCAATTTAAAATTTGTTACACTAACGTAAGTCACTTGATTATCTTGGATTGAATCTATTTATAGGTTTAGGTACCTAAAACTAATTGTCTTGAGAGTGGATGAAAGTGCTTCTTGAATTAATGTTTTGACTGTTTTTGCATTTCGGTTTACCTTCCTTATTGGGAAAATTTCTTTTGAAGCTTAAATGTTTTTTGCTTTTCCCAGTGGTGTAAGACTTACATGTGACTATGTCAATACATTTGGTTCCTAGTCAGTTGGATCTAATTCTTCACAGGAAACTACTTGTATGCTATTGTTTTTAATTTTATCAATCCCTTATATTCATTCGCTAATCTTGGACGTGTTTTTAGATGAACGATTCCTTTGAGCAAGTGAAGTGCAGGGCAAACAAATTGAAGGTTAGTTCTCTAACCAGTATCATGTAAATGTTTTCATGTGTTTGGCCTTAGGCTTGTGCACAGATTATCACTATAGAATGAAACCAAATATTGGCCAAATATAATGTTTCTTTGCGGAGAGATCAGGTTGCCCAATAGAAATATTGTTCAACATCCATGGCTCCGTTTGGTTCAAGATTGGGAATACTACTCTTGGTATTCCCAAAAAAGTTAAACAGTAAAATACCCAAAATCTCTCATTTTTGGGAATACTATTTTCAATATTATTTAATTTTTTTTAAACCCTCTAAATTTGTTAATTTAATTAAATACCCCTAAATATTTTTTTTAAAATTACAAAAACACCCCGAAGGCAATCTACATTTGCAGTATTCCAGGCCACCGTGCTCCGGAAAATGGCCGGCCAATACTGGTAGGATGGCGCACTCTAGGCTGCCGAAGTACGCCGGCGGTGTGCGCCGATCTGCCTTTGCCTTTTCCGGCCTGGATCCACCGTGGATGCGGCGGGCCGACTATAGGCCAAAGATCGAACGATTGCGGAGATCTTTGGCCGTAACACTCCCTCCACAGCGGCCTAACAAACGGTGCCGTTGACCATCAATGACGACCATTTGTTCGGCCGCCGTTGAGAGCAAATACGGCCAAACGTGGCGTTGGACGAATCGGCGAGATCTGCGGCCGATCCGTGGATCTCGGCGAGAAGGCCATGGCGCGCATGACGCAAGATCCAACCGGTCATGCGCCCATACAGCAACTCCGGCCACCTCCGGTGGTGGTCGCCGGTTGGGGGTGTTTGAGAGTGGGTTAGGGGTATTTTTGTTAATTTTTAATGTTTTATTATAGGGGGTATTTTGTAAAAAAACAAACATAAAGGGTATTTTATTAATTTATAAATTCTACATCGTAATACCCGTCCAATTCAACTTTTTTTTAACTTTTTTCAAAAAACTTTTCCCGAAACCCCCAAATTTTGAACCAAACGAAGCCCATATCTTTTGGATAGTAGTTGAGTGGTGTGTGGTGGCTCTCAATTTTCTATTTCATATACTCGTATGTAGAAACTAATTATTGGCTTCTTATTTTAAATATTGGTAACTATAGCCAGAGATGTTGGCAATGGATATAAAGACCTTGGAAGAGGAACACGCGATCTTCTATCGGATAAGGTGGAGAATCGAGTTTTGGGAATGCCTAAAGGACCAAATTCAGCAAGTCAAGGTAAATACAGTTGTTAGCTTTTTCTTTATCATACAGAAGCTAAAGTATTTTAGGATTTACTTGATCAAAACCTGAAATAGCCTTTTGTTTTTGACCAAAGCAAGGTTTAAAAAGAAAAGGTCCTCAGTTGGTGGCTAAAATGAAACTCTTAATACAGTGGGGTTTTGTTGCTCATCGTTGTCAAACTCAATTACAGTTGGGAAAGTTTTTGCCTTCATTTGCTAAAAGTCATTCCGAATTCTAGTAAACATGTGATTACTTTTTCTATATCAAATTATCATATTCTAATTGATGCTTCTGCTTGTTATAGGGACTTTCCTATGTGCTGAAATGTTGATTGTGGAGAGGAATACAAGGTGGAAGTGAATATTTAATTTTAGAAAAGTATGATAGCAATGAAACTTAGACAACTCAAAAGGCTGAAGAAACACATTCGTAGTTGACAGGTAATCGAATGCGAGACAAACTAGGAATTGATCCTTAGAACTTATAATGCAAAGGGATTATATGATAAATGACTTTAGTTGTTAGCTCAGATCTAGTTCAATTGTTTTGAGTAGTTTATTTGTAGAAACAAGATCGCTTCATCTATTGTTGTTAATATTGAAAGAATACTTCATGATGATGCTTTTAATATGATGAAATGGTAAGTTTTGCCATACCATCTGCAAATAAAACTATACCTCGTGTATCATATGGTTGGTCTGGCATTTTAAGACTTTAATAAGGAAATTATGCCATGAACACAAATTACATTCCATAGTATTCTATATTTAGTATTTTATTGTACTTGTACAATTGAAATATCTCACAAGTTGAGATGTATATTGTGAGACCATGGGCTATCCCTCAACTACCCCGCCCTTGGGCCGTCGGGCAAGGGGCTTTCCCATGCGGCCCACTCATAGGAATATCCCCACCCCTGCAAGTGGGTTTCTTTCGCCTTCCCCACCTCTCGAACACAAGACCTGCAGGCTAAGTACTTGTGACATGAGAGGTGAGTACCATCAGGCCAGCTAAAAGGCCATTGGGCCGTCGGGCAAGGGGCTTTCCCATACGGCCCACTCATAGGAATATCCCCACCCCTGCAAGTGGGTTTCTTTCGCCTTCCCCACCTCTCGAACACAAGACCTGCAGGCTAAGTACTTGTGACAAGAGAGGTGAGTACCATCAGGCCAGCTAACTTTTATTGACCAATCACATTAGAGTATCAATGGAATGAATATTTACAAGGTTTAAAGAGAGAGTAGTCGGCCTTGGAGACCCCAAATATATCATCTTCTTCTTCATCTCTCAAATCCACCATAAAAGCCACTAATCCAAGCTTTTATTCTCAAATTTTCTTAGGATTTCAAGTTGATTTTTAAAGGAGATCACCATCCACCCTTAAAGAACTTCAATTTCAGGGTTAAAGGTGAGTTTCAAAACCCTAGTTTTTCTGAATTTTTTAGTTAAAAGAGAAATTCTTAAGTGGTTGTGTGTGTAAGGTAGAAAGGTGAAACTTTGGAGCCAAGGAGGAGTACCTTTGTGCTTTGAATACTAAGGTAAGGAAAAAAATCTCCCTTATGACTACAATTGATAACACCTAGGGTTTATGAAACTTACATTTATTTATGTTAATATGAGTGTGATGCTATGTTTTGGTTATGGATTGTTTAAATGGGTGTGTTGATTGGTGTATGTGTGCATGTGGAGGATGATTATGCCAATTAAGAGATTTGTAGTTGGACGATGTTTTGACACTTTTTGGTTCTGTAAAAAGGGAGATTTTTATGGCCTTTTATACTTAGAATGATATGGCAAATAATATGAATGTGCAAATGAAGGTGACATGGTCAAAATGAATAGAATTCGGATTTGGCTGTTTTAAGACTTATACTGTACATGCTTCACTGAATCAGTCATAACTGAAGTTATAGAAGTCTGATTGAGTTGATTCTTGAAGTGTTAAAAAGTTGAGAAACAGACCTAAAACGTTTATGTTTTAGCCAAAAAATAAATTCGAATTAGAAGATAATGGAAAAATTGCTTGAAAGTAACGAACTGTATGGCATCCACCTTCTTAATGGAAATTCCCATTTGTTTCTAATTCTAGTAAACCCCTGAATAATCTTACTACTGAAATTCTTTGTATTGTATGAGAAATTGAATGAATTAAGTTAAGAAGTTTAGTAGGAGAATATAGTATGATTGAGCATGGAATATGTTAGTCCATATGTTTGCATTCATAATGGTAATGCATATAGCTTATTTAGTTGTCTTATGAAAAATTTATGAAATGTTAAAGAATGAATTCCATGAGTCTCTTGAGGTATAAACCAAGATCAGAGGAATGGAATTCTTATGGAAACCATGAGTCCTTTGAGGTGACGACCAAGAACAAGGTAATGGTTTAAATGAATCCGATCGGATAACAAAGACTAATGAAACCATCAAGTATAAAGACAAAAGAAATAAGCATGCCATGTATATGAATATTTCATAAGTCATATATGTTCTATGTTATATTATGTATGATTATGTTATGACTTATGTTTATGAGAAAAGTCCAAAATGTATGATATGTTTTATGAACTTGTTATGTTAAAGAATGAAGGTCATATTTTGTAGGTAGGTAAAGTCCTAAGTAATATACTTGTATAATGAACCTTAATAGTTTATAAATGGCCATATTCCTTACTGAGCGATTAGCGCTCATCCCTGAAATGTTTTAAAATGTTTTGCAGGTAAGGATTAAGGCATGAAGCTGGGAGAGGATTCCAAGGGATGCTATGAGCATGAAGGGATGTTTTAATTATGACTTTTGAATGGTTTTGCTAATATTTAGTGTAGTAATTATGTTCATACCTCATAATGTAGTAATTATGTCCATGTTCTATAATGGAGTAAATATGTTGTATTAATAAAGGAAATCAAATTGCTAGTAAATTTTATAAAAGTGTGTATGTTCTAGTAAGTATTACTATGGATTTCATAATTTACTCCAAGAAAGGAAATTATATTTTTTTGATTATACAATGAACTCATTATAGTTAAAAAAAAAAAAAAAAATTAAACACATATATCTATATATATGTTTTAAACTACAAGTTTATTCTTTAAATAGGATTTTAAAATAAACTTCTTTCCTAGGCGTGCGTTTTCTAGGTTCTCAATGGCCAAGGGATACTTAGGAAATACCCAGCTAGGGAGGGGTTTTACATTTGGTATCAGAGCGCGATTTTGGGTGTTTGAAATGATGTTTTGATTGAATTGTTGTAGTTATTTTCTATTTAATTGATGATGAAAATGGTGTTTGTAAGTAATGGAAGTACCATTCCTCATGCGTCCCGAAGATACTCTCTCCAGCCGATTGCTGTAAGTATTTTCTTTAATTGTTTAGTGAATAGAATTAGCTAATATTGATTGAAATTTGTGTGAGTAAAGGGTATGGCTACGAGGCGTCCACGAAAGGTTAATAGGAGGGGCGAGGAGAATATTAATGAAGCAGGCACTAGTGAGCCAGTAGCACCGACTACCAGTGTGCCCCTTAATAGTGGACTAGCTACGTCTGCCCAAAATGCTTCTATTTTGGATAAGGCTGCAATCAACAGGATGATTCAGACATCCATTACTGAGGCCTTTAGGAGGGTGATCCCGGAGGGTATAAGTAACCAAGTGAACACAAATCCCTCAGCTCCAATAGTTCAGCCACAGCTCCAAATACCAGTTCCACCTCCAGTAACTGGACCAGTTATGCCGATGGGTGCTACAACTTTTGGACAAGTAGAACCAATCTATAATCTTTCTCAAAAGCACCAACCTCCAGAGTTCAGTGGTTCAAACGATCCTGTGCATAGCAGGAGTGGCTAGAGACTGTCGACGGGCAATGGCCTTGTTTCCCATGAGTGATTAGGAAAAAGTCCGCTATGCTTCCTATTTGTTGAGAGGAGATGCTTGGGTATGGTGGAAGCTAATGGAGCATACCTATGTGATGAGTGCTCTTTCTTGGAATGAATTTAAAAGGCTATTTGAAGCAGAATATCGGTCGGCGGACATGTTATCCGTAAAGACTCAAGAGTTTACGGAATTGAAGCAAGGTAATATGACTGTTAGAGAGTATGCTACAATGTTCAACTCCTTAGCCCGTTTTGCTCCTACAATGGTGAGTACTCAACAGTGCCGAGTAGAGAGATTTATTCATGGACTGCACCCAAAAATTGCCCAGATTGTTATAGCAGGTGGTCAGCCTCCTCAGACTTATAGTGAGGCCTTGGAACGGGCATTGAGGGCGGAGATTTATGTGAATAAGGAGAGGCGGATGGAGAACCCCAAGTTGGTGATTGGTAGTTCTAGTTCAAGCCAGACAGCAATTCAGAAAGTTGAAGTGGAGTATTGATAGATTGTCGGAAGAAGAAGGCCAGGTTTAACTTAGATGCTGGAGACAGTTTCACCTTTGGGGAAGGTCATTTACACAGCCTGATGATAAGTGCAGTGAAGGTAATGAAGACGATAAGGAAGGGTTGTGCAAGGTACATAGCTAATGTGGTGAATAAAGAAAAGTTTCCAGACTTCAATGTTCGGGATGTACCCATAGTACGAGAATTCGAAGATGTTTTTCCAGAAGATTTGCCAGGACTTCCTCCAGAAAGGGAAGTGGAATTTTGTATAGAATTAGCTCCTGGTACGGCACCAATATCTAAAGCCCCATATAGAATGGCTCCAGCAAAGTTACAAGAGTTAAAAAAGCAACTTCAGGAGTTGTTAGATAAAGGTTTCATTCGACCTAGTCATTCTCCATGGGGAGCTCCTATTTTATTTGTGAAGAAAAAAAGATGGTTCGATGAGAATGTGTATTGATTACAGGGAGCTCAATAAGGTGACGATGAAAAACAAATATCCATTGCCAAGAATTGATGACTTGTTTGATCAATTAAAGGGAGCTTCGGTGTTTTCCAAGATTGATCTTCGGTCAGGCTACCATCAAGTGAGGGTCGCTGACAAGGATATTCCCAAGGCGCATTTCAACCGAGATATGGGCATTATGAATTTATAGTGATGCCATTTGGATTGACTAATGCACCAGCGGTGTTTATGGATTTGATGAATAGGATTTTCCATGATTGTTTGGATAAATTTCTAGTAATTTTTATAGATGATATCCTGGTCTATTCCAAAACAAAGGAAGATCATGAAGAGCATTTGAGATTTGTGCTACAACAAAGACTAAGGGAGAAAAAGTTATATGCTAAGTTCTCCAAATGTGAGTTTTGGTTGGATCAAGTAACATTCTTGGGACATGTTGTTTCACAAAAGGGTATTTCAGTGGACCCTAGTAAGATTGAAGCAGTGATTGAATGGCCAAGACCAAAGACTGTAAAAGAAGTTAGAAGTTTTCTTGGTTTAGCTGGATATTACAGGAAATTTGTGGAAGGCTTTGCTAAATTAGCTTCTCCACTCACAGCTCTGACAAAAAAAGAAGCCCCGTTCAGATGGACTGAAACCTGTGAGAAGAGTTTCCAAGAATTGAAAAGAAGATTAACTACTGCTCCTGTTTTAACCTTTCCAGAGGATGGAGTAGCTTATGATATTTACACTGATGCTTCTTATAATGGTTTGGGGGCAGTATTGATGCAAAAAGGTAAGGTGATTGCTTATGCCTCTCGTCAGCTGAAAGCCCACTCATGATCTTGAATTAGCAGCTGTCGTTTTTGCTTTGAAGATTTGGAGACATTATCTCTTTGGGGTGAAATGTAATATTTACATAGATCACAAAAGTCTAAAATACTTTTTCACCCAGAAAGAATTGAATATGAGACAGAGAAGATGGCTTGAGTTGGTGAAGGACTATGAATGTGATATTATGTATCAGCCAGGGAAAAGCTAATGTAGTTGCAGATGCCCTCAGCAGGAAAGTCTCCTTAGCTCAATTAACTTTTCAGAAGCACCTGAAACAAGAGATAATGAAGGAGGGGATGGAGTTGGAGTTTGGGAAATTGTCCAAAATTGAAGTTCGGTCTAAGTTGTTGGAGGAGATTAGAAAAAAAACAAACAGATGATGGGTTTATTAAAGGAATTGAGCAACAGTTGAAAGATGGCAGAGAATTAGAATTCAAATGGGTGAATGGAATCCTGAAATTTAGAGATAGAGTGTATGTTCCTCAGGATATTGAGCTAAGAAAGAAGATTTTAGAGGAAGCACATAGTACTCTTTACACTGCTCATCCAGGGAGTGTAAAGATGTATCAGGATTTGAGGAAGAGCTATTGGTGGCCAGGTTTAAAGAATGATGTAACTGAGTATGTTACGAGATGCCTGGTGTGTCAGCAGGTTAAAGCAGAACATCAGCACCCTTCAGGATTGTTGCAGCCCCTTAGTATTCCTTCGTGGAAATGGGAAGATATTTCTATGGATTTCATTTTAGGTCTTCCTAAAGTGCAAAGGGGTTATAATGCCATTTGGGTGATTGTAGATAGATTGACTAAATCGCTCATTTCATTCCGATTCTGAGACAAGATCTCCTCTGATCAGCTAGGCCGATTATATGTTAAAGAAATAGTAAGATTACATGGAGTACCTAATAGTATTGTCTCAGACAGGGATGTGAAATTTATGTCAATATTCTGGAGTAGCATGCAGAAGGCATTGGGTACTAGGCTTAATTTTAGCACGACCTATCATCCTCAGCGATGGAGCAGTGGACGAGAAAGAACAAATCAAATATTGGAGGATATGTTACGGGCATGCTGTATTGAGCATAAGTTGAATTGGTGTGACATTCTCCCTCTAGTTGAATTCGCTTATAACAATAGTTATCAAGCAACCATTAAAATGGCACCATATGAAGCCCTGTATGGCAGGAAATGTAGATCTCCATTGCATTGGGATGAAATAGGAGAAAAGAATGCATTAGCTCAAGTTCTTGGTCCAGAAATGACACAAAAAAATGATAGAAGATGTAAAGTTAATTCGAGAGAGAATGAAGCAGGCCCAAGATAGACGAAGAGCTATGCGAGACCCAAAAAGAAAGGATATAGAATTCCAAATAGGAGACAAAGTGTTTGTGAAAATCTCTCCTTATAAGAGGGTCATGAGGTTTGGAAGAAAAGGGAAGCTTACCCCTAGATATATTGGTCCATATGAGGTATTAGAGAAAGTGGGCAAAGTAGCTTACAGACTTGCCTTACCAGCTAGTATGGACCGGATCCATAATGTTTTCCATGTTTCCCTATTGCGAAAGTATGTTAGTGATCCTTCGCATATATTACAAGCAAATGAAGTGGAGTTAAAAGATGAACTAATTTATGAAGAACGTCCAGTTCAGATTCTAGATAGACGAATAAAAGAGCTTCGAAATAAGAAAGTACCGCTTGTTAAAATATTGTGGAGGAATCATAATGTAGAAGAAGCGACATGGGAGGTTGAGCAAGATATGAAGGAAAGATATCCAGACCTCTTCAACTGAATTTCGAGGACGAAATTCTTCTAAGGGGGGGATGATTGTAAACCCCACGTTATTATTCCGATGCCCTAAGGTATGAAATTCACCTTTTCAAGTAATTTTCTTTTTTTAAATGGAAGGGTAAAATGGTCAATTTACATGTATTTCAAGATGTGGCCATTATAAAGTGTAAAGGATGATGTCATTGAAGAGAAATGAGGGTAGAATGGTTATAAAGTTGATTGATAAGGTTAAATGGCATAAACGGTAACCAAGGGTATAATGGTCTTTTCATACAAAACCATATGATTTAAGTGTCCATAAAAGTGCACCAAGGGTAAATTAGTCATTTACCTAATAGAATTGCTTAATGGTTAAGTGTTTTAAAGAAGTCAAATGGC
The DNA here is from genome assembly GCA_026225825.1 of Pistacia integerrima. Classification (NCBI taxonomy): domain Eukaryota; kingdom Viridiplantae; phylum Streptophyta; class Magnoliopsida; order Sapindales; family Anacardiaceae; genus Pistacia; species Pistacia integerrima. The sequence goes on along the minus strand of CM047745.1, from coordinate 2,055,130 downwards.
ATTAAATGAATACTTATCTTTATGTTGTGGTAGAAATGACCAAAACGCCCTTATATGAAAAATTTATGCCAAATGACCTTTATATCTAACTTTTATTGACCAATCACATTAGAGTATCAATGGAATGAATATTTACAAGGTTTAAAGAGAGTAGTCGGCCTTGGAGACCCCAAATATATCATCTTCTTCTTCATCTCTCAAATCCACCATAAAAGCCACTAATCCAAGCTTTTATTCTCAAATTTTCTTAGGATTTCAAGTTGATTTTTAAAGGAGATCACCATCCACCCTTAAAGAACTTCAATTTCAGGGTTAAAGGTGAGTTTCAAAACCCTAGTTTTTCTGAATTTTTTAGTTAAAAGAGAAATTCTTAAGTGGTTGTGTGTGTAAGGTAGAAAGGTGAAACTTTGGAGCCAAGGAGGAGTACCTTTGTGCTTTGAATACTAAGGTAAGGAAAAAAAATCTCCCTTATGACTACAATTGATAACACCTAGGGTTTATGAAACTTACATTTATTTATGTTAATATGAGTGTGATGCTATGTTTTGGTTATGGATTGTTTAAATGGGTGTGTTGATTGGTGTATGTGTGCATGTGGAGGATGATTATGCCAATTAAGAGATTTGTAGTTGGACGATGTTTTGGCACTTTTTGGTTCTGTAAAAAGGGAGATTTTTATGGCCTTTTATACTTAGAATGATATGGCAAATAATATGAATGTGCAAATGAAGGTGACATGGTCAAAATGAATAGAATTCAGATTTGGCTGTTTTAAGACTTATACTGTACATGCTTCACTGAATCAGTCATAACTGAAGTTATAGAAGTCTGATTGAGTTGATTCTTAAAGTGTTAAAAAGTTGAGAAACAGACCTAAAACGTTTATGTTTTAGCCAAAAATAAATTCGAATTAGAAGATAATGGAAAAATTGCTTGAAAGTAACGAACTGTATGGCATCCACCTTCTTAATGGAAATTCCCATTTGTTTCTAATTCTAGTAAACCCCTGAATAATCTTACTACTGAAATTCTTTGTATTGTATGAGAAATTGAATGAATTAAGTTAAGAAGTTTAGTAGGAGAATATAGTATGATTGAGCATGGAATATGTTAGTCCATATGTTTGCATTCATAATGGTAATGCATATAGCTTATTTAGTTGTCTTATGAAAAAATTTATGAAATGTTAAAGAATGAATTCCATGAGTCTCTTGAGGTATAAACCAAGATCAGAGGAATGGAATTCTTATGGAAACCATGAGTCCTTTGAGGTGACGACCAAGAACAAGGTAATGGTTTAAATGAATCCGATCGGATAACAAAGACTAATGAAACCATCAAGTATAAAGACAAAAGAAATAAGCATGCCATGTACATGAATATTTCATAAGTCATATATGTTCTATGTTATATTATGTATGATTATGTTATGACTTATGTTTATGAGAAAAGTCCAAAATGTATGATATGTTTTATGAACTTGTTATGTTAAAGAATGAAGGTCATATTTTGTAGGTAGGTAAAGTCCTAAGTAATATACTTGTATAATGAACCTTAATAGTTTATAAATGGCCATATTCCTTACTGAGCGATTAGCGCTCATCCCACGAAATGTTTTAAAATGTTTTGCAGGTAAGGATTAAGGCATGAAGCTGGGAGAGGATTCCGAGGGATGCTATGAGCATGAAGGGATGTTTTAATTATGACTTTTGAATGGTTTTGCTAATATTTAGTGTAGTAATTATGTTCATACCTCATAATGTAGTAATTATGTCCATGTTCTATAATGGAGTAAATATGTTGTATTAATAAAGGAAATCAAATTGCTAGTAAATTTTATAAAAGTGTGTATGTTTTAGTAAGTATTACTATGGATTTCATAATTTACTCCAAGAAAGGAAATTATATTTTTTTGATTATACAATGAACTCATTATAGTTAAAAAAAAAAAAAAAATTAAACACATATATCTATATATATGTTTTAAACTACAAGTTTATTCTTTAAATAGGATTTTAAAATAAACTTCTTTCCTAGGCGTGCGTCTTCTAGGTTCTCAATGGCCAAGGGATACTTAGGAAATACCCGGCTAGGGAGGGGTTTTACATATATTCTTGTATGTATGGTACTTATATCCTTGCGTTTGCATTAACAATGAGAATATAAACACTTAAAAGGAAAATATAGTAAAGATCATAATCACTTGATCTCATGAACCTTTAGAGCTGCAGAGATATCGTGGGCTTCATAACTTCCCTTCACATGGCAATGTTTGGGCTATCTTGTGGAGCTGAATCTTCTCTTTTAGAGCTCTCTTCACCATGAAGAAGTTTCCCACTGCTATAGTCCACGGTGCCTCTTACAATTACAGTCTTTTGGAGGCCAGCCAGCAGGTTTTCATAGTCTGTGTCTCCTCTATCTCACACAAACACTACTATTTTCGAAAGATCAATTCCCTACCTGATTGATAGATGGTTGCACGGAATATGGTAGCAACACAAACGTACCAAAGATTTCAATTTTCACTTTACTACAACTGATTGATCTTGATCTTATTTGATGATTCTGTACAATATTATGATATGCAGTGAAAAGAGGTCAAACCTTAGAGCCTATTTTCTTGATGCAAATAGTGGTACCATGTTTAACCTTGATGCTGCATGTGTGTAGACAAGGTTGCATCGGAATCCTCTCATCTGCAGCCTTTGGTGAAGGTCATCTACTCTTCGAGTCTGCCATTTGTATGTTAAATTCATCCTTAGTTTTGTTACCAAAAAATGCATCTGTCAAGGTATTACCTGCAATTTATATCAGTATTTTTGAACATTGTCATAAAAATCTTACATTGGCTCCCTGGTTTTTCTTGTAAGACTAGCATCTAGAACGCACGCATCCACGTGCTCGCAATGTCATCAACCTCGGCTCCATGTTCTGTCCTCACAAGCCTAATCACCATTGATCTCACATTCTCACCGAGGCCATTTGTATTCTGCATGGGCTTCCGTGGTCCCAACTCGCCACCGTATCTCTCCATAGGTAATATAGTTCACTTCCTGTTGCATATTATTGCATCAAAATCTTCTTCTTCAGGCGCTTTTGATTGCTTCTGTCTCTCGAAAACTCGAACCGGTTACCCATATGAAGCCTACTTTGGTCAAGCCTATACTCAATCCCTCGCTTTCATCACATTCCGGATTGTTTTTTTGTAACTTCTGTGATATTGTCGTTCTGTCTTAGCAATCGGTAGCTATTACAAATAGCATCAGCTTTCTACCGGGAGTGTGAGTGACACTGGCACTACCATTTAAGGAAGCCTTCTGGGTGATGGCTTCAATGAGTTTTTCTGTCGTGTTGTTGCATCAAGCTCCCCATTAAGCTTGAAGTCTCCTTCTATGGAGAACTTTAAAGAAAGATCTTCCACATCCGGAACTTTCATGATCTCAAGACGTGTGGTGGGGTGACGGTTCCTGCACTGTTCTACATGTGAGAGGTAGTTACGACGGTGTTCTGTCCATGAAAAGTGGTAGGAGACCATTGTTAAGCACCTGGTAAAACAGAGTCCTCTGTTACTATCAGTCTAAGTCATAAGGTAATACTATCATTAATTCATTAGGTGGCCATAATTTCCTATCAAAGCTATTTCAGTTATAATTTCATAGTTTGGAGTGTTATACAATGAGGTATTTTTTAATTCTGCATAATTTTAGTCTAGGCATGCATTTCTTCTACCACAACTTTTCATGAAGGATAAAAAATTTGGAACCTTCACAATGTCCCCAGGTCCCCGTTCTTTGTGGCAACAATAGGAGGACCATAGGTAGTTGCCTGCAAGATACAAGTGGAATATATCAAGATTTTTTTTTTTTGATATATTTAGGCTTAAATGTTTATAATGCTTCAGAATTTTTTCTAGTCTATCAAGTGCTCCTTTTATAAGATTCAGAGTGTTACTAAGAATTGAAGGATTCAGTCAATACAACATTTTAGAATAGAACACAGAGATACCTCGATGAGTGTGAGACTGAACGGTTCCACAGGAGCTGGATTGATGAAAACTCCCTTCAAGAGACAAAGCCGCCATAGAAGTACTATTAGCAAATTTGTCGTTGCAAGGAAAAGGAAAGAGTTAAAGTATGTCAACTTCTAGACATTAATCTAAGCTGATATGTTCTGAAAATATAGAGTTGCATAGATTGATCAGGCAATACAAGCATAACGAGCCTAAAGTACGTCGTTGATGAGAGTGTTTTCTAATATATTTGATCATCATTTCTGAAGTACCAAAGGTAGTCGCAAGTGTCCTTTTAGAACTATTTTGATGCAATGACTAGTAGAATTCTAACCAACCAGGCAACATGGATTCCGTGTTTTTGTAGAGCATTGGATAAAATGATTAACAATTTACCTTTGTTTTCGCAGCCAAACAATAACTTTCAAGAACTTCAGATTGCTTATGATGCTTCGGATAAGCTACATGATCATGCAAGTCGTAGTTATTGATGAGCTTTAGAACAATGGTAAGAACAACTGAACTGCTATTAGACATATCTTCAATGTCATCTCTGTTTCCCAGTATTAGTGTTTGCAATATTAATCCCTCAGTAAATTAGCTTGAAGTTTACCAATTCTATCAAAGCCTTATTTAACAATAAGTCATTGAAGTGAAACACAATTTTTACCATGTTGGCTAGCTCTTCCCAAAACCCCAAACCCCAAACCCAAACCCTAAAACCTAAACCTCAAACCCTAAATCCTAAACCCCAAATCCTAACCCCCTAAGCCCTAAACCCCTAACCCTTAAACCCTAAACCTTAAACCCCTAACCCCTAAACTCTAAACCCTAAACCTTAAAACCCTAAAACCCTAAAACCTAACCTTTAAACCCTAAACCTTAAACCCTAAAACCCTAAACCCAAAACCCTAAAACCCAAAACCCTTCAAATCCTAAACCCTAAACCCTGAACTTTTTTTTGGAAAAGGTAAGTATTTTTATAAAAGAGACAAAAAATGTACAAATATGAGGAGCATACTGATGCGCGTTTACTACAACATGCAAAAATAGCAAGTATACTAGTCGCTCAAGTAATAGAGTGATGAGTGAGTATCGTTCCCACGAGGATAGTGTTACTAATTACTGATTTTTCTAGTTTAAGTCCTAATTGAAGCAACAATAAATTGGATTGATGGAAAAGATTAAGAAACTAAATACAAATGCAAAACCCAACAACTTAACTAATTAAACAATTCTAAAACAAATGCTAGGGTGTTGAATTCACCTAAATACGCTGACCCAAATCATAGAATCTATTACCCAAGTTCTAATTCCTTGATTGAAAATCGAATTCCCTAAGTTGTAAAACATACATTCTCATGCTACATTTCCCTACTTATCCCTATTAAGCTTCCGCACCCAACAAAATGAAGATTAATAGTTCAAAGGATTTTAAGCTTTGTAGAATTCTATCTAGATTTCATAGATCGCTAAACCTATCTCTAGCATTTGCTAATCTATGGTATTTATCCCAAGAGGCACAATCACAAATTACTTCTCAGTCTCATTGTGAACAACACACATTTGAATGGTGATCAAACATCCAAAAGACATTAAGCAAAGAGATAAATACTCAATCATGAAATTAAAACTCAAAGTAATTCAATCCATATAAATTTGAATCATTGTATCAAGATTACATCAAACCCTAGCTAAACAACTCAGTTCATACTCAAAAACGAAATAAAACAACAAAAACAAACTGAATCAAGATTCATCATTGAAAAGCAAGCAAAAGATGGAGAAATCTTCTCTAATTTGAAGCCCAAATCTTCAATAATCTTCTTCTTCCATGAGCTGCCTCCCAAATCACGAACCAAGCCCCTTTTTCTTTCCTTTTCGCTCTAATTTATACCTCTCTCACTTAAGGACGAAGCCCTAGCAAGCCAAAACTCGTCGTTTTATTTTTTACAGCTGCTGCAGTTGTCGCCGCGGCGAAGCTTTTTCCTCACCGCGGCGAAGAATTACAGGCCCAATTTGAGCATGATATAGTTCGAATCTTGAAAAGTGTTAAACATATTAATTTTAGCCCTTTCAATTATCTTTCTGGTCGTTCAAGAATAAGCACAATCTGAGGTCTACAGCTAAAGTTATGGCTGAAATACTGAAGCACGTCCAAAGACGTTTTTCTTCAGTTCCCAGCGTCCTTTTCACGACTTCAAGCCAAGTTTTCACCTTTGTCCAGTCAGAATTAGGAAAAACCCAAAACATGAACGTTGTAGCTCTTCTTCTTAGCTTTCCAAAGCTTCTAAATTCAGGTCATTCCGAGTCTTCAAGCTCAAGTTACACAATTTACGCTCAAAACTGTCATTTATGCTAAAAATCATCGTTTAGGCCTACAAAGACAAATTAATAGAATTAGGTAGCAATTATAGCACAAATTGTATGAAAGGTATCCTAAATCCTATCAAAATTCAATGCAAAATCATAGTGTAAAATATGTTTATCACATACCCCAAGAGGATGACTGATAATTCTCAGTCAAAAAAACACATGGGAAAACCCATAAAGCCACAACGACATAAAAAGAGCACGCAGGCTCCCCACAAAACAAAACAAGAAGATGCCATAAATCACAAAGCCACAAACCGGCATGAAAAAGCACGTAGGCTCACCACGAACAAACCAAGAAAATTCCATGAATCACAAAGCCACACATTGACACAAAAGAGCACGCAGGCTCCTTACAAAGCTAATCAGGAAGATGCCATATCACACGGAGCTGATTCAAGATCTCGTACTTAGGTACTAAACCCAAAATCTTGGCCCGAACTAGATCATAAATAGCTAAGACAGTATCTCTACGAGAGCTACAATGTTGATGAAACACGCGATTATTCCGTTCAAACCATAGAAAATAAACTGTGGTTGAAAGGACCAACTGGCAAAGAAGGTGGTTGAAGTCACCTTTTCGTCGAAGATGCAAGCTAGCCCACTGGAGCAGAGGGAGCCAAGAGACAGTAGGCCATGTAGAGAGCGTCTTGGTAGTGACTTCCTACCAAACATAACTTGAGAAGTCACAGTTGAAAAACAAATGGTCATGAGTCTCTGTAGCTGAACTGCACAAAACACACAGGGATGACGTAATGACACCATGAGAATTGAGCTGATCCATGGTGTGAAGCCGACCAAGAGATGCGAGCCAGAGAATGAAAGAGTTGCATGGAATATGCCTTGGAAACCACAACAGACGATGAATCGAGTTCACATCCCGTTTGTCTCGCAACACATTCCAGGCTGAATCAATAGAGAAACGTCCAGACGGGTGGCCCTTCCACACAAAATGGTCAGGATGACTCGCTTAAGGCTGCACTGTAATGGAGTCCCAAATATGCTGAAGGTCTGCACTGCCCGAAGGAAAATCCCACAAACCATCCCGAATTATGTTTGAAAACCGAGCATCCCATGGCAAACCAGTGGAAGTCAAAGTTCTAAAAGGGAGCAAGTCACATAGAGGTCCTTGCGGTAGCGAGTGATCCCGCCATAACATGGTGTCCTTACGATCACCAATACAAGTCACAATAAGACCCCGACACCAAACCCTGCTAAGTAAAATCTTCCTTCAAGCCCATAAAGCCCCAGAAGTAACTCGAATATGCCAAAAGGACTAACCACGGAGGAGAATCAAATGGGCCCAAGAAGACCATACAGAAGATCTATCATTAAGTAGTCTCCAAACGTGTTTAAGAATAGTTGCTCTATTCCAATCTTGGATGCTCTTAATCCCCAGACCACCCTCTTTCAATGGATAGCAAACAGAAGACCATGCAACCTTGACACCAGAAGGGGACAAAGAAGTACCTTTCCAAAGAAACGAGGCCAAAATACTCTCAATCCGTCTAACTGTAGCTATCGGTAAAAGAAATATGGATGACTAATATACCTGTATGGAGAAAAGCATTGACTTGCCTGCATAGGTCAAAGATGCCGACGTCCATAGCCTAATCCGAGACAGAATTCGCTCTAACAGAGGGCTACAATCAGAATCTCGAAGACAGGTAGAGATCAGAGGAACCCCTAGATATCTGACCGGTAACTGGCCCAACTGGAAACCCATGATAGCCTGTAATCCAATTTGCTCCTCATCTGTAACTCCGAAAAGAAACAACTGGCCCTTCTCTACATTAGTCACCAACCCAGAAACCTTGGCAAAATAATCCAAGGCCGATTTGATCAAGCTAACAGAGGAAGCATCTGCTTAACAAAACACTATTAAATCATCCGCAAAACACAAATAAGTAATACATGCCTGCCTACATCTCCAATGATAATGAAAACCAGGGCTGTGAGAGGTTTCCCGAAAGATACCAGCTAACCCCTCTATAGCCAACACAAATAGGTAAGGAGAAAAAGGGTCCCCCTGTCGAATACCCTGGGAGGACCTAAAAAAATCGTGAAGCTCTCCGTTCAGGGCAACAGAGAAATACGATGTAGAGATACTTGTCATGATCCACCTCATCAAACGCTCAGGAAAACCTATAGTACGCAGTCCCAAAAGGATGAAATCCCAACTCACTGTATCAAAAGCTTTCCGAATATCAACTTTAAGGGCACATCGAGGTGAAGTACCCTCAAGATGATAATTCCCCAAAAGCTCCTGAATCAGTAGAATATTATCAGAAATCCTTCGACTAGGGACAAAAGCCGATTGGGAACTCCCAATAACATCCGGAAGCACTACTTTAAACCGATTCACTATCACCTTAGAAATGCACTTGTAAAGTACATTACAACAAGATATCGGTCTAAAGCCCGTCATACGACTCGGGCTCTCCACCTTAGGAACCAAAGCAATCCTGGTGGCATTAACACATCTTGGCATTTCATTAGTAGCAAAAAAATATCTCACTACATCTCTAAAATCTATACTAATAATATCCCATGCCTGCTTAAAAAACAAAGAAGTGTATCCATTCGGACCCGAGGCTTTATCATCCGGGATAGAGAATAAAGCAATCCTAATCTCATCATCAGTGATAGGAGCAGTCAAGGGAGAAATCATATCAGGAGAAATGCGCCTAGAAAAATACCTAGAAGCCTCTGCGATCTAAGGTTGAGTAGGGGCAACAAGAAGATCCTGAAAAAAAACCCACCGCCAAACGCCCTAAACTCGATCGCGCAATATGGGTACCATTCCCTCACCTCCAACCCGTGGATGCGATTCGAACTGCCTATGGATCAACGACTTATGAAAGAACTTAGTATTCTGATCCCCTCAGTTCAGCCACTAAACACGAGACCGCTGCTTAAAAAAAGCCTCCTTATCTCAACAAAGACTAAAATACTAGTTGGCAAGGTTCCTCTCCGTAGAGATACACTCGGCCTAAACCCTAAACCCTAAAACTTAAACCCTAAACCCTAAAAAAACCCTTAAAACCCTAAACCCTCCCTAAAACCCAAAATAAACCCTTTTAAAATTTAAAACCCTTTAGGGTTTTCCCAGGGTTTTGGGTTTTGGGTTGAAGGTTCAGGGTTCAAGGTTTAGGGTTTCGAATTCAGGTTTTAGGGTTTAAGGTTTAGGGTTTAGGGTTTAGGTTCAGGGTTTAAGGTTCAGGGTTTAAGGTTCAAGGTTCAAGGTTTCGAGTTCAGGATCTAGGGTTCAAGGTTTAGGGTTTTAGGTTTCGAGTTTACGATTTAGGGTTTAGGGTTTTAGGGTTCATGGTTTAGGGTTTGGGGTTTGGGGTTTGGGGGTTTGGGGTTCGGGGTTTAGGGTTCGGGGTTTAGGGGTTACGAGTTTGGGGTTATGGGTTTGGAGTTTAGGGTTTAGGGTTCAGGGTTGAGAGTTTCGGGTTCAAGGTTCAGGGTTTCGGGTTTTGGGGTTTCGGGTTTAAGGTTTAGGGTTCAGGGTTCAAGGTTTTAGGGTTTAGGGTTTACAAAGCAGAGAATTAACTAACAAAAATATCCCCCCAAAAAAGATTTTCTAGTCATTCCCAACAGCATAACTCAAATAGGAGAAAAACAAAGAACTACAGCTTTCTAAGGACCTCGACATGTATTAGTCGTCCCTACAAAATGCATAATCATGTCTGTTGAGGACCATTTACTGAAAATGTAGGCTTTTAGAGACCAATTTTTATTTAAACACTTCCAAGTTTGGGCCTCGCCTAAGAACTTTGTAACTGTACAACAAAATGCAGGTGTGCATTATAGAGAGGGAAGGCTCATATGATTTCTAAGCTCAAAATCTTATATATATGATACCAAGTTGTGACATACATGAGAAGGAGAAATAAGGGAAGATCCTGCCTTGTTTACAGAATTTTATCACAAAGAGCTAACTCAAAATTGCAAGATGTTCTCATGATGAGTGGTGGTCTATTTAAACTGATAACTCTGACCTGAACTGTAGTCATTGATGCATAAAATTTATTAATCAGAAACAATATTATTCTTTTCATCTTATTTAACTTTTCCTGGAGGGAAATGCGGCATTGATAACAATAACTTCATGGACAATAAGGTAAATAATTTCTATTGATATCATTTAAATATACGGTTTTGTTAATTTTTAATTTTTAATTAATTTTGGGATAATAGAGCAGTAAAGCTAGGGGAGACCAATTATGGCCAATTTGGTTTTGCTAAAGACAAACTTGACGAAATTGCACAGAAGACATTAAAACTTGTTCAGGAGAACAAAAAGTTTACTTAAGCAAGCTTTTTTTTTGGGTGAAAGCCTCGAGATGTCCCCACACCCAAAGGTATGAGACTAATTCCCAATCAGGGCTCGGGTAACTTAATCTTGTAGTTTATATGTGTACAAAGAGTTTATTGCTTCAATTTAATTTCAATTCGCTAAATTTTTTTCTCCAGTCTTGGCTAATGCCGAAAGTTACATTTTTTACTTCCATTCATTGTTTGTAAAGTATATCATCAAGTGAAAAGTTGTTTTCTTATTTGTTTGACTTTAGATCAGAGTATGAATTCCAAGTGTAGCATGTAAAACATTGATGTTCATTGAGTAAATTCAATTTAAAATTTGTGTCACTTGATTATCTTGGATTGAATCTACTTATAAGTTTAGGTACCTAAAACTAATTGTCTTGAGAGTGGATGAAAGTGCTTCTTGAATTAATGTTTTGACTGTTTTTGCATTTTGGTTTACCTTCCTTATTGGGAAAATTTCTTTTGAAGCTTAAATGTTTTTTGCTTTTCCCAGTGGTGTAAGACTTACATGTGGCTATGTCAATGCATCTGGTTCCTAGTCAGTTGGATCTAATTCTTCACAGGAAACTACTTGTATGCTATTGTTTTTAATTTTATCAATCCCTTATATTCATTCGCTAATTTTGGACGTGTTTTTTAGATGAAGCGATTCCTTTGAGCAAGTGAAGTGCAGGGGCAAACAAATTGAAGGTTAGTTCTCTAACCAGTATCATGTAAATGTTTTCCATGTGTTTGGCCTTAGGCTTGTCCACAGATTATCACTATAGAATGAAATCAACTATTGGCCAAATATAATGTTTCTTTGCGGAGAGATCAGGTTGCCCAATGGAAATATTGTTCAACATCCATATCTTTTGGATGGTAGTTGAGTGGTGAGTGGTGGCTCTCAGTTTTCTATTTCATATACTCGTATGTAGTAACTAATTATTGGCTTTTATTTTAAATATTGGTAACTATAGCCAGAGATGTTGGCAATGGATATACCTTGGAAGAGGAACACGCAGATCTTCTATCAGATAAGGCTGGAGAATCTGAGTTTTGGGAATGCCTAAAGGACCAAATTGAGCAAGTCAAGGTAAATACAGTTGGTAGCTTTTTCTTTATCCATACAGAAACTAAAGTATTTTAGGATTTACTTGATCAAAACCTGAAATGGCCTTTGGTTTTTGACCAAAACAAGGTTTAAAAAGAAAAGGTCCTCAGTTGGTGGCTAAAATGAAACTCTTAATACAGTGGGTTTTTGTTGCTCATGGTTGTCAAACTCAATTACGGTTGGGAAAGTTTTTGCCTTCCATTTGCTAAAAGTAATTCCGAATTATACTAAATGTGTGATTACTTTTTCTATATCAAATTATCATTTTCTAATTGATGCTTCTGCTTGTTATAGGGACTTTCCTATGTGCTGAAATGTGATTGTGGAAAGGAATACAAGGTGGAAGTGAATCTTTAATTTTAGAAAAGTATGATAGCAATGAAACTTAGACAACTCAAAAGGCTGAAGAAACACATTCGTAGTTGACAGGTAATCGAATGCGAGACAAAACTAGGAATTGATCCTTAGAACTTATAATGCAAAGGGATTATATGATAAATGACTTTAGTTGTTAGCTCAGATCTAGTTCAATTCGCTTTTGAGTAGCATTTTACAATTATGACATCTTTTGCTTATAGAGTTTTTGCGAAATGTTATTTCAGATTGTTTTTAAGACTTTAATAAGGAAATTATGCCTTGAACACAAATTTACATTCCATATTATTCTATATTTAGTATTTTATTGTACTTGTACAATTGAAATATCTCACAAGTTGAGATGTATATTCTTGTATGTATGGTACTTATATCCTTGCGTTTGCATTAACGATGAGAATATAAACACTTAAAAGGAAAATATAATAAAGATCATAATCACTTGATCTCAAGAACCTTCAGCTGCAAAGATATCATGGGCTTCATAACTTCCCTTCCACATGGCAATGTTCGGGCCGTCTTGTGGAACTAAATCTTCTCTTTTAGAGCTCTCTTCACCATGAAGAAGTTTCTCACTGCTCTGATCCACAGCGCCTCTTACAATTCTTTTGGAGGCCTTTTGGACCCCACCGAGTTTTCATAGTTTATGTCTCTCTATCTCACACAAACACTACTATTTTTGAAAGATCAATTCCCCACCCTTTGATTGATAGATACCGCACGGAATATGGTAGCAACACAAACGTATGGAGATTTCAATTTTCACTTTACTACAAGCGATTGATCTTGATCTTATTTGATGATTATGTACAATATTATGATATGCGGTGAAAAGAAGTCAAACCTTAGAGCTTGTTTTCTTGATGCAAATAGTGGTACCATGTTTAACCTTGATGTTGCATGTGTGTAGACAAGGTTGCATCGGAATCCTCTCATCTGCAGCCTTCGGCGAAGGTCATCTACTACTCTTCGAGTCTGCCATTTGTACGTCAAGTTCATCCTTGGTTTTGTTACCAAAAAATGCAACTGTCAAGGTATTACCTACAATTTATATCAGTATTTTTGAACATTGTCAAAAAAATCTTACATTGGCTCTTATTTTTTTGTTGCAAGACTAGCATCTGGAACTGCACGCATCCACGTTCTTTGCAATGTCATTGCAAGCCTAATCACCATTGATCTCTCATTCTCACCAGGCCATTTGTATTTTACATGGGCTTCGTAGTCCAAATCAGCCACCGTATCTCTCCACAGGTAATATAGTTCACTTCCACTGTTGCATATTATTGCATCAAAATCTTCTATATTTACTGGGCAGCTTTTGATTGCTTCCTTTCTCCCGTAAACTCGAATCGGTTACCAATGTTAAGAATCGCACAGTAATATAACCAATTGCTCTGATACCATTTTAAGAATCTAAATCGGCTATGATACTATGTTGAAAATTGGAGGAGTAAAACATAAAAATAAGGAACAACAATAACAATATAAAATAGGCACACGATATTTTACGTGGTTCGGCATAACTCGCCTACATCCACAGATGAGAGGGTTTTTACTATAATAATATGAATACGATACAAGTGTTTCATCACACCATCAACCTAGTACCTTTACTTAGGTAGACATCCTGTTCCTATGGTGTTTAATACCCTTTGATATTTACTCGATACACGTAGTACCTTTACATCACAATCCCTTGTATCCTCACATTCTCTCTTTCTTTGCTTTCCTCTCTCATAACCTTGAATTGGTTCTAACTCACTTATTTATATGTAAAATAAGACATTCTTATTCTACTAGGATTCATTTTCTTATTCCTAATAGAACTCTTCTAATTTAAATTATTCTCCTATTTTAACTTAAATAAAGTCCTAAACCAATTCTTCTTTTCTAGTAAAACTCAAAGTAAAAGGAAAACAAATATTCTTCAATTACAAATTCCTAAACTAGAAATTTGCTTAAAACTTAAACTCCTTTTCTTCTTGTTTGCCTTTTCTTCTTACTTGCATTTTCTTCTTGATTACCTTTTCTTCATCAATTACCAAAAAGTGTTCACATTCCAACATTCCTCCTTGAACCTTTTTGGTAATTCATCTTCTCAGCTTGTTCTTCATTCTCTTACTCCTCCTTTCGTGTACAACTTTAGCCTTCCACCTTTAGTGTTGGCTTTTTCTTCTTCAGCCTACCATCCTTAGTGCTGGCTTCTTCTCTCCAACCCATGTTAGAGTCTCTCTTTTTCTTCCTCAAGTTCATCTTCTCAAGAACCTCCTTCCTGCCCAATGTGAGAATTTTGGAGTTGACCACCTTGCCTACCTTCTTCTGCTTCGGGAGCTCGGCGTGACACTCTCTCCCACCCAAATTCGATGACACCTTTGTCGTCATGCTCATCCTGCCGACCTCTCCTTTGAGGCGCTTGGCATGAGTCGGGTTGAGGATAGTTTGGCTCTGATAGGCCCCAAGTTTCATCTCCACCTTTGGTTGGAGTCTCGATGGCTTTCTCTCGTCAATCCTGTCACCGACATTCTTGCAGACCATCACCTTGCAATTTTTGCTTCATCTTCCTTAGGCCCCTTCTCCCGTAGGTCCCTTAAAAAAATAAGCTCTGATACCATGTTAAAATTGGAGGAGTAAAACATAAAAATAAGGAACAACAATAACAACATAAAATAGGCACACGATATTTTACGTGGTTCGGCATAACTCACCTACATCCACGGATGAGAGGGTTTTCACTATAATAATATGAATACGATACAAATGTTTCATCACACCATCAACCTAGTACCTTTACTTAGGCAGACATCATGTTCCTATGGTGTTTAATACCCTTTGATATTTACTCGATACACATAGTACCCTTACATCAAAATCCCTTGTATCCTCATATTTTCTCTTTCTTTACTTTCCTCTCTCATAACCTTGAATTGGTTCTAACTCACTTATTTATAGGTAAAATAAGACATTCTTATTCTACTATGATTCATATTCCTATTCCTAATAGAACTCTTCTAATTTAAATTATTCTCCTATTTTAACTTAAATAAAGTCCTAAACCAATTCTTCTTTTCTAGTAAAAATCAAAGTAAAAGGAAAACAAATATTCTTCAATTACAAATTCCTAAACTAGAAATTTGCCTAAAACTTAAATTCCTTTTCTTCTTGTTTGCCTTTTCTTCTTACTTGCCTTTCCTTCTTGATTGCCTTTTCTTCATCAATTACCAAAAAGTGTTCATATTCCAACAACCAATATGAAGCCTACTTTGGCCAAGCCTATACTTAATCCTACTGCTTTCATCACATTCTGGATTGTTTTTTGTAACTTCTCTGTGATATTGCCATTGTTGTCATAGCAATCGACAACTATTACAAATAGCATCTGCCTTCTAGTAGGAGTGTGAGTGACACTAGCACTGCCATTTAAGGAAGCCTTCTAGGTGTTGGTTTCAATGAGTTTTTTCTGTCGTGTTGCTGCATCAAGCTCCCCATTAAGCTTGAAGTCTCCTTCTATGGAGAACTTTAAAGAAAGATCTTCCACATCCTTTAGAGTCACTCATTGGTTCTTCAGGAACTTTCATGATCTCAAGACGTGTGGTGGGGTGACGGTTCCTGCTCTGTTCTACATGTGAGGGGTAGTTACGACAGTGTTCTATCCATGAAAAGTGGAGGATATTCTTGAGTCTATTTTTTAGACAATCAAACCACATGTTTTTGTCAACACTAGCTTTAAGAAGACATCTGCTATGGCTTTCTGATCATGCGGGTCAATTAGGAGACCATTGTTAATCACCTGGTAAAACAGAGTCCTCTGTTACTATCAGTCTGAGTCATAAGGTGATACTATCATTAATTCATTAGGTGGCCAAAATTTCCTATCAAAGCTATTTTGTCATAATTTCATAGTTTGGAGTGTTATACAATGAGGTTTTTTTATTTTTTTAATTCTGCATAATTTTAGTCTAGGCATGCATTTCTTCTACCACAACTTTTTATGAAGGATGAGAAATTTGGAACCTTCACAATGTCCATAGGCCGCCCGTTCTCTGTGGCAACAATAGGAAAACCATAGGCAGTTGCCTGCAAGATACAAGTGGAATATATCAAGATTTTTTTTGATATATTTAGGCTTAAATGTTTATAATGCTTCAGAATTTTTTCTCGTCTATCAAGTGCTCCTTTTATAAGATTCAGAGTGTTACTAAGAATTGAAGGATTAAGTCAATACAACATTTTAGAATGGAACACAGAGATACCTCAATGAGTGTGAGACCGAGCGGTTCCACAAGAGCTGGATTGATGAAATCTCCCTTCAATAGACAAAGCCGTCATAGAAGTACTATTAGCAAATTTATCGTTGCAAGGAAGAGGAAAGAGTTAAAGTATGTCAACTTCTAGACATTAATCTAAGCTAATATGTTTTGAAAATATGGAGTTGCATAGATTGATCCAACAATACAAGCATAACGAGCCTAAAGTACGCTGCGGATGAGTGTTTTCTTATATATTTGATCATCATTTCTTAAGTACCAAAGGTAGTTGTAGGTGTCCTTTTGATGCAATGACTAGTAAAATTCTAACCAACCGAGCAACAGTTAGTGTTTTTGTAGAGCATTGGATAAAATGATGAACAATTTACCTTTGTTTTCGCGAAATGATAAATTTCAAGAACTTCGGATTGCTTATGATGCTTTGGATAAGCCATCTGATCGTACAAGTCGTACTTGTTGATGATATTTAGAACAGTGGTAAGAACAGTTGAACTGCTATTAGACATCTCTTCAATATCATCTTTGTTTCCTTGTATTAGTGTCGGCAATATTAATCCCTTAGTAAATTAGCTTGAAGTTTACCAATTCTGTCAAAGCCTTATTTATACGATAAGTCATTGAAGTGAAACACAATTTTTACCATGTTGGCTGGCTCTTGGAGGGGCCAGCACTCCCCAGAAGCCTTGAGCAATGTGGTGACATTTGTCTTAGGGTCATGACGAGACAGTGCAAGTATAGTTGGCTTGTGAGGATATTTGAAAAATCTCATTATCTGCAAAGGAAAATCATATTAAACAAATAGATGGTATTAAAACACATCTACGAATCGGAATCACTTCGATGCATCAGGTTTAGTAATGAAGATTCAAGTTTGAGAAGAGAGAATGATTGACCTTGGACCATATTGGAGGTAGATGCCTTCAGTTATTTCTATCAAAGGTAAGCAATGATTTGAGATTAGCATCACCTTCCAATGAATCTTGTGTTCTTACATAGCTGAAGTCCATCCCTGGTCGTATAACCTGATGCAACAAAAGTGATCAGCATGGGAATTACGAGCAAAGTGCGGATCAAGGTCATTCTCCGTACATAAAAAATTTCAAGACATTCTTATGTTAGTTAAGTTTGAGGTTAAACATACCACCATCTTAGTCTGGTGCTAGTCACCACCATTTCAGTAGCATCCAACCCCATCTCTTCAGCTTCAATCCTCTTCATTATCTTATGTGTTGCATTTATGTCCTCAGGCAACCTCTCTCGCTCAAGCAATTGTTCGAACTTGTTCTGCCCCAATGAGTGCCCTATCAGCACCATTGGCACGTTCAAGGCGCTAGAGACGTGCTACCACCTCTCCTGGATCGGTGTAGTGGCCATGGATCGCATGGGGCCATGTTGGCTTTCCTCCATTCACTTGTTCACCTAGAGCCCTTGCCATGTTAACAATGTGGTTTATTGCACCATCAACAAATTCAGGTATGTGTTGCCAAAGTGACCCTTTTGCTATATACCTGTAACACAAACATCAAAGCAATTCTTCTGAAAATATTCAAAGTAAAAGCTTGGATCAGGCCAAGATTATTACTTATTGCGAGCACCATAGGGGATGCGGATGATATAGGCTCTGCAATTGCCACTATCGTCGACAGGGCAAGACAACGTCTCAATGGTGAGGCAATTTGCCTTGTCAAGAGATCCACACGATGATCTCCTTTAGTGTTGGCCAAGGCTCTTGCAAGTTCAACGATATAGGAAAAATGTATCCAAGAATTAGACTAGAAATGTAGCGTGACCTTGTACCCATAACTCGGTACGTTACGTGCCGATACAATCTAAATGTTCAAAATTTTAAAAATATAAATACACATTATGAAAATTAAAGAGATTAATGGTATTACGGTATTACCCAAAAATAATAAATAAAGAAAATGTGAAATTGTGAATAAATACCTGACCACCAGTATTAGAATCTCTTCTAAGCTTCATATTTTCTTCTCGTACCAACCCAAGCATACTACAAACAAAAAATTAAACATAATATAAATTTCTTAATAGTAATTCTCACCATAAGAAACTCTTTATTAATTCTCTCTATTTTAGGTTGTTGTACAACATAGAGGTAATGTTACTCTCATATGAAACTTTAGATTATGGCTGGAAGGCATTCAATATGGCCCAGATGAATAGTAATGTTACTCGAACATATCCCCTTCTCCCAAATTAATGTTATATAAATATTGCTCATTTCTCTTTTAAGTTCAGCACCTTAGAAACATTGAGCTTAGATGAGAAATGTGAACATATCTTATCAAGGCAATGTAGAGGTTCTTTTCCCAAAGTAATGTTATATAAATATTGCTCATTTCTCTTTCGCGCTCGAGACGTCTCTTTGCTGGCCTTTGTGTATCCTCCTAAGCAATCTACAAACATAAATATAATTTGTATGTATATATGATAATCTACTGTTCGATGTCGATAATAAAATGATAGATTTGCAACGTTGAAAGATAAACTTATAACGTAGTGATATAATTTTGCAATGTGATTTATTGCCATATGCAAATTGTGAATTGGCAAAGTTAGCATAGTATGTAATTTATTTATTTTGGGTTCAATTAATCAATCTGAATCTCAATATTTGGCTGATTGTGATCAAGATTCAAGAGTGAACCTTGTATCTATGGGCCGGTAAGTGGGGAAAGAAGTACTTGTTTATTTGAGCCCATTATTGAATGTGTACTCAGGAATCTTACGTATGGACATAGTGTACTGGGCTAAAAATTGGTCTAGCTTTTGAGAAAATTTGTTAAAATTGGACTGGACATGTTGGTATCAAAACCCAGCTTGGTTAAGATGCATGATGTTTTCCATGTCTCGATGTTCCGGAAGTATGTAAGCGATTCCTCCCATATACTGAGTATACAGGATGTTGACTTAAAAGAAAACCTTGTGTATGAGGAACGTCTAGTACAGATCTTAGACCGAAGGATTAAAGAGCTTCGAAATAAGAATATTCCGTTAGTGAAGGTCCTTTGGAGGAATCACAAGGTAGAAGAGGCCACATGGGAGGTAGAGCAAGATGTGCAAAATCATTACTCGGAGTTGTTCGTGTGAGTTTCAAGGACGACATGCTTTTAATGGGGGGAGAATTGTAACGCCCCACTTGAGGTACGTAGCTAATTTATGTTGCATTGTTTGAATGTTTATTGTTTTGCTCTCAATTGAGTTTGTATGTTGTTATTTTTGGTTGGTTGGTTGGCCCTTCGTTGGAATTATGTGTTGGTTTGGTTGAGTGTTTACCCTGAATTTGGTGAAGTCTAGCAGAATTTTGGAAGTGCAAACTTCGCCGCGGCGAAGAAGGATTGTCGCCGCGGCGATGTAGCCTTTGTATTTCTTCGCCGGGGCGAAGAAAAGCTTAAGCTCGCGAATAAAAGCACTAAAAAATTAGGGTGAAGTTTCTAGAGAATTTTCCATAGGGGCAAAGTGACCATTCTACCCCTAATTAGCAGGAAAAGTGGGGAGTGAAATGCAAGAAAATTTCATGGAGAATATGTTAGAGTTAGGGGTGTGAGTGCAAGGAATTAAAGGATAAAATTAGAATTTCCAAGATAGAGCAATGGCAAAATGGGAATGCATGTGTAAATTATGAGCTAAAAGGGATTAAGTTGGGTAAACCCTTCATTCATTCTTCTTCCACCGCCATACCCTTTCACCATTTCTCTCAACTTTTCACTCAATCTTTTAAGGTTTTGAGAGGGCTTTTTGAGTAGTTTTGCTAAAGAATTAATCTAAAGCATCCTAAGGTAAGGATTCTTGCTTTAGATGTGAAATTTATCTATAGATGTGTTGAAGTCTTATAGTATGTTGTTTGAAGTTGTAGAAAAAAGACCATCTACCAAAGGAAAAGAGAAGTGCTAGTGGAATCACTCCACCACAAGGTAAGTAAATCGAAGAAATCTTTAAGTGGAGATTTTCTTTATACATGTATGTATTATGCTTGTTGAGAATTGAGATGAGATGAGTAGATAATTGATGATTGGTTGGATATATGTAAATGTTGAAAAGTATTTTGATGTGTGAAGTTGAGTTGAAGTTGGAGAGGTTTGTGTAAACCTTTTTGAGAGTGTTTTCCTTGACAGGAATTATGGCTATGTGAAGGAGTTTTCTCCCATTTTGGATAGTTAAAGAGAAGAGTAGAGTTATAGATAAAGTAGAGTTTTTGCATGCACATGAGTTATTTTATGAAATGCTTAATAGAAGCATGAGTAAGAATAGAGAACCTTAATTATTGCAACATTGACATTTCATGAGTGCATTAATGAGCATGAGCATAACATATGCATTAGTTGTGCCTTTGAGAAGTAGCTTGAGAAAGAGTAGAGAATTTTGAGTATAAGCTACTTTACAGTAAAGAGAAAAAGAGAATGAGCACTAGAGCACAAAAAGAGAGTAGTGCTAAAGAAGAGAATAAAGTATGGTTGTGCGATGGGGAACCCGTGAGTGAGGAGTAGAAGTCACGAAGAGTGGAACACCAGGTCCGATGGGGCCGTGCTCGAAGAGTGGAACAAGAGGAGTGCCTCTGAAGACGGGGCCGTGACATTCAAGAGAGAGAGAAAATATGTACTCATGTGGCCAAGGGTTCCAAATCCATGCATAACCGAGTCTGATCGGCAGAGAATGAGTAAAAGTCATGAAGAGTGGAATAAGTTCTCGGTCGTGCCTCCGGTAAGATGGGGCCGTGACATCCGATGAGAGAGTAGTAGAAAAGAAATGTGAGAAGAGAAACAAACAGAAAAATGAAAGAGTAATGTAAGGAAAGAATTAAGAGAAAGAGTTATGGGGATAGGCAAGTAGATGATTTACTTATTGAGCCTTTTTGTGCTCACCCCGTTGTTTTCTGTGTGTCTTACAAGATCTAGGTGAGGACGCGGTCGGATGGACGTCGACAAGCGAGGAGTAATAACTACACTGTCTACCACATTTTTGATGACTTTTGTATAGCATACTGTACTTGGTATAAAGAATGTATATATTTAATAAAAGAAAATTTTGGGCCCAACTACTTTTGCTAATGTACATGGATTTTATTATATGTATTTCTATAAGTATTTTAGTATAAAGCAGTTGTTACACGAGGGTCTGGTCGAGTTGAAGGAGGAGAATGTGTGGCTTAAGTAGGAACGAGAGGCCGCTCGAGCAGACAGAGACTCGTCCATCGTTCAGACAAGCCAGCATTTGTCTGAGAGGGATGCTGTCGTTGCACGGTGGACTTTCAGAAGACCGAGTTGGACAAGCGCAGTGAGAAGGTAAATGAGCTCCAAAGGACAGTGGCCAAACTCACCAAGGATGCTAGCGAGAAAGACCAGGAGCTGCAAACGACCTCTGAGAAGGCCTTACGAGCAGAGCGGGAAAGGGACGAGCTATGGGAGACTACTGAGAAGCAGCGATGGGCACTTGAGGCTGAACTCCAATATGAAGGGTATGATTTATCTTTGTATGCATCTTTGTAAGGCTAGCATTTCTCATCATTTAAACATTTTTAGAATTAGGATTAGTAAAGATAACTATATTTGGGAATATTTCAAAAAATTAAAACAAAATGTTAAATAGAATAAAAGTGTATTTAGAATTTATAATGTTGGTTTTAATAATTTTTAGGAAGACTGATAATGCGGATTTCAAATTCATTATTGAAATCTCAATTTTAATTTTGAATTCATAAATTTAATTTAATTTAAATTTCTATTTTTATTATTGTTCTTGTTCTATTTATTATTCCGATTCTAATTCTAATTCCAATTCCAATTCTTATTTTGTTTTATATTCCTATTTTAATTCTCATTCTTATTTCAATTTTAATTCCTTTTTCGATTCTCATTTTTATTCAAATTCCTACTCTTATCTAGATTTATATTCTCATTTTCATTGACATCACTAGTCCTATTCCCATATCCCCTTTTTTCCTATTCTACTTTCCTTCCTCAGATTTTATTCATATTCCAGTTTTTATTGTTATTTCTATTTCTATTTCGATTTGTAATTGTATATAAGTTTCTATTTCTATTTTCATTTTTATTATTGTTTTTATTTTATTCCTATTCCTATTTTTATTTTTATTCTATTTTAGTCTCTATTCGTATTCTAATACTTATTTTTATTCCGATATCTATTTCTCTTCCTTTTGTTATTTCTGTTTTAGTTTCCATTTCTACTCTTATTCCAGTTCCCTTCTTATACTTATTCCTGTTTTTATTGCTATTTTTCAATTTCAATTTAAAAAAGTAACCGTTAGTAGTGTTCTTAATTGTATTTTAACCTAAACACGTGATTTATACATTTTATGGGTCTTTGTTAAATCAAATTCAAAGGATTACTGTATTTTTGTTCAAAATCAAAACGGTAACAATCATTTCCATGAAATCATCTTAACAAATAATTGATGGAGCCTCTATCGGTTCGCGGGCTGTAGTCTCTCTCGTCTCTTTCAACTGCATTGCTGTAGTCTCTCTCGTCTCTGTCAACTGCATTGCTGTCGTCTCTCTTGTAATTTTTTTTTTTAATTTCTTGGGAATTCGAAATTCGAAATTGATTTCACTAATCAATGTTTTCTTACTGTCTTTGTATAAGTTGAAGTTCTTGATGATCTCAGCCACCTTCAACATTTATGGGATACTAAAGTGGTGAAGTTCATAAATAGCGGAATGAGTTAACACTTAACAGGTGGAGATTCCTTAGAGAGAAGTTCCTTTTATAAATCGGTTTGTACCATTGATGGTGTTACTGTTCCTTCTTTTCTTTTGCTGTTTACTTTTTATTTGTTATCACTGTATTTCTACTTTTATTATTCTATCATTTTGTTAGACTATATCTTTGATTTTTTTTTAGTTGTTTTTATTATCTTTTTTGTTGGATGAATCTAGATATTGTGAAATTTTACTCTTAAGGGACTCTGCTACTCTGTTCAGTGGCTACAAAGAAAAAATTATCCGGACTCATTGATTAAACACTGATCGTTTAGGGTAAAGTCTGCTGTGTTTTGTTCTTGCCTCTGTGCCTTTAATTTGATTTAGGAACAGGCAATTTATTCACTTGATATATTTAATTAGCTTTGTGATTGAAGTTAAATATCGTTTTTAATCATCTTTAAATAGATTCTCTGCTTGTTCTGCTCCTCACCTCATGATCCTTCGCTTATCAGTTTCGGTTCTCATTTTGTCTTTTGTTGTTTTATTTGGTGGGTTGGTGTTTTATTATTATTACTATTTTATCTGATAATTTGCTTTTTCTACAGTTATTTTGCACAATTTGACTAGCTCATCAAAGTTTGTGACCCAAGTTTTCTGTGGAGGTACGTCATAATTTGTGTTTTTGTTCTGATTGCTTGATTATACCAACTTTCAGCATGTTAAAATTGGAATTGCCTGTGTCGTGGGTAACCACTGGTTCAAATCCTAAATGGTGATAATGATTGTGTATTATTCATGTGTGTATGGACATGACTAAGTCATGATTTCCCCATTTCAATTTATCACCTAAAATGTATCCAAGTATTAATTGTGATTTAAATTAATTATTGCGCTTCCATTGGTTACTGATTTGATTAACGAATGTGGATTTTTTTACTGTAAACAGGTACTCAAATAATTATGTCCTGCCAGTTTTGTGAGGGTACAACTCTATGCAGGCTATTCCATCGTTCCTTAGAAGGATTGAAGGTGAGCCTGGTCTTTGTGAGGGTACAACTGCATGTATGCTGTTCCATTGTTCTTTAGAAGGATTGAAGGTGAGCCTGGTCTATAGGCATGCATAAATCTGGATTCAGGAGTCAAATTCAGTCCATGATTCTTCTGCAGAGTAGGCATGTGTGAAAAATATAAAGACCTGGGCAGGTAAAATAATCCATCATATGTGTCAGTATAACAATTTAGTTTTCCTTATTTATGTCATGTGATATTCTTAACATTACCATGTACTGTTCCTATTTCCTTGATGCATCTGCCTTATTTTATGTATTAACTGATGTTGTGTTGTTCACGCAATTCCTCTTGCATTGTCGCTTTTCAACAAGCAATTAAAGACACCGTGAATTATAGTTCAAGACTTCTTGAAACAGTTTTTGTTTTTTTTTCTGGTTGATGTTTCTTTCTTTTATTTTTTTCCCATGTTTTCCTTATTTATGTGATTTTTTATTGGATATTTTGGAATACGGGGAATTGGTTAGTTTTTGCACAGTGCTATACTAGCAATATTGATGTACTGCATACTGGATTTTTATTTCTCTTAATCGTTTAAATTCTTCTACTCTTTTTGATTGTGTTCATTTGGTTTGCTGATTGGATGCTTGACTATATGTGGAGGTGGTAAGCATGAGATATGATTTGTGGAGTACAACTGGGAGAACTTGGTAACATTATATTGTGGTTGAGCCATGGGGCAGTGCAGACTTTTGGTACACCTTGAACACTTGTTGCATAGCTATTGTTATTGCCTCTGTTTGAACTTCTTGTCAATTTGATGTTTATATTGTTCTTGAGCCTTATGACAATTTCCTTAAACTTCTGCATTGTTAAAAGCAATAGTTGAGCCATTTGTATGATATTGCTTTCAGGTTTGTTTTTGAGCGTCTTGGCAAAAGCCAAGCTGCGAATGATTTTCAGGTTTGATGTCCTCCTGTTTCGGAAGCCTTTGATGATCTTGGAAACACTATAAAGGCATTTCTTGCCATGCAGTTATTCTTTATTATTTTTTTTTTTTTTTCACCTGAAACTTTCTTAGCTAAAGAAAAACTTGATCTCCCAATTGCAGCAGTTTCTGTAAAAATTATGTTAGCTTCTGCTGTAGAAGTTATTCAGTTTTCTTGGTGATAATTTGCTTTCTGCCTTTTTCTCAGAGCTATGTTCTATCACCCAGCATTCTGCAATGATGAATATGCAACCTATCCTGATAAAAAGTCTCGTAGGTATAGTTGTATGTCCTTACTTTCTGAAAATGACTCCTTGCCAACCACTGACATCGGACCATTACTGAGCAACCATACAAGAGAAGGAACCTGTTCTCTTTTGCCTCCAATTTGTGCCATAGCTTCCAATATAATATTTAATTGTTAGATCTTCATTGTGGTTTAATTAGTATATTAATTAAGTATTGAATTCGTTGATTTTTTTAGGCAATTTTTTGGCAGTGTAACTTGTGGGCTTTTCACTTGTTGAAAGCGCAGGATCTTTTGTAGATGTCACAAGGAATGCTGAAACTAGTATTGAAATTGAGGTAGTGTAATGTTATTTTACCGTCTTTAATTCAATGTTTAACTCTCAATAATGGACTTCTTGACTGTAAAAATTACATGTGTTTGCAAGGTTGAAAGAAAACCATTTTGGAGCTCCCTGATGCTGTAGCAAAAAGTGTCAATGGTCACATTTACTTTTCAGTGGACCTTAATTAATGTTATGGAAAAGCATTTTTTTTCATTGAAAGCTTTTTTTTCTCTAATGTATTTTTGCATCCAGGCTTGTGCTGTTGTAACTTTGACGAATACATACATAATATTTCTCTGCTTTGGCTCAACATTGCATGCATAGTATAGTGTTGGAGTTTTTATTTCACCAAATTGTGAACAGATGATTAGATCGAGATGGTAATTGTGCAATACTATAGTATTTCCTTCCAGTTTTATGAGGGTTCAATCGTAAATATGCCGTATTGCTGTCCTTTAGAAGGATTAAAGGTGAGTCCAGTCCTTGTAACTTATGCATGCATAAGATTGGGTTAATTTTGTCAAATTGGGTTCATGATTCTTCAGTGGACTAGGTGTCTATGAGGAATTAAAACACCTAGGAGAGGAAACAAGTCATCAGCATTCAATTTCCAAATGATGAACCTGATAGGGTTTGACATGGTGTTAAAATTCTGGATAGAAGGTAATTTGGAGCCAGATGATAGTCTGTACAATGTTTCTGGATTAGGTTTACCAAAGACTCACTAAATATGTTGTTTGTTATTGAACTTGGGGCTCAAAAGATGCAGTCTCTGAAGGTAGTTAGCACTTTGATATTTATCTTAATCATGGCTGCTTTTTGTTTTCTAAAATTACATCTTAGTTTAGTGGTTTTTTAGTGATTGTCCTGTAGTAGCTATGTTGAAGTGCAAGCTTTTGATCCCTCTCAACTAGTGGTAAGGTTATTAATACACCTTTTTTTTGGTCTTCTTGACAAACTAATGTTCATCATGTTGAATTGTATGACATACTCTAATAGCTTGGCACATCAATGTTATATCTGTATTGCTTTAATTTTGCACAGTTTTTGTTCTACTATCATAAACCTTGAGATAGACTTGAAGTTTTTGTTGTTAGAACTTAGAAGAGTTATTTGAAGTATCTGTGATAGGAAGGAGTTGTCTCAATGATGATTATGGATAAGAATTGGTTGCTTTGCCTGAATATTGCATGCTAGTGTAGTGTTAAGAGTTTTCAGTGACACCTTTACTGTAAATAGATATTCAAATAAGTATGTCCTGCCGGTACAAATGTTTGTATGCTGTCCCATTGTTCTTTAGAAGGATTGTAGGTGAGTTTGGTCTATAGGCATGCATAAATCTCGGTTCAGGAGTGAAATTCGGTTCATGATTCTTCTGCAGAGTAGGCATGTGTGAAGAATATAAACACCTGGGGAGAGAATATAATCCATCATATGTGTAACAATTTAGTTTTCCTTATTTTTGTCATTTGATATTCTTAACATTACCATGTATTGTTCCTATTTCCTTGAAGCATCTGCCTTGTTTTATGTAGTAACTGATGTTGTGTCGTTCACGCAATTCCTCTTGCATTGTTGCTTTTCAACAAGCAATTAGAGACTTTGTGAATTATAGTTCAAGTCTTCCTAAAACAGTTCTTTTTTCTGGTTGATGTTTCTTTCTTTTCTTTTTTTCCCATGTTTTCCTTATTTATGTGATTTTTCATTGGATATTTTGGAATACGGGGAATTGGTTAGTTTTTACACAATGCTATACTAGCAATATTGATGTATTGCATACTGGATTTTTATTCTCTTAATCGTTTAAGTTCTTCTACTCTTTTTGATTGTGTTTATTTGGTTTGCTGATTGGATGCTTGACTATATGTGGATGTGGTAAGCATGAGATATGATTTGTGGAGCACAACTAGGAGAACCTGGTAACATTATATTGTGGCTGAGCCATGGGGAAGTGCAGACTTTCGGTACACCTTGAACAATTGTTGCACATCTGTTGTTATTTCCTCTGTTTGAACTTGTTGCCAATTTGATGTTTATATTGTTCTTGAGCCTTATGACAATTTCCTTCAACTTTGTCATTGCGAAAAGCAATAGTTGAGCCATTTGTATGATATTGCTTTCAGATTTGTTTTTGAGAGTCTTGGCAAAAGGGAAGCTGCGAATGATTTTCAAGTTTGATGCCCTCCTGTTTTGGAAGCCTTTGATGATCTTGGAAACGCTATAAAGGTATTTCTTGCCATGCAGTTATTCTTAATTTTATTTTATTTTTTTTCACTTGAAACTTTCTTAGCTGAAGTAAAACTTGATCTCCCGGTTGCAGCGAACAACATGTAAAAATTATGTTAGCTTCATTGTAAAAGTTATTCAATTTTCTTGGTGATAATTTGCTTTCGCCTTCTTCTTCGAGCTATGTTCTATCACCCAAAGATTCTGTAGTGATGAATATGCAACCTATCCTGATAAAAAGTCTCTTAGGTATAGTTGTATGTCCTTACGTTCCAAAAATGCCTCCTGGCCGACCACTAACATCGGACCATTACTAAGGAACCATACAAGAGAAGGAACCTGTTCTCTTTAGCCTCCAATTTGTGCCACAGTTTCCAATATAATATCTAATTTTTAGACCTTCATTATGGTTTAAGTAGTATATTTATTAAGTATTGGATTCATTGATTTTTTAGGGCAGTTTTTGGCAGTGGAATTTGTGAGCTTTTCACTGGTGGAAAGTGCAGGGTCTTTCGTAGATTTGACAAGGAATGCTGAAACTAGTATTGAAATTGAGGTAGTATAATGTTATTTTACTGTCTTTAATTCAATATTTAACTTTCAATAATGGACTTCTTGTGTAAAAATTACTGTGTTTGCAAGGTTGAAAGAAAACAATTTTGGAGCTCCCGGATGCTGTAGCAAAAAGTGCCAATAGTCGCATTTACTTTTCAACAGACGTTAATTAATGTTATGGAGGGGCATTTTTTTTCATCAAGGCTTTTTTTCTCTAATATTTTTTTTGCATCCAGGCTTGTGCTTTGACTTTGACGAATACATACATAATATTTTTCAGCTTTGGCTCCACATTGCATGCCTAGTGTAGTATTAGAGTCTTCACTGCACCAAATTGTTAGCAGATGCTCAGATCGAGACGATAATAGTGTAGTACTCAAGTATTTCCCTGCCCAGTTTTAGGGTTCAATTAGTGAATATGCTATACCGTTTTCCTTTAGAAGGGTTGTAGGTGAGTCCAGTCCTTATAACTTATGCATGCATAAGACTTGGTTAATTTTGTCAAACTTGGGTCCATGATTCTTCAATGGACGACTAGGTGTCTATGAGGAATTAAAATACCTAGGAGAGGAAACAAGTCATTAGCATTCAATTTCCAAATCATGAAACTGTTAGGGTTTGACATGGTGTTAAACTTCTGGATAGAATGTAATTCGGAGCCAGATGATATTCCGTACCATGTTTTTGGATTAGGTTTACCAAAAACTCACAAAACAGGTGTTTGTTATTGAACTTGGGGCTCAAAAAATGCAGTCTCTGAAAAGATGCAGCCTTTGAAGGTAGTTAGCACTCTGATATTTATCTTGCAAGCTTTTGATCCCACTCAACTAGTTGTAAGGTTATTAATATACCTTTTTTTTGGTCTTCTTGACAAACTAATGTTCATTATGTTGAATTGTATGACATACTCTAATAGCTTTGCACATCAATGTTATATATGTATTGGTTTAATTTTGCACAATTTTCGTTCTACTATCATAAACCTTGAGATAGACTTGAAGTCTTTGTTGTTAGAACTTAGAAGAGCTATTTGAAGCATCTGTGATAGGAAGGAGTTGTCTCAATGATGATTATGGATAAGAATTAGTTGCTTTGCCTGAATATTGCATGCTAGTGTAGTGTTAAAGTTTTCAGTGACACCTTTACTATAAACAGATATTCAAATAAGTAAGTCCTACCGGTACAAATGTTTGTATGCTGTCCCATTGTTCTTTAGAAGGATTGTAGGTGAGTTTGGTCTCTAGGCATGCATAAATCTAGGTTCAAGAGTGAAATTCGGTTCATGATTCTTCTATAGAGTAGGCATGTGTGAAGAATCTAAAGACCTGGGGAGAGAAAATAATCCATCATATGTGTAACAATTTAGTTTTCCTTATTTATGTCATGTGATATTCTTAACAATACCATGTACTATTCCTATTTCATTGACGCATCTACCTTGTTTTTTGTATTAACTGATGTTGTGTTGTTCATGCAATTCCTCTTGCATTGTTGCTTTTTAACAAGCAATTAAGGACTCTGTGAATTGTAGTTCAAGACTTCTTGAAGCAGTTGTTTCCTTTTTCTAGTTGATGTTTCTTTCTTTTCTTTTTTTTCCCCATGATTTCCTTATTTATGTGATTTTTTATAGGATATTTTGGAATACGAGGAGTTGGTTAGTTTTTACACTGTGCTATACTAGTAATATTGATGTATTGCATGCTGGATTTTTGTTCTCTTAATCGTTTAAATTCTTCTATTCTTTTTGATTGTGTTCATTTGATTTGCTGATTGGATGCTTGACCATATGTGGAGGTGGTAAGCATGAGATATGATTTGTGGAGTACAACTGGAAGAACCTGGTAACATTATATTGTGGTTGAGCCATGGGGAAGTGCAGACTTTTGGTACACCTTGAACACTTGTTGCATAGCTATTGTTATTGCCTCTGTTTGAACTTCTTGTCAATTTGATGTTTATATTGTTCTTGAGCCTTATGACAATTTCCTTTAACTTCATCGTTGTTAAAAGCAATAGTTGAGCCATTTGTATGATATTGCTTTCAGATTTGTTTTTGAGTCTTGGCAAAAGGAAAGCTGTGAATGATTTTCAGGTTTGATGTCCTCCTATTTCGAAAGCCTTTGATGATCTTGGAAGTGAAATAAAGGTATGTCTTGCCATGCAGTTATCCTTTATTATTTTTTTGTTTTCACTTGAAACTTTCTTAGCTGAAGTAAAATTTGATCTCCCAAAGTGCAGTTTAGTTTAAAAAATTATGTTAGCTTCTCTTGTAAAAGTTATTCAATTTTCTTGGTGATAATTTGCTTTTGCCTTCTTCTCGAAAGCTATGTTCTATCACCCAACATTCGCAATGATGAATATGCAACCTATCCTGATAAAAAGTCTCTTAGGTATAGTTGTATGTCCTTACGTTCCAAAAATGCCTCCTCGCCAACCACTAACATCGGACCATTACTAAGGAACCATACAAGAAAAGGAACCTATTCTCTTTAGCCTCCAATTTGTGCCACAATTTCCAATATAATATCTAATTGTTAGACCTTCATTGTGGTTTAATTAGCATATTTATTAAGTATTGGATTTGTTGATTTTTTAAGGCAGTTTTTGGCAGTGGAATTTGTAAGCTTACGCTGTATTCCAAAACATCCAATAAAAAATCACATAAATAAGGAAAACATGGGAAAAAAAGAAAAGAAAGAAATATCAACTAGAAAAAAGAAACAATAACTGTTTCAAAAAGTCTTGGACTATAATTCACAGAGTCTCTAATTGCTTGTTGAAAAGCAACAATGCAAGAGGAATTGCGTGAACGACATAACATCAGTTAATAAATAAAACAAGGCAGATGCTTTAAGGAAATAGGAACAGTACATGGTAATGTTAAGAATATCACATGACACAAATACGGAAAACTAAATTGTTACACATATGATGGATTATTTTCTCTCCATAGGTCTTTAGATTCTTCACACATGCCTACTATGCAGAAGAATCATGAACCGAATTTCAGTCCTAAACCCTAAACCCTAAACTGGAAGGAAATACTTTAGTATTGCACAGTTACCATCTGGATCTAAGCATCATTCACAATTTGGTGAAATAAAAACTCCAACACTATACTATGCATGCAATGTTGAGCCAAAGCAGAGAAATATTATGTTTGTATTCGTCAAAGTCACAACAGCACAAGCCTGGATGCAAAAATACATTAGAGAAAAAAAAGCTTTCAATGAAAGAAAAACGCTTTTCCATAACATTAATTAAGGTCCGCTGAAAAGTAAATGTGACCATTGACACTCTCTTTCTGACATCGGGGAGCTCCAAAATGGTTTTCTTTCAACCTTGCAAACACATGTAATTTTTACAGTCAAGAAGTCCATTATTAAGAGTTAAACATTGAATTAAAGACGGTAAAATAACATTACACTACCTCAATTTCAATACTAGTTTCAGCATTGCTTGTGACATCTACAAAAGATCCTGCGCTTTCAACAAGTGAAAAGCCCACAAGTTACACTTCCAAAAAATTGCCTTAAAAAATCAACGAATTCAATACTTAATTAATATACTAATTAAACCACAATGAAGATCTAACAATTAGATATTATATTGGAAGGTGTAGCATGATTGGAGGCAAAAGAGAGAGGTTCCTTCTCTTGTATGGTTGCTCAGTAATGGTCCGATGTTAGTGGTTGGCGAGGAGGCATTTTTGGAATGTAAGGACATACAACTATACCTGAGACTTTTTATCAGGATAGGTTGCATATTCATCATTGGAGCATGCTGGGCGATAGAACATAGCTATGAGAAAAAGGCGAAAGCAAATTATCACCAAGAAAAGTGAATAACTTCTCATGAACTAACATAATTTTTACTGACTCTGCAATTGGGAGATCAAGTTTTACTTGACTAAGAAAGTTTCAGGTGAAAAAAAATAAAATAAAATAAAGAATAACTGCATGACAAGAAATGCCTTCATAGCGTTTCCAAGATCATCAAAGGCTTCCGAAACAGGAGGACATCAAACCTGAAAATCATTCACAGCTTCCCTTTTACCAAGACTCTCAAAAACAAACCTGAAAGCAATATCATACAAATGGCTCAACTATTGCTTTTAGCAATGACAAAGTTGAAGGAAATTGTCATAAGGCTCAAGAGCAATATAAACATCAAACTGACAACAAGTTCAAACAGAGGCAATAACAATAGCTATGCAACAAGTGTTCAAGGTGTACCAAAAGTCTGCACTTCCCCATGGCTCAACCACATTATAATGTTACCAGGTTCTCCCAGTTGTACTCCACAAATCATATCTCATGCTTACCACCTCCACATATAGTCAAGCATCCAATCAAACAAACCAAATGAACACAATCAAAAAGAGTAGAAGAATTTAAACGATTAAGAGAATAAAAATCCAGTATGCAATACATCAATATTGCTAGTATAGCATTGTGCAAAAACTAACCAATTCCCCATATTCCAAAATATCCAATAAAAAATCACATAAATAAGGAAAACATGGGAAAAAAAGAAAAGAAAGAAACATCAACCAGAAAAAAAAAACAAAAACTGTTTCAAGAAGTCTTGAACTATAATTCACAGTGTCTTTAATTGCTTGTTGAAAAGCCCACAATGCAAGAGGAATTGCGTGAACAACACAACATCGGTTAATACATAAAACAAAGGCGATGCATCAAGGAAATAGGAACAGTACATGGTAATGTTAAGAATATCGCATGACATAAATAAGGAAAACTAAATTGTTATACTGACACATATGATGGATTATTTTACCTGCCTAGGTCTTTAGTTTTTTCACACATGCCTACTCTACAGAAGAATCATGGACTGAATTTGACTCCTGAATCCAGATTTATGCGTGCCTATAGACAAGGCTCACCTTCAATCCTCCTAAAGAACAATGGAACAGCATACATGCAGTTGTACCCTCACAAAGACCAGGCTCACCTTCAATCCTTCTAATGCACGATGGAACAGCCTGCATAGAGTTGTACCCTCACAAAACTGGCAGGACATAATTATTTGAGTACCTGTTTACAGTAAAAAAATCCACATTCGTTAATCAAATCAGTAACCAATGGAAGTGCAATAATTAATTTAAATCACAATGTTAATACTTGGATATATTTTAGGTGATAAATTGAAATGGGGAAATCATGACTTAGTCATGTCCATACACAAATGAATAATACACAACCATTATCACCATTTAGGATTTGAACCAGTGGTTACCCACGACACAGGCAATTCCAATTTTAACATGCTGAAAGTTGGTATAATCAAGCAATCAGAACAAAAACACAAATTATGACGTACCTCCACAGAAAACTTGGGTCACAAACTTTGATGAGCTAGTCAAATTGTGCAAAATAACCGTAGAAAAAGCAAATTATCAGATAAAATAGTAATAATAATGAAACACCAACCCACCAAATAAAACAACAAAAGACAAAATGAGAACCGAACCTGATAAGCGAAGGATCATGAGGTGAAGAGCAGAACAAGCGGAGAATCTATATAAAGATGATTAAAAACGATATTTAACTTCAATCACAAAGCTAATTAAATATATCAAGTGCATAAATTGCCTGTTCCTAAATCAAATTAAAGGCACAGAGACAAGAACAAAACACAGCAGACTTTACCCTAAACGATCAGTGTTTAATCAATGAGTCCGGATAATTTTTTCTTTGTAGCCACTGAACAGAGTAGCAGAGTCCCTTAAGAGTAAAATTTCACAATATCTAGATTCATCCAACAAAAAAGATAATAAAAACAACTGAAAAAAAATCAAAGATATAGTCTAACAAAATGATAGAATAATAAAAGTAGAAATACAGTGATAACAAATAAAAAGTAAACAGCAAAAGAAAAGAAGGAACAGTAACACCATCAATGGTACAAACCGATTTATAAAAGGAACTTCTCTCTAAGGCATCTCCACCTGTTAAGTGTTAACTCATTCCGCTATTTATGAACTTCACCACTTTAGTATCCCATAAATGTTGAAGGTGGCTGAGATCATCAAGAACTTCAACTTATACAAAGACGGTAAGAAAACATTGATTAGTGAAATCAATTTCGAATTTCGAATTCCCAAGAAATAAAAAAAAATTACAAGAGAGACGACAGCAATGCAGTTGACAGAGACGAGAGAGACTACAGCAATGCAGTTGAAAGAGACGAGAGAGACTACAGCCTGCGAACCGATAGAGGCTCCATTAATTATTTGTTAAGATGATTTCATGGAAATGATTGTTACCGTTTTGATTTTGAACAAAAATACAGTAATCCTTTGAATTTGATTTAACAAAGACCCATAAAATGTATAAATCACGTGTTTAGGTTAAAATAAAATTAAGAACACTACTAACGGTTGCTTTTTTAAATTGAAATTGAAAAATAGCAATAGCAATAGAAACTGGAATACGAATACAAATGGAATTTGGGATAAGAATAAGAACTAAGAATAGCAATAGAAACAGGAATAAGTATAGGAAGGGAACTGGAATAAGAGTAGCAATGGAAACTCGAACAGAAATAACAAAGGGAAGATAAATAGATATCGGAATAAAAATAAGTTTTGGAATACGAATAGAGACTAAGATGGAATAAAAATAAAAATGGAAATAGGAATAAAATAAGAACAATAATAGAAATGAAAATAGAAATAGAAACTGATATACAATTACAAATCGGAATAGAAATAGAAACAACAATAAAAACTGGAATATGAATAAAATCTGGGAAGGAAAGTAGAATAGGAAAAAAGGGGATATGGGAATAGGATTAGTGATGTCAATGAAAATGAGAATATAAATCTGCATAAGAGTAGGAATTGGAATAAAAATGAGAATCGAAAAAGGAATTAAAATTGAAATAAGAATGAGAATTAAAATATGAATATAAAATAAAATAAGAATCGGAATTGGAATTAGAATTAGAATCTAAATAATAAATAGAACAAGAACAATAATAGAAATAGAAATTTAAATTAAATTTATGAATTCAAAATTAAAATTGAGATTTCAATAATGAATTTGAAATCCACATTATCAGTCTTCCTAAAAATTATTAAAACCAACATTATAAATTCTAAATACACCTTTATGTTAGCCTTACAAAGATGCATACAAAGAGTGGCATACAAAGACAAATCCTACCCTTAATATTGGAGCTCGACCTCAAGTGCCCATCGTTGCTTCTCAGTAGTCTCCCATAGCTCGTCCCTTTCCCGCTCTGTTCGTAAGGCCCTCTCAGATGTCGTTTGCAGCGCCTGGTCTTTCTTGCTAGCCTCCTTGGTAAGTCTGGCCACGGTCCTCGGGAGCTCCTTTACCTTCTCACTACGCTTGTCCAGCTCGGCCTTCTGAAAGTCCACCGTGCAAAGGGCAGTATCCCTCTCAGACAAATGCTGGCTTGTCTGAACGATGGACAAGTCTCTGTCTGCTCAAGCGGCCTCTAGTTCTTGCTTAAGCCGCGTATTCTCCTCCCTCAACTCGACCAGTCCCTCGTGTAACAACTGCTTTATACTAAAATACTTATAGAAATACATATAATAAAATCCATGTACATTAGCAAAAGTATTTGGGCCTAAATTTTTCTTTTATTAAATATATACATTCTTTATACCAAGTACAGTATGCTATACAAAAGTCATCAAAAATGTGGTGGACAGTGTAGCTATTACTCCTCACTTGCCGAAGTCCATTCGACCGCGTCCTCACCTAGATCCTGTAAGACACACAGAAAACAACGGGGTGAGCACAAAAAGGCTCAATAAGTAAATCCTCTACTCGCCTATCCCAATAACTCTTTCTCTTAATTCTTTCCTTACATTACTCTTTCATTTTTCTGTTTGTTTCTCTTCTCACATTTCTTTTCTACTACTCTCCCATCGGATGTCACGGCCCCATCTTATAGGAGGCACGACCAGGAACTTATCCCACTCTTCGTAACTTTTACTCATTCTCTGTCGATTAGACTCGGTTATGCATGGATTCGAAACCCTTGGCCACGTGAGTACATATTCTCTCTCTCTCTCTTGAATGTCACGGCCCCATCTTACTGGAGGCATGGTCGAAACCTCTTGTTCCACTCTTCGTGACTGTCACGACCTTGTCTTATAGGAGGCACGACTGGACCCTAGTGTTCCACTCTTCATGACTTCTACTCCTCACTCACGGGTTTCCCATCGCACAATCTACTCTATTCTCTTCTTTAGCACTACTCTTTTTTTGTGCTCTAGTGCTCATTATCTCTATCTCTTTACTTTTAAAGCAGCTTATACTCAAAATTCTCTACTCTTTCTCAAGCTACTTCTCAAAGGCACAACTAATGCATTTGTTATGCTCATGCTCATTAATGCACTCATGAAATGCCAATGTTGCAATAATTAAGGTTCTCTATTCTCACTGATGCTTCTGTTAAGCATTTCATCAAACAACTCATGTGCATGCGAAAACTCTACTTTATCTGTAACTCTACTCTTTTCTTTAACTATCCAAAATGGGAGAAAACTCCTTCATATAGCCATAATTCCTGTCAAGGAAAACACTCTCAAAAAGGTTTACACAAACCTCTCCAACTTCAACTCAACTTCACTTTCTCTTCACACATCAAAATACTTTTCATCATTTACATATATCCAACCAATCATCAATTATCTACTCATCTCATCTCAATTCTCAACAAGCATAATACATAAATGCATAAAGAAAATCTCTACTCAAAGATTTCTTTGATTTACTTATCTTGTGGTGGAGTGATTCCACTAGCACTTCTCTTTTCCTTTGGTAGATGGTCTTTTCTCTACAACTTCAAACAACATACTATAAGACTTCAACACATCTATAGATAAATTTCACATCTAAAGCAAGAATCCTTACCTTAGGATGCTTTAGATTAATTCTCTAGCAAAACTACTCAAAAAGCCCTCTAAAAACCTTAAAAGATTGAGTGAAAAGTTGAGAGAAATGGTGAAAGGGTATGGCGGTGGAAGAAGAATGAATGAAGGGTTTACCCAGCTTAATCCCTTTTAGCTCATAATTTACACATGCATT
Source organism: Pistacia integerrima (assembly GCA_026225825.1). Taxonomy (NCBI): domain Eukaryota; kingdom Viridiplantae; phylum Streptophyta; class Magnoliopsida; order Sapindales; family Anacardiaceae; genus Pistacia; species Pistacia integerrima. The sequence goes on along the minus strand of CM047745.1, from coordinate 2,017,562 downwards.
CCCATTTTGCCCTTGCTCTATCTTGAAAATTCCAATTTTGTCCTTTAATTCCTTGCACTCACACCCCCAACTCTAACACATCTCCATGAAATTTTCTTGCATTTCACTCCCCACTTTTCCTGCTAATTAGGGGTAGAATGGTCACTTTGCCCCCATGGAAAATTCTCTAGAAACTTCACCCAATTTTTAGCCGGCTCTTCGCTGCGGCGAAGCTTCTTTCTTCGCCCGAGCGAAGAAATACAAGGGCTACGTCGCCGCGGCGACAATCCTTCTTCGTCTCGACGAAGTCTGCACTTCCAAAATTCTGCAAGACGTCACCAAATTCAGGGTAAACACTCAACCAAACCAACACATAATTCCAACCAAGGGCCAACCAACCAAAAATAACAACATACAAACTCAATTGAGAGCAAAACAATAAACATTATTCAAACAATGCAACATAAATTAGCTATGTACCTCAAGTGGGGCGTTACAATTCTCCCCTGCTTAAAAGAATTTCATCCCTGAAATTCACACGAACAACTCCGGGTAACGATTTTGCATATCTTGCTCTACCTCCCATGTGGCCTCTTCTACCTTGTGATTCCTCCAAAAGACCTTCAGTAATGGAATACTCTTATTTCGAAGCTCTTTAATCCTTTGGTCTAAGATCTGTACTAGACATTCCTCATACTCAAGGTTTTCTTTTAAGTCAACATCCTGTATACTCAGTATATGGGAGGGATCGCTTACATACTTGTGCAGCATCGAAACATGGAAAACATCATGCACCTTAACCATGCTTGGGTTTTGATACCAGCATGTCCAGTCCAATTTTAACAAATTTTCTCAAAACCTAGACCAATTTTTAGCTCAGTACACTATGCCCATAAGTAAGATTCCTGAGTACACATTCAATAATGGGCTCAAATAAACAAGTGCTTCTTTCCCCACTTACCGGCCCATAGATACAAGGTTCACTCTTGAATCTTGATCACAATCAGCCAAATATTGAGATTCAGATTGATAAATTGAACCCAAAATAAATAAATTACATACTATGCTAACTTTGCCGATTCATAATTTGCATATGGCAATAAATCACATTGCAAAATTATATCACTGCGTTATAAGTTTATCTTTCAATGTTGCAAATCTATCATTTTATTATCGACATTGAACAGTAGATTATCATATATACATACAAATTATATTTATGTTTGTAGATTGCTTGGGAGGATACACAAAGGCCAGCAAAGAGATGTCTCAAGTGCGAAAGAGAAATGAGCAATATTTATATAACATTACTTTGGGAAAAGAACCTCTACATTGCCTTGATAAGATATGTTCACATTTCTCATCTAAGCTCAATGTTTCTAAGGTGTTGAACTTAAAAGAGAAATGAGCAATATTTATATAACATTAATTTGGGAGAAGGGGATATGTTCGAGTAACATTGCTATTCATCTGGGCCATATTGAATGCCTTCCAATCATAATCTAAAGTTTCATATGAGAGTAACATTACCTCTATGTTGTACAACAACCTAAAATAGAGAGAATTAATAAAGAGTTTCTTATGGTGAGAATTACTATTAAGAAATTTATATTATGTTTAATTTTTTGTTTGTAGTATGCTTGGGTTGGTACGAGAAGAAAATATGAAGGTTAGAAGAGATTCTAATACTGGTGGTCAAGTATTTATTCACAATTTCGCATTTTCTTTATTTATTATTTTTGGGTAATACCGTAATACCATTATCTCTTTAATTTTCATAATGTCTATTTATATTTTTAAAATTTTGAACATTTAGATTGTCTGGCACGGTAACCTGACTGAGCTGGTACAAGGTCATGCTACATTTCTAGTCTAATTCTTGGATACATTTTTCCTATGCCGTTGAACTTGCAAGAGCCTTGGCCAACACTAAAGGAGATCATCGTGTGGATCTCTTGACAAGGCAAATTGCCTTACCATTGAGATGTTGTCTTGCCCTGTTGACGATAGTGGCAGTTGCGGAGCCTATATCATTCGCATCCCCTGTGGTGCTCGCAATAAGTAATAATCTTGGCCTGATCCAAGCTTTTACTTTGAATATTTTTGGAAGAATTGCTTTAATGTTTGTGTTACAGGTATATAGCAAAAGGGTCACTTTGGCAACACATACCTGAATTTGTTGATGGTGCAATAAACCACATTGTTAACATGGCAAGGGCTCTAGGTGAACAAGTGAATGGAGGAAAGCCAACATGGCCCCATGTGATCCATGGCCACTACACTGATCCAGGAAAGGTGGTAGCTCACGTCTCTAGCGCCTTGAACATGCCAATGGTGCTGACAGGGCACTCATTGGGGCATAACAAGTTTGAACAATTGCTTGAGCGAGGGAGGCTACATGAGGACATAAATGCAACACACAAGATAATGAAGAGGATTGAAGCTAAAGAGATGGGGCTGGATGCTACTGAAATGGTGGTGACTAGCACTAGACAAGGATGGTGGTATGTTTAACCTCCAACTTAACTAACATAAGAATGTCCTAAATTTTTTTATGTATGGAGAATGACCTTGATCCGCACTTTGCTCGTAATTCCTTTGCTGATCACTTTTGTTGCATCAGGTTATACCACCAGGGATGGACTTCAGCTATGTAAGAGCACAAGATTCATTGGAAGGTGATGCTAATCTCAAATCATTGCTTACCTCTGATAGAAATAACAGAAGGCATCTACCTCTAATATGGTCCAAGGTCAATCATTCTCTCTTCTCAAACTTGAATCTTCATTACTAAACTTGATGCATCGAAGTGATTCCGATTCGTAGATGTGTTTTAATACCATCTATTTGTTTAATATGATTTTCCTTTGTAGATAATGAGATTTTTCACAAATCCTCACAAGCCAACTATACTTGCACTATCTCGTCCTGATCCTAAGACAAATGTCACCACATTGCTAAAGGCTTATGGGGAGTGCCGGCCCCTCCAAGAGCCAGCCAACATGGTAAAAATTGTGTTTCACTTCAATGACTTATCATATAAATAGGGCTCTGACAGAATTGGTAAACTTCAAGCTAATTTACTGAGGGATTAATATTGCCGACACTAATACAAGGAACTAGAGATGATATTGAAGAGATGTCTAATAGCAGTTCAGCTGTTCTTACCACTGTTCTAAAGATCATCAACAAGTACGACTTGTACGATCATGTGGCTTATCCAAAGCATCATAAGCAATCCGAAGTTCTTGAAATTTATCGTTTTGCTGCGAAAACAAAGGTTAATTGTTCATCATTTTATCCAATGCTCTACAAAAACACGAAATCCGTGTTGCCTGGTTGGTTAGAATTTTACTAGTCATTGCATCAAAAGGACACCTACAACTACCTTTGGTACTTAAGAAATGATGATCAAATATATAAGAAAACACTCATCAACAGCGTACTTTAGGCTCGTTATGTTTGTATTGCCGAATCAATCTATGCAACTCCATATTTTCAAAACATATTAGCTTAGATTAATGTCTGGAAGTTGACATACTTTAACTCTTTCCTCTTTCTTGCAATGATAAATTTGCTAACAGTACTTCTATGACGGCTTTGTCTCTTGAAGGGAGATTTCATCAATCCAGCTCTTGTGGAACCGTTCGGTCTCACACTCATCGAGGTATCTCTATGTTCCATTCTAAAATGTTGTATTGACTGAATCCTTCAATTCTTAGTAACACTCTGAATCTTATAAAAGGAGCACTTGATAGACGAGAAAAAATTCTAAAGCATTATAAACATTTAAGCCTAAATATATCAAAAAAAATCTTGATATATTTCACTTATATCTTGCAGGCAGTTGCCTATGGTTTTCCTATTGTTGCCACAGAGAACGGGGGACCTATGGACATTGTGAAGGTTCCAAATTTCTCATCCTTCATAAAAAGTTGTGGTGGAAGAAATGCATGCCTAGACTAAAATTATGCAGAATTAAAAAAATACCTCATTGTACAACACTCTAAACTATGAAATTATGACAGAAATAGCTTTGATAGGAAATTTTGGCCACCTAATGAATTAATGATAGTATCACCTTATGACTCAGGCTGATAGTAACAGAGGACTCTGTTTTACCAAGTGCTTAACAATGGTCTCCTAATTGACCTGCATGATCAGAGAGGCATGTGATTTCCTCCCTAAAGCTAGTCTTGACAAAAAACATGTGGTCTGATTGTCTAAAAAATAGACTCAAGAATATCCACCACTTTTCATGGATAGAACACTGTCGTAACTACCTCTCACATGTAGAACAGTGTAGGAACCGTCACCCCACCACATGTCTTGAGATCATGAAAGTTCCTGAAGAACCAATGAGTGACTCTAAAGGATGTGGAAGATCTTTCTTTAAAGTTCTCCATAGAAGGAGACTTCAAGCTTAATGGGGAGCTTGATGCAGCAACACGACAGAAAAAACTCATTAAAACCAACACCCAGAAGGCTTCCTTAAATGGCAGGGCCAAATGTCACTCACACTCCTAGTAGAAGGCAGATGATATTTGTAATAGATGTCGATTGCTATGACAGCAACGGCAATATCACAGAGAAGTTACAAAAAGCAATCCAGAATGTGATGAAAGCAGCAGGATTAAGTATAGGCTTGGCAAAAGTAGGCTTCATATTGGTTGTTAGAATATGAACACTTTTTGTTAATTGATGAAGAAAATGCAATCAAGAAGGAAAGGCAAGTAAGAAGAAAAGGCAATCAAGAAGGAAAGGCAAGTAAGAAGAAAAGGCAAACAAGAAGAAAAGGAATTTAAGTTTTAGGCAAATTTCTAGTTTAGGAATTTGTAATTGAAGAATATTTGTTTTCCTTTTACTTTGAGTTTTACTAGAAAAGAAGAATTGGTTTAGGACTTTATTTAAGTTAAAATAGGAGAATAATTTAAATTAGAAGAGTTCTATTAGGAATAGGAATATGAATCCTAGTAGAATAAGAATGTTTTATTTTACCTATAAATAAGTGAGTTAGAACCAATTCAAGGTTATGAGAGAGGAAAGTAAAGAAAGAGAAAATGTGAGGATACAAGAGATTTTGATGTAAGGGTACTACGTGTATCGAGTAAATATCAAAGGATATTAAACACTATAGGAACAGGATGTCTGCCTAAGTAAAGGTACTAGGTTGATGGTGTGATGAAACATTTGTATCATATTCTTATTATTATAGTGAAAACCCTCTCATTCGTGGATGTAGGCGAGTTATGCCGAACCACGTAAAATATCGTGTGCCTATTTTATGTTGTTATTGTTGTTTCTTATTTTTATGTTTTACTCCTCCAATTGTAACATGGTATCAGAGCTTATTTTCTTAAGGGACCTACGGGAGAAAAGGCCTAAGGAAGATGAAGCAAAAATTGCAGGGTGATGGTCTACAAGAATGTCAGCGATAGGATTGACGAGAGAAAGCCATCGAGACTCCAACCAAAGGTGGAGGTGAAACTTGGGGCCTATCAAAGCCAAACTATCCTCGTCCCGACTCATGCCAAGCACCTCAAAGGAGAGGTCGACAGGATGACCATGATGACAAAGGTGTCATCGAATTTGGGTAGGAAAGAGTGTCACGTCGAGCGCCCGAAGCAGAAGAAGGTAGGTAGGGTGGTCAACTCCAAAATTCTCACATTGGGCAGGAAAGAGGTTCTTGAGAAGATGAACCTGAGGAAGAAAAGGAGAGACTCTAACATGGGTTGGAGAGAAGAAGCCAACACTAAGGATGGTAGGCTGAAGAAGAAAAAGCCAACACTAAGGGTGGAAGGCTAAAGTTGTAGAAGAAAAGAGGAGTAAGAGAATGAAGAACAAGCTGAGAAGATGAATTACCAAAAAGGTTCAAGGAGGAGTGTTGGAATGTGAACACTTTTTGGTAATTCATGAAGAAAAGGCAATCAAGAAGGAAAGGCAAGTAAGAAGAAAAGCAAACAAGAAGAAAAGGAATTTAAGTTTTAAGCAAATTTCTAGTTTAGGAATTTGTAATTGAAGAATATTTGTTTTCCTTTTACTTTGAGTTTTACTAGAAAAAAAGAATTGATTTAGGACTTTATTTAAGTTAAAATAGGAGAATAATTTAAATTAGAAGAGTTCTATTAGGAATAGGAATATAAATCCTAGTAGAATAAGAATGTCTTATTTTACCTATAAATAAGTGAGTTAGAACCAATTCAAGGTTATGAGAGAGGAAAGGAAAGAAAGAGAGAATGTGAGGATACAAGGGATTTTGATGTAAGGGTACTACGTGTATCGAGTAAATATCAAAGGGTATTAAACACCATAGGAACGGGATGTCTGCCTAAGTAAAGGTACTAGGTTGATGGTGTGATGAAACATTTGTATCGTATTCATATTATTATAGTGAAAACCCTCTTATCCGTGGATGTAGACGAGTTATGCCGAACCACGTAAAATATCGTGTGCCTATTTTATGTTGTTATTGTTGTTCCTTATTTTTATGTTTTACTCCTCCGATTTTCAACATAGTATCAGAACAGATTTAGATTCTTAACATGGTATCAGGGCAATTGGTTGTATTACTGTACGATTCTTAACATTGGTAACCGATTCGAGTTTACGGGGAGACAAGAAGCAATCAAAAGTGCCTTGAATAAATATAGAAGATTTTGATGCTATAATATGCAACGGTGGAAGTGAACTATATTACCTGTGGAGAGATACGGTGGCTGATTTGGACTACGAAGCCCATATAGAATACAAATGGCCTAGTGAGAATGAAAGATCAATAGTGATTAGGCTTGCAAGGACAGAACATGGAGCTCGGGAGGGTTGATGACATTGCGAGAACGTGGATGCGTGCGGTTCGGATGCTAGTCTTGCGACAAAAAAACTAGGAGCCAATGTAAGATTTTTATGACAATGTTCAAAAATACTGATATAAATTGCAGGTAATACCTTAACAGATGCATTTTTGGTAACAAAACCGAGGACGAATTTAACATACAAATGGCATACTCGAAGAGTAGTAGATGACCTTTGCCGAAGGTGCGGATGAGAGGATTCGATGCAACCTTGTCTACACACATGCGGCATCAAGGTTAAACGTGGTACCCTTATTTGTATCAAGAAAACAAGCTCTAAGGTTTGACTTCTTTTCATTGCATATCATAATATTGTACAGAATCATCAAATAAGACCAAGATCAATCAGTTGTAGTAAAGTGAAAATTGAAATCTCCAATACGTTTGTGTTGCTACCATGTTACGTGCGGTATCTATCAATTAGGTGGGGAATTGATCTTTCAAAAAGCATAGTGTTTGTGTGAGATAGAGGAGACACAGACTATGAAAAGCTCATTTGGTGGCCTCCAAAAGACCCCCTGTAATTGTAAGAGGCAACTATGGGTATAGCGGTGAGAAACTTCTTCATGGTGAAGAGAGTTCTAAAACAGAAGATTGATTCCCACAAGACGACCCGGGAAACATTGCCATGTGGAGGGAAGTTATGAAGCCCACAATATCTTTGCGACTCAGAAGGTTCTTGAGATCAAGTGATTATGATCTTTACTATATTTTCCTTTAAGTGTTTATATTCTCATCGTTAATGCAAAAGCACGGATATAAATACTATACATACAAGAATATATATCTTAACTTATGAGATATTTCAATTGTACAAGTACAACAAAATACTAAATATAGAATAATGTGGAATGTAAATTTGTATACATGGCATAATTTCCTTATTAAAATCTTAAAAACAATCTAAAATAACATTTCGGAAATACTCTATAAGCAAAAGATGCCATAATTGTAAAATGCTACTCAAAACAATTGAACTAGATCCAAGCTAACAACTAAAGTCATTTATCATATAATCCCTTCGCAGTATAAGTTCTAAGGATCAATTCCTAGTTTTGTTTCGCATTTGATTACTTGTCAACTACGAATTTGTTTCTTGACCTTTTGAGTTGTCTAAGTTTCATTGCTATTATACTTTTCTAAAATTAAAGATTCACTTCCACCTTGTATTCCTCTCCATGAATCACATTTCGGCACATAGGAAAGTCCCTATGCAAGCGGCATCAATTAGAATATGATAGTTTGATATAGAAAAAAGTAATCACACGTTTACTCGGAAGTACTTTTAGCAAATGGAAGGCAAAAACTTTCCCAACCGTAATTGAGTTTGACAACCATGAGCAACAAAACCCCTTGTATTAAGGGTTTCATTTTAGCCACCAATTGAGGACCTTTTCTTTTTAAACCTTGCTTTGGTGAAAAACCAAAGGCCATTTCAGGTTTTAGTTTTAGCGGTGGGATTTTTTCGGGTCATCTTCTTCCCTTTAGTCAACCTCGGGATTGTAGAGGCTTCGGGTATTTTTCTAGCCGCATTTCTCGATATGATTTCCCCGTTGTTGCTCCTATCACGATGATGAGATTAGGATTGCTTTATTCTGTCCCTAGGATGATAAAGCCCAGGGCAGATGGATTCACATCTTTGTTTTTTAAGCGGGCATGGGATATTATTGGTGCATTTATTTGAGATACGATGAGACATTTTTGCTACTAATGAAATGCCAAGATGTGTTAATGCCAGCGGGATTGCTTTGGTTCCCTAAGGTGGAGAGCAGAGTCGTATGCGGACTTTAGGCCGATATCTTGTTGTAACGTACTTTACAAGTGCATTTCTAAGGTGATTGTGAATCAGTTTAAAGTAGTCCTTACGGATATTATTGGGGTTTCCCAGTCAGCTTTTGTCCGGGTCGAAGGATTTCTAATAATATTCTGCTGACTCAGGAGCTTTTGCGAAATTATCATCTTGGGGGTACTTCACCTCGATGTGCCCTTAAAGTTGATATTCAGAAAACTTTTGATACTGTGAGTTGGGATTTCATCGTTTTGGGATTGTGTACTGTGTGGTTTCTTGAGCGTATGGTGAGGTGGATCATGACATGTATCTATACACTGTATTTCTCTGTTGCCCTGAATGGAGAGCTTCACAATTTTTTTAGGTCCTCCCGGGGTGTTCGGCAGGGGGACCTTCTTTCTCCTTACCTTTTTGTGTTGGCTATGGAGGGGTTAGCTGGTATTTTTCGGGAAACCTCTCATAGCCCTGGTTTTCATTATCATTGGAGATGTAGGCGGGCAGCTATTACTCATTTGTGTTTTGCGGATGATTTGATGGTGTTTTGTAGAGTAGATGCTTCCTCTGTTAGCTTGATCAAATCGGCCTTGGAGTTATTTTGCTAAGGTTTTTGGATTAGTGACTAATGCAGAGAAGAGCCAATTGTTTCTTTTTGGAGTTACAGATGAGGAGCAGATTGGGTTACAATCTATCATGGGTTTCCAATTGGGCCAGTTACCGGTAAGATATCTAGGGGTTTCTCTAATCTCTACCCGCCTTTGACATTCTGATTGTAGGCCTCTGTTGGAGCGAATTCTCTCTCGGATTAGGCATCTTTGACCTATGTAGGCCGACTACAGTTGATAAAGTCGATACTTTTCTCCATACAGGTTTATTGGTCCTCCCAGCTGCAGTTAGACGGATTGAGAATATTTTGGCCTCGTTTCTTTGGAAGGGTACTTCTTTGTCCCCTTCTGGTGCTAAGGTTGCATGGTCTTCTGTTTGCTATCTATTGACGGAGGGCGGCATGGAGATTAAGAGGATCCAAGATTGGAATAGGGCGGCTATTCTTAAACACGTTTGGAGACTACTTATTGATAGATCTTCTATATGGTCTTCTTGGGCCTGTTTGGTTCTCCTCCGTGGTCGGTCCTTTTGGCATATCCGAGTTACTTCTGGGGCTTCATGGGCTTCATGGGCTTGGAGGAAGATTTTGCTCAACAGGGTTTGGTGCCGGGGTCTTATTGTGACTTGTATTGGAGATGGTAGGGACACCATGTTATGGCGAGATCACGGCAGCATGAGGGTCCCTGCGTGTGACTTGCTCCCTTTTAGAACCTTGACTTCCACTGGTTTGCCATGGGATGCTCGGGTTTGAGACATTATTCAGGATGGTTTGTGGGACTTTCCTTGGGCGGTCTGAGACCGCCCGGCATATCAGGGACTCTATTACAGTGCAACCTTCAGCAAGTCATCCTGACCATCTTGTGTGGAAGGGCCATCCATCTGGACGTTTCTCTATTGATTCAGCCTGGAATGTGTTGCGAGACAAATGGGATGTGAACTCGATTCATCATCTCTTGTGGTTTCCCAGGCATATTCCACGTCACTCTTTCATTCTCTGGCTCGGCTTCTCTTGGTGGCTTCACACCATGGACGGCTCGGCTCTCGTGGTGTCATTCGTCCTCCCGAGGTGTGTTTTGTGCAGATCAGCTACAGAGACCCATGACCATTTGTTTTTCATCTGTGACTTTTCTAGTTATGTTTGGCGGGAGGTCACTACCAGGACGCTCTTTACATGGCCTACTCTCTCCTGGCTCCCTCTGCTCCAATGGGCTAGCTTGCATCTTCGACGAAAAGGTGACTTCAACCACCTTCTTTCCCGGTTGGTCCTTTCAACCCTTACGGTTTATTTCCTATGGTTTGAGCGGAATAATCGCGTGTTTAATCCAAACTTGTAGCTCTCGTGATATTGTCTTAGCTATTTGTGATCTAGTTCGGGCCAAGATTTTGGGTCTAGCACCTACGTATGAGATCTCGACTCAACTCCGTGTGATATGGCATCTTCCTGATTAGCTTTGTAAGGAGCCTGCGTGCTCTTTTGTGCCGGTTTGTGGCTTTATGTTTGTGGTGAGCCTGCGTGCTCTTTTATGCCGGTTTGTGTCTTTGATATTTATGGCATCTTCTTGCTTTGTGGGGAGCCTGTGTGCTCTCTTTATGCTGTTCATGACTTTGTGGGTTTTCCCACGGGTTCTTGACTGAGAGTTATTAGTCATCCTCTTGGGGTATGCCCCTCGTATCAGTACATTTTTGGTCTTTTATACATACTTACTGTAACACCTGCTTTCTACTACTATTCATATAATGCATACTATGCAAATTATAGATATACATAGCGTATGGAAGATAGTGGGCTCAAACTTTTCTTTACTCATAAAATATAATTCTTTACATATACAAAATACTATGTATTAAAAACTTTCTCCTTAATACAAAATATCATAAGTGGTGAATGAGTGCCAATACTCTGCTTCTCGATGTCCATCGACCATTTGCTCCTAATTCTTGCAAAACAAGGAAGAACAGTGGGGTGAGCACAACAATGCTCAGTAAGTAAATCCTCTACTACCTATCCCCACAACTCACTCTTTGGTTCTTTCCTTGCTCTACAGTTCTTCTATTTCTAATTCTCACTGTTTTTCTCTTTCTTGCTAATACTTTTATTCTCCTTTAACTCTGTTCTACTCTTTTTTTATTCTTTCTTTCTCTCTGTTCTCATTCTCTTTTCTCCTTTTCTTATTCTTACTCACCATGAAGGAAACTCATGGTTCTCTCTTATTCTCATCATATTCACCATGAAGGAAAATCATGGTTCTCTCTCTTATTCTCATTATACTCTCACTAACCATGGAAGAACTCATGGTGCATGCATGTATGAGATGTACATGCAATTAATGCAAAAAAGAAGCGCATGTTTCTTTCTTCTACTCTCTATTCTTACTAACTCAAACTCTCTCATTCTTTCTCATACTCTCTCTCTTTCTATCTCATTCTTTCTCAAGCTTTCTCAAGCTTTTTCAAGCTTTCTCATTCTTTCTCATTCTCTTTATTATCTCATTCTCATTTCTTATAATTCATTTCTACTAACTTGCCCTTTGAATGTCACAGCCCCATCTTACCGGAGGCACAGTAGAGACTTGTCATCTTATGTGACTTCTGCTGATTCTCTTCTGTCTCTCTTTCTCATAACTCTTTTCTTTTGTTAACTTTACATTTGTAGGTCACGACCTCATCTTATTAGGAGGCACGGCTGGGTACTCATCCCACTCTTCGTAACCCTACTCATTGTCTCTCTTTATTCTTTCTCATGTTTGCTCAGTTTTCTCATTCTTACTCATTTGAATGTCACGGCCTCATCACCGGTAGGAGGCACGGTTGGCGCTCCACCACTCGTGACTTTTACTCATTTCTTTACCGATCGGACTTGGTTATGCATGGATTCGGAACCCTTGGCCATGTGAGTGTATATTCTTTCTCTCTATCTCTCGAATGTCGGCCCGGCCCCTTCTTGCAGGGGCACGGATGGAGGGATCACAAAGCACCCACTCTCGTGAGCAGTACGGCCCCATCTTCATGGGAGACATGGCTGGGGATCACAAAGCACCCACTCTCGTGATTTTACTCATCACTCACGGGTTCCCCATCGCACAACCTACTCTATTCTTTTCTTTTGTTTTTCTCTTTACTTTTAGAGTAGTTCATTCACAAAGTTCCCTACTCTTTCTCAAGCTATACTCTTAGCGTATTTTATTCTCAAAGTTTTCCACTCTATCTCAAGCTATTACTCATAATGTAGCTCATACTCAACATTCTCTACTCTTTCTCAAGCTACTTCTCAATGCACAATTAATGCATATGGATGGTTCATGCTCATTAATGCACTTATGAAATGCCAAATACCATATTACATCAAAATAGTCATTCTATGCAGGTCACACTCAAGAAGCCATAACTTGAGTTATACACCTCGGATTGCTATGGTTTTGGTCTCTTTTTAAAGCTTCGAGACAGGGCTACAACTTTTATGTTTTGGTCTAAACCCAGTTAAATTCGTAAGATGCCCAAAAATCACTTAGAAAGTCACGACTATGACAGGGCAGTTTGGTAACCAGTTTTCACTTAGGCATTTTATCAAACAACTCATGTGCATACCAAAGCTCTACTTATCTATAAATCTACTCTTCTCTTTAACCATCCAAAATGGGAGGAAAACTCCCTCATATAGTCATAATTCCTGCCAAAGAAAACACTCCCAAAAATATTCATACAAAACTCCTCCAACTTCAACTCAATTTCAATCTCTCTTCACACATCAAACACTTCTCATAATTAAAGTATATCCAACAACACTAGAATCAATTCTCATCTCAACTCAATTTCTCAGCAAGCATAACATACTCATGCATATATAAATCTCTACTAAATCTCTGCTCAAAAGATTTCTCAAATCTCAACTTGGTTGGATTTACTTACCTTGTGCTTGAGTAGTCTCTCCTAAGCTCTCTACTCTTGTTGGATTCCAATCTTCTCTTAACCCTAATCATAAGCTTCATAAGAACTCAACCTTTACACAAATAAATCATAGATAAAGAGCTTGAATCCTTACCTTTTGATGCCTTGAATCAAAACCCTATGAAAATCTACTCAAAAGCCCTCAAATTCCTTGGAGAAGTGAATGAAAATTTGAGAGAAAAAAGGAGGAGGAGTGTGGGGGGTGGAATGAACGAAAATAAGGGTTTCAAACCCTTAATACTTTAATTTATAACCACACTTTCCCATTTTGCCCTTGTAATTTTGCTAAAATTCCAACTATGTCCCTTAGTCAATTACCATAATGCCCTCATTTTTATTGCATTCTCCATGAAATTTTATCTCTTTTCACTCCCCACAATTTCAACTAATTTTGAGTGAAAAGACCATTTTACCCTTAATGCAAGTTTAAGGGATTTTCTTCACATTTTTCTCAAAATAACTTCAACAAAATTCAACTAAGGGCCAACCAACCAATATTAACAATATACAAGCTCAATTGAGAATAAATCAATAAACATTCAAGCAATGCAACAATAATTTAACTACGTACCTCAAGTGGGGCGTTACACTTACCTTATCCAAAAAAAAAAGTTTAGGGTTTAGGGTTTAGGTATTTGTGATCTAGTTTGGGCCAAGATTTTAGGTCTAGAACCTAAGTACGAGATCTCAACTCAGCTCCGTGTGATATGGCATCTTCCTGATTAGCTTTGTAAGGAGCTTGCGTGCTTTTTTGTGCTGGTTTGTGGCTTTGCGTTTTTGGTGAGCCTGCATGCTCTTTTATGCCGGTTTGTGGCTTTGTTATTTGTGCATCTTCTTGCTTTATGGGGAGCCTGCGTGCTCTCTTTATGCTGTTTGTGACTTTGTGGGTTTTCCCACGGGTTCTTGACTGAGAGTTATCAGTCATCCTTTTGGGGTATGCCCCTTGTATTTGTACATTTTTGGTCTTTTATACATACTTACCTTATCCAAAAAAAAAGTTTAGAGTTTAGGGTTTAGGGTTTAGGAAGCTTTCGGGGATTCGGGGAAATCTTTATGGATTGGTGATTTAGAGCCATGCATGGATGACAAGTATTTGTTATCCGTTTTCTCAAAGGTGGCGATTCAAGGAGCCAAGGTTTTTCATCACAAAAACTCTTCCTTTGGTTTTCTTGAGTTTGAATCTAATGATATTGCAGGTATGACATTGCAATCTTTTCATGGCTTAAAAATGATGAAGTCCACGAAGCTTTTCAAGCTTAATTGGGTGTCTTCTGGGGCTCGTGTACAAAAGCCAGTCCCTAAGCCAATTGTAGAGAAGAAAAGTATGGGTAAGAGCACCTCAGGAGTGTCCTCCTCTTGGGCGGATAAGGTTAGAGTGGCAGAGGTCGGGTCCTATTTCACCCTTGAAGCTGTGGACCTTGATATTAAGGATGACATCTTACTTATACCGGATGATGTTATTGATGACAATGATGTTGAATGGCTTCGCTGCATTGTGGGTTATTTCCCGGGGTACTCTATGCCTTTTCATGTTGTTCGCTCAATTGCTTTCCGTGCATGGGAAGCTACGGGGTTGGAAGATGTTATGTCCACAGGCACTAGTTTCTACATGTTCAGATTTAAGGATGAGGATGCGGTGCATTCGATCCTTGAGAAAGGGCCGTGGATGTTTGGGGGTAAGTCTATTATTTTGCAACAATGGCATGCTCAGTTTATTTTTGATAAAAGCCGCATCTTTAAGGTTCTGGTATGGGCTCATTTGCATGGGTTGCCTTATCCTTTGTGGTCCCACAAAGGACTCTGCATGGTTTCCTCTATGTTGGGTCGACCGTTGTCTAGTGATAAGACAACATCAGAGCGGACCCGTTTGGATTATGCTCGGGTATGTGTTGAGCTAGATGCAGCAAAGCCTCTGAGACGTCATTTTGAATTTCAGTGCCGATTATCTGCGGAACCTATTGAGATTGCAGTGGAATATGAGTGGACCCCCAAGAGATGCCCTAAGTGCTGTGTTTTTGGTCATGTTTGTCACCAACTAGAGGTACCTACTGCGGCTATAGTTCAGGGTAAGAATAAGATAGTTACTAGTTTCCAAAAGGCCCAGGGAGGGACCGGTGCAATCGAAGCTACGAGCCTTTGAGGCAGCCAGCCACTATTGATCCCATTAGGGAGAGGGAGCGGGGGACAGAGAGGGATGTTTTAGTGCCATCTCGATTTCGAGGTTAGAATATGATTAGAGTTGGGGATGTTTCTTTGGCTGGTCAGTATCATGTCGGTTATTCATGCTAACAGAGGTGAATTTTCTAGCTCTGGATTGGGGTCAAAACCTGATTCCCCTTTTCCTATTGAGGATGAGCAGGATTGTATTACGGGATTTACAAATTGCACAGAAAACACTCAGTCCTTTATGAGTTATGGGAGTAGGAAATCTACCTCTTCCAACAGGTTTGCCTCGCTTGTTCTGCATAATGACGATCTCTAGACACCAGATGCCACCTTATCTGAATCAGTTTCCTTGCCATCCTTGGTAAAGGGGATAGGTCGGGGAAAGCAGGGGGGTCGGCTCAAGTGATGTCCTAGCTTGTTTCTATCCCAATTCCAATGATAGGGAGTTGGAATATTAGAGGCCTTGACGGCTTCTTGAAACTGTGCGGAATTGGATTTTTGACGCTTCTTTGGGTTTGATTGGTTTCTTGGAGACTAAGGTTGAGCAATCTCATTTACAGTCGATGGCCTCGTCTATTTGTTTTTCGTGGCAGTTTTTGTCAATGCGACAGATTCTATTGCTTACCGTGTTCTAGTATGTTGGGACTCTTCTCTTTAGTCTATGCATAGTCTTCATTGCTCTCTTGAGGAGATTACTTTCAGGGTTACTCATGTTTCTAAGAGGTTCTCATTTGGGATTACTTTTGTGCATGGTTCTAATGACCCTGCGAATTGCCGCAATCTGTGGGATTTCCTTAGGGATTAATCGACAGTGTTTGGTTCAGAGGGGCTCCCGTGGCTTGTGTTGGGTGATTTTAATGCCATCTGGGAGCCTCTAACAGAGTGGGTGGTGATCATGCGTGGTATGGTTATATGGATGATTTTGGCCAATGTATCCATGATGCTGAGTTGATTGGGATTCCTTTCTTCGGTATACTTGGCATAACGGTCAATAGGGCGATGGGATTATTTTACGGAAGCTTGATTGGGTCTTTGCATCACTTTCTTGGCTCCTTGATCGACCAAACACAGTTTCAGAGGTTCGACCTCGGGATGTTTCAGATCATAGCCCTATTGTTATCCGGTTTGGTCCCCGCCGTAGCAAGGTACCATCCCCTTTTAAATTTCTAAATTTTTGGGCTGATCATGCAAATTTTAGGGATATTGTTCAGGCAATTTGGGACGAGCCTATTGTAGGCAATCCTATGTTCCGTCTTACGCAAAAATTGGGGTTGGTAAAACGGAAGCTCAAAGCTTTACATATTAAGGTTTCCAGTTATATCTCGAGCAAGGTAATTGAGGCTCGGGCTAAGTGGGCAACAGCTCAAGGAAATTTGGATCGGGACCCGTTTTCTACTAAGTATATCTCTGAGGAGAGGAACCTTGCCAACCAGTATTTCAGTCTTTGTCGAGATGAGGAGACTTTCTTTAAGCAGCGGTCTCTTGTTCGGTGGCCTGCGGCAGGGGATCAGAATACTAAGTTCTTTCATAAGATGCTGATCCATAGGCAGGTTCGAAATCGCATCCACGGTTTGGCTGATGAGAATGGTACTCATATTGTTGACAGTTAGGGTTTAGGGCGTTTGGCAGTGGGTTTTTTTCAGGATCTTCTTGTTGCCCCTAGTCAACCTCAGATTGCAAAGGCTTCCAGGTATTTTTAGCGCATTTCTCCTGATATGATTTCTCCATTGATTGCTCCTATCACTGATGATCAGATTAGGATTGCTTTATTCTCTATCCCGGATGATAAAGCCTCGGGCTCGAATGGATTCATATTTTTGTTTTTTAAGCGGGCATGGGATATTATTGGTAAAGATTTCAGAGATGCGGTGAGACATTTTTTTGCTACTAATGAAATGCCAAGATGTGTTAATGCCACGAGGATTGCTTTGGTTCCTAAGGTGGAGAGCCCGAGTCGTATGACGGACTTTAGGCCAATATCTTGTTGTAATGTACTTTGCAAGTGCATTTCTAAGGTGATTGTGAATCGGTTTAAAGTAGTGCTTCCAGATATTATTGGGGTTTCCCAGTCAGCTTTTGTCTCGGGTCGAAGAATTTCTGATTATATTCTGCTGACTCAGAAGCTTTTGCGGAATTATCATCTTGGGGGTACTTCACCTCGATGTGCCTTTAAAGTTGATATTCAGAAAGCTTTTGATACTGTGAGTTGGGATTTCATCCTTTTGGGATTGCGTACTATTGGTTTTTCTGAGCATACGGTGAGGTGGATCATGACATGTATTTATACACCGTATTTCTCTGTTGCCTTGAAAGTAGAGCTTCATAGTTTTTTTAAGTCCTCCCGGGGTGTGCGGCAGGGGGACCTTCTTTCTCCTTACCTTTTTGTGTTGGCTATGGAGGGGTTAGCTGGTATTTTTCGGGAAACCTCTCACAGCCCTGGTTTTCATTATCATTGGAGATGTGGCGGGGCATTATTACTCATTTGTGTTTTGCGGATGATTTGATGGTGTTTTGTAGAGTAGATGCTTCCTCTGTTAGCTTGATCAAATCGGCCTTGGATTATTTTGCTAAGGTTTCTGGATTAGTGACTAATGCAGAGAAGAGCTAGTTGTTTCTTTCTGGAGTTACAGATGAGGAGCAGATTGGGTTAAAGTCTATCATGGGTTTCCAGTTGGGCCACTTACCGGTAAGATATCTAGGGGTTCCTCTAATCTCTACCCGCCTTCGACATTCTGATTGTAGGCCTCTGTTGGAGCAAATTCTCTCTCGGATTAGGCTATGGACGTCGGCATCTTTGACTTATGCAGGCCAACTACAGTTGATAAAGTCGGTACGTTTCTCCATATAGGTTTATTGGTCCTCCATGTTTCTTTTGCCGTCAGGTACAGTTAGACGGATTGAGAGTATTTTGGCCTAGTTTCTTTGGAAGGGTACTTCTTTGTCCCCTTCTGGTGCTAAGGTTGCATGGTCTTCTTTTTGCTATCCATTGACGGAGGGTGGCCTGGGGATTAAAAGGATCCAAGATTGGAATAGGGCGGCTATTCTTAAACACGTTTGGAGGCTACTTACTGATAGATCTTTTATATGGTCTTCTTGGGCCCGTTTGGTTCTCCTCCATGGTCGGTCCTTTTGGCATATCCGAGTTACTTCTAGGGCTTCATGGGCTTGGAGGAAGATTTTACTTAGCAGGGTTTGGTGCCGGGGTCTTATTGTGACTTGTATTAGAGATGGTAGGGACACCATGTTATGGCGAGATCAAGGCTTCCGTGAGGTCCCTCTGTGTGACTTGCTCCCTTTTAGAACCTTGACTTCCTCTGGTTTGCCGTGGGATGCTCGGGTTTCAGACATTATTCGGGATGGTTTGTGGGACTTTCCTTTGGGCAATCAGACTTTCAGCATATCTGAGACTCTATTACAATGCAGCCTTCAGCGAGTCATCCTGACCATCTTGTGTGGAAGGGCCATCCATCTGGATGTTTCTCTATTGATTTAGCCTGGAATGTGTTACGAGACAAACGGGATGCGAACTCAATTCATCATCTCTTGTTGTTTCTCGGGCATATTGCAAGTCACTCTTTCATTCTCTGGCTCGCTTCTCTTGGTCGGCTTCACACCATGGACCGGCTCAACTCTCATGGTGTCATTACGTCCTCCCGGTGTGTTCTGTACAGATCAGCTGTAGAGACCCATGACCATTTGTTTTTCAGCTGTGACTTTTCTAGTTATGTTTGGCGGGAGGACACTACCACCTTCTTTCCCGGTTGGTCCTTTCAGCCACAATTTATTTTCTATGGTTTGAACGGAATAATCGCGTGTTTCGTCAGCACTGTAGCTCTTGCAGAGATATCGTCCTAGCTATTTGTGATCTAGTTCGGGCCAAGATTTTGGGTCTAGCACCTAAGTACGAGATCTCAACTCAGCTCCGTGTGATATGGCATCTTCCCGATTAGCTTTGTAAAGAGCCTGTGTGCTCTTTTGTGCCGGTTTGTGGCTTTGTGTTTGTAGGGAGCCTGCATGCTCTTTTGTGTCGGTTTGTGGCTTTGTGTTTGTGGTGAGCCTGTGTGCTCTTTTACGCCGGTTTGTGGCTTTGTTTATGGCATCTTCTTGCTTTGTGGGGAGCCTGCGTGCTCTCTTTATGCTGTTCGTGACTTTGTGGGTTTTCCCACGGGTTTTTGACTGAGAGTTATCAGTCATCCTCTTGGGGTATGCCCCTCGTATTTGTACATTTTTGGTTTTTTATACATACTTACCTTATCTAAAAAAAAGTTTAGGGTTTAGTGTTTAGGGTTTAAGGGTTAATGTTTAGGGCTTAGGGGTTAGGATTTAGGGTTTAGGGTTTAGGGTTTAGGGTTTAGGGGTTTAGGGTCTAGGGTTTTAGGGGTTTAGGGGTTAGGGGTTAGGGTTTAGGGGTTAGGGGTTAGGGTTTAGGAGTTTATGTAACGTCCGACTTGAGGTACATAGTTAAGACTTGATGAATGACTTGAATGTTTATTGATTTACCCTCATTTGAGTTTGTATGTTGTTAATTGTTTGGTTTGGTTGAGTGGTTGCCTTGAAAATTGTAAAGACTTGGCAAAATCTTGATGTTACAGTCTTCGTCGGGGCGAAGAAGCAGCTTCGCCGCCGCGAAGAGGTGCTACAACCCACGGTGTAGCTGCTGTAAGTTTTCGCCGGGGTGAAGACTTGGCTGAAAATTTCCTTGAGTTTTTAGAGAATTCTTCTTTTGGGGCACAATGACCATTTTACCCCTAATTAGCAGAAAAAGTGGGGATTGAAATGCAAGGAAATTGCATGGAGAATAGTTTATTTGGGGGTGCATTTGCAAAGAATTAAAGGACAAAGATGGAATTCCTAAGAAAGAGTAAGGGTAAGATGGGAAAGAGGGGAGAAAATATGAGATATTAAAGGTTTAGTTTTAGAAAGCCTTCTCATTTCTGTCTTTCCACTGCTTCTTTCATCCTTCAATTCTCTCAAATTTTCATTCAACTTTTCAAGGATTTTTGGAGGGTTTTTGACTAGAAGTTGATACAAGTTGATCCTAAGCACTTAAAGGTAAGAATCCTTACTCTAGATGTGAATTTTATTGGTGTAAGAGTAGGATCCTTATTGAGTTTGTGTTTAAGGTTTAAGAGAAAGTATCAAGCCATCAAGAGTAGAGAGCTTAAGTGGATTCTACTTGAGTTTAAGGTAAGTAAATCCACCTAAGTGTGATTTGCATGATTAAATGATGTGTAGAGAATTCTATATGATTTAATTGATTGAATTTTTATGTTTGTCATGTATTGATGGATTTATGAATGAGTTTATTGTTGTTTTATGAAGAGAATTCCACCATGAAAATGGTGGATTGTGTTGATAAAAGTTGGTAGAAGTATGGATAGAATTAAAAGAATTTTGAGAGGAATATTTGAAGTGTATTTTCTTTGCAGGATGTGTGATGAATTAAAGGAGTTGAACTCCAAATTTGGATGGTTAAGAAAGAAGTAGAATTATAGTAAGAGTAGAGTTTATGTATGCACACTTGTTGTTTGATGAAATGCCTAAAAGAAGCATGAGTAGAAGTAGAGAACCTTACTTTATGCAACATAGCATATTTGCATTTCATGAATGCATATAAGAAAGATTCTAGGCATGAGCCATCCATATGCATATGTTTATTTGAATAATCACCTAAGAAAGAAATATGAGAAATGAGAAAGAAACACTCTAAGAATAGAGATAAAAAAAAGAACTAATTCTCTTAGAATAGGAGAAAGAAAGAGCTAGCACTAGAGAAGTGCTAAAGAAGAGAAAAGAGAATAGGTTGTGTGATGGGGAGCCCGTGAGTGTAGAAATTAACCACATGTAACCGCCATGAGAGAGTGGTATTCGCCATGAGAGAGCAGAATGAGAATGAGAAAAAGAATTCGTATAGCCGTGAAAATACATGTGGGTGAAGGCTATACACGAGAGAAATACACTCACATGACTAAGGGAACTCGAATCCATGCATCAACCAAGACCGATCGCGAAGAATAAGAAAGAATAAGAAAACATGAGAAAAGAATAGAAAGAAAAGAAAAGAGAGAATGCATTGTTATGATTAGTGCATATGCATCCCATCCATGCATGTTATTATGAGATTCTCCATGGGTGATGAGAATAGAAAGAAAGAGAAGAATAGTGAGAGCTAGAAGTAGAGTAAGAAAATAATTGAAGAGTAATACACGGGGACTATTGGTGTGCTGTCGTAGGCAACCAAGATTAATAACCTTTCTAACCTAACTACTAAGCGTAAATAGGATAAGCAAGGGTCGATCCACGAAGAAGCGTCTAGCGAATTTTTTGATGATGTGAACAAAGGTGGGGGGTTTTGAGTAAAACAGAAAAAGTCTTGCAAAAATCAAAACAAAAACAATTTAAATCGAAATCAATTAATATAACGAAAGTTGGTCTCCGTCAACATCCACCATCAGAATCTTACAACTGATCATTGATGCAAAAATAAATCAATTCTTGTTTAAATATTCACCGTTGGAACTATTTTCCTATCTCTCCTTAATTGTAATTAATTAGGAAACAAGCGATCTTAATTAATCTTACCATTAAACAACCTAGACAAGCGCGAAGATTTAATCTAATGGTGACCTTAAGAATTAGAGAAATCGATGAAGCTAAACAACACAAACACAAGCGGTTGTATTTAATTTAGTTGAATGTTCCTCTTAAAATTACTAATTCCTGACGCAGCAAATTATTAACCCTAATTGCTTCACAAGTTAGAGGGATCAAACAATTCTGGTTTGATATCAAACTTAGCGAGATTGCAACAAATAATCCACTAGTAGGCCTCCTAGTAATTAAATGCATCAATCATGAAGATATGCACAGAATAACATTCAATACTCTAACACAAAAAATTGAACACTAAAATAAAATAGATTAGATCTCACAGGTTGGTTGATTAGGGTCTCGTTTCCTTCAACCAAGTTACAACGATTTAGCCGCTCATGGCCATAAACAAAAAAACTCAAAAAAGAAAGAAAAAATTGCAGAGAAGAAGAGAGAGGTGTGGTCCCCCTTTTCCAAAACCTAATCGATCTCCTTAACAAAAAATCCGGTTCAAGTATTTGAATCCCACTCAATCTCCTAAAAGAAATATTCTAATATCCTAAAATAACATTAATTCTAATTTAATTCTAATTACTTGATAATAAGATAAAGTCCTAAAATAAAATAGGAAAGTGGTGATTCTAAGCTGTAACTTGCGTGCCACATGTCTCCAATAATAAATTGCCTAATTGATTTGCATGATAAGGCAGAATGTTCCAGGACGTCCAGTGCAGATGCGTCAAATTCAAGCTCGATTAAAACCTTTATGAAGCGAGTATCTCTCCAAACTCAAAACATGAAAGTTGTAGATATATTTCTTAGCGTTCCACAGTATTTTGAATCATCTCAATTGGAGCTCGGATGAGAGAGTTATGCCCAGATTGCGAAACAACGTTGAAACTGTCCGAATTCATTTAATTAGTTCCATTTTGCAATTAACGCCTCCATTTGCATCCTAAATCAAAATAGAATAATAATGAGTATATTTAGGCAGCAAATAAGTATAAAAGACTAGACATTAGGGGGAGGGGGTAAATATGACATTTTGCATTCCCGTCAAATTCCCCCACAACAGCTTTTGCATGTCCTCGGGCAAACTAATTCAAACAAACCCTACACTCAAATCATATCAGGAACACCATCATCTCAAGTCATATCAAGAACATCAGCATGATGCATAAGCAACAATATTTAATCCATGCATATTCATACCTAACTTAGGAAGCACAAAATAAAAATAAAAGCGAGTTAATGACATTCATCTCTCTTTATCATCTTCCACAATTACTCTTAATCAGTCAATGCAAACAAGGGAACTAATCACAACCAATTCATGTACAACTCCCCTCTCAACTTTTCTTCATCTGTTTCTCTTTACTACTACAAACTGGGTAGCAAACTAAGGATACAAATTTTTTTTTTTCTGTTTTGAAAAAGAATGAGTGCATTTTATGCTCCATCTCATTTCATGGTTGTGTTTATGAGTGAGTGCATTTTATGCTCCATCCCGACTCACCACATACCTTTCTTTTCTTTTTCCTATTTGCTTAAACCCACATTTAGGACTAGCTTAAGAGAAACAATTTTTTTCTAAGGGTTGCTATACAATCCTCAATCATGCTTCGTCACCAAGTTCACACAACTTCTCAAGACATATTGTTTCAAAACTACAAAGATTCAAATCTGATTAACTGTATTTTATGAAAGATTGCTAACATCCTAAGTCAAGGAATATGCTCAACAACAAAGTCAAGTTACTATTTCATGCATCACTAGACGTTCAAAGACATGACTTAAAGCATAAACCTTCCTAAAAACAAATGCGGGGAATTTCGTTTAAGGCATATGTGGCGTTGTTATACCAGAGGTTGCCAAATTATGCTAGGTAGTTTTTTAAGGCGGGTTACGGTTTCGGTTTCAGTATACCCTTAAACTAGGCAGAATTCATTTTTTTTTAATTTTTTTTTTTGAACACTACACAACAACCTAAATCCCCTCCCCCACACTTAAAGCTTACATTGTCCCCAACGTAAGATGAAATTCAAAGAAAAGGCAAAAAAATAACCAAAATTCAAAATGCGAGAAAAAGAAAACAAACTCCCCTTGGGTTGCCTCCCAAGCAACGCCTTTGTTTATTGTCATTGGCTCGACTCAAGGTTTTTCTTCTTGCGATGCACTGAGTAACGTTCCTCTGTCTTCAAGGAACACGTTCTTGAGGTAACTAGGGAGAGGCTTCAAATGCAGGGCGGGGCAGGGGCTGCAAAGCGAAGGTAAAGGCCTCTCGTTAGAAATTGGTAATGCAATATAAGGAATGTTACTCGACTACTGCTGTAACTTTGGAGAATCATTCAACGCTGTAGCAGTTTCCTGCAAATCAGTACTCAAAGCTAACTCCTCATCCTCTTCCTCAAGATGCTTACTAATGGCAACTCCCAATCCATCTTTTCCATCAAGTTCAAACACTTCCTGTGCTAAAGAATCAACCACATCAATAGATTAAACATGATTATCATCATCATCATCAGCAGGATATTTCATGGCATCATAAATATTAAACTTGACAAGTTGACCATCAGATTCCATGGTAAGTATGCCACTATGAACATCTATCTTAGTCTTGGATGTCTTTAAGAAAGGTCTTCCTAACAAAATAGGAGCAGATTGATCTCCATTTTCCATATCAAGCACATAGAAATCAGTAGGGAAAACTAAGTTATTAACTTGTACCAAAATATCCTCAACCACACCCTTAGGATAGGCATTAGATCTATCAGCTAATTGAATCCCAACACTAGTTTTATTCAAAGGTCCAATTTTCAAAGAAGCATATATGGAATATGGCATGACATTTATAGAAGCTCCTAAGTCTATCATGGCCTTCTCAAACCTAGTGTTACCTATCGTACAAAGGATAGTAAAAATACCTGAATCCTTGCACTTCGCTGGAAGTTTTTGTTGAATTACCGCAAAAACATTTTCTCCCACTCTCACCTTTTCACACCCCTTAAGTTTCTGTTTCCTCTTAAGTGTGCACAATTCTTTCAAGAATTTAGCATAACGAGGTACTTGTTTAATAGCATCTAAGAGTGGAATATTTAACTCGCATCTACGAAAAGTCTCATATATATCTCTGTTCTGCTCATCTTTTCTAGATTGTCAAAGCTTGAGGAAAAGGTGGTGCTTGGTTTATAGTCGGGAGACGGAGGCGGAAACTTACGCTTAGGAACACCATCATCGTTGGGAACGTTGCTGTCTACAACTGCATCTTTCTCATTTTCTTCATTTGACAATGCAGGGGCTGCCTTTGTTGGAATATCAACCTCTTTACCACTTCTCAAGACAATTGCACTTGCATTTTCTCTTGGATTGACCACCGTTTGAGAAGGTAATTTCCCCGAACTTTGTGCCTCTGACTTACTGTTTGCTATTGCCATCTGCCCTATTTGATTCTCCAAACTTTGAACACTAGCCCTCGTCTCCTGTTGAAATTGCAAAGTGTTAATAGCAAGAGACTTAACAATATCTTCTAAAGACATACCAAAATTAGCAGCTTGGTCTGGTTGTTGTCTAGGGGAATATGGCTGCTTGTACTGCTGGTAATTTGGGTGGTTTGATGGTGGGGCTGATTCACTTGTGGATTCCCATAGCCAAGATTAGGGTGATCCCTCTATCCAGGGTCATATGTGCTCGAATAAGGGTCATACTTCCTTTGCGGTTGTCCAGGAAAACCACCTGCTGCATTCACTTGCTCAACATGCTTCTTTTGAAGAGTTGGGCACATATCAGTTGGATGCCCTACTACCGAACAAATTCCACAAGCTTTCACTGTTTGCATATTACCTATAGCCATTTGCGAACAAGAGAAGTTAGACT
>CM047745.1:1721853-1991665 GCA_026225825.1 Pistacia integerrima | reverse complement strand
CATTTTCCTTTTGCTTGTTTTATGTAGACCTGGCAAAATGGGTTTGGACCCGCGGGTCGATCCGTACCCGGGTAAAAAATATAGGGTACGGGTCTAATAAATTAAACCCATTTTTTGTGACCCGTACCCGTACCCGGTCCAATAAATCACGGGTCATACGGGTGAACCCGCGGGCACCCGTATTTGCCAAGGCTACTACTATTCACTGAATGTCTGAATCCCTAAAAGTCTTTAATTTTTTATCACGCAGAGATCACAGTTCACACTCACGCCTCCCTCTCACGCCTGACGCCTCCCTCTCACAGAGTCACAGTCATCACGAATCGGAATCACGAATCACGAATAGAGATCACAGTTCACACTCACGCAGTCACGCCTCCCTCTCACGTCTCCCTCTCACGCATCTCATCAGTCATCAGACTCATCACGAATCACGCTCACGCCTCCCTCTCACAGTCTCACTCTCATCTCAACATCTCATCTCTGATCTCTCAGTCTCAGATCGCGGCCGCATCTCATCGTCGTGAGTAACCGCGATTCGTCACGATCGCTTCGTCACTCGTTGCTTCGTCAATCGTCAATCATTCCCATTCCTGGTTCGGGCCTAAATAGCAATTAAAAAACCACAACAAACTAAATAAAGCTACGAACTTTACCAGAAAAATCCAAAAAGCAAACAAACCCAGTTGAGAAAAACCATCAACAACAACAAAGCCAAGAGTTTTTCACTCACTCACCGATGAGAGGAACATAGAATCTGCAAGTCTGCAAGCCATGGTTGAGCAGAAATGCAGAAATTCCAATTCAAAAGACCCCCACTTGGAGTTCGAATGAGTGAAAGGAGAGGAAGAGGGCTAAAGAGATAGGCTTGTGCTCTGTGTATTTGGACGAAGCAACCAAGAGGGTCAGAGCAGAAGCCAATACTCGTGGCCCTCTCTCCCTAAAAGTGTTTCACCTGTTTGATGTCTATATTGCAACTAGTAATCCTTTTATCCTTTGTGGATAGATTTTCTTGGGCAATTGCAACCATTTGTTGTTGTTGTTGTCGGTTTTTTTTTTTTTTTATTTACAATTATGTTTGATTTTATTTGTTTATACTAAATTAGAAATATTATTTTTTAGAAATAAACAATTATGTATTTGTTTATTTTAATTCGTATTTATAGTTTATTGACTTATTTTGTTTGTTTATGTGTAATTGTGTATTAGTGATTTTGTATTTGTTTATTTTGGTTGGTATTTGTAGTTTTGTATTATATGTTATTGTTTGTTTATGTGTTATTTATTTATTTTGGTTCATATTTGTTTATATTCTTGATTGAATTGAATTTAGAGTAGTTGATTTAGGGGGTGTAAATGTCAAAAATTAAAATTGCAGGAATTTTGGGGGTGTAATTGTCATAATTGAAAACTGTTAGGGGTGAAAGAAAACAAAATCTGGAGAGAGAAAAAATGGGTCTACCCGCGGGTCCACCCGTACCCGTATAAGGTAGGGCACGGGTCCAACATATTGGACCCGTATATATCGACCCGTATAAGGACCCGCACCCGTATGACCCGTACCCGTATAACCCGGACCGTACCCGGCCCACCCACCCGTTTTGCCAGGTCTAGTTTTATGATGGCTTCAACGAGCCTCATGTTTTGGAGAATTCATTTGCTTCCTTTCCTATCAAATCATTAATTTTGTTTTGCCCCCAAAATATAAAAAAAAAAATTGAGGGGGAAAAAAATTTATCCAAGCCCCATGGGACCAGTCCTAGGATCGGTCCTGGTTCCATGGGACCAGTCCCTACCAGGCCTAAGGCCTGGTCCAGATCATAATTTTTCTCATGGGTCCCAGGCCCATGAGTGACTGGTCCCATTTGGGACCAGTCCCAAACAGGTCCAGGCCTGGACCTATTTGGGACTAGTACCAAATGGCCTGGGCCTGCTTGGGACCGGTCCCTCCCAAGCCCATGAGTGACTGGTCCCATTTGGGACCAGTCCCCAAATGGCCTGGGCCTGCTTGGGACCGGTCCCTACCCACCTCTAATTGCAGGCACTTAAGTAAGGATTGTTTCCGTCTCATCTTCATTGCTAACAGCTCCATCAATATCATTAAGTGTCTTCCAGTGTAGTGGAATGTATTTTCCATAAATTTTCAGTTTGAAATTGTTTGTAAAATTGAGTTGAATGGAAAGTGCTGACTTAAGAAACATTTTTCCCCGATTCATTCTTGTTGTTTTCTAATCATTATTATTCTTATGCATTTGTGTAATATAAATGCAAATTAGAAAAAAAAGATAGCATTTTCTTTCCTGTAATTATTTTTTTCCCTTTTTTGATGTAGATATTGTTTTGATTTTGGTGAGGATGATGAGGTTTCAAGTAGTCCTAGGTCAGTTTCTATTAAGACCAAGAAACTGGAAGGAGTGAGAGAGGGAATTCAGGGCAAACTAGCTCTTTACCATGTAATCCCATTTCTGAGCACAAAAAGTTTTTGAGTGGTTCACTAATACTCGTCAAGGAGATAGGTAATTTTGATCATAATTGTAGTTGTACTTTCTTGTAATTTATTTGCTACCAAGAGGTTGTAAATAAAAATTTTGATTAGGTTAATTTTTCCTCCTTAGTTCACTTAAAGAAAAATAGATATTATAATGTTCATGTATAGCTTTTTCTCAATTTATCTGAAAATTAAACTTTGACACATTCTGCAAGCTTTTTCGAAAGTTGATTAGAATTCTTGGATAAATTATTTAGCTTCTTTAGATGATTTTTTTTGGAAAATTAGAGTTAAACCTCCTAAAAAAATATTGGCTGCTTGTTCTTGAATAATGCAATTCTTAGATTCAATGATTCATAAGGAATTAGTCTTTCCGTGTTCTTCCATGTGTCACATATTTATTTGTGAATGTGCTCCGTAAATTTGCTAACGTGAGTTGTGCAACTCACTCTTCTTTTTATGGATGCATAATATAGTTGTACAGAGACAAATTAAGCTCTTTGACCTATGACGCCTTCAATTTTTGATCCTGTGGAAAGCATGATGTGAACTTGGGACAGAATTATTATTGGGTTGCACGAAATGTCAGCTTAAAAATTCCACGAGAGAAATATATAGGCCAAACGACTTGTGCGTACCCAAAGGATTTTGAAACGACAAACATGTACCTTCCGTCATATGCGGTTAGTGATTTCTGTTTGTTAATAGTGAAAAGACTAAAATGCCCTTGAAGTTTGATATTTTAGTATTTTAAAAATTTTTAAAAAACCCCCTAGGTTTGCTAATTTAACTAAACACCCCCATATATAAAAAGTTTGTTAAATGACAAAAACACCCCACCATCATCAGCCAGATTCCTACCGGACACCGTCGAATCGGGTGGTATTCATGCCATGACACACTGCTGGATCTATGTCGTAATCGGCCGAAGTCGGCCTTTTTCCAACCAGATCCGTGGCGATCGCTGGAAGGGCTGGAAGCATCTAGCCGCCGACGCCGCAGATGGAGTTTTGCGCCACGACGGCCGATCTAGCCGAGATCGGCCTTTTCCGGCAGATCCGTGGGCGATCGGCCGTCAAGGGCCGTATCTGGCCGCCGAGGCCGCAAAATTCCATATGTTGCTTGACGGCTAGATCGCCTTTTTCGGCCGATCACTACAGTCTGTCCAAAAAGGCCGGTAGACGGCGCTACATACGTATCCGACGGGTTTGTGTCGTAACACAACCCCGGCTAGATTCCGGCGGTGGTGGCCGGAATCTGGCATGCAAGTGGCGGAGGTGTTTTTGTTATTTTATAAATTTTTTATATATAGGGGTATTTAGTCAAATTGGCAAACTTACGGGGTTTTTTAGAAATTTTTAAATTTATAAAAAACTAAAATATTAAACTTTCAAGGGTATTTTAGTCTTTTTACTATTATCAAACGAAAATCACTAACAGAACATGACGTAAGGTACCTATTTGTCGTTTCAAAACATTTTGGGTACCAACTTATCGTTTCAGAAAACCTTGGGTATGTCGTTCTCCCTATATATATATTCTTTCCATGTACATGACTGAAAAGCTTTGCCTATGCCTACTAAATAAGTTTGGTCTCTTGAAATTATTTTGAGGGGATTCTCTACAGCCAAAATATAATCCGAGAGGAACTATGGTGGCCCATTGTTGTATCACAACAGGACAGATTCAAGTAATTTTCAGGTGTTTCTATTGTGATTCATTTGCTTTATAATTTCTTACTAAATTAGAGGCATTATTACTTGCTGCTTTATACTTTATGATGAATCTTGTATTACTGTGTGTGTTGCATCTGGTTATGCAGCGGAGGATACATCAGGAGCATTGGTCCAACATAGGGACGCCTTAAAGTTACTTAAGCAGATCTGAGCCCCACGGTATATTTGCATTAGGAGGAGTTGATTTTGAAGTGATCCATTAGTGTCGCGTTGCTTCCCAATGAAATTCAAGGTGATCTTAACATATACAATTATCAGTTATACCATAGCTAGTACATGTTATTTCATGGTCATTAATCTGACGAGGATAATAGCAGAAGTAAAACAAACAAATAAATAAATGGTTAATTATCCTATTACCTATCAAATTGCAAGGCAGTCCATGGAAATGAGAAATGATGATTAATTTTACTGATCAGAAATTCGGGGTTGGCAAGAGTATCTAAGACCTACTTGCTTAGGTACTGAGACATTAGCTGGCCTTGGTTGTCCTTATCCTATAATATTAATTGAATAATACTACACATACATCATTCTCATATAACATTTCTCATACAACATTATGTGGCAAGATGTGATTGGGTGAAAGTTTAATTTTAACTTTAAATTAACCAATCATATTTTGCCACATAATGTTATATGGGAAACGTTGTATGAAAATGATGTATGTGTAGTATTACTCATATTAATTTTCTCTCTTTTGTCTCATTCTACAATTAATAACCGACTCCCATGGACCAATTTATTAAAAGTAATACTATATTTACAAAGAAATTTTACAAAGACCTCTATACAAAGTGATGTGCCAAAAAATAAATGGAAGAGTGAATTTAATGAGTTTAACTTTTTGTTTCACTCTTCCGTTTATATTTTGCCACCTTGCTTTGTATGAAAATCTTTATAAGATTTCTTTGTAAGTATAGTATTATTGATTTCTTAAACATAAATCTATGGGATTATCAAGGTCAATCTGATAACAACCGTATCCGTAAAAATTCATTGTATTTTTCACTGTTGCATTTTATTTTGTTTGCATGGAATCTATAGGCTGACTATTGATTCAGTTGTCCATGTTTTTGCTTTTGTTGATTGTGCTACTCAGTGGCGGATTTACTTAATGACGAGTGGGGACCATGGCCCCCACTCAAATTTTAAAAAATTTCAGATCCATAAATATTTTTATTTATTTGCATTTTACCCCCTATAAAACTTTGACATTTCGCCCCCACAAGACTTTGACATTTTGCCCCCTATATAACTTTGACATTTTGGGAAAAGAAAAACTTTTTTGGTTTTTGAACTCTTACAGTTCCAGAACAAAACACACGCTAAAAAGTAAAACCTCTCTTTCCTCTTTCTCTCTTCCCTTTTTCTCTCATGGTGCAGGTCAGCAGGTGCTCTAACTCTTAGTCTCTCTCAGACTCAGACTCTCAGTCTCTCACCAAACTCTCCTTCCAAGGCTGAATGGCTGAACCAACATCCAGCAGTACTTTTCATCCATTTATCAAAGGTAATGTCCCTAATCCTAAAGGCTAAATCCCTAATTTTCTCTATTCATTTCATGTTTTACAGTTTTAGAACTTTTTTTATTGTAGTTTCCAATAAAATTGAGTATTATATATTTAGAATTTGTGATTTACTAAACTTGAATATTGCTCCTAATGGCCAACCAGAGTCTTTGAAATTGAAGGGGCCCTTACCATTTAGCCAATGCAGCAATGCCCATTGCCCAGACGTCCCCACGCACAATGAAAAACAGGACAAAAAATAAATTATTCATTCATCAAGAATTATGCCTCATTTACTGCTGATGGTTGGATTTGGAACTTGGATCATGTTACATGTATAATTTCAGTTTGTTTTTTTAATTTAATTATTGTTGAGAAATAAGTTTGGCTTGGTTACTTTGTAGGTGTATTTTAATTTTAATCCACTCAATTGGGAAAGGCAAAAAAAAAAACAAAAATGAAAGAGTTCTCAAAACTCTCTGCATGGCCTTTATTGAATCAACCCCACGGTCCCCACTTGAATTTGTGAATCTCCTTTTTGCCATGTTTATCAAAAGTGTAACTTTGTTCAATTGGAAACTACTCATGACCCCCACGGCCCCACTTATTTATTTATTGATTCAAAGTGTAAATGAAATGAAGATTAGATGATTGTAACCAATATATAGCTCTATCTCACTGCTTAGCTTTCAGTTTCAGCACAGAACCCATTCATCCATTCTTTTTAATTTAGTTCTCAGTATGGTTCAATTTTTTCCGTATTTATTTCGGTTGTTGCTTTTTAAGAACAGGAGACTTGGTTAATTTTTTAGATTTCCATATGAAAAGTTTAGTTTTTATTTCATTTAAAATAAAGCAATACTATTATGTATTAGAAAAATGAGAAAAGATAATGAAAAAATAAAGTGGGGTTAGAATTTTGAGGGGCTTAAAAGTTTCTTTAAAAAAGGGAGAGGGGTGGTCCATGGCCACATTTACATGTCCTAGTAGGGATGATTCAAGAGGAGTCTTCTCTTCAATAAATGTCAAAGTTACACTATATAATAGTTCTTTGTTGACAATATCAAAAACTTTTTAAACTTTATAAACATAAACAACTAATTATTTATTTTTGTAAAGATTAGCTTGAGAAATCATTGTATATGTATCTTTTCTTTCATCCTCATTAAATTACTTGACTAAGTCAAATTTTATAAAAGGAGTTGACTTCTTTTTTCTATAAATATGCATGATTCATGTTAAATGAGTCTAAAAGGAATTCAAACCCACAAAATATCACATTCTTATTGTCTTTCCATTACTATATATGTAAATCACTATGGGTTACTATGTATGTCTTATTGTCTTTTCATTACTATATATGTAAATCACTATAGGTTATTAATCTTGTACAATTTCTTATTGTTTTATTTGTTTAAAACTTCTTATTAGGTATGCAATATGGATAAATTTCTCAAAAGAAAATAAGCAATAGATCAATCATCCTCATCAGCCCAAGAAAGTAAAGCCAATGATAAAGAAAATGATCTATTAAAAGAAAGTCATGTAGAACTTGAAGCCATCTTGAAAGATCTTCCATCTGATCCAGCTCTACGACCTAAAATCAATCATTATCATCCTAATTATAGGGATGCAATTAGAATATTTTACTTGCAAAAGAGTTGTTGTCAGCCTCGAAATCATGCATTTCCACTGACAAAATTTGGAAAAGGATATCGTCGATTTAATCCTGCTTGGTTTGATGTGTATGGCGATTGGCTTGAGTATAGTGTGACCAAAGATGCTGCATTCTATTTGTATTGTTATCTTTTTAGACCTTCCATTATAAGCCAAGCTGGTAGTGACGCTTTCGTTAGTGAGGGATTTTGTAATTGGAAGAAACCAGAATGCTTTCAAATTCATGTTGGCCAGCCAAATAGTGCTCATAACCAAGCACGACAGAGTTGTGTGAATTTAATGAATCAAAAGCAACATATTGAAGTGGCTCTATCTAAGCAATCAGATCAAGTTAGGACTGAATACCGAACTCGCTTGACTGCATCTATTGTTTGCATTAGATTTCTTTTGCGTCAAGGGTTGGCATTTCGTGGTCATGATGAAACTGAAGACTCAAAGAACCAAGGTAACTTTCTCGGACTTCTTTATTTTCTAGCTCAGCATAATGAACATTTTAAGAGTGTTGTTTTGAAGAATGCACCTGGGAATCTTAAATTGATAACACCAGTGATTCAGAAAGATATTGTGAATGCTGCAGCAAATGAAACCACAAAAGCTATCATTAGTGATCTTGGAGATGGCATATTTTCAGTTTTGATTGATGAGTCTCGTGATGTGTCAATTAAAGAACAAATGGCTATTGCTATACGTTATGTAGATAAAAAGGGTCATGTACTTGAGCGATTTCTTGGCATTGTACATGTTAGCGACACAACTGCAGTATCACTTAAGATGGCTCTTGAGTCATTATTCTGTCAACATGGATTGAGTTTGTCAAGATTACGTGGACAAGGTTATGATGGGGCAAGTAATATGAAAGGAGAATTTAATGGTCTGAAAAGTTTGATTTTGAGGGAGAATGAATATGCTTATTATGTTCACTGTTTTGCTCACCAACTTCAGTTGACACTTGTAGCTATTGCAAAAAATCACATTTCTATTGCTTCATTTTTTAGCTTGGTTACTAATCTGATAAATGTTGTTGGAGGTTCATGCAAGCGTCGAGACATGCTTCGGGAGAGCCAAATTAATAAACTTGTTCAAGCACTAGAAATTGGTGAAGTTAGCAAGGGACGAGGTTTGAATCAAGAGACAAGTCTAAAACGACCTAGTGATGCACGTTGGGGCTCGTATTATTACACATTGATCAACTTAATCCTTTTGTTATCTTCTGTGGGCGATGTGCTTGAGGTTATTGAAGAAGATGGTTTAAATCCTGAACAAAGGGGTGAAGCATGTAATCTATTAGATTTAATATATTCCTTTGATTTTGCATTTAACTTACATATGATGAAAAGTATATTGGCGATTACTAATGAGTTGTCACAAGCATTGTAGAGAAAAGATCAAGACATGTTAAATGCTATGGCTCTAGTCAAAGTTTCCAAACAACGGTTACAATTGTTGAGAGATGAAGGATGGGAATCTTTGTTGAGTGAAGTTTCTTCATTTTGCCAAAAGCATGATATTGCCATTTTGAATATGGATGATATGTTTGCAATTCGAGGGCGGCCACGACGGAGAGTTGAGCACATGACAAATTTGCATCACTATCGAGTTGAATTGTTTTATACTGTGATAGATATGCAACTTCAAGAACTTAACACTCGTTTCACTGAGGTTAGTACTGAGCTGCTTCTTTGTATGGCATATTTAGATCCAAGTAATTCATTCTCTGCTTTTGACAAACATAAGTTGATTTGTTTTGCCCAGTTTTATCCATCTGATTTTTCTGCATTTGAGTTGATGATACTTGAGAACCAGGCTGAGACTTATGTTATTGACATGCATTCTTGTGAGGAATTCTCTAAGTTACAAGGAATTGGTGATTTGGCTAAGAATTTAGTTTGCTTTAAAAAAGACATTTTGTATCCATTGGTGCATAAGCTTGTGAAACTTGCATTGGTTTTACCAATTGCAACTGCGACCGTTGAAAGGGCTTTTTCTGCAATGAATATTGTGAAAAGTCGGTTACGCAATCGAATTGGAGATCAATGGATGAATGATTGTTTGGTCACCTATAGTGAGAAAGATGTATTTGATACAATTGACGATGAGATGATTATCCAACGTTTTCAGAATATGAAAACTCGTCGAGGACAATTGTAAAAAAATTGTGTTTTTTGAATATATGTATTTGTATTTTGTAACTTTTTGTTGAAGTTCATCCTAATGAAAAAAAAAAGTATAGTTATGATTGGTTCAATTTTTTTTTGTTTATTTTTTGCCCCCATCGAGTGAAATTCCTG
The DNA here is from genome assembly GCA_026225825.1 of Pistacia integerrima. Taxonomy (NCBI): domain Eukaryota; kingdom Viridiplantae; phylum Streptophyta; class Magnoliopsida; order Sapindales; family Anacardiaceae; genus Pistacia; species Pistacia integerrima. Next base: position 1,981,968 of record CM047745.1, on the reverse strand, counting down.
GATCTGCCACTGGTGCTACTGTAAGGTTTTTGGTCGGCTTCATCAAGGATGATGCTTCATGTGATGCTCTGGGGCTCTATTCATGCAAAGTATGCTCTTATGTTGTATTGTTCTTTTAACAAATTCAACTATACTGCCTAATTTGACAAATTCTACTATTCAACTACTGATTAGCAATGAGATTTATATCGCATTTCGGCTATTTAGATATCTCATGAGATTTTGATGTGTAATTTCATTTTACACAACTGTACAAATATATTGTTGATGGTAGCTTTTCAGTGTAGGTGAGAACACGTGCTTCCATTGTAAACCACCGTTGAGAGCTTGGTATCTCATCATAGAGAAAATCTTAACTGTCCTTTGAGTATGTCTTCAGAGAAGATTGCCGGTCACCTTTGATATGGTATTCATTAGGTAAGGAATCCCAAAAATCATCCAAAATCCTCCTATGTATATAGGACTCTTTTAGGAAATTAATATCATGATCTAATGAGGATTTTCTCTTTAGTGCGCTAGATTTTATTTGCTGAACACACGCTTGTACTTTATGGACTCATGACTTTCCCTTGGACTATCGTGGCTATTACATGTCTAAGTAACTTGATTGTGCTCCTAGCGTTACACTCTGCTCCTATAGTGATGCTCTACTCCATTGCAAGAGTTATCTTCATTGATGCTGAGTTTAAAGGAAGATTGAGGTAACTCTTGGTATGCAAGTTGGGGTAAGATTAGTTCTTTATATTGTTTCCCAAAGATGAAGGACTTTGTTTCTGCTATCTTCATTGATGTTGTCCTGAAATTCGATTGAGTGGCGGAGCCCCCTTGATTGCTCCTTCATCTAGTTGCTTTACTGCTTGGATTTGTTTTATGCATTCTGATTTGGCGATTTCTCAAGTACATTGTCAAACGACTTTGAAATATGTTGTTGGTGAACATATGTTTTTAATGCATTATTTGCACTATCAGGTTGAGTTTCATGTCTATTTTCATGTAATAAAATATTTATTCTTGTTGAAGATATTAAACATTAGCAAGTCTCTACTTGGTAAAATGAAATAAAATATTCAAGCTTCCTACATTTAATAAGCAATGGCTTGAAGGCAGGTTTGAATCTTGATTTACAATGCTAGATTTTTCTTAGAAGAATATGTTTGCAGTAATTTTTATGAGTTTAGCGAACATTTATGGTAATTTTAATTTGTTAGTTTAGTGTCTTAAGAAAAATTGAAGCAAGAAGAAATGTGGTAGAATTAGAAGGAGTTTTATTTGATATCGTTGCTCAATCAAAAAAGGATTTGAGAAAATTAAGATATTGATATTCACATAAAATTATGGCAAGAATTTAAGAATAGAGTCGATCAGGTGCAACAGAAAATAAGAATGTTGGCAAACGCTGAACACATAATTTATCTTGTAAATTGGTTGCTTTCTTTGTTTAGTAATGTATGTAAATTCCTTGAGTATTTGTAATTGTATGTTTATGGTGAAAGACAGTGGTCTATAATGAAGAATACAGAGGAGGAAGAATGAACTCTATTAGATCTTAGAAATGAATAAAAAGATTGAATTAGTCCAGTGTCTCACCCCATTCCAATGGGCTATTCAGATGTTTACAAAATAAATTAAGTGTTAAATTGTTAACAACTTTCGCTGAGCCAACTGAACAATTTGAATTCTCAGTGTTCATATATCAAAATGTTATTAAACATTTATTTTGCATATTAGCTATTATAATATCTTATGGATTTGCATATTGAAGTTTTAACGTTATTTTGTTATTGGCCTCTGTTTTCATAATCAGAAATGGAGTAGGATTTGATTTTGAAGTGATCCATTAGTGTCGTGTTGCCTCCTAAAGAAACTCAAGGTGATCTTAACGTATACAATTATCAGTTATACCATAGCTAGTACATGTCATTTTATGGTCATTGATCTGATAGGATAATAACAGAAGTAAAATAAATAAATGGTTGATTTTATCCTATTACCTATCAAATTGCAAGGCAGCCATGAGAATGAGAAATGATGATTAATTTTACTGATCAGAAATTCTGGGGTTAGCAAGAGTATTCTGCTTGAGTTTTTCTTCTGAGCTTGAGTGGTTTAGCTTCTGATGCTTATGAGGAGTTGGCAATTTTTTTATTTTTTTATTTTATTTTGGGGCAACGGCATTTGGTTGAGTTTCACTTTGGGCAATAATATTTTTATTTTGTGGTATTTTCTATGAACATCATAGCGTAATACATATTAGCTAATTATAAATGTTTATTGATGAAATCTAATTTTAGTTTTATTAATGTTATTGGAGTTAAATCCTTTGGATGCTTAATGGAGCTAAGACCTACTTGCGTAGATACTGGCTTTTGTTGTCCTTATTCTATAATATTAATTTTCTCTCTTTTGTCTCATTCTCCAATTAATAGCTGACTTCCATGAACCAATTTCTGAAACATAAATTACTGGGATTTTAAGGTCAATCTCATAACGACTTTAGCTATTTAGTATCTAGAAAATTCATTGTATTTTAAGTGTGTTGCATTGTATTTTGTTTTCATGGCAACTATAGGCTGACTAATGATTCAGTTGTCCATGGTTTTGATTGTGTTGGTTGTGCTACTCTAAGGTTTTGGGTTGGCTCTATCAAGGATGATGCTTCATGTGCTGCTTTTGGGCTTTATTGATACAAAGTATGCTCTTCTGTTCTATTGTTCCTTTGACAAATTCAACTATACTGCCTAATTTGATAAATTCTAGTGTTCAACTACTCATTAGCGGCTGAGGTTGATAGCTGCATTTTTTACTATTTAGATATCTTGTGAAATTTTGATGTGTAATTTCATTTTACGCAATTGTACAAATATATTGTTGATGGTAGTTTTTCTGTCTAGGGTGAGAACACATGCTTCCATTGTAAACCGCCGCTTAGAGCTCGGTAATCTCATCGTAAAGAAAATCTCTACTATCCTTTGAGTGTGGTCTTCAAAGGAGATTCCCAGTCACCTTTGATATCGTATCCATTACGTGAGGAATCCCAAAAATGATTCAAAATCCTATTATGTATATAGGACTCATTTAGGAAATATCCTCTTTTTTCTTGATTCATGATCTAATAAGGATTTTCTCTTTAATGAGCTAGATTTTGTATGCTGAGTACACACTTGTACTCTATCGACTCATGACTTCCCCTTGGACTATCGTGGCCATTACATGTCTAAGCAACTTGATTGTGCTCCTAGAGTTACACTGTGCTCCCACGAGCAAGAGTTACCTTTGCTCATAGGTTTACTTAAGATCATTTTACTGGTGAGTTAACCTTACTCTTGAACCATTCGATTTTGGTTTTTTTCCAAAGTGATAAGATATAATTTAGGGTATAACATAACTCATATTTTGACGATCATAATTTAATTTCTAACTTGCTGAAATCCAAGATTGGTGTGATCAGTTTTTTGGTTCCTGGCATGGTATGAAATTTGTTTGGTTTTAACCTCATGTTTTTAATTTAACTGCAGCAATCTCCAGGCATTGTCCTAATAAATTGGCATACGAAATGTAACAATTTAACGAGCTGGATGCCTACAAACAATGCCTACAACTTCATGAAATTATTGACGGTGGTTGTCGGAATCTGGTAACTATGGGTGGATGGGGGTGTTTTTCTTAATTTATAATTTTTTTATTGGGGCTGTTTTTGTCAATTAACAAACTTGGGGGGTTTTAAAAGCTTTTTAATTTAGGATAGGATTTTGAAAATAAGGAAACAAACTTGCATTTGTATTTAGAATAGGAATAAATAATGGGTAAAACGGACCCAAAATTGTTTGTTTTGTTTGGTAATTGATCCACTTCTACAACATTTGTAGTAATTAATTACGAATTAAATGATACAATTTCTTACAAATTGAAATATTATAATTCAAAAAGACATAAACCATACATATATAAGTAAAAACAAAGGAGGATTAACTCAATGATTATGAAAAATGCTAAAATTAGGATTAATATTGTCGTATTTTTCAAAACTTATTATTGATAATGTGATGTATTAAACTTATATGTACTCGTATTTTTTGCATATCCGAATTTTATGACCGAATTTTTATAAACATATTTTTCATCATTTGTTATATCATATCCATAAAATTCTCATACTTTTTTTTTTGTCTTACCTGTTTTTACTAACTCAAAGCATAAGTGAAGAGAAATATTAACTCTTTTAAAGTATAAAAAATAGAATGAAGAGCATTTACAAAATTTATGGGCTGTCATAACAAAACAAACAAAAAAAAAAAAAAAAAAAGAAATTGAAACTTTTAAATAAGTCATCTTAAGAAAGGAAGCTTCTTTATTCTATTTGTGGGTGTCAATAGTTTCACTCTATATTTGGACAAAGAATGGTGTTATTTAAGTATCAATTAAACTGTTTTTAAATACAGGTGTTTGCTAGGTTGGAAATAATTAAAATCCAATCCAGTTCAATCATATCAAATTTAAGAAAATTGCATCCAATTGAATAAAAAGTAAATTAATTTCATCTAAATCTAATTTGATTATACATACTATTAAACTTTTTGTCACTGTTAGATTATTTATAAATTAGTAATTAATTTAGTCATTAGAGAACTATTATATTATTTAAACATAAGGGGAATGATTATATTCAAAATTTTAAACAAATAATTCTATCATAGAGAGATATAAGTAGGTTTTCCATTACAAAGATAAAATAACTAATAACGGATCCCAATAAAATAAATCTATCAAGTACTAAAATTAAAAATTTATTGTTAAATAATAACAATTAAAAAAATAGAGTAAAATTTATAAATTGAAAGACATAATTGGATTGGATTGGTTTTGAATACCAATTCAATTCAATTGGATTCTCAAAATGGAGATCTAATCAAAATTACTGAAACTGATCAAAATTGGATGTTTAACATTTTTAAACATCCAAGAATTCTAGGAGCAGATCTATTTAATTTAATTATATTTTTTTCTTCTCTAAGTTAATTAATAAATCATTTGTGTAAACTTCATTGAATTTTCAAAAAATGGTTTCTCAAAGTTACAAACTCTCAACTAGCCAACATTTTTCATTGCTCAGATCTTCATTATTTCTTGTGATAGTTGCTTCTAAGTGCGACGAAACTAATATCTCCCAATTGTTGGAGTTGTCGACCACTTCAATAATAAGAGGCCACGCAAACGCATTCAGGAGTCCAATTAAAGAATTTATGTAAGTTATTAATTCCTGATTGGATTTGAGCTTAGGAAAATGAGATCCTTGTAATATTAGATTTTGCACTTTAAACCTAATATATAAAGTATAAATTTATTTTTCTCTTGTATGAGTGTGATAACAAATCATAGAGCATATTACATTCATTGTAACGAGAGAGGTGAGACAATATTGCAATAATATTAACTTTGTTAGACGTAGCCTATTAATTGGGTGAATTAGAATAAATCACACGTATTTCTTCTCTCTCTTTATTATTTGTGGTTTATATGTTTACTATTTTTGGTTTCGCATTACTCTTTATTCTTTCACCAATTAGCACAAAAAGTTGTACAAAAATTTGAGATATGAATCATAATTTGTAATTTGTTATATAATCTCCTGTATTCGATATCATATCTTTGAAAGTAAGAGGTGAACTCTCATTTTGTGTTGGGCTTGGGGATGAATTAACTTTCTTTGATGTAAGAATTATTGGGCTTGAGCCTTTTTTGGATGGGCTTGAAGTGTTAATGATATGGGTTGACATGGGTGTTGGGCTCTTCTTAATTGGGCTCAATGAGAGTGCTGCTGTTGTCCGTATTTTGTAGTGTTGGTGGATCATCAGTGGCCTAGCTTGATGACGGTTTTGGTGGGTTCGCCTTGGGTGGGTGGGTTTACAAGACAGGATGTTGCATTAAAACAAGTTAGTCAATAGTCAGTTCAGTCACCCGTTAAGGCAATCGAATAAAAAATAAAAACACTGGATACATACATTTAGCTCCCCTAAGGGTCTGCTTGGGAGTTTCAGGGTAGCGGTTTTGAGGGTAAACCACCGTAGCGGTTTTGAGGGGTTTTTAATAGCGGTTTTTAAAACACCCAACCTGTGCTTGGGAGTTTATTTTCCAACGGTTTTGATAGTTTTTTAAAATGATAAATTTACATATATGCCCAATAAGTTAAAACACTCTCTTTTGCTGAATTAACTTTGATAAATACAACTAATGCCTACATTTTGGCTCAACTTTAAAACATTTGCTTAATTCAATTTTCACACAACAGCTTTTATTAACTTTATAATTAATTCAATTCCTACATCAAAAGTAAAACATGTGAGCCATAAGTAATATATTTAGCACATTGTAAAAATAAGAGATTAAAGGCCCAACGGACTTTCTCCATGTCCATGGCATTGGATAATGGATCTATATATATATCTTTCAAGTAACGACAAAGAATCCAATATTAACAAGCATTTTAATACCTAGAGTTAAGAATATATGAAATTATAAATCCGATACAGGTTCTGCACTATTAGACGAAGAATCATTTCATACTTGCCATTCCTTCAAGTATTTCTACAAATATTCCAACACAAAATCCATCCAAATAACATGGAAATAAACAAAGAATAGCTCAACGTTGTTTCATAACAGCAAATCCTTATTTACTCATAAATCCATTATCAAATGAGCATTTTGCACTAGATAAAAACAAAATTAATTAGGATGTGCATCAACTAAATCAAAAAACCACTTTTAAGTTTCTTCAAGCCAAACAGTCAAAAAAACTAGCTGCTATTGTGGGATTTACCTTGGTAAAGGAATTAAGTTGCTGTATTTTCAAGCATTTTCATTAAGATACTCTTGCAACGATGTGCTGGAAACGAGTAAAATACACGCAGCTTCGTGGGATTTTCAAGAAGGAAAGTCTGAGTACGTAGCAACTCATCATCATCTTCTATCCCAATCTCAACTAAATGCTCCAAGAATTCATTGTCCTTTGAAGAAGACTTATTAGCACATAACAATAACACATCACCTAGGTATTGTGTTGCCCTATCCATTGCACTAATAGCCTCCTTTATAGGATTGTTGTCCTCTTTAACTCTGCATCTATTCTTCAACTTACGTGATGAAACTTCGGATTGGCAACCTGGAGAAGTCAAGTCATTCTCACTTCCTTCAACATTGACAGCATTCAATGAAGCTTGATTTTGTGCTACCATGTTATCAATGTCCTCAACTGAAGTAGGGCACTCTACATTGTTTTGAGATAAATGAGCTCTTTTTCTCTTCATCTCCCTAGGGGTGTCACCATCTTCCCCATTCGCCCTATCCTTTGCAAAGAGTTCACACAACTTGTCATAGTTATATACAGGCTTGCTCCTCCATTCAACAACACTAGGATTTGACTATATAAAAATACACACATGGTAAGTAACAATATAATTTCTCCAACAAACATATTTAAAGTGTATGTAAACAATTAAACATGAGCCCACCTCGATAAGTTTGTCCCACACTTCTGGTTCAGCATGCCATGTCGAAGTAGTTTTATCATATGCAAAACCACTCAATCCATCCTTAAAAATATCATGACAAGATGCCCATGATTTCTTGATAAATTTCATATGATTTTGGATCTTTTCTTTCTCCCATATGACATTTGGAAACTCTTTCTTCATTGTTTGCAATATTTGGTCATGGGCTTGTGATGTGAAGGTCCCTCCCACCCTATTTCCTTGCACATGCTCATGCAAATAGGCATCAATGAGAATATCATCCATTGATTGGGTCCAACGCATATTTGATTCTTTCTTCACCTTGTGAGGCATCACTTTCCTGTAAGGCATAGTTATCCAAAAAAGAAAAAGTTTACAAACAAACATAATTTATATTAGGATTACAAATACAATACAAATGATCCAACTTATTATAAAGCAATAATAGCAAGTCACTACACCACATCACACCATTTACTGTTAAACTAGAAAGAAAAAAAAAGTACATTGAAAAAGTACAACACAAATGTAATTGGCATTCAATGCTGGTTCAAATGACATGCTTCCCACATTGCATTTGCTATTGAGTCTCGAATTAACTCTCCTTTTCTTGCATCTTCGTGATTATCTAAATTAAAGGCATGGTTTGTATGCTCTATAGGTTCCCTAGCAATTTCTGCATCAACCTTGGCAATGAGACCTTCATCCGGATCCACTCCCATGAGAAAATTATGAACTATGCAACAAGCAGACACAATTAGTTTTAGTGTTTGAATGTTGTACATCGGTTCAGTCCCACTTCCAATAATGGGGAAACGTTTCTTGAGTACACCAAATGCTCTCTCTATTGCATTGCGCAATGAAGAGTATCGATGATTGAAAAGCTCACGAGCATTTCTAGGAGGGTTTCGTTGTGAGTACTCCTTCATGTGATAACGCTCTCCTCTATAAGGTGTGATGAGACCACTTCAAAGCATGAAACCCGCATCAACAAGATAAAATTTTGCTACATTACCATGTTTATCGTCAACATAATAATTTCAAATGCAAAACAAACCAAATTTCAAACTAATACCTGTTGGAATATGGAGTGGATAATCTCTTGTGAGGGCATTTTTCATTATCCTAGAGTCAGAAGCAGTTCCTTCCCACCCGGTCAACACATAGGTGAATTTCAAGTCAAATGTGCAAGCGGCCAAAACATTCATAGTTGGATATTCCTTCCTACCACGGTACTGACAGGCTATTCGCAAGTGTACGAAATCGTGCAAATAGTAAAACTCGAGTAAACGAGTGTCGAATCCCAAGGGAACTACCTACCAAGTACCAAACTACTATATTCTATTGCTATTTGATTAAACTGAAAGTTAAAAATGAATTAAATGAAAAAGTAAATAAACTAAAAACTAAGAATTAAGTACTGAATAAAAGTAGAACTTGTAAACACTTTGGAGTGAAAATCAATAAAACTAAACCTAGGGCATAGATTTCACACCAATTTAATCCTATGCATTGACATTTGTTGTTAACCTAATCGAGTGCATTCTAAAAGCCAAATCCCCTATTATTCCACTAACTCTCTCTCGATCAATTAGCAAATTAACCCTTAAACAACAACCCAAGATATCTCTAAATTGGATTTAGGAGCTAAGAGATCATTAAGCTCTATGGAATTTACCGGAGCCTCACAGATCGCGGTAACCTATCTCTAGCGTTCGCTCAATCTATGGTTTTATTACCTAAGACAAATCAGGTTTCATGTCTCGATCTCAACCTAACCCTTGAAATCATTCAACCCTCGGGCCCCTGAGAATTGAAAGCATTATGCATAATAATAAAACTTAGAATTATAAACTCAGTAAGGATTAACAACCATTCAAGTCAACACATATTCATAAATCGGGCTACATCTTAGCCCTAGACAAGAAAGTTAGTTCATAATGAAAATAACAAAACCCATCATTCTCATTAATAACATCAATCTAAGAAAAAGATAAACTTCTCTAATCGGTGAACGAGAGCTTTCAGGATCCCGATCTCCCAATTGGTAGCCGTCTTCTTCTTCTCTCCAAAAGTCCCCTTCTAACTTCTTCAAGACTCTCTTTTATATCCTTAGGGTTCTGGTCGTGCTTAGGAAACATATTAGAAAACTTAGCCCATTCAGATTCGGATTAGGATAATAAATTAACACAAACCCGCAACCCATCGCCGCGGCAGTAAGAATGATCGCCGCGGCGATCGTTCCTTCTATCCAAAGAATCTGTAAACTTCAGAATTAGATGAAGTAATCACACAAACATTGTAGCTCTTCGAATAAGCTTTCCAACCCCACCAGAATCGTCAAATTCCGACTTCTACAGCTCAAGTTATGATAGAAACATCAAGGCATACTCATGATGAAGAATTTCCAGATTTTCCGTAACATCTTCGACGTATCACAACTCCCTCATTTCGACCCTGATTCTTGTGCCGTTTGTTCCTATGTGTCGTGAATCCTATCGATATCATTCTTTTCCCTTCAACAACCTGTTTGAGCCTGAAAACACTTAAAGTGCACCCGTGATCCCATAAATGGTATTTATGAAAGAAATAATCCAAATTCCACACTTTAAGCACATTTTTCCATAAATAAACCAATTAAATCACTAACAAAATATCAACATTCAAGCTCTTATCACAACCCCCAACCAGTTTTTTGCTAGTCCCTAGCAAAATAAGCGATAAAATAAATCTCTAAACTTGAAAATAAAATACCCAATTAAAACCTATATCTAAACTATCCTAAACCACTTTCGTAGATTGACACGATTGCATTGAGCGTATGCAACAAGCCTTTAAACCCCCAGGCGGCCCTAGTTGGACGAGTTGTAGTCTCGTGAGGGTTTCCAGCGATGATACCCACAAACATCCACACTAAACGTATCCTAAACTCTAAAAGTAATAATAAAAAAAACATAAACATTAAAAAAAAAAAAATAACAAAAAGTCTTGGATCAATTCATAAAGATGTCTCAAAAATTGCATATACACAAAATAAATAGATTAATTAAAAATCACCTAAAACTCACAGACAATGCAAACATCAATTTCATTTTCGTTATCGACCCTAGAACATCCATACAACCACAAACCATTAGTCTACAAACTCGGATGGTGTTATGCATAACATTCATGAACAAAATTTAGATCTCAGTATTCGGGTTATGACTTAAATGTGAATCATGGAATCAAACTCCATAGGCTCACTTTTCAAATCACTCTCCACTAATGTAGAATTTCACATCACATGGGATCAATAGGTCTTTGTAAAAGTTGTAACTTTAGGCCAGGGTATGGGTCCAAGGAAATGATATGAAAACAAAGTAAGAGACTCAATTTTCCTCATGCAACTCAAAAATCAAATCGAACTCCACTTCTTCTCAACCACCAACCAGTGTGTCCACTAATTCACACCCCTCAAACTTACATCTTTTTCTCTCTCTTTTTTTTTTTTTTTTTTTTGGCATAGCAACAAGGCTGAAACATGCACATCCCCACTGATTTTACAAACACTTCGCAACCCCCAATCAATTTCTTCGCACGCATGGGTTGTGACAACCACACTTTCTTACCAAAACTCGTAATAAGCTTGAAGAACAATAAAGTCTCTTAATGATAAAACGGGTAGGATTGTGTTTTAAGCTCAAAATCAGGACAGGGTAAACAATAAGTTCATAGAACGAAAGAAACAAGGCAAAATTGTGTTTAAAAAGGCTCAAAGGGCTAACTAGCGATGACAAAAACAAAGGTTGGCTTGAAAGGCTCAATCGGTCCAAAAACAGCCTAAATCATTTCCTAAGTGATGTGAATTCTAAGATTTCGCCTTGAGTGATTATCAAATGAGTTCTAGAGTTTGTTGAAATCACAATAAAATTCATGAAAACTTCATACATAACACGTCCTCTAAGTAGGTGGACGAACCACTTTCAATCCACAGTTCACTAGGGTCTCAACTCCATGTCATTAATATTCACACACATCCGTAAGCAAAGGTAAAAATTAATTTCCTCCATTAGTTCTATGTTATTGCAATCACATTCTTATCATAGACATATGACTTCATCCAAGAGACAAAAACAAATGCTGCTCAATTTAAATTTCTTAAATTCCTACCCCCAACGAATAAAATCAACATTGTCCCCAATGTTAAGCGTAAGAGTAAAAGAAAAAAAACGTTACCATATTCCTCAACAAAATAAGGTCGCTCATCGTATACACCACCTGCTTCTATCAACACAGAGAAACCGCTAAATAGACTTTGTCGGCCATCAGAGTTATGCAAAATAAAAGAATAGATAAAAGGAGCAGGAACAAAGAAAAAATAAAATAAACAAATAGATAAAACAAACAGACTAAATGTTCACAAAATGTCTAAACAACACAATAGACAACGGTTAGTACAGCAAAACAGAAAAATAAACAACGACCGACATAAACTGCACTAACAATATTAACAAAAGTTTACTCCTCCATACTCTCCTCAGAATCCTCATCAGGAACATCACCCTGCTCTTCATCCGACGGGTACACAAAATCAGTCCATTCACACCCCTGCTACTATCCCAAAGATGTGCAAGTTGCAAACTCTGCATCTCATGTTGTACCCGCATTTGCCCACTCATCCATGACATCTAGGCCTCTTGATGATTCTGTTGCTGTTTCATTGTTTGGATGTCTTCATGCAACTTCAGCAATTGATCTCTTTGGGAAAGCTTTGACAATGAAGATGATTTGGTCCTGGGTACCTCTACTCTGCCCCTACTGGTTAAATTTGCATAAACTGCTCAGTTAGGCTCACTCCTTGCAGAATAAAAACTTCTTCAGCATTCAATGGCACTTCCGCTTTCGTACACAATGCAGTAATCAGGTGGGGGAAATAAAAGCCCGTCTTGGCACGCTTTGCCGAATGAGAAATCTCTTGAAAGATAATTTCACCCACATTCATCCTTATTTTATGGCGGATAGCATACATTAAGATTGCCCTAGCTTTGCTCACAGTACTCATGTGCTTGGATGGCATTAATCGGGAAGATACAAAGTATAACCACATGCGGGAAATTGAGTCCAAGAACTTACTTTCAAAACGGATGTGTTCCCCAGCTGCAATAAACCATGTAGCTCTCCCCTCAGTCAGAGTGTTAATTACTGCATCAAAATCCACTTGCTGCTTGAATGCGGCATAGGCATCGTCATCGAACCCAACTTGCAGCAGCTCATAAAATTCATTGATCGCAGCGACATTAAACACTATCTCTTTGCCTCTAACTAAAGTTCTCCCGTCACTGCTCTCCGAAGCATTGGCATAAAACTCTTTTACCACAGAGGAAACAGCAGGCGCCAGAGGCTCTTTGCAGAATTTCACCCAACCCAGAGCTTGAATCACATCAGTTATGCCCTCCAAAGCTTCTGTAAACACCAGCCCTCGTTCTTCAATAAATCGCCCCGGTTGTTTTGCAAAATTTTCATACCTTTCCCCTTCTGGGCGGCTAACAAACCGGGAATCACTCGAAGCCTGCCCTTTACCTTTTTCTCTCCTATCAATTTTTAGCTTTCTTTTGGGTGCTATTATCACTCTGTTGAACTCACCCCAAATATTCAGTCGAACTACTAACACTGCCCAACGAAATCAACTCACTCCCACACAAAGCAATTACCCTTCTTCAAGCAAACACAATCACAGAGATAAACACTCCCACGAAAATCACCAAATCTCAAGCACTATTCACAACCATCCACACTTCTCCACACAACTCAAATCAATGGATTTCACCCTTCCACACTCAAAATTTCAATGCAAAATGGTTGAGAAACACTTACTTGAAACTTGTTATGTCCAAAAACGCCTTGAATTAAATTGGAGGAGATGAAATTTTGAAAATCCCCAAATCTCTTTTGAAAACCCTAACCTTGAATTTTCGCAATTTCTCCTCTTGTTTCCTTAATCTGCAAAATGGGATGGAAGGGGGAATGTATTAGTGATCAATGGAGTAAGGAAAAGGATTGATTTGAGCCAAAAATTGGTGGAGAGCAAGTGTGAGGAGGATAAGCTCGTAATGAAAAATGAAAGCAAAAGAGGGAAAACTGCTGATTTTAAACGCAGAATTCTGTTTCCTGGTGCGATCGCTGTGGCAATGGTATGCGTCGCCGTAGCGATCGTTGTTATCGTCGCGGCGTTGCTTTAAGTCACGCTCACTGCAGCGATGAAACTCGTTGCCGCGGCGAGCGTGATTTTATCCAGATGCAGTCCCTCGTGCGCGTAATCACGCTCGCTGCAGCGATATATGTTACCGGCCGCGGCGATCGTGATCAGTCTTCTGCCTGATCCTTGAGTGCGTTTTGTCAGCCACCTGAAAATAAATCCGAAATCCTGCATTAACAAATAAAAAAAAAATTATAGCTAAAAAGAATGCACTGAAACAAAAAAATTAAATTAAAATAACATAAAATAAAACTCAAACGGAATCGAAAATTTGGGTTGCCTCCCAAAAAGCGCTTGTTTAAAGTCTTAAGCTCGACTCCTTTTCTGTCGTCAATTAGGATTCTGAAGAAGAATTGAAACCCTTTCGTCTGCATTGCCATTCTCAATATAAGGTTTCAATCTTTGCTCGTTGACTTTGAATGTGCCTTTCGTCGGGTGGTGCAACTCTATTGCCCCATGCGGAAACACTCGATGAATGATGAATGGGCCAGACCATCGTGAGCGCAATTTTCCTGGAAAAAATCGCAACCTCGAGTTGAACAATAGCACTTTGTCGCCCTCCTTGAATTCCTTGTTCAAAATGTGTTTGTCATGCCACTGCTTAGTCTTTTCTTTGTAAATCCGGGTATTCTCGTAGGCATCATTGCGAAACTCTTCCATCTCATTAAGTTTCAGCAAACGTTTTTGGTCCCGCAGCTTTTAGATCAAAATTCAGAAATTTTACTACCCAATACGACCTGTGCTCTAACTCCACTGGCAAGTGACAAGCTTTTCCGTTAACCATCCTATAGGGCGACATTCCTATTGGTGTTTTGAATGCCGTCCTATATGCCCATAGTGCATCATCAAGCTTAGTTGCCCAATCCTTTCGAGATGTGTTCACTGTCTTCTCCAGGATTCGTTTCAGCTCCCCATTCAAAACTTCGACTTGCCACTGGTTTGCGGATGATATGGGGTTGCAACTCGATGTGTAACTCCATACTTGCTTAACTGATGTGAATAGGCGATTGCAAAAATGAGAGCCACCATCACTGATAATGGCTCTTGGCGTGCCAAACCTTGAAAAGATATTCTTTTTTACGAACTTGATAACGACACGAGCATCGTTTGTTGGCAACGCTGCAGCTTCCACCCACTTCGACACATAATCTATAGCAACCAAAATGAAACGGTTAGAAAACGAAGAAGGAAAAGGTCCCATAAAATCTATCCCCCAAACATCAAATAATTCTACTTATAGGATATTATTTAAAGGCATAGCATTTCTCCTAGAAATATTCCCAACCCGTTGACACTCATCACAACTCATCACAAATTGAAAAGCATCTTTAAAAAGAGTAGGCCAGAAAAATCCTGATTGAAGAACTTTTGCAGCGGTCTTTGTCGAACCAAAATGACCACCAACTTCCATAGAATGATAGTGACGAATTATATTCGTCACCTCTTCCTCTGGCACACATCGTCTTATCATCTGATCAGTGCAATGCTTGTACAAAAATGGATCCTCCCAGAAGTAGTACTTTAAATCGGCAAAAAATTTCTTTCGTCTCTGGGAGTTCATTCCAGGGGGCATAACCTTTCTTGCCAAGTAGTTAGCAATGTCCGCAAACCATGGTCCTTCCTGAATAGCGAACAACTGCTCATCAGGGAAGTATTCGTTGATTGGCTTCTCTTCCTCTCGATCTTCTTCATTGGATTCCAATCGGGATAAATGGTCAGCTACTTGATTTTATGTTCCTTTCTTGTCTTTGATCTCCAAGTCGAATTCCTGTAGGAGTAATACCCATCGCAATAATCGTGGCTTGGAGTCCCGTTTTGCTAGGAGGTACTTCAGTGCAGCATGGTCCGTGTACACGATGACCTTGGTACCTAGCAAATAAGAACGAAACTTATCAATAGAAAACACTCTTGCTAAAAAATTCTTTCGGTAGTGGCATAATTCATTGAGGGCCCGTTAACGCCTTCTCGGCATAATAAATCACATGCAATACCTTACCTTTTCTGTCCTAAAACAGCCCCTAAAGCATAATCGCTCGCATCACACATGAGTTCAAAAGGTAGTTCTCAATCGGGCGCAACAATAATAGGAGCAGAAATTAATTTTTCTTTCAAGCACTTAAATGCATCTAAACACTCTTGACTGAAATTAAAAGGAACATCCTTAGCTAATAAATCACACAGAGGTTTAGAGATTTTAGAAAAATCATGTATGAATCTCCTATAAAAGCCTACATGCCCAAGGAAACTTCTGACAGCCTTCACTGAATTTGGAGGTGGTAGTTTCTCAATAACTTCAATCTTCGCTCGATCCACCTCAATGCCATTCGCTGATATCCGATGACCCAACACGATCCCATCTCGTACCATGAAATGGCATTTTTCCCAATTGAGCACCAAGTTAGTGTCAACACATCTCTGCAAAACATTTGACAAGTTAGTTAAACAAACATCGAAAGAATTTCCAAAAACAGAAAAATCGTCCATGAAAACTTCAATGGACTTCTCAACCATATCGGAAAAAATCGAGATCATGCAACGTTGAAAAGTTGCAGGAGCGTTGCATAGGCCAAAAGGCATTCTTCGATAGGCGAATGTTCCGTATGGGCACGTGAAAGTCGCCTTCTTGATCTTCCGGCGCTATTGCAATTTGGTTGTAGCCTGAATATCCATCTAGGAAGCAGTAGAACTCATGGCTTGCTAACCTCTCTAACATTTGATCGATGAATGGCAATGGAAAATGATCTTTACGAGTCGGGGAATTCAGCTTGCGATAATCAATACATACTCTCCATCCCGTGACTGTTCGTGTCGGAATCAGCTCATTGTTGTCATTCTGGACCACTGTCATTCCTCCCTTCTTTGGTACCACTTGGACTGGACTCACCCATGCACTATCTGAAATTGGATAAATTATTCCTGCATCTAAAAGCTTTAACACCTCCTTCTTGACCACTTCTTGCATCGATGGATTCAATCTTCGCTGTGGTTGGACAGTAGGCTTGAAACTTTCCTCCATTAAGATCTTATGCGTGCAGATTGAAGGACTAATACCTTTGATATCCGTAATTTTCCATCCAAGGGCTTTCTTGTACCTTCTCAAAATGCGCAGCAACTTTTCTTCCTCTACAACACTCAAAGAAGCATTAATAATGACTGGAAAGAATTTATCCTCTTCTAAAAATGCATACCTTAAATGAGACGGTAGTTGCTTGAGCTCAAGTGTAGGCGCCTTAGTGATTTGTAAAGTTGACTGAGACTCCACAGCTCCAATTTCTCTGATCAATTTACCCTCGGGACGACCTAAGGGTGGTAAAGCTCTTAAGTATCTTAGACACTCACTTAACTCTTCACTAACAACCTCATCCTCTTGGTCTCTAGAATTCATCAAACAATTCTCTAAAGGCAGGATTGGGTAGTTCTCTTCAAAATTCTGCTCCACTACGTTGTCGAGAACATCAATCTTAAAGCATGAATCTAACTCAGACGGACACTTCATAGATTTGAATACATCAAATTCTACTTGCTCATCCTCTACCCTTAAGATCAATTTTCCTTGGTGGACATCTATCAATGTTCTCCTGTGGCCAGAAAAGGTCTCCCTAAAATTAAAGGTATTTCCCTATCTTCCTCCATATCTAGCACTATGAAATCTACGGGGAATATCAGTTTATCTACCTTAATCAGAACGTCTTCGACTACCCCCCTAGGATATGTGATCGATCTATCAGCTAATTGGAGAGACACGGTGGTTGGCTTTACTTCCCCCAATCCAAGTTTCCTGTAAATGGAAAACGGCATTAAGTTAATACTAGCCCCTAAATCGCATAGCACTTTATCAAAATAACAACTACCAATAATACAAGGGATAGTGAAACTCCCTGGATCTCGTAGTTTAGGTGGTAGTTTCTTTTGAATCAGCGCGCTGCATTCCTCTGTCAGCATGACTTTCTCCTGTTCCTCGAATTTTCTCTTATGCGTGAGGATCTCCTTCAAAAATTTCGCATACTTCGGCATCTGTTCAAGCATATCAACAAAAGGAATATTAATATCTAGACTGCGGAACATGTCAATGAACTTACCGAATTGCTTGTCTAGCTTCTGATTCTTCAACCGTTGTGGATACGAGGTTGCCTGGCTTGAAGGATTATTCTGCGCATGTGTACGGTCGCCGCGGCCACTAGATTCATCGTCGCGGCGATCGCAGGATATCTCTGATGAAATTGGTGTATCTTCACGGTCGTCGCGGCGCGCGGCCACCATCATCTTCACCGCGGCGATCGTCCTTTTTGTCATCCTTTAGGTTTTGTTCTAACCTCTATTTTTCACCTTGCGAATTTTCCAAATTTTTTCCACTCCTCAGGGTGATTGCATGTGCCTGTTCCTTGGGATTTTTCTCCGTATCACTCGGTAAAACCCCTTGACCTCTTCCTGCCAATATGTTGTGAATCTGCCCAATTTGAGTCTCTAGGTTCCTTATAGATGCAGATTGGTTTTGAACCAGGACGTCGGTCTTCTCAAACCTCTTGCTTGTCTCCTCAATGAACTTGGTTAATGCAGTTTCCAAGTTTGATTTGTGCTCTTGAGGTTGAAAAACAGGTGCTTGTTTTTGCTCATTGTTATTGCTCCATGAAAAATTGGGGTGTTTCCTCCATGCTGGATTATATGTATTGGAATACGGATTCCCTTGCCCTCTTTGGAAATTGTTGACGTAGTTGGCTTGTTCATGTTGAGCAAACTGGTTTCCCTCTTGGCAATCGCTTGATGCATGATTTCCTGCACAAAGGTCACATGTTAGAGATGACGATTCAATTGCATTAATTTTCAATACATTACCTAATTGCTTCTGGATGTTCGTAAGTTGAGCAGCCAATGCAGTGTAACTGTCAACTTCGTGCACTCCCGCTGATCTCCTTGCTGAATTTCTTTCTGAAGTCCTCATATAGTTGTTGTTCGCCATTACCTCAATCAGATTGTATGCTTCTTCTGGTGTTTTGGTGTTCAATGCTCCCCCACTTGCAGCATCAATCATGGCTTGAATGTTTGGTAGCAAACCTTGGTAGAACGTTTGTACTTGTGACCGATTGGTATACCATGATGTGGGCACCTCCGTAGAAGATCCTTAAACCTTTCCCATGCTTCATACAATGACTCGAATCCGTTGATAAAAGTTGGTAATCTCACTCCTCAATTTGGCCGACTTGGCGGTGGAAAGTACTTAGTGAGGAACGCTGAGCCAACTCATTCCATGTCGTGATACTCCCGATGGCAATGATATCAACCAAGCCTTAGCTTTATCCCGTAGAGAGAATGGGAAAAGCCTTAGTCGATTGCATCCTCGGATACCCCATTATGCTTGAATGTGTCACACAACTGGAGGAAATTTGCGATATGCAGGTTGGGATCATCGTTTGGTAACCCAGCGAATTGGATTGACTACTGAATCATTCCAATAATTGCTGGCTTAATCTCAAAATTGTTCGCTTGAACGGATGGTCTCCTGATACTTGAATAACAACCATCAATAGTAGGACTAGAATAGTCCTTCAATGCTCTCTGAACCACTGCTACTCCACCCATTGCATTTTCTCCCAAATTATCCTCATTCTCATTCTCTTGATTTTGCATATTAGGATTGAAAACTCCTCTGTTAGCCATTGCTTGTTCGGGCCGCTTTGCCTCTTTTCTCTTCTCAACTGTTTTGCGGTTCTCTCGATCTCAAAATCAAGTGGATTAAGATGACCACGACCTCTAGAACGTAAACTCTCCAGATTCTATCTGAAAACCACAAATAAGACAAACAAAAATAACAATTAATCAGTAAAAAGAAATAAACAAATCAAATTAGCAACTAAATATTTTGTATTGATATTGGTAAAATAAAATAGTTCCCTTGAACGCCAAAAATTTTTCTTGACTTATTCGCAAGTATACGAAATCGTGCAAGTAGTAAAACTCAAGTAAACGAGTGTCGAATCCCAAGGGAACTACCTACCAAGTACCAAACTACTATATTCTATTGCTATTTGATTAAACTGAAAGTTAAAAATGAATTAAATGAAAAAGTAAATAAACTAAAAACTAAGAATTAAGTACTGAATAAAAGTAGAACTTGTAAACACTTTGGAGTGAAAATCAATAAAACTAAACCTAGGGCATAGATTTCACACCAATTTAATCCTATGCATTGACATTTGTTGTTAACCTAATCGAGTGCATTCTAAAAGCCAAATCCCCTATTATTCCACTAACTCTCTCTCGACCAATTAGCAAATTAACCCTTAAACAACAACCCCAGATATCTCTAAATTGGATTTAGGAGCTAAGAGATCATTAAGCTCTATGGAATTTACCGGAGCCTCACAGATCGCGGTAACCTATCTCTAGCGTTCGCTCAATCTATGGTTTTATTACCTAAGACAAATCAGGTTTCATATCTCGATCTCAACCTAACCCTTGAAATCATTCAACCCTCGGGCCCCTGAGAATTGAAAGCATTATGCATAATAATAAAACTTAGAATTATAAACTCAGTAAGGATTAACAACCATTCAAGTCAACACATATTCATAAATCGGGCTACATGTTAGACCGGTCGTCACGGTCACAAAATTAAACCTAAATACCGTAGTTAGCGGTAGGGTCGAATCCACAGAGAGCAAAACTAATGACCTAATGTATATTTGAGTTACCGAAAGAGAAATTGGCAAAATGATTGATTAAAACTAAGGAAACTAATTACTTGCAGGAAATTAAAAGCATTAAATAAATTGCTAACTAAAACACAATATTAAAAGCGTTGTCGCTACGGGTTCGGTTTGACTCAAGACCAACTCTCACAATTCCTCTCCTCGCTCTTCAATTTCCTAATCCTACAAGGCTAGGCAAATCCATAGAAATATCTCCCAAAGAATCTAGGCATAATCTATCCCTGTCTCCCCGTCGTCTTAGTTACAGATCGATTGGTTAAAGACTATCATTGACTAACCGAAAAATGTTAAACCCTTAAACACCACTAGTTGGTACAACGTTAACAAGTACAACCTATCAACCTGTATCATCCAATCAACTAATTACACAATAAATGCATTCCTAGTAGAGATGACATTAAACGCTACTACAACTTGATTGCAACGCATCAAGCAATTTAAAGTCATAATCAACATTCAATAATCTCAAACCGACATTCAATTATGCGAAAAGTTATATACCAATAAACGTTCTCAATGGACATTATCAATTCAACACATCGAGCATCAGAATAATATTAAAGTATCGCAAACAAACTAAAACGAAAACAAATATAATCAATACAAGAAACTTAACCAAATATCCAACATTCGGGCTCATCCAACTAGTCGAGAGCGATGAGGAGATCGGTGGAGTCGGTCCTCGATCTCGCCTACACCGTGAATTCGGACAACCGGGAACTTAGCCGCATGGTGGTGATGACGAGGCCAAAACAGGAAACGGAGCTAATCATGGCGAAGGAGGTAACCGACAGCAATATGATGCGAAGAAGGGCAAACGACCAGAACGGACGGCAAACAAATACGTTCGTACCACGGCGGCGCGAAAACGTTAATTTTTCCGGTGGGTCTCCAAAAAACGGTGGCGGAAATGGGATCCGAAGGTACCGATGGAAAGCTCTTGTGATGGGGAGTTCAGATCAGGTCTTGGGGAGGTGAGAAGTCACCGGAAATGAGCAGGATCTGGCCTGGAAGATGAAGAGTCGCGGCGGCTAAATCACGGATTCCAGCGGTTTTCGCGGCGGCTGAAGCAAGGGAAGTGTAGATCCGACCGTGGGGAATGAAGATCTACCCTCGGGGAGCTGGGAACGCGCCAAAAACGGCCAAAATGGTCGGGAAGACGAAACGACGCGGTGGTGGGAAGTCAATCGCACTGTTGTGTGGCGTTTCACTGGCGGCAACTTGCGGTAAGGTCGATGGATGGATCGGTGCTTGGGAAGATGGATCGTCACGGAGAAGACGAAGGGTCGCCGGAGGGAGACGAAGCGTCGCAGGAAAACTGGGTGAACAACCCCCCCTGGAAACGCGATCTGCACTTTTCTTTTATAGAATATATTGTAAAATTTTAGTTTAGTCCCTACACAATTGACAAGTGACAAAATCAGCCCCTTAAAACATGACATTTTACCCCCTAAACAGCATAAATGAGACAAAATCACCCTTAATCCATAAACCACAACCCAATATCAACTCATATATTTTCCAAAATCATTCCAAACACATTAAATTCATAAGAAAAATATTAGGAAGCGATTTTCATGAATAAATTCATAAATTCTTTAATTGTCTCAATATTCTTCAATTTAATCACAAATGGGGTATTTTTATCACCAAAATAGAGTCACTTTCATGACTCTAACACTACATCTTAGCCCTAGACAAGAAAGTTAGTTCATAATGAAAATAACAAAACCCATCATTCTCATTAATAACATCAATCTAAGAAAAAGATAAACTTCTCTAATCGGTGAACGAGAGCTTTCAGGATCCCGATCTCCCAATTGGAAGCCGTCTTCTTCTTCTCTCCAAAAGTCCCCTTCTAACTTCTTCAAGACTCTCTTTTATATCCTTAGGGTTCTGGTCGTGCTTAGGAAACATATTAGAAAACTTAGCCCATTCAGATTCGGATTAGGATAATGAATTAACACAAACCCGCAACCCATCGCCGCGGCGGTAAGAATGATCGCCGCGATGATCGTTCCTTCTATCCAAAGAATCTGTAAACTTCAGAATTAGATGAAGTAATCAACACAAACATTGTATCTCTTCGAAGAAGCTTTCCAACGCCACCAGAATCATCAAATTCCGACTTCTACAGCTCAAGTTATGATAGAAACATCGAGGCATACTCATGATGAAGAATTTCCAGATTTTCCGTAATATCTTCGACGTACCACAACTCCCTCATTTCGACCCTGATTCTTGTGCCGTTTGTTCCTATGTGTCGTGAATCCTATCGATATCATTCTTTTCCCTTCAACAACCTGTTTGAGCCTGAAAACACTTAAAGTGCACCCGTGATCCCATAAATGGTATTTATGAAAGAAATAATCCAAATTCCACACTTTAAGCACATTTTTCCATAAATAAACCAATTAAATCACTAACAAAATATCAACATTCAAGCTCCTATCAGGTACCTAGCAGCATGTACAACTAGTACTTTAACACGAATATGCGTGCGGCGTGCCATCTATTGCCCTAACACAATCCTGTCATTATTTATCTAATTAGGTAAAAGTACTAGTATAAGTATTTAAAGTGTTATGCTTGCGTTGTATACCTTAAAGTATGGATAGAATCTACTATGGTTTTGTATTTCAAGTGGCACTTGGAGTCCATTTGGTTGTAAGAGGTATTTATCCTCTAACTCTATTATTGCTTCCAACACTTTATGAAAGTGATGACTAACCGTCTCACCGGAGCGATGGAAAAGCAATGAACATGCACTATGCCTAGTGTCTTGACCTATAATCCAAAGGAATTTAGCAACTTGTTCTTCAACTGTAGCTCGTTGAGTTGAACGAAGCCCCCCTTCCGTTGCTAAAATTTGACAAAATTCTACAAATGTTGTGGGACCCATACGAATCAAATGTCTACCTCTTGGTCCAGCAATACGTTGCATTATTTCATCCCGAATTCGCTCACTTTGCAAGCGTATTGCACGATTAATTCTACTCAAACATGAAGTAGTTCGTGCTGTGGGTTGTTGTGCTAAAACACATCCAACTAGTAGTAGAAACATCATATGAATATGATGTATACAAATGATAGCGTACACGATCAAATCATCATTATTTAAGTCATCATAGTCAGCCATCTAATAAATAAGAATGAGCATACAACAAAAGAGTTATTATCAAATTAAACGATTAAAAGAACAAAAAGTATAGCAATATAATGTCACATATGAAACAGCTTTCCTGCTGAAGTTGGCTAAATCTCAATGGCCAGAGGCATCACATAGTTTTTACACCATTGCAAAAACTTTACTATGACTTGGTTTAGTAGCCATACTTTGATCTGGATGTGAAGCAAGGGAGTACATAAAGTATGGGCACAAGTGGAAATGGGAATTGCATTGAATTGTTCCAATTGATCAATTAAGAAGATGGATGAATGAAATAAGGCAGACATGAAGGGGACCCCAAAAACCCTATCTGAACCTAAAATTAGTATGGGCAGAGGCAGAGGCAACTGCTCCCTCACACTTTTTTTTTTTTTTTAAACTTGGTTTAGTAGTGTTGATTAATTAAGTAATCTGTTACATAATAATTGTTTCCCACCAAGAAAAACAAATTTGGTGAATTAACTAACCTTGGCAGCACAGTGATCCATCTACACATATAAAATTAATCATATCTGACTTCTTTTGCTTAATATCTGCATTAAGATTCAACTACATTTGGCCACTATTTACTCTTTAATTGAAATAAACAAGTCTGTTTTCTTTTTGATGTACAATTTACAATAATTAATCTTTCGTTGAAATATATGGCCATGTCAAAAGCGCATAAGCGTTAATCAAAACCGCACCTTTGCCAGAAAGTATATGAAGTAATATCAAACTCATAATCTTAATCAATGTGGGTCAAGACACAGCCCTTCATACATGTAAGACTAACAACAGTATAGGCCTAACATCTGAGTCTGAGAATATCTATTACACGCTTTCGGGTTTTTTGATTTAAGAATGACAGATCAACAGGTTTAGGGATTTCTTCCTACCAAGCAGTAATTCATACAAGAAAATACCAAACGTCCACCAATCAACAGCACTACCCATGACCATCTCCTTTTATTATCAAAGAAAAGCTAGTGAAATAATGAATCAACTCATAAACAGGCATCAAAATCCAATCATGACAATCACATTCAACAGAAGCAAAAGTGACGAATGATCAATCATGCAAATACATTGACAAACCCATAAAAGAAGCAAGAACCCAGATGGGAAATCACCTTATCTCGTGTAATTATTCTCTTGGTTGACGCCTAATTTGTTGAAAGTGAGGAGAATCTAATACAAACCCAAACGAGTTGTGTGCAGCAAATTAAAACCATTCGTGTGCTGCAATGACAGATTTGAGAGATTTGTGTGCTAGAGAGAATCTACAACAGTGACAGATTTGTAAAAGGGAGTGGAAAGGGGTTTTTTGGGAATAAAAGTTTTAAACCAGTGAAAACACCCTGATTTGGGGTGTTTTATAAACCCCTCAAAAATACACTACATTGGTTTTGGGGGATTTTTAAACCCCTCAAAACCAGCCTATTAAAAATTAAAAATGCAAGTGGAGGTTTTTAAACACCTCAAAACCAGTCTAATTAAAAACCTCCCAAAACCAGTGAAAAAAAAACTCCCAAGCAGACCCTAAAGTATTCTATATTCATTAGGTCCAAAAGTAGGGCATATTACATAAATATCGTCAGTCTTGGACTCTTGGGCCTGTTGGCCGTTAAAATTAGTGGCTTGAAGGGGTAACAAGTAATTTTACTTTAAACTCATTATTCAATAAAAAAAAGTTGCTTTGGAAAATGTTGCATAATCATACACTCATTAATCATTATATTCCTTTATTGACAAGAATTTATTTATTTGATAAATATATTTTATCCATTTTATTAATCATATAAAATTTGTTTTATAATTTCGCTCATTTTTTAAACTTTAGTATTTTTACCTTGTATGCTTTCCTTTATAGCATTTTAATGTAATTTCAACATCTCGCTTTAAGTATTTAGAATCATAAATAGAAAACATTTATTTGATAAATATATTTTATCCATTTTATTAATCATATAAAATTTGTTTTATAATTTCGCTCATTTTTTAAACTTTAGTATTTTTACCTTGTATGCTTTCCTTTATAGCATTTTAATGTAATTTCAACATCTCGCTTTAAGTATTTAGAATCATAAATAGAAAACATTTAATTTTTAGAAATGTATTATTTGAACAATAATAATCAAATTATTATTTTTTAACACTTAAGGTTCCATATATAAAAAAGAAAAACTATTATATATGTTATAGTAGAAATAAAAATTTAACTCAAGTAAAAAAAAATTTAAGATAATAAAGGAATTATCGGAAATGAAAAAGTAAGAATAAGTTTTTTTTTTTTTTTTAAGTTATTAAGTTTTTACATCAAAATTCAAATTATTCTTTCAATTAATATAAATTTTTATTGACATCATATATAATAATAATTTATTGTTAGTTATATAAATATTATATTTTTATTATTATTGACAGTATATACTGTAATATTAATAAGATTTTCCTGTGAAACATAACATATTTAGTCATATAAATTACTTTATTTGCTCCGTTTTCGACATTTTTTAATTCAATATGGTTAACATTACCCAATATTAAATCAATAGTAACTAATAAATTGGGCAAAATCAGTAACCTCCCAAACGTTATTGGAAATCATTACCTAAATGACAAATATTGCCATTTTAATCAAACTCCCCCTAAAATTATTTAAAAATACATCACTCAAACCGCCAAATGCCAACTCGGTTAGCTTTTTAAGGGTAAAAATGTCATTTGTCACGTGTACTTAAATAAAACTTGACTTAATTAAGTCAAACCCTTAACTTAAATTTACTTATAGTTTTATCCTCACCTTTCCTAGTAACTTCCATAAACCCTTAACTTTCACTCCCACTCCACCTTTCCTATCAACTCACCTAGCCATCGCACAAACACAACCCCCTTACCTGCATCTAACGCATTCCCATACATAAATACAATGACGTTGCCACCTCTAAAGGCCAAGGTGACCTCAATTGAGGCCAAGGGAGCCTCAAGCGCGAGTCCAAGGTGACCCAGACGAATCAATCTAAGAGGCGGTCACCTCAATTGGGGAAGTAACAAACTTAATTGTGGAGACGACAGCCTTAACATGAGCCCAAGACGGCTTCAAGTTTTAGGCCGACGCCACCTTCCAAAGCCTCCATTGCCGTCAACGCTACCTTTCAAAGTTGTCATTGCCGTCGTCGCCGAGGGAAAGAGATGAAGAAAAGTGGGGTTGGCAATTGGGATGTGGGTTAGGGACTTAAGGTTGGGATTGGACATTGGGTAATTTCGTTAAAGTTTATGGGTATTTTAAAATTTTGAATGTTAAAAAATTCCTTGAACTTCTATTAGGTTTTAAGTTTGAATTTCCCATTCTACCCCAAAACTGAAATTTAACAAAAGCTTAGGAAATTTTAAGGGGGCGTTTGGTTCAGGAATGTTAGATTACTGGGAATGTTGGATTACTGGAAAGATAATTACCTTAAAAGATTACTGGGAATCTTTAAGAAAATGTGTTTGGTTAGTTGGTGGGTATGTTATATTAATATGGTTGGTTATGGGGAATAAATTGGTGAGTATGTTATTTAAATTACTAAATTGTCCCCTTTACAAATATTAATATAATATTATTTTTATTATTAATTTTTGAATAATTTCTTTTAACCCCCAATATTTCAGATTTAGTTAAAACACCCCTACTTATATAAAACTTTAATTTATTACGAAATCACCCCTGGCTCCTGCCGCCGCCCGCCGCCACCGCGAACCACCGTCGGATGTCCCCGAAAGTCCCCGTGAGTACGTCACCGTGACCAAGAGGCTCCGCTATGGCCGTTCTTGGCCATATTGATGGCCAGGGGCGGCCATATCGGGCCAGTCGGCCGGAAAGGCGGCGATCTATTCTAGCCATTTTCGGCCAGATCGGGGATCTGCAGGCATTGCGGCAGATCCTCGGCCATTATCGACCAGTGCGGATCGATCTAGCCGGGTGCGGCCGGTCAGTGGCCGGTGGCCGGCCGATCTGGTCCAGACTTGGCCGATAATGGCCAGGGATCTAGCCCGATATGGCCGAAAATGGCCATATCGAAGCCTCCCGGAGCCTCCCAAAGAATTTCCTTCTTTTTTAGGGACTCCGGCGATTTTCCGGTGGTGGTCCGTGGTAGTTGGCCCGCCATCGGCGGTGGTGGCTGAGTGGCTGTGGTGGTGGTGGTAGTGGTGGTCTGTAAATTATTTTAAATATAAGGGTATTATTGTCCAAAATTTTAATTAAATAAGGGTAAAATTGAAATAGGATATTAATGTAAATTTGTTTTAAAGTAAGGGTATTATTGTCCAAAATTTTTATTAATAAGGGATAAAATTGTAACAAAAAAAGATAACCCTGGTAATCTCAGAAAACCTAAGAAAATAGAGGTAATCAGATTACCTCTTATATTACCAATAGTAATCACTATTGGTATTTGAAGATTACTGGTATTTTAGATTACTTGACAACCAAACATGGTAATTAAGTAATATAAGATGACATTACCCCAATAATCTCACTTAACCCCGAACCAAACGCCCCCTAAAAGTTAAGGAAGAGAGCACGCAGGCTCAGAAGCGTAAATTTCAGTTTTGGGGTAGAATGGGAATTTCAGTTTTGGGGTACTGCTAGATTTGGAGTTCAACTTGGAGCAAAAGGAAAAGTTCGGGTAATTTTTTTTTTTTTTTTTTTATTACTTTTACAAGTGGGTCTCTTGCAAAAGCCCTATTCTTATAATCTAATTAAACATGCAATTCAAAACTCTTCGTCTTTCATGCCTCCGATTAATTAAAATTCTAATGTACTTTATGCTCATCTGTTTTTTTCACAGGTTTGCACTTTGGCTTTGAAATGGAATCTAAGTGCTGAGGTAGACTTAGAGGGTTGTGCTAGAATTTGATCAAATGAGATACAATTTGGTCTATGGTATTCCTCCCCTGGTTTTAGCAAACTGTGTGTTTATAATCTTTTTGAGTGATTATTTTCTGAATCTTCATTCAACTATTCTTCCTGATATTGCAGGTATATGTCCAATGACTTTGATTATTTAATTATAAGGTCATATTTTAATAGCCATCATCAATTGCCATGTGAAAATGACTTGAATTATGAACGGTTCCTACTTTCACACACAAAACTATGCTAAATTCATTCCTTTTTTTTTTTTTTTCCTCTTTGGAAAGAGATAATGCATAAAATAAGGTCATATGTTAATATGAGTTGAAGAAGCATAGGGATTCCATATTTATAATAAATAAAAGAAGTAAATTACAGGTATAGTACTCCAACTCTTTTAAGATAACAAATTAACTATATGTAATATGAAGATTATGAAATATGAATGAGATTAGAAGTGATGCAAGAGGCAATAGTCATGGCCCGATCAGGTCAACTCACTAACTCATTCAACTCTGTAGAGGGTCCACTCACGGGAGCCAATGTTGATTGAACATTAATTAATTTGTCTATTAATGGTTCTTCAGCATGTCAATAAATAAAAATCCTTAATTTGATTGATTAATTTACAATTTAATTTAAGTTAATTTTCGTGTTTCAGTCTTTATCTGAATTGCTACTTTATCCCGTTTGCTGGATGTTTTATTGGGTGCTTGTTGGCTACTAGATTTGTAAATGGAGTGCCATCACTTGAGTTGCAGAAAATGCATGAAAACAACCATCATAGCCAGATAACCCTTCAACAACCATAACTCTTGATCAGTAAAATTGGCAGTCTATTTCAAGCTTCTTCAAGTTAGTTTAATAAATGAGGATTCAGCTAATTACTACTCAACTAACTCAACATAATCAGTGTGTAAAAATACAGAATATCAACAAAATTTTGCATGAAACAGGGGAGAAATAAGAGGAGAAACAGAGCAGCTCATGTCACTTTTACAGGTATAAACAGTAGTTCAAATGCAAATCATTCAGCTTATATCCTATTCATACCATCAGAGACTACATCAGCCTACTTAAGCACAACCACAATGTTAGATGCGACAAACAATTAATTTAACAGTCATAAGCCATCTCATGTTCATGTGTACTTCCAACCCTCTTTGTTTGTAGAATCCAAAGTATTTTTCATTGTTTTAATAGCTAGCTAGTATAAAGATTAAAGAAAATCAAAACAAACTGACCTCAGCAACACTAATTTCTCCTGCTGAATGAAGAACGTAGTCTCAAAGTCCACCCCATAACTTGGATGCATTTTAGCACTGCAAACCTGTATGGAAAAGACACTTCTTAGGAATAGGTTTACAAGCAATGACAAACTGATAGATCCTCATCATAAATTTGCCCCTGCGCTACTAGCGAGTCAGTAACATCTATATATGAGCAATAAGGGGAACACATGACTTCTTAAAAATGTTTCGGTTTCCATAGCTACTGGTCTTTTACAACTTAAAGAGTTGAGGATATACTCGTGGGGTCGAGGAAGTTCTTGCCAAGGATTAGGTTTAGGCACCACTAACATTACCTCCTCATGCCTTGATCGTATTCCAGCTAGGCACTTTTGGAAGCTTAAATCCCTTTGGGTATTTAACTTAGATGACAATTCAATTGCATTTGGGTGTGATTTCCTTCAAAGGTCATACTACCTGGAAACACCTGGTCTAAATGATTGTACTTTCCAAGAAGTATTCTCATATATAAAGGATATACAAGGAAACAAGATTCCCAAGTGGAAAAAATTTATCCAAAATCTTCAAACTTCGAGAGTATAGAGATGTCACCATTTGACATATTTGATGCCATCCTTAGCAATTTCCTTAAAATATCTTAAGAATTTGGAAGTACACTGTTGTAATGGATTGACAAATATATTGACATGTTCAGGAGCAAAAACTCCTGTCCATCTCACATCAATCAGCATAAGAGAATGCAAGTCAATGACAGAGATAATAGCCAAAGAGGTAGGGAGAACAGAGAAAGAGATTGTTTTTAGCCAATTGAAAATTCTGGAGCTTCATTGGTTAACAAGCCTCACAAGCTTCAGCTCGGCTAATTATGCTATCGAATTTTCATTCTTAGAACAAGTAATTGTAAGTCAATGTCCCAATTTGAAGATCTTTTCTCAAAGAGATTTAAGCACAGCAACATTAAACAGAGCACCATTGTAATAGCTGCTTTGTACTCATATAATCATAAAATATACGTAATAAAAATACATATAAAATAGTATAAATAGTTTGGCCCAAATTTTCTTTTATTAAACATATACATTCTTTACACAAAGTTAGTATCATGTACAAAAATTATCAAAACAAGGTGAACAGTAGCCATTTCTCCTCACTTGTCGACGCTCATCCGACCGTGTCCTCACCTAGATCCTGCAAAACATAGAAAGATAACGGGGTGAGCACACATAATGCTCAGTAAGTAAATCCTCTACTTATCTATCCCCGTAACTCTCTTTCTTCAATTCTTTCTATTTTCTTTTTCTGTTTCTCTTTCTCATAACTCTTTTCTGCTAACTCCCTTTTGTAAGTCACGGCCCCATCTTACCTGAGGCACGACCTGGACTCCCTCCCGCTCCCCGTGACTTTTACTCATTCTCAGCCGATCGGACTCGGTTATGCATGGATTCGGAACCCTGACCATGTGAGTGTATAATCACTCTCTCTGGGGTACTCTTGGGTATAGCCCTCATCTGCATGCACTCTCATGGGCTACACTACTTTTCTCTCTCATACTCAAGCTGCTCTCTCTTTGTGGCATACATGCGGGAATACTCTATCCATTACTCACGGGTTCCCCATCGCACAACCTACTCTATACTCTCCTTTTGCATTTTTTTTTTTCTCTAGTACTTAATCTCTCTCTTTCTCTTTACTCTTAGAGAAGCTTACACTCAAAGTTCTCTACTCTTTCTCTAACTACTTCTCTAATGCATAATTAATGTATATGGATGATTCATGCTCATTAATGCACTTATGAAATGCAATGATGTCATGTAACAATAGTTAAGGTTCTCTACTCTTACTCATGCATTTCTTAAGCATTTCATCATACAACTCATGTGTATATAAAACTTTACTTTAACTATAACCCTTCTCCTCTCTTTAATCATCCAAAATGGGATAAAACTCCCTCATACTCTCTAAGTTCCTGTTAATGAAAAACACTTCTATAGGGTTTCCTCAAAACTCCCTTCAATTTCAATCAAACTCAACTCAACATCATAAAATCTCAATACTTCTCATACTCACATATATTCAATAATCATAAATAACTACTCATTTCATCTCATCTCATCTCAATTCCTCAACAAACATCATAAATACATGCATAAAGAAATATCTACTCAAAGGGGTTCTTAAAACTTAGCTTGGGTTGGATTTACTTACCTTGCGAGTAAATGACTTTTCTAGCACTTCTCCTTCTCTTTTTTAGCTTGTCTTCTCTCTACAACTCTAAACAATAACAACGTAAGATTTCAACAAACTATAAGCAAATTCACATCTAAAGCAAGAATCATTACCTTAGGATGCTTTAAATGAAATCTCTACTCAAAACTACTCAAAAAATCCTTAGAAATTCTTGGAAGATTGAGTGGAGAATTGAAAGAAAATAGAGAATGGGAATGGCGGTGGAAATGGGTGAAATGAAGGGTTTACTACACTTAATCCCTTATTAGCTCAATTTATACACAATCATCCCAATTTTGCCCTTACTCTTTCTTAGAAATTTCGTCCTTGTCCTTTAATTCCTTGCAATCACACCTCCAACTCCATCACATTCTCCGTGAAATTTTCTTACATTTCACTCCCCACTTTTCCTGCTAATTAGGGGTAGAATGGTCATTTTACCCCTATGAAAAATTCTTTAGAAACTTCATTACAGAGCGTACGTCACCGCGGCGAAGATTATTTCTCGCCTCGACGAAGACTGAAATTCCAAAATTCGCTAAAACTCAACCAACTTCAGGACAAACACTCAACCAACTCAACATACCATTTCAACCAAAGGCCAACCAACAAAAAGTAACAACATATAAACTCAATTGAGGATAAATTAATGAACATTCAAGTAATACAGCAAATCTTAACTACGTATCTCAAGTGGGGCGCTACAACCATGAACAAAGAAGATCGATGAACAATATTTGTGGAATAATGACCTTAATTCCACTATCTATTAGATGTTTACGAATATGGTTGAGGGTTTTTACATGTATTAATTTATTTTATTTTTGCATCACAACTCTCTCTCTCTCTCTCTCTCTCTCTCTCTCTCTCTCTCTCTATATATATATATATATATATATATATATATATATATATATATATATATATATATGACCATCAGTAATGTTGTTATGTTATTAGTTTATAATTTAAGAATAATAAATCTGTATGAAACAAATTCGATTTTTTTGGTATTAGGGTTTTTACATGTGTTGCTATTGAATTAACTTTTGACAAATAATTTTTATTTTTAACTTGGATTTATCAAGTGTCATAAAAATATAATTAATTAATTACATTGAAATTACTGTAACAAAAGATTATAAAAACAAATTTATAATAAATAATTATAATTATTTCGTAACAAGCAATTTAGATACATGAGCGGAGATAGATTGAGTTGTGAGATGAAAACAAGCAACCAATTTACAAAGAATTTTCATTTCTTTTCCAGCAGCAGCGGCACTGATGTTAGCACGCACCATCAAAAGCTGTAGGTAATCAAAATCCTTTTGCTCGACTTTTAAATTATATTTTAAGGGTGAATGCTTTGTATAACTGAAGAATATTTGTGTCTTAGAGCTGAAGATTTCGTTTGGTAATTGACTTTGATAATTATTTTTTAACTGAAGCTTCAATTTTATGTTTGATATTTCTGATTGATCATGTTAAGCGATGTTGCAGAGTCGTTTGATAAAATGTCTGAAATAGATGCATTTTTTTTAACATAGGGTTACATAGATGATCTCTTAATTAAATTCTAGTGTAAAACATCGGTTTCTACTTTTACTTTATTTTATTATCCTGATTTTAAAATTTGTTTACCTTGCAGCAAGAATGGCTTGAGTAAGTAGGTTCAGTTATTAGTTTGATGTCTGTTTCATTGGTGGAAACCTTTCATTCTTGTTTTTGACTATATCAAAAGCACTGTTTTGCCGGCATATTCAGGAATCAGGGTGATGTATATAGCAAATGAACAAGATCCAAATGGGAGTTGGAGGCAAAGACACAGCTAAGATTGTGTTAGGGTGCCAGCAGGAAGGTTATCCCCAGAGAGGGCTAACCATTCAAGAGCTGCTGCAAATCAGGAGGTATGAGCTAAAGTACTTTCTAGATTTTATTTTGCCTTAAATTTCTTCGGATTTCCTCATTTTGATTTTGTTTGTGTCAGGATGGCTTCAACGAGCTTCATGATTTGGAAAGTTCACTTGCTTCATTTCCTATTAAACCATTGCAAGCACTTAAGTAATGATTAATTTATTATCTCGTCAATATCATTAACAAGCACTTAAGGATTTAGTCTTTTAGTGTTTCCACGTGTAACATCTTTATTTGTGACTTGGCTCTTAAATTTGCTCATGTGAGTTGTGCAACTCACTCTTTTTTTATGGATGCATAACATAGTTGTACAGAGATACATTAAGCGCTTTGACCTATGCCGCCTTCAATATTTGACCCTGTTGAAATCATGATGTAAACTTGGGACAGAATTATTATTGGGTTGCTTTGAACCTATGTTGCGCGAAATGCTAGCTTAAAAATTCTGTGACAGAAATATAAACATTAGAGCAACATTTGGTTTTTGGTGGTGTCACATGATAACACCATATCAAAAGCCTGCCCATTGTTCTTATGTCTACACAAAGCTATACATTGATTTTTTTTTTTTTTTGCTATATATATTTTTTTTCTTTCCAAGTACTAAACATGTTCTTTGTCTCTTTGAAAATATTTTGGAGGGATTCTCTACAGCCAAAAAATAATCTGATAGGAAATATAGTGACCCATTGTTGTATCGCCAGAGGAGAGATGCAAATAACTTTTAGGTATTTCTGTTGTGATTTATTTGCTTTATAATTTCACACTCTCTAAATTAGAGGCATTGTTGCTTACTTTATATTTTCAGGTATTTTTGTTGTGATTTATTAGCTATTCCTAAGCAAGTTTGAAATGCAAGATACTATTTGAATATTTTTTACTAAGTTAATTTTGAAAAATTCTTTTTTTTGAAATGAAAATGAGGAATGAGATTTTGCATTTCATAATCCAAGAATTGCCTCAATATCGTGTTCAAAACAATTTCTTGAGAATAAAAGTTTTTCTCTTTCTGCTTTGGGTCTTATTTGATTGGCTCCAAAGGCGCTATAATGCAAAGATGAAAAGTTTACTAGAATTATTTATAACCTTTTGGAACTTGTTGATGAGTGGACATTACAACCTACTTGCTTATTCATCGATTTTGATTTTGATTTTGATGTTAAATAATGAACCAAAAATTGTATGTTACCAGTATTTCTTCCATTATGTGAATTTAATATGCCATGTTTATGATTACAGAATGTGTAGACTTGGAAGGAAGATTATGGTCATTCTTCGAATGCACAGCTGGAATAAGACTAATGAACGTTCCCTTGATTGCACCTTCATCCAGTTGCTTTAATGCCTGGATTTGTTTTATGCATTCTGATTTCTCAAGTACGTTTTTCAATATGTTGTTTGTGAATATCTGTTCTACTGCATTAATTATTTGCACTATCAGCATCGAGTATCTGGTCTATTTTCATGTTATTAAATATTAATTCTTGTTGAAGATATTAAACATCAGCAAGTCTCTGCTTGGTAAAATGAAATAAAGTATTCAAGCTTCCGACATTTGATGACCGATGGTTTGAATCATGATTCTTGAAGCAAGATTTTTCTTAGAAGAATTATTAAGTGCAGTAATTTTTTATGAGTTCAGTAAAGCTTTATATGGTAATTTTGTTATTGTAGTGTCTAAGAAAAATTGAAGCAAGAAGAAATGTGGTAGAATCAGAAGTAAATTACCTAACATTCGTTGCTCAATCAAAAAGTGATTTGGGAAAAAATTAAAGACTGAGAACATAGTCAATCAGGTGCAACAGAAAATATGCCGTTTGCCAAAATTTGAACACAGAATTTAAAATATTACTTTACTCTCTTAATAAACAAAATTTTGAGTGGCTTTGCGGTTTGCGGTTTTAATGATGTTCTGTTTTCATAATAGGGCTCGCCATATGACAGAAAAAATGCATTTCAATTTAATTTAATTAAAATCTTTGCATTGAGCATATGTTTAATATCGTAAAGCTATTAGTATGTATTTTGTCGGAGTTTAATTTAACTAATATGACCATTAATTTTAGCAAACTCTAAGCAAATTATTGATAAGCAATGTTACAGTTATCGAAAAAATATATCGAATTTATGTACCGACATACGTGGCACCATCTGTTTTTCTTTAAAAAAAAAATTCATAATTAATGGACAATCAAGATGGTACCACGTCTGTTGGTGCGTGAATTCAGTGTATTATTTTAAGTAAGCGTATCATTTTTCATTATTGATTTGATTTGACTAGACTTTAAAAGAAGCAGCAAAAGCGTTTATATTTCAAATTATCAACAAGACATTTGTAAAAAAAGTGTATGACTTTAGATCATTTCTAAAGTAGGCCTTGAAACATATTTAGAGTAATATTTGTTGTAGGACTTACTTCACTCCTACATACATAATTAACAAGTGCATTTGTCATACGTGTTTTAGCCATATGCCATAAAATAATGGCAATTTCACAGGGTACATGTAGATTGTCTCATGCTGATTTTGACAACCTCTATATCAACTTGGAACCTTATTGCACATTGCACATGTATCATTTTGAAATTAACGTTACTGTTATATATATATATATATATATATATATATATATATATATAAGCAGTTTCACATGTCGAACTATCATATAATATACATTTCAATAAGCTTAACGGTGTGCTTTCACAAGTTTTAAACTATATTATAAACATCTATAAGTGCTTAACAGGAGAAATAAATAAAATAAATGATGCCATTTCGAAATCCTAAGTGCCTTCACATGTCATTACCGTTTTCCAAGATAGTGCACTACACCTTGCAACTTATTCTCTTTAATTTTAATTTTAAACCTTCGTAGGTGTTGTGCCTAATCTGCTGACGGTCAGATCTGTGTCACGCGTCTTTTGTGTGCATGAAAACATGTGTGAAAAACATTCGACAGACAATGATCTGAAAAGTATGTAGAAAAGATTCTTTGATCAGTTTTTTTAACTTAGTCTATATTGTAAAATTCCAACATTTTTGAAGAATGTTTAGTTTTAAAATTTAAGTTGAGTAATTTATGCGTTGATTTTTTATACATTTGTATTTTTAAGATAGAAAGAGTGGTTTAAAAGAAAAATACTTGAGTCTTAAATAATAAACTAAATATTATTTTATGACATAATATTCTTTAAAAAAAATGCATTAGATATCTTAATAAACATGTAGAAGAAAAATATATATTAAATAAAATATTTGGTAGAAGAGAGTGGAAAAAAAGTTTTGAGTGTTGGAGTATATCCTTTATTTGTTGGTCCTTACCTAGAAGAAAAGCAAACATAGCACTCTGGTCCTTGAACAGTGAACACAGCTCTGACACAGATATAGCGATTGAGGTGCCATTTCCTCAAACTTCCAAAACCAATTCCTTTTGAGTACTCTTAACTATTATTAATTTTCTTTCATTTTGTTAGCCTTGCTTTTTCTTATAAACACATTAGTTTCGGCTTTTCTGATCTTACTGTTTCTCATATTCTAGTGGTTCTCTTGTCTGTATTTCTTTTTCCCATCTTTCTTGCTTATTATTCCGATCGTTTTCTTTTTCAGCTTGTTTCTGCTGTTATATTATTAGCTTTGCTTTACATCCAGTATCAAACATTGTTTTCAACTTCTCTTAATCCTTTTTTGATCTTATTCCCCATATTTCTAGTATCTGCCTTTTTTCTTAAACATTAGTTTTAGAATTTTTTTGATCTCATAAACATTTCTAGTATATCTCTTTTTCAGTATTTCTTTTTTCTTGTCCTCCTAAGTAGCGTTTGTCAGTGGCTTTCCTTGTTTAAACCAAAAAGAAAGAAAAGAAAAAAAAAAAGTAATGGCTGAAATAGCTACTGCTGCTGGTTCCAAAGCTGCAGAAAAAGTTACAGAGACTGTGTATGATTTCATTTGTCGGATGATTTCCTATGTGTTCAAGTACCAGAAGTATATGGAGAAGGCAAAGGAACAAGTTAAAGAAGTCAGAAGTCGAAAACGAGATGTGGAAGCAGATGTTGACGTTGGTGAAAGACAAGGGGAAGAGATTTACAATGAAGTTAAAGACTGGCTGAGGGGCGTGGAAGGTTTCATGGAACGTGAAGTAAAGCTCGTTGATGATGAAGGTAAAGCAAAGAGGCGCTGTTTCAAAGGGCTGTGTCCTGATTTGATGAAACGATACAGGCTCAGCAAGGATGCAGAGCAGGTGGCAAAGGATGGCGCCAAGCTCTTGGAAAAAGGAAAATTCATTAGAGTTTCCCACCCCGTTATTCTAGAGAGGACGGAATCCATATTTGTCGGTGAGGAGTACGAGCACTTTCACTCCAGAGAGTCCAATTTCAACGATATCATGGAGGCATTGAAGGATTCTACTGTTAACATGATTGGAGTGTACGGGATGGGTGGTGTGGGTAAAACTACACTGGTCAGAAAAGTTGCTTGGAAAGCAAAGGAAGATAATTTATTTGATGAGGTGGTCTTTGCTGAGGTAAAACAAAATCCGGATCTTAAACAAATTCAAGCCGACATTGCTGGTCAATTGGGCATGGTATTTAGAGACCAGGAGAGTCTATCTGGAAGAGCTGATCAATTACGTTATAGGTTGAAGAAAGCAAGAATCATTGTAATTGTAGATAATATGGAAGAAGCTTGACTTGAAGGTTGTTGGGATTCCTTTTAGCTATGATGATAAAGGTACCATCCAGCAAGACAAGAAAGAAAGCAACGATGAGCAAGTGAGATGCACAATATTGTTAACAGCTAGAACACAAGTTGTATTAAAACAAATGAATACTCAGACGAATGTATCTGTTGAGCCCTTGGGTGATGATGATGCAAGAAATTTGTTTGGGAACATTGTTGGTGATTTAACAGATAAATGTGATATAGCAGCTGAAATAATTGAAAAATGTGCAGGTTTACCACTTGCAATTACAATAATTGCAAATGCTTTGAAAGGTAAGAGTGATTCTATCTGGAGGGATGCATTACGTCAGTTAGAAAATTCTAATCCAAGATGTGTTCCAGAAATGGATAACACTTTATACTCAACTATTGAATTGAGTTACACACTGTTGAACAGTGAAGAAGCAAAATCACTGCTTCTACTTTGTGCTCTTTCTAATGTGCGTCGTGATACAGATTTCATTTGCCTTCTGGCATGTGGTATGGGGTTGGGCTTGTTCCAAGGTGTTTATACGATTAACGATAGAATGAATAGAATCAAGTCGCTGATTGATTATCTCGAAGCTTCGTGTTTGTTGTTGAAAGGTAACAATAATGAGACAGTCAAAATGCATGACATCACTCATTTTGTTGTTGCATCAATTGCCAAAGAGAAACGTATGTTTAATATTCAAGATGCCAATGGCTCTAAAGAAGTGTTCGTGAAGGAAATGTACAAAGATTCGATTGCAATTTGTTTGCATCATGGAGACATTGATGGGCTTCCTGAAAGGGTAAAGTTTCCGAACCTCCAGTTATTTACTTTGCGTCTTGGAAAAGATCGTTTTTCACAAATCCCAAACCACTTTTTTTCAAGGGATGATGGAACTCAAATTTCTAGATTTGAAGAAAGTTCATTTATTACCACTACCCTCGTCCTTTCTTTGCCTAACAAACCTTCAAACATTGGGTCTGACAAATTGCACTTTAGGAGATATAACAATGATAGGAGAGCTAAGAAATTTAGAGATTCTTGGTTTTGAAGATTGTGGTTTTGAACAGTTGCCTGAAAGTTTTAAACAATTGTCGCAACTAAAGCTATTACTATTGATCAATTGTCCAAAGCTTAAAGTAATCACACCAAATGTCATAGCCAGCTTGTCTCGATTAGAACAGCTATTTATATGTAATAGCTTTGATCGCTGGGAAGTTGAAGGACAAAATAACGCTAGTCTTGCTGAGTTGAAGAGATTGTCTCAACTGAACTCTTTACGCATACATATCCCGAATCTGCAGATTATACAGCAGGACTTTATCCCTGAGAATTTAGATAAGTATGAAGTACATATTGGAGATGGATGGGATTGGTCTGGTGATTATGAAACCTCGAGAACATTGAGACTCAAGTGCAATGAAATTCTTCATTTGAGGTATGGGGTTGAAATTTTGCTGGAGAAAGCTAAATATCTCCATCTAGATCAGCTAGATGGTGTTAAGGATATACTTTGGGAACTTGACAGAGAAGGTTTCCCACAATTAAAGCAGCTCTCTGTACAAAATAGTTCTGAAATTTTGTATATTGTCAACTCAATGGGATGCGTTCCTTCTAATGATTGCTTTCCAATCTTAGAATCATTGTTTCTAGTTAATCTAAGTAATATGGAGAAAATATGTTGCAGCCTAGTCAATGCGAAGTCTTTCAGCAAATTAACAGTCATAAAAGTAGAAAAGTGTGACAGGTTGAGGTATCTCTTCTCATCCTCTATGGCCGAAAACATCTCTCAAATACAAGAAATCGAAGTAACTGATTGCAAGGAACTAAAGGAGATTTTTGGTCAAGAAAGTGCAAACCATATTGATGAAAACGAAAGGAATCGTAAGGTTGAGTTTAAACAATTGCATTCCCTAGTACTACAATGCCTGCCACAATTCATAAGTTTTGGCTTGAAGGTGTGTTTTGCATTTTCTTTTCTCGTTTATTTTATTTTGGTGTTCTTTAATTAGTTTCTACGTTATTTATGGAATGAGATTTGTTTCCGCAGGTTGTGTTGCCAAGATTGGAGAACTTGAACCTGTCCTCGATTAATATTGAGAACATATGGTTTGATCGACCTCAACCAATGTCTTCCTATATGCAATGCTTAAAAAGCTTAACTTTGGAGGATTGTAATGGTTTGAAGTCTATCTTTTCATCCTCCATGGTCAAAAGTCTCATGCAACTCAAAAACCTTGTGATATGCAACTGTAAGTCGATGGAAGCAGTAATATTTGACTCAGAAGGGTTAGAAGGAGAAGATAAGATAATTGATATGAGTTTTCAAAAACTATTCTACCTAAAGCTGGCGGCTCTTCCAAAACTCACAAGATTTGGCATTGGAAATTCAATTGAATTCCCTGCCTTGAATGAACTTCACATTGAGAGTTGCTCTAATTTGGAGATATTCTTTCAAAAGTCTTTTGGTGTAGACACGCTAAGAAAGGAACCTGATGAAGTGGGCTTGGAAAAATATATTACTAATATAAATCCCCTCTTCAACGAAAAGGTGAAATTATTTCTTATAATTGAAATTTTCTGTTGTCTATTGGTCTCAAAATTTTAGAATTTTAAAATATTTTTATCTGTTATTAATTAGTAGAAATTCACTTATAACATATTTCTTTTGTTTTCATTTTTTCTTTTAAGAAAAAGACCAAATCTGTTTGATATGTTTTTATTGTCTAATGGTCTCAAATTATTATTTTATTATCATTATCTTTATCATTACCAAAACATTAACATGAGGAGATGTTTTTTGTAGGTTGCTTTTCCAAGCTTGGAGAAAATGATACTCTTACACTTGGATAACTTGCAATTGATATGGCACAACCAACTCCATAAATATTCCTTTTCCAAGCTAAAAGAAGTGAGAGTCGAATACTGTGAAAAGTTGTTGACTATTGTTCCTTCTAATTCTACTCAAGGACTTCTTACGCTTCACAATCTAGAAACATTAACTGTTGGAATATGAAAAGTTTGTTTCCAGTTTCCATAGCCAATGGTCTTTTGCAACTTAAAGAGCTTTGGATTTCCTCTTGTGGGTTGGAGGAAATTGTTGCCAAGGAGGAAGTAGATGGGGCCCCTTCCCTTGAAAAGGTATGAACTTATCTATACTTTTTATAAAATGTAAAATAATCGTTTAGATTAATATGACATGTTCATGATACAAATTCTATGGTATTGCTGCTAATAATTTCCATATTCCTTTAATAACCTTCTTGCCTATAAAAGATAGTCATCAACTGAAGTTTTTTTCCCTTTTCAAAGCGAATGGCAGTAAACTAATTGGTTGGTCTTGTTTGTTGGTTAGATATTATTGATTTTTGTGAATTAAGAAGTTCATTTTTGTTAACTTATGTATTTTTTATTGTTTAAAGTATATTTATTTAAAATATATAATTAATTTAATTAATTGGGGAAGTTAAAAATTTCACCAATTTTGTACTGATTACAAATTTTTTTTTCAAATTTATCTCTTCCTAATACAATTAGTTTTTTTTTTTTTTTTTTTAAAAAAACAAAAAAAATTGGTCACGTAGTTTTGCTTGCTAAAAATTAATCAAAGGAACTGACTTCTTGTTGGTCAATAACATGACACTGATACCGTATGTAAAAATCTTATTATATGCGTTTACCATATGCTAATTAAAGCCTTCTTGCTTGTTCATCCATTTTGAATTACAGGCCATGCCCAATTTGGAATCATTGTATTTAAATGTTGATGCCTTTAGACTTCAAACTAAAAGACCATTGGAGGGATTCTGCAAACTAAAAGAACTTGAGCTGGGTGAATTAAATGATGAATCAATTCCATTTTTCTATGGCTTCCTCAAAAGGTTATACAGTTTGGAAATCCTTACTTTACATGATAGTAGGTCCAAAGAGCTATTCCTATATGAAAGAGACGCTAGGAAAGAAGATTCTCTAGTGAATCCATTTCTTCCATATCTTAGAGACATGAGAACATGGAGATGTCATGATTTGACACACTTATGGATATCCTCATTATCTTTCACAAATCTTACAACTCTGGATGTATATGATTGCAATGGATTGATAAACATATTTACATGCTCAATTGTCAAATCTCTTGTCCAACTCACAAAAATGACAATAGAAAAATGCGAGTTATTGAGAGAAGTAATACCAGGTGAATCTGACCAAATAGAAGAAGAGATCGTCTTTTGCCAATTGAGAACTTTGGAGCTTCTTTATTTATCAAGCCTCACATGCTTTTGCTCAACAACTTGTGGCTTTAAGTAACTGTGACAGAATGTCCAAAATTGGAGATCTTTACTAATGGAAGTTTAAGCACACCAAATTTAAACAAGGTACAAAAAGAGATGGTACGCACTCATTCACAAAATCTTCTTATTTTCTTTACCACATTTGCTATTAATATCAGTATTACACTAGAGTAGAATAGATATGATTGTATAGTTCATCATACTATTTCATATATGATGTATAATTAGACTAAATTATAAACACTGTTGAATTGATATTGATAATAATATAAATGTATAGTAATTAAAAATGTATTTTATAAATAATAAATATATTA
Organism: Pistacia integerrima; assembly: GCA_026225825.1. Classification (NCBI taxonomy): domain Eukaryota; kingdom Viridiplantae; phylum Streptophyta; class Magnoliopsida; order Sapindales; family Anacardiaceae; genus Pistacia; species Pistacia integerrima. The sequence goes on along the minus strand of CM047745.1, from coordinate 1,938,778 downwards.
TAATTAAATTCGATCCTTCTTAATAAATATGTGTTAAATTAAATAAAACCAACCCTGTATCTTTATCACGCTAAAAGCCGCCACATTTCATCTTCTTCAACTCTCCACTGCTACAGTTACAAGAAGCCAGCTCAAGCGGCACTGGTGTTTCTAGCTAACGACGTCACAAGCCACAGAGCCACCGTCACCGGCGTCACTGATTCTAGCACTCTCCGTCACAAGCGGCAGGTAAGCAAAATCATTCTGCTCGACTTTTAAACTAGATTTTAAGACTGAATGCTTTGTATAATCGTGATTTGATATTTTTGTTTTAGAACTGAAGCATCGTTTAGTTGTCACTTTGATAATTATTTTTTAACTGAAGCTTCAGTTTGATGTTTGACATTTTTGTGTATAAGACCTGTAGATGTTTTTGGTTGATCTGGTTGAGTGATGTTGTCGAGTTGTTTGATAAAATGTTTGAAAGAGATGCATTTTTTTTCAGCATAATGCTACATAGAAGATTTCTTAATTAAATTCATGTAATTAAGACATGAATTGAAATTATTTAATAAAACAATATTTTTTCTTTGTACTCCAACACAGAATCGAACACCAGTTTCATTTTATTTATAACAAAACTAGGCAGATCTATTTGTAGAGAATAAGGCTCTGAATGGGAGCAGCTACCACAGGTGAGGAATATGGCTTTTATTTTATTTTTCAATTCTAGCGTAAGACACGGGCGCCTGCTTTTACTTTATTTTATTTTATTTTTCAAGTCCAGAGAGGGCTAACCATTCTAGTGCTGCTCCAAGCCAAGAAATATGAGCTAAAGTATTTTTTAGATTTTTTTTGCCTTAAGTTTCTTCAGATTTCCTCATTTCCCTTTTGTTTATTTCAGGATGGCTTCAACAAGATTCATGATTTGGAGAGTTCACTTGCTTCGTTTCCTATCAAACCATTGCAAGCACTGAAGTAATGATTAGTTATTTTCTTCTCATCTTCAGTTGCCAAGACTTCATCAATATCATTAACTGTCTTCTAGGGTAGTGTGATATATGTATTTTCCAGAAGTTTTCAGTTTGAAATTGTTTGTGAACTGACTGGAATGGAAAAACAAATGCTGAATCAAGAAACTTTTATTCCCCTTCTCATTTTTGTTATTTTCTAATCATTACTATTGTTATGCATTTGTGAAATAAATTTGCAAATGAGAAAAACCTGTAATTATTTTTTCTCTTTAATGATGCAGAGTAGTTTTGATATTACTGAGGATGATGAGGGTACAACTAGTCCTAGTTGGAAGGTTACTGGTCAATTAGATATTGAGCAGTAGTTTCTTACACAGACTTACCAGGGGCCTTGGACCAAGAAACTGGAAGGAGTGACGGTGAGAATTCGGGGAAAACTATCTCTTGACCACGTCATGCCATCTCTGAGGTAAAAAGGTTTTGAGTGGTTTACTAATACTCATTAATGCTTTTTCTCTTAAGAAAGTTACATGTGAAGGGGACAGGTAATCTTGATTGTAACTGTAGTTATATTTTCTTCTCTTTTTTTTATACCAATAGGTTGTATATATGAATTTATGATTTGGTTATTTCTTCTTTCTTTGTTCAGTTATAAAAAATTATCCATTATACTGTTCAATATATACTATATAGTTTTTTCTCAAGTTACTGAAAATTAAATTTTGACATATTCTGCTTGCTTTTTCCAAAGTTGATCTGAATTCTTAGATATATTGTTTAGCTTATAATTATACAGGAAATATTGAGTAAAACCACCTAAAAATTCTCACATGCTACTTGTTCAAATAATGTAATGTTTAGATTCAATTATTCAAAAGGAATTAGTCTTTCAGGTTCTTCCATATTTTGCACATCTTTATTCGTGAATGGGCTCTGTAAATTTGCTCATGTAGATGCATATATAGTTGTATGGACACACATTAAACTTTTTGACCTATATGCCGCCTTCAATTTTTGACCCTATGGAAAGCATCTTGTAAACTTGGGACAGACTTATTATTCGGTTGCTTTGAACCTATGTTGCACGAAATGCCAGCTTAAAATTCTAGGACACAAATATTGACATTAGAATAAGATTTGGTTTTTGGTGGTGACACATGATTCACCATATCAAAATGTTTTCTTTGTATCAAAAGCTGGCCATTTGTACAATGCTATACATTGAATATATATATAACTTTTTTTTTTTTTCCTCCTGTCCATGTGCTTTAGTGAAAAGCTTTAATTATGTACACTAAATAAGTTTGGTCTCTTGAAATTATATTGAAGGGATTCTCTACAGCCAAAAAAATAATCCAAGTGGAACTACAGTGGCCCATTGTTGTATTGCCAAAGGAGAGAGGCTAATCATTTTCAGGTATTTCTGTTGTAATTTATTTGTTTTATAAGTTCTTACTATCTAAATTAGAGGCATTATTACTTGCTTTATAATTAATCTTCTATCACTGTGTTGTATTTGTTTAAGCAGCAGAGGATACATCAGGAGCAGTGGTCCAACACAAGGGACGCGTTAAAGTTACTTAAGCAGATCTGAGCCCCTAGGTATATCTGCATTAGCAGGCTATAATCTAAGTTCGGGATGACTTACCCTTTAGTTGATATTGAAGTATCCATTAGTGCCGTGTTGCTTCCTAAAGAGATTCAAAGTCTTAACATATACGATCATCAGTTATGTACATGTTATTTTAATGGTCATTAATCTAATTAGGATAATAATAATAATAAAAAGCAATAAATGGTTAATTTTACCCTATCACCTATAAAATCGCAAGGCAGTCCATAGAAATGAGAAATGATGGTTAATTTTACTGATTGGAGATTATGGGGTTCGCAAGAGTATTCTGCTCTTGAGTTTTCCTTCTAATGCTTATGAGGAGTTGACAAATTTTTTATTTATTTTTCTTATTTTTTGGCAAGAGCATGTCGTTGAGTTTCACTTTTGGCAAAAATATCTTTATTTTGTGATATTACCTATTAAGATCATAGTGTAATATATATTTTAGCAAACTATAAATGTAAGTTCCTTGAGTATTATTGATTATATGTTTAGGATGAAAGACAATAGTCTATTATGAAGAATATAGAAGAGGAAGAATGAATTCTATTAGATCTTAGAATTGAATATAGAGGTTGAATTAGTCTAGTACCTCACTTCATTCTAATGGGCTATTCAGATATTTACAAAATAAATTAAGTGTTAAATTGTTAATAACTTGGGCTGAGCCAACTCAACAATCTAAACTATGTGTGCAATTTGAATTGTCAGTTTTGATATATCAAAATGTTGTTAAACACTCCTTCAACTAAACATATATTTTGTTTATTAGCTATTATAATATCTTATGGATTTGCATATTGCAGTTTTAAAGTTACTTTGTTATTGCCTCTGTTATCATAATAGAGCTCGCCGTACTGTAGAAAAATGTATTTCCATGTTATTAAGTTAAATTCTTTGGACACTGAGCGGATATCTGCTTTTTGTTAAAAAATTCCAGTTGGTGTTGTGTTTGCCGGATGGTTAGCTTCTCTTCTAATCAGAAATGGAGCAAGATTTGGATGTGGAAGGGAATGATACTTTATGCCTGGGGAAGAAGCCTTAATTAGAAGATTTAGACCAATGCTGGTAAATGCCACAAAGACTATGCCTTGATCTGGAATGATGAAATTCTGGAGTACGTTGCAGAATTGGATTTCAAAAGTTATGTGTGGTTGAAGATTTTAGCTGGACTCCTACAGTTGCAAAAGGTTTCTTCACAGCTTCATGAAATTTTTCAAGTGGTGTTGGTGCTGAAGCCTTTTTCAAAGCCTATGATTTGCAAGCCTGTAGGAATTGTTTGTAGTTTTTTGCTAATATATCATGTTACTGATGTGAGACTAGAAGGTAGTTGTGATTTCAGAGGTATATTTTATTCTTTGAAAGTCTTGTTTCTGCATCTAATTTTCACTTTCTATGTTAAAATTTAACTGTTTTCACTTCTAACAATGGCATAAATTCATTATCCATTGAGCAGTTATCTATGTTTTCTAAAAATCCAGTCGGTTGTGTTTGGTGGACAGGTCCTCTTCTAACAGTTGCATAAATTCATTATCCATGGAGCTCCATTTTGATTCCAAAGATCGCCTCATTGGACATAAAAATGTAACTTTTCATTCATCTTGATGCATACATATTCATCGTAAATTTGTCTTTTTTATATTATTTTTATTATTATACTCTTCTCGTAAGCCTTTAAGAGTTTTACATTTGAACATTTTGATCATATGGGTTTTTATTCTCTACTCCTTTAGAGAAAGAAAGTTCGTTCACCCCCAAGTTTTGGGAAAGTATGGAAAACCCCCCGAAACCAAATTCTCTTTAAGACATTTAGGGGCGAATGATACTTCCTTATCTCGTAGGGGTAAGAAAATATAATCCCCTTCGCAAAAATCAATTCCTTGTCTTTCATGAACCATCAGTTTTGCTTTTACAAATTCTTTTATATTTTAAAGGAATCGGTTAATACCAAAAACAGTGATGGACCTAAAAATTTATGCAGAGAGGATAAAATAAAAATTTAAATATTTAAATAACATTGCGTATAATTTAGTTATTAGTTTATTAATGCTTTCAAAATAAACAATTATCCCACTTATAAGGCATACAACTAAATAATCAGTACATATTGTGGACTTTAGGGATTGCAAAAGAATTGAGAGCAAAATCATGCTAAAATCTTTGTTAAGTTTCGATAACTACAAAGAAGATTAGAGCAACTGTTTTATAACTGTTTTTAGAGCTCCAAAACGACAGCACGTTGAGCTTGTTGACTTAGTTGAAACGACAGCACTTTGAGCTTCTTGATTTAGTTGAAACGACATCACTTTAAGTTCCAGGCTAAAAGATTATTCAACAGCCCCCTTCAGCCCTTCAAGCTAAACTGTGCTTACAGTTTTAGCTTGCTTGACAATTCCTAAAAATGACTCACCAGCCCCCTTCAAGCCAAACTATGCTTATAGTTTCAGCTTGACATTTTTTCTGAGACCAGTCAGTAACAGTAACAGTGGTAACATTATTTTCTTCAATACATTAATACAAATTGCAATACATTTTAAAACTTAATTATCTTTTTGTTACATTAATACAACTTAGATAATTACTTTTCTGCGTTTCGTATAATGATTTCACAAATAATTTAGACCTGAGTAATTCAATTTATACATGGAGAAGAAAACGATGTCCAATTAGTGTCTGATATGGGTTAATTTAAAGTGATTTTATTTTTCATGCTTTTTATAATTTGAAATTGAGTAATTCAATTAATACATTAGAAGACAAGGATGTCTAAAGATGACCTAATTTGGATTAATTTAAATTATTCAATCAATATGAACACAATGTCTAATTACATCAACCACTCGACCTGGGACCTGGTCGCCTGACTGGATCATATCTTGGGTCGTGTTTCAAAACATTGCTCGTGTTCAGTCTATTTTTTATTTTTTGTTCAATAAAATAGTAGTCAGTATTATTTAAATTATTCAATTAATACGAATGCAATGTCTAATCTGTATGTTTAGCTGAATTATAGAAACCTTCACTCTTTAGTATAAACTGTAGTTCATAGACCAACTTTAATTTTTAGTTCTTACTAATAATAAATGATATAAATTATGCCAATCTGATAAAGCAACACAAGATTGAAAAAACGCAGAAAATATTGTCTTTTATAAAAAAGTAATGCTAGCCTTACTCACTCCCCCTACTCACTTCTCTTACTTATTTTGTAAATATAAATTATAGGACGGATATCATACGCATAGTACATGTATCATATGTTATTTTAACAAAGATAAGTAAGTTGCGAAAAACCATACACAACTTCGTATTTAAAAAGTCTGCCGCAAGTAAGTTGCTAGAGAGCGATACCTGCATTGATACGTTGACTCCCATTTCATAAAACAAGCAGGAGAAAAAGAGAAGAAAACAGAGCACTTAAATATTTTCCATACCTTCTCTCCCAGTTTGAATGGCAGAAGACCCTTGTAAGGGCATGTGCTGCATCGAAAAGCATCCCCTAATCCACACTGTGAAGTATATAATCAGTCGAAGAGAATGATTTGATCAAACACAAGCTACTAAAACAAGACTCATTATGTTGAGGCTATCATAGAAGTAATTTGTTTATTATCTTGGTTTCTTCTTTCTTGTTTTCCAGAAGTTTAAGACACTTGCATTGCTAGCATATATATATTTAAACTCTTAAATCTAAGCACCAAGGGAAGCCAGGACAATCAGTTATTAAACCAAAGTTTAGAAGGCATACATTTCCACATGCTAGACTGAGGATTGTCCAGCTGATCCATAGTCAGACCTAACTTCTCTACTTTCTCCTCTGCCCCAGCCCTTCCGCAAGTGCAGTTTTCGCAAGCTTTCCTTGTGCTCCCCTTTTTTAGAATGACTCTGCGCTCTAAAGGGAAATGCGAGACATAAAAAACTTCAATCTCTGCTGTACTTTTGAAATCTGATAAAAAAAAAAAAAAAAAAATTCTATCTTAAGCTCCTCTTATGTATATTTTTTTAATTGAATTATATTTATCTACGTTGAAATCCAATCTAACATCGGTCAATAACAAATTTCTAATAAAAAGAACAAAAAAATCTCAGAACATTGACCCACCGAGCCCAAAACCCATATTAACCCAGACCAATGACCCTTAAAGCCCATCTAAGCATGGCCCAAGCCTAACAACACTCACATAAAAGAAAGTTGAGCTGAATCGTCCCAAGCCCATTCTGCATTTGCAACTTTGGGAAATCGTTTCTGAGTTTAATGGAGCTACTGAATTTTAAAGAAATAATCCTTTAATGTTAAGCTAGCATAGAATTTAATTATTTAATGCGTTGCGAGAAACGTGGAAAGTGGAAACTAAGGCCCCTCCATCATTCAATCAGGACTCACCCTTCCGACGGTAAAGAGAAAAAGATAATAAACTCATTGATTTTAAAGAATTATTTATTGGAGATGACGAAACAAGGCAGACTTCCGCAACTTTTATAAAAGTATATATTGGTTCCACCATTGCAATAATTCTCGCCCAAAGAGCCAAAAGCTAAAGCTAAAGTTATAAATTTATAATTGCATTTCTTGACTAATTATCATCAACTGAACTTCTCTAAGTTGATCAGTTAAGCTTCTTTAAATTCCATTTGGCTCCATAAAAAACGGGAGATTATCACCAACCACCCCTATAGTCTCATTAATATATGGATACATGCAAGCTTATGTAGATTTAATCGAACAATACTTCTAGATTTTCAAAAACTCATCACTAACATCCCATAAGTTAACATTTATCAAACTTCGATTTACCACCTAAGGTTAAAATTGTCTTTTTTTTTTCTTTGTGTAAATCCTATATATAAAATTGTAAACTAAAAAGTTATACATGAACAAAATTACAAAATAAAAGTTAAAAATCCATTGATACTATCAAGGTCGCCAAAATCAACGTGAGACAATCTAAATGTAGCCAATGAAATGAGGATAACAAACAGCCAAATCTATGGCTAAAGATCTAGCCGCTAGTGGTCAGATTTGGCCATATCTATCTGGCTGTTGATAATTGCTAGAAATTTGGCCATCAATGACGGCCAAATTCTAGCTGTAGATCTGATAAAAAAATGTCAGATTAGTGCACGACAATCTACATGTACCCCGTGAAATGAGGATAACAAACCATTCCAACCAGATCCATATATTTTAAAATTGCTTCTTAATTAGTTCTTGTAATAATGCCTCAATTATTATTTAAAATTAAGGGATTGAATGAGAAAAAGTCTTATAAAGAGGTGAACAATATGGAAGAAAAAGCGGTTACATGTATAATGTGATAAACATTTAACAGAAAAATTAAAATGATTTGAGGTAATAAAATTTTTATTTAAGTAATATTATATATACAAACTATTGATATAATCTATTCTTTACAAACTGATGTAAAGACCATACATATTTGACATATAGTTTCCTTTAATTTATTAAATTTCACTTTAATTTAAAGTCGTTTATTTATTTCCAAAACACATGAGAGAGTTTGTAAAATAAATTTGTAGATAAAGCATTATTCGATTTGTTTAATTATAGTATTGTAGTACAATTACGCTTGTCTTAATAAGCTTAATTTCGTTTTTTTTTTTTTTTTCACAGCATTTATATATTATTTAAGTTTATATTTCACAACAGAATTACTATTAATCTTTAAAAGTTTTATTTCTAATATAAGTAAATTACAGCTTGTTTTTTTATTTATTTTTATGTAAAATTGCTTGTCTTTTGGAAAACTGTTTAAAAAAGAAATACAATTGTGAATATGAATAAAAGTATGAGTCTTATTAAAAACAAAATAAGATTCTTGTTAGGAATAAAATAAGGTTTAGGAATATAATATCTCATGTATTACTTATAAATATAGATATGGTGAGAACTAATTTAAGTTGATGAACGAATGACGGGATTACACAAAGTATGTGATTGCAAAGGGTTGGTTAAACACCATGGATCCATCGGTTGAGTGTAGATAGTGGAATTAAATTCATGTTGTTAATTATGTATAAGATTTATGATGGGTATACTCTTGCATGTCCGTGCTTTGTTAATTATGTACTAGATTATAGTGTGGGTACTCTTGTACATCCTTGTTGACATAATGTAATAGCCACTACTACTCAAATATTCATAATGAAATACATATAAAATAATATAAAGAAATTGGGCCCAAAATTTTCTTTTTATTCAATATGTATATATATTCTTTACAAACATATACATTTTTACACAAACTTATAATGTGTACAAAAACTATTAAAACATGGTGGACAGTGTAACCGCTTCCCCTCGCGTGTCGACATCCATCCGACTGCATCCTCACCTGGATAATGCAAAATATAGGAAAACAACGGGGTGAGCACTAAAACAATGTTCAGTAAGTAAATCCTCTACTCATCTATCCCCGTAACTCTTTCTCTAATTCTTTCCTTACAACTTCTCATACCATTTCTCTTTGGTACTTCTCTTTCTCTTTCTCTTAGAACTCCTTTCTAGTAACTCTCTCTCTAATAAGTCACGGCCCCATCTTACCGGGGGCACGGCCGGGACTCACTCCCACTCTACGTGACCTTTACTCATTCTAGCCGATCGGACTCGGTTATGCATGGATTCGGAACCCTTGGCCATGTGAGTGTATAATCTCTCTCGGGTACTCGGGTATAGCCCTCATCCGCATGCACTCTCACGGGCTACACCACTTCTCTATCTCATACTCAGGCCGCTCTCTCAATGCGGCGTACATGCGGGAATACTCTACCCATTACTCACGGGTTCCCCATCGCACAATCTACTCTATTCTCTTTCTCTTAACTCTTAAAGCAGCTTATGCTCAAATTCTCTACTAAATCTCAAGCTACTTCTCAAGTGTATAAACAAAAGTGTAGAGCTAGCTCATGCTCCCTAATGCACTAATGAAATGCCAACTACAAGATTTCCTCAAACCCGTCATTCTGCACAGGTCACACTAAAACGGCCATAACTTGCGTTATACACCTCGGATTACTACGGTTTTGGTCTCGTTTTAAAGCTTAGAAATAGGGCTACAACTTTTATGTTTTGGTCTCAGCCCAGTTCAAACCGTAAGATGCCCAAAAATTACCTAGAAAGTTACGGCAGTGACAGGGCAGATTTCTCCTAGGCATTTCATCAAGCAACTCATGTGCATATAAATACTCTACTAAAATTAATACTATACTTCATTCTCTAGCCATCCAAATTGGGGAAAAACTCCCTCAAACTACCATAATTCCCTGTCAAGAAAAGCACTCCCAAAAAGCTTCTCACAACATCTCACAAACTTCATCTCAAATTCCATTCTCAATACACATTAAAACACTTCTCATACATGGAATCTATCCAACAACTACAAAAATAGCTACTCATCTCAATTCAATTTCTCATCAAGCATACTACATACTGATCATGCATACATCTCTACACAAAAAGCTTGTTTAAAATTCAAGTTGGTTGGATTTACTTACCTTGTGCAAAGATGACTTCTTTAGCACTTTTCCTTCCCTTTGTGGTCTTGTCTCTTCTCTACAACTCAAAACAACCACAAGGACAGCAGCAACCATATAAGACTTCACTACAATTTATAAGAAAATTCACATCTAAAGCATGAATCCTTACCTTAGGATGCTTTAGATGAAATCTCTACTCAAAACCCCTCTTAAATCCCTTAGAAAACTTGGAAGATTGGATGGAGAAATTGAGAGAAAATGGGCAAATGGAAGAGGCGGTGGAATGAAATGAATAAAGGCTTTCTCTACACTTTACTTCTTTTTAGTTCATATTATAAGCATCTTTTCCCATTTTGCCCTTACTCTTCTTTGAAAATTTCATCTATATCCTTTGATTCCTTTCAAATATACCCCATCCAAACACAATCTCTACTAAATTTCCTTTCATTTTATTTCCCATTTTTCCTACTAATTAGGGGTAGAATGGTCATTGTGTCCCAAAAGAAGAATTCTCTAGAAAACTCAAGAAACTTTGTATTAGGCTCGTCGCCGTGGCGAAGAACTTTGCGTCGCCCCGGCGAAACAGGGCAGAACCTACCCGTGGGTGCAACTCCTCCTCCTCGCCGCGGCGAAGATTGGATTTCCAAACTTCACCAAAATTCAACCAAGTTCAAGGTAACCAATCAACCAACTCAACATACATGAACAAATAAACTCAATTGAAGCTGAAACAGTAAACTTTTAACTAATACAGCAAATCTTAAATATGTACCTCAAGTGGGATATTACAATTCTCCCCCCCTTAAAAGAATTTCGTCCCCGAAATTCACACGAATAACTCCGGGTACCTATTCTACATGTCTTGCTCCGTCTCCCATGTGGCTTCCTCTACTTTGTGATTCCTCCAAAGAACCTTCACTAACGGAATACTTTTGTTCCGGAGTTCTTTAATCTTCCTATCTAAAATCTATACAGGGTGCTCCTCATACACAAGATTCTCTACAAGGTCGACATCTTCTATACTCAAGATGTGGGAGGGATCACTTACATACTTTCGCAGCATTGAGACATGGAAGACATCATGTACCTTGTCCATACGAGGTGGTAGTGCCAATCTGTAGGCAACTTTTTCAATTCGTTGCAATACCTCAAATGGACCAATATATCTTGGTGCTAACTTCCCTTTGTTCCTGAAGCGCATTACTCGTTTATAAGGGGAAACTTTCAAAAATACCTTATCACCCACTTGGAACTCCACTTCTTTTCTCTTTAAGTCGGCATAACTCTTCTGTCTATCTTGGGCTTGCTTCATTCTGTTTCGGATTAATCTTACATCCTCTATCATTTTCTGAGTCATCTCTGGCCCAAGAGCTGTACTCAACTCACTCCTTTCGCCGATCTCATCCCAATGTAGTGGAGACCTACATCGTCTACCATACAAAGCTTCGTAGGGCGCCATCTTTATTATAGACCGAGAACTATTGTTATAGGCAAACTCCACTAAAGGTAACATTTCATGCCATGTCATTCTATAATCCATACAGCAAGCTCTCAGCATGTCCTCAAGCACCTGATTCGCTCTCTGTTTGGCCATCTCGCTCGAGGATAATAGGTCAGATGAATGCCAAACGGGTACCCAAATTTCTCTGCAAACTAGTCCAAAAAGCTGAAACAAATCTCGAATCTCTGTCTAACACTATTGTCTTAGGCACACCGTGTAATCTGACTATCTCTTTCTCGTAGATCTGAGCCAACTGATCTGAGGTGGTGCTTTCCTTTACTGGAAGGAAATGGGCGGACTTAGTTAATCTATCCACAATCACCCAAATAGCATTATAATCTTTCTGTACTCTAGGGAGACTTGTGACAAAATCCATTGAAATGCTCTCCCATTTCCATTCTGGAATACTAAGTGAATGAAGTAACCCTGATGGCTATTGGTGTTCTGCTTTTACCTGCTGACAAACCAGGCACTTAGGTACAAATTCTGCAATATTCTTCTTCATACCTGGCCACCAGTAGCTTTTCCTTACATCTTGATATATCTTGGTTGCTCCAGGATGAGCAGTGTATGGTGTGTCATGAGCCTCTATAAGTATTCTCTTCTTCAACTCATCATTTTGAGGGATACACAACCGATTCCTGAAGTAGAGAACACCATCCTATAAGTGGAACTCCGTTACCTTGCCCTCATTCACTTGTTGAACTATTCTCTGACACCACTCATCGGCCACTTGCTTATCTTTGACTTCCTCCAGTAAAGTGGACTGAACCTCTAATCTGGCAATCCTTCCCGGTATCACTTCAATCTATTCCTTACACAACTCTTCTATCAATTCTTTCTGCCACGTGAGCCGGGATAAATAAGCTTTCCTACTCAAGGCATCGGCTACTACGTTGGCTTTCCCTGGTTGATACTTAATTTCACACTCATAATCCTTAACCAGCTCTAACCACCTTCTCTGTCTCATATTCAACTCCTTTTGAGTGAAGAAATACTTTAAACTCTTGTGATCGGTATAGATATTACTCTTGGCACCATAAAGATAATGCCTCCAAATTTTTAAAGCAAAGACCACAGCTGCCAACTCTAAATCATGCGTAGGGTATCTCGTCTCATACTTTTTCAATTGCCGCGAGGCATATGCTATTACCCTACCTAACTGCATTAACACAGCACCAAGTCCTTGCAAAGAGGCATCCGTATAAATGTCATAATCTACACCCTCCTGAGGCAATACTAACACTGGAGCTGTTGTTAACCTCTTCTTTAACTCTTGGAAACAGTCCTCACAAGCTTCTGACCATACAAAAGGAGTCTTCTGTTTGGTAAGAGCTGTCAATGGTTTAGCCAACTGGGCGAATCCTTCAACGAATCGTCTATAGTAACCTGCCAGGCCTAAGAAACTTCGGACCTCTTTTACTGTCTTTGGTCTTTGCCAGTCAAGGATTGCTTTTATCTTACTCAGATCTACTCAAATCCCTTCCTTCGACACTGTATGGCCCAGAAATATCACTTGATCGAGCCAAAACTCACACTTCGAAAATTTAGCATACAACTGCCTTTCTCTCAACCGCTGCAACACTATTCTCAAATGCTCCTCATGCTCTTCTTTCGACTTAGAATAAACCAGGATATCATCTATGAAAACCACTATAAATTGATCCAAACAATCATGAAATACCCGGTTCATCAAGTCCATAAAAACGGCTGGGGCATTAGTCAAACCAAACGGCATCACTACAAACTCATAGTGCCCATACCTTGTACGAAAAGCAGTCTTAGCTACATCTTGCTCAGCCACTCTTACTTGATGGTACCCTGACCTCAAATCAATCTTGGAGAACACCGCCCTTCAACTGATCAAACAAGTCATCTATTCGAGGTAGCGGGTACTTATTCTTCACTGTCACCTTATTCAATTCTCTATAATCAATACACATCCGTAGTGATCCGTCCTTCTTCTTCACAAACAAAATTGGAGCTCCCCAGGGAGAATGACTCGGTCGGATAAAGCCTTTATCTAAAAGCTCCTGAAGTTGTTTCTTTAATTCTTGAAGCTCTGCTGGGGCCATTCGATAAAGGGCTTTAGATATAGGTGTTGTTCCTAGTGCAAGTTCAATACTAAACTCAACCTCCCTTTCCGGTGGCAAACCTGGTAAGTCTTCCGGAAAAACATCTAAAAATTCTCGAACTATCAGCACCCTCTGAATTTCTGACTGTGGAATATCACCACTCTGTACTACATGAGCAATGTATCCAGAACACCCCTTTCTCAACATCTTTCTCGCCTTTACACTACTAATCAACATACTCAATCGATGGCCCTCTCCAAAACTAAACTTATCTCCATTATCGAGATTAAATCTCGCTTTCTTCTTCCGACAGTCAATTTTTACTCCATTCTTCCCTAGGAAATCCATACCCAAAATTACATCAAAGTTGGGCATATCAAAGACTATTAAGTCAACTACCAACTCTCGACCATGGATCACCACAGACTCTCCTATCAACATCTCTTGAGTCAATACACTAACCCCATCAGGCAACTCTATCTTAATGGGCTGACTCACTCTAACAGGTTTCAAATTTAATCTCTCTATCATTCCATGAGATATAAAAGAATGTGTGGCTCCAGAATCAATCAAAGCATATAAAGAAACAGCATGAAATAACAAGCACCGACCGATTCTGGGTGATGGACTAGCCTCAACCTCGTGCCAGTAAAAACTCTAGCATTGGTACCTCTGGAAGTCTGAGCCATCGGTGGAAGGGGAGCTTTACAATCCTTCCACATATGCCCTGGCTGTCGGCACCTATAGCACATATTTTGATCCCTCAAACACTCTCCTGGATGGTTTCTCCCACACTTAGCACAAGGGGGAAACCCTTCTGTTCTGGGCCGCTTGTATTGCCGATCTCTCCTATTCTTCCTTGGCTGAAACTTCTTCTTGGCCCTTACTTCTCTGTTCTTTGTGACATCTACTCTCTCCCTCTGTAAGATGGTGGATGGCTCACTAGGTACTGTCAAAGCCAACCCTTCTGCAATGTACTTGTTCACATAGATCTCTACCCTTAAAGCCCATGCTAAAGCTTCACTGTAGGTATGAGGGGGCTCAGCTCCTGTCATTACATCTCGAGCGATATCTGACCTCAACCCTTGCACAAACTTGTCTCTCCTTAATTCTGGTGTATATACTATCCCGGGTGCAAAGCGAGCAAGGGAGTTGAATCTTACGGAATATTCCTTCACCGTACTAGTCCCCTGCTTTAAGTGAATAAACTCTTGGACTTTCTCATGTACTCGATCTTCTGTTCGGTACTCGGCCTCAAACAACCTTCTGAATTCCTCCCAAGTCATCGAGGCTATGTCATGGGTCTCTTCCATTAATTCCCACCATATCCGGGCATCTCCTTTAAACAAGAAACTAGCATATCTAATCCTCTCTCTATCATTCAGGGGAAACAATGCCGCCGTCCGCTCTACGGACTTAAACCACTCCTCCGCCTCTAGCGGATCCCTTGTACCTTTAAATGCTGGCGGTTGGTGCTGATTTACAAGACCCTGAATCGGATCACCTCGAGTCTGTACTGGCTGAGGTACCGGCCCTTCTCGCTCTTGTCTTGGGAGGCAGTACTCTACTGGGAGTCTCGGTTCTCTCCTGAACTACTCTCCCCTGACTCTCCGCTAAAACCTGCTGTACAATGGCTCGAATCCTTGTCTCATCAAGGGTAGGGGGAGTCAATTCTGGTGGGTTGGAGGATTCTCCCTCATTCATCACACTCTTCCCCTTCCTCCTGTTACTACGCCTCATCTACAAAACAACCATACTTGATCAATTCAAAAGAACACTTAAAGTAAGGAAAGAATTAACTTACACAGTTGGCTATCGGACGTCTTAGCGAGAAGAATGGCACACTGTCAAATCCCAAAAATCTCGGCTCTGATACCAAAAATGTAATAGCCACTACTGCTCAAATATTCATAATGAAATACATATAAAATAATATAAAGAAATTGGGCCCAAAATTTTCTTTTTATTCAATATGTATATATATTCTTTACAAACATATACATTTTTACACAAACTTATAATGTGTACAAAAACTATTAAAACATGGTGGACAGTGTAACCGCTTCCCCTCGCGTGTCGACATCCATCCGACTGCATCCTCACCTGGATCCTGCAAAACATAGGAAAACAACGGGGTGAGCACTAAAACAATGCTCAGTAAGTAAATCCTCTACTCATCTATCCCGTAACTCTTTCTCTAATTCTTTCCTTACAACTTCTCATACCATTTCTCTTTGGTACTTCTCTTTCTCTTTCTCTTAAAACTCCTTTCTAGTAACTCTCTCTCTAATAAGTCACGACCCTATCTTACCGGGGGCACGGCCGGGACTCACTCCCACTCTACGTGACCTTTACTCATTCTAGCCGATCGGACTCGGTTATGCATGGATTCGGAACCCTTGGCCATATGAGTGTATAATCTCTCTCTCGGGTACTCGGGTATAGCCCTCATCCGCATGCACTCTCACGGGCTACACCACTTCTCTATCTCATACTCGCCGCTCTCTCACGGCGTACATGCGGGAATACTCTACCCATTACTCACGGGTTCCCCATCGCACAACCTACTCTATTCTCTTTCTCTTAACTCTTAAAGTAGCTTATACTCAAATTCTCTACTAAATCTCAAGCTACTTCTCAAGTGTATAAACAAAAGTGTAGAGCTAGCTCATGCTCCCTAATGCACTAATGAAATGCCAACTACAAGATTTCCTCAAACCCGTCATTCTGCACAGGTCACACTAAAACGGCCATAACTTGCGTTATACACCTCGGATTACTACGGTTTTGGTCTCGTTTTAAAGCTTAGAAACAGGGCTACAACTTTAATATTTTGGTCTCAGCCCAGTTCAAACCGTAAGATGCCCAAAAATTACCTAGAAAGTTACAGCAGTGACAGGGCAGATTTCTCCTAGGCATTTCATCAAACAACTCATGTGCATATAAATACTCTACTAAAATTAATACTATACTTCATTCTCTAGCCATCCAAATTGGGGAAAAACTCCCTCAAACTACCATAATTCCCTGTCAAGAAAAGCACTCCCAAAAAGCTTCTCACAACATCTCACAAACTTCATCTCAAATTCCATTCTCAATACACATTAAAACACTTCTCATACATGGAATCTATCCAACAACTACAAAAATAGCTACTCATCTCAATTCAATTTCTCATCAAGCATACTACATACTGATCATGCATACATCTCTACACAAAAAGCTTGTTTAAAATTTAAGTTGGTTGGATTTACTTACCTTGTGCAAAGATGACTTCTTTAGCACTTTTCCTTCCCTTTGTGGTCTTGTCTCTTCTCTACAACTCAAAACAACCACAAGGACAGCAACAACCATATAAGACTTCACTACAATTTATAAGAAAATTCACATCTAAAGCATGAATCCTTACCTTAGGATGCTTTAAATGAAATCTCTACTCAAAACCCCTCTTAAATCCCTTAGAAAACTTGGAAGATTGGATGGAGAAATTGAGAGAAAATGGGCAAATGGAAGAGGCGGTGGAATGAAATGAATAAAGGCTTTCTCTACACTTTACTTCTTTTTAGTTCATATTATAAGCATCTTTTCCCATTTTGCCCTTACTCTTCTTTGAAAATTCCATCTATATCCTTTGATTCCTTTCAAATATACCCCCATCCAAACACAATCTCTACTAAATTTTCTTTCATTTTACTCCCCATTTTTCCTACTAATTAGGGGTAGAATGGTCATTGTGTCCCAAAAGAAGAATTCTCTAGAAAACTCAAGAAACTTTGTATTAGGCTCGTCGTCGCGGCGAAGAACTTTGTGTCGCCCCGGCGAAACAGGGCAGAACCTACCCGTGGGTGCAACTCCTCCTCCTCGCCGCGGCGAAGATTGGATTTCCAAACTTCACCAAAATTCAACCAAGTTCAAGGTAACCAATCAACCAACTCAATATACATGAACAAATAAACTCAATTGAAGCTGAAACAGTAAACTTTTAACTAATACAGCAAATCTTAAATGTGTACCTCAAGTGGGATATTACACATAACTACAATAAATTTCTCTCTCATCTGTGGATGTAGAAGAGTTATATCGAACCAAATTAAATATTGTGTCTATTTATATGATTTATATTATTTCTTATCAATCTCGATATTTTGACATAAAATAAAAACAATAAACCTTCATTAACATATTATTCCATAACTATAATTCAATTTTCTCTTCATATTCTTTTTATTATCATTACTCTTCATAGAACTAATTAATTTACATGTTAACTGTTATATGGAAAACCGAATTCAAAGAATTTATCCTTGAAACATAGTATTTATTTTCTCTTTGTATAAATTTTTAATTGCTATGCCTTTAGTATAGAAAATTCTAGTAATTAGTGATATGATAAGATAATATATAACTAGGGATGAAAAATTTGTGTGTGATGCCATTTGCGATGTGTGATGTTATTCTTTATTTAATATTAAGGAAATTATGTTTTCCAAGAGATAAATTTGAAGAAGAAAATTCAACTAACTACATATGCTTATGTTTATTTTCTTTTAACTTGGTCACTGAGAAGGTACTCAGTTACTCATTTAGCCATGTTACCATTAGTAACATATTATGCTGGCACATGTTATGCTTGGTAAGCTCATAGGTTAATGAAATGAGTAATAAGAATTCAGCAGTTTTTCCGATTCTTTAACTAACTTTTGAACGAAATAGAGAAGCAACAGGAACAAAAATAATAATAGTAAAACAAAACAAACAGTAAACAAAGGAATTATACCTGCGATTTATCCTGATTCACTCAATGTGGGCTACGTCCAGCTGAGTCAATATTATTGAAATATGTCTCACCTCTCTCGTTTACAATGAATGAATTGCTCTCATACCCATAACAGGAGAAAAGAATGTTTATATACTAGGTTTAAGAGATTAAACCTAGTTTTACAAGAATTCATATTCCTAAGCCCAATCCAAAAAGGAATTAATAACTTAAAAGGAATAATCCTACAATGGTTATACTGAAAAAGTCTAAACGCCACACTTTCTTGGGGGCGCTATCCTTACGATCCCCGTCCGCTTATCGAATACGTCTTTATTACCCATTAATACTGACGTAGTCGATAACTCTAACAACTTTAACATAAATGCTTATCAATAATTGAAGGAATAGGATCCTATGCGTTTTCCAATTGACGGACCAGAAGGAAAGTCAGAGAGGGCATCAATAATAGAAGAGTGATAAATATCTATGCTTTTACCAACTCGTCAGAAGAAAAGTAAATGAAGACTTACAGGTAGTAAGTATGCATAGGATCCTACGCGTTTTCCAATTGACGGACCAGAAGGAAAGTAAGAGAGGGCATCAATAATAGAAGAGTGATAAATATCTATGCTTTTACCAACTCGTCAGAAGGAAGAAAAGTAAAAGAAGACTTACAGGTAGTAAGTATGCAACAGACAACTTTTGATCTGTATACTAAAGCATTTAACACAGTATTGTCACTACATCTCGAGAATTCTATCTTCTTTTGCCTCTTTCTATTTCATATTTGTTTATCCATGGCTTTGCCATCTTCTTCTTCGATTAACCCACAAGCCAAATATGATGTTTTCCTTAGTTTTAGGGGTGAGGATACCCGAGATAACTTTACAAGCCATCTCTATGCTGCTCTACGTCGAAAACAAATCAAAACATTCATTGATTATGATGGACTTAAGAGGGGAGACGAAATTTCACCCGTACTCTTGAAAGCAATCGAGGAATCAAAGATTTCAGTCATTATTTTGTCAAAAGACTATGCTGATTCCAAATGGTGCTTGGATGAACTTGCAAAGATTATTGAATGCAAGAATATGAATGGCCAAATGGTTATACCGATTTTCTACCGTGTAAATCCATCAGATGTGCGGAAGCAAACCGGAAGTTTTGAGAATGCTTTTGTCAAACACGAAAAATGTTTCAAGGAGTTGACGGAAAAAATTCAGAGGTGGAAGGATGCTTTGACTGAAGCATCTAATCTATCCGGATGGGATTCAATGGTGATTAGGTAAGTTCGACTTTTGATTTCAATATACTAGAGTATTTTATTTATGTATTCCTTTTATAGAAACAATGGTATAGTTTTAGTAGTGATGACAAAGCTCAAATATATGTTTATAGTACTTGTTTCTATCTTATATTATTTGCTTATGTTATGTTATGTTAACTTTAACATAATATTTCTTTTCTGGTTCATGTATGGTAGGCCTGATTCCAAACTAGTAGACGAAATTGTCAAAGATGTTTTGAAAAAATTGAATTATATATCGCCCTCAAGTCATTGGAAAGATCTGGTGGGAATAGATTCACGCATCGACGAAGTTGTATCATTATTATGCATTGGGTCATTAGATTTTCGAGTTGTAGGAATTTGGGGAATGGGCGGTGTAGGTAAAACAACCATTGCCGAAGCTGTTTTCAGAGAAATTTCTAGTCATTTTGAAGGTTGCTCTTTCATTGCAAATGTTAGGGAAGAATCAGAAAAATGTGGTGGACTAGTTCGATTACGTGAACAAATTCTTTCTTCAATATTAGAAGAAGAAAATCTTCAAATTGGCATTGCCCATAATATACCTCAATTTATGAAGCACAGAATTCAATGCAAAAAGGTTTTCATTATTCTTGATGACGTTAATGATATTGAGCATTTAGAAGTTTTAACCAGAGGGCTTGATGGATTTGGTCTAGGCAGTAGAGTCATTATAACCACTAGAGACAAACAAGTGCTTCGTAATTATGGAGTTGAACACATATATGAAGTCAAGGGATATTATGACTATGAAGCTCTTCAGATCTTTTCTAATTGTGCATTTAAACAAAACCATCCCCTTGAAGATTTCATGGTGCTCTCAAAGGAGATAATTGATTATTGCAAAGGCAATCCGTTAGCTCTTAAAGTGTTGGGCTCCTCACTATATCGAAGGAGTAAACGAGATTGGCAAAGTGCTTTGGGTAAATTGAGAAGAATTTCTAATCCAAAAATTCACAATGTGTTGAGAATCAGCTATGATGGACTAGATGATGAAGAAAAAAACATATTTCTAGACATTGCTTGTTTTTTTGAAAGGTGGGACATCGATTATGTAATAGATATACTAGGCAGGTATTACATATCTCCACATTTTGGACTAAGTGTTCTCCTTGATAAGTCACTTGTAACAACATCACGGAACCTATTAGGTATGCATGATTTACTTCAAGAAATGGGTTGGGAAATTGTACACCAAGAATCGTTGAAAGAGCCTGGCAAACGTAGTAGGTTATGGTATCATGAGGATGTCTTCCATGTACTGAAGAACAATACAGTAAGCCAAATTATAATATTAAGTTTGTTTTCTAAATAAGAATAAGGCCACAAAAATTATCTTCGCTTCAAAAATCAAAATTAAGATTTTAGGAATACTCTATATTTTGTGCTAACATATCTTTTCCTTTGGTTTGAAGGGAACCCATACGGTCGAAGGAATGTGCTTAGATATGAATAAAATCAAAGATGTGAATCTAAGTTCCAAAGCTTTTTCAAATATGCATAATCTTAGATTTCTTAAATTCTACGATTCTCAATTTTCTGAACAGCTTGTAAATATATCTAAAGTGCATCTTCCGGAAGGCCTGGATTATCTTTCTGAAGAGTTGACGTATTTCCGATGGGATGGATATCCTTTCGAAATTTTGCCGTCAAATTTTAATCCAACAAACCTTCATGAACTTCACTTGCCTTATAGCAATCTTGAGCGACTCTGGGAAGGAACCACGGTACGTATAAATTACTAATCAGTTATTTGAATATGAATATAATATTGTGTTCTTAGAGATAACTTATTTTAAGTCACTTTTTGCGTTATAGCATGCCTTCAAGTTAGTGTTGATTGATCTTCATCACTCCCAACGCCTAATAGGGATCCCAGATCTCTTACACGCCCCATTGCTTGAGATTATAAATCTTAAATGTTGCAAAAGCTTGCTTGATGTTCCTTCATCTATCCAATATCTCGACAATCTTCATGTCCTAAATCTTCATGGCTGTGAAAGTCTGAGGAACTTTCCGATGAACATTCACTTTAAATCTCTCAAAACTCTTCGTCTCTCAGAGTGCATTAATCTCACAAAGTTTCCACAGATTTCAGGGGATCGTATAGAACAATTATATTTATCTGGATCTGCAATAGAAGAAATTCCATCATCTATCCAGTATATCAAAAACCTACGCGTCGTAATATTGAGGGAGTGTGAAAATCTTAGGACTTTTGAAAGCAACATTCACTTCGAATCTCATGTAAAGCTTAATCTCTCTTATTGCATTAATCTCACAAAGTTCCCACAGATTTCTGGAAATGTGGTGGATTTAAATTTGTCTGGAACTGCAATAGAAGAGATTCCCTCATCGATCGATTGTCTAACTGAGCTCCATGAATTATATCTAGAAGATTGTACAAGGCTCAAGAGTATTTCAAGTAGCATTTGCAAATTGAAATCTCTTTCCAAACTTCATCTAGGCGGCTGCACAAAACTACAGAGTTTCCCAGAAATTCCTGAGAAAATGGAACATTTAGAATATCTTTCTTTATGTAGAGCTACAGCAATCAAGGAGCTGCCATCTTCTATTGAAGGTTTAAATGGGCTTCGTCGGTTGAGAATGCGAGATTGCAAAAATCTTGAGACAATTCCAAGTAGCATTTGCAATTTGACATCTCTAATTGAGATTGATGCCTATGGCTGCTTAAAACTCAACAAATTGCCAGAGAACTTAATACATTTGAAAGAACTCAACGTGGGAGAAACTGCCATAAGTCAACTGCCATCCTGTATTCCAAGTTGGAAGGGAATTGAATATTTGGATTGCTATAATTGTCGAGGTTTAATACTGCCTCCATTGTCATCTTTATGCTCTTTAACGACATTGAATTTACCTCTCTGCAATCTAACAGAAATCCCTGATGATCTTTGCAATTTGACCTTTTTGGAAACATTAGATCTAAGTGGAAACAATTTCAGGAATCTACCATCAAGTATCAAACAACTTTCCCGCTTGAATGACCTATATTTAAGCAATTGCAATATGCTTCAATTAGTGCTAGAGCTTCCATTCTCTCTGAGATTTTTAGAAGCAAACAATTGCAAGATGCTCCATTCATTACCAGAGTCTCCCTCAAGTCTTAATGAATTAGATGCATCGGAATCGGGAATGGCAAATGAACAATTCAGCATTTTTTCAAGGAGGACAATTGAATTCATATTCACAAACTGTCTGAGTCTGAATCAGAAAGCATACAACAACATTTTAGAGAATATAACATCACTGAGACTTTGTTATGAAAAGGTTATTCTCTCTCACACTACTCTCTCTCTCTCTCTTTACTTATCTGTCTTATAAGAAATAACGAATTTCATGTTACAGGTATATAAACAAACGCCTAAAATCGGCTATTGCATACCTGGGAGTGAAATTCCCAACTGGTTCAGTTTTCAAAGCTCGGGATCTTCAATAATTATTGAACTTCCACAACATTTGAGTAACGAAAGCCTCATGGGAGTTGTTGTATGTGCTGTTATTGCATTTGAGGAACCATACCATAGAGATGATCTTGAAGTAAGTTGCGTTTACCATCTTGACACTGATTATGCTGATGAGGATTACTTCTACTGGCATTTGAGTGCTAGGGGCATGAATAAGATGATGATTGAGTCAGATCATATGGTAGTAGGGTATATACCTTATTCTAGGCTAATTAACGGTCGCCATACAGCCTCATTTAAGTTCAGTGCAAGTAATTATTTCAGGGACATTTCCATGGAAGGTTGCAAGGTGAAATGTTGTGGGTTTTATCCTCTATACATACAGCCAAACATGTTGCAACCCACCAGTGAATGTTTAGTGGAAATAAGTGGAAGAGCGATATCCGATGAAGAGGAAGTGCAACCACATCTTAAGAGAATTTGCAGAAAGCAAATCAACACTCCTTAACAACAAATTTCCCTTCTTTCGTATCATTCGACTTTGTTTGGATGTTTGTTTCTTCACTGGAGCTATTCATGGTTTCTCTGTCAAATTTAATGGTAATTTGCTTGTCACGACTTTCAAGTTCTGTTTTTGACATATGATGATATAACCGCAGGTTCAAGAATGATTATTGAATTAATTTTGACATTTGTTTTGGCCTCTATAGTTAAGATATGTATTTTGCTTTGTCGTAATCATTTCAGCTCACTACTATTTTGTTCTCTTCACTTTGTTAGGCCTATGTCAAGAGTTACAGTCGAAATTGTCAAAGAGAATTTTGAAGGAGTTGAATGATACATCGCCTTGGATTTCATGGTAAAAATAAATGGGAATGTTTGATATCCCTTAGTTTGTATAATATTTGGTCTACTAACATGTTGAAATATTAGCAAAAATTTGAGTATAATTAATCCATAGTTAAGTTTAATTTCACAATAAAAATTTCAGATGGTAACTTGATTAGTGTAAATTACTACAAAATTAGTTCGTGTTATTGATTGCACAATTTTCTCTTTTATAATTTAATGTTTTTGTGCTGGCATTTGTAGTTACTTATGGGTTTTTCTTTAACATAAGGTTGTCAACAGCAGCAGTTGATTTTTTGTCGATTGATCATGTGAACTTGCTTCTATGTTATAAGTGTGAACAACAACCATGGACACAAGAGAGGTTGTGACAAATTAAGATCTTTGTATCGTAATCTCCTATTATTGTAGTTATTTTTGGGTGAACCGTGTAATATCAATTGTGTATAGAGTAGTGGTTGACTATTTTGTATTAGTTTAACCTTTATTATCTTTTGTATCTTTTTGATTCATTAATTAAGTTAATTCAAAGAAGGTCTTGAAGGTAGTTTTTGCGTTTTGTCCATAAAATATCACTTGAGTAAACGACTGCGCACAAGTGAACATTGACAACTGTCTCGGGTGGTGGAGTAAACGACTTTTTACCACCCAAAGTTTGCCTTAATGACACTTTTTAATTCAAAAAGTTTCAAAATATCACTTTCTCACCAAATGTTTATATTCCGTTAATACTTAACATACACTTCATTTACTAGGAGTCAGGATAAGAGGGTTTTTATAGAGTGGAGACCGGTGGATTGAATGGTAGTGATCGATTGAATATTTGTCGCTGGAATCAGACAAGATTAACTAAGAACAGGAAACTCTAGTTTTACTGTGACTGACAATTGACAAGAAATCAAATGTCAGAGTAAAAGAGATTTTGTTGAGAGGAAATTGGAAGTTCAAATGGTGATAACAGAGAGAATTTTCGCCATCATACTTTGGATAATAACAAAATATTAACTTTGGGTGGAAAAACAGTATTTTTGAAACTTTTGGGTTAGAAAGTGTCCTTAAGGCAAACCTTGCGTGGGAAAAAGTTGTTTACTCGTTTCAAGTGTTATGTCCTGCATCCAGTTATTCGGTTAAAGTTTGTTCCCTTCAAATTGAAGAAGGCATAGGGTTTCGTTGCTTGGAGTTTTCATGTATAGTTTAGTATTATTTGCAATCAATTTGGAAATTACCAGCATCATTTTCTAATACGGTCCCAGATATTAATTATAGAATCTGACATTGGATTGCTACCTCTACTTCCATTGTAGTTGTAATATATAAAGCAGTTACATTCTCTTTGATTTCCTTTCCTCTTATTTTATTTTATTTTTATTTTCATATACAGTGATGAATATCCCAGCATATAAATTTGGACAATAGTCAATAAATATATACACAAATGGATTAGCTGTGAGAATTATTTGATTGTTGTGCGAATAATTATTAAATTTTAGAAACTTGTATATATTGTATCAAAATTATTCTCATATGTTGTTAGTAAATGCTTTTGGAATGTTTGGATAGCATGACCATATACTTGAAGAGGGAGAAGAGGGTTTATGACATCATAAGCTATGAAAAAAATTAATACCCCCGTAATTTAAAGTTTAGGTTTTTGAAATCTTTTTTTACAGTTGTGAAATATTAAAGATAGGCCAATACTATTGATATAGTATTGTTTTATCTTATATACAGCAAACACTTTTTGATAAATAAAGGTTTATTTCATATACACTCTTGTAAGATTGATTAGTATTATACTCATTTGTTTTGTTAAAAAAGAACTAAAAACATCTGTATCATTAATAATATGTTAGGGTTCTATCCAAATTTAAATTCAAAAGTCAATTTTACCCCTCCCATCATTTTTTATTCCTCATTATTTTTATAAATCATTTAAAAACTACTAAAATACTAAAATAATTTTCACATAATTTATTATTCATTTATCAATTTAATTTTAATTATTTTGGAGAAAAAAACTTATTACCAAAATATTGTTATTCTGATTTTGACTTAATTATAATCATTTAAGACTGTTGTAAATTTTTAACCTTTGTTTATCTCATAATAAAAATTTCAAAACATTTGACTTCAAAAAATTGTTTTAAATAAACATTTAACTTTGTATATTTTATTAAATTCATTTATCTTAACCAAATTCATTTTTTTATTTGAAATATTTTTTTTCTATTTTTCATATTAGATCTTTGTTTCGTTTTGTTAAGCAATATGTTTAACTGTGAAAAGTAAAATGTTAAGTGCAAGGTTGATTTTGCGGATTTAAGGAATAGAGGATTTAAGATATTTATTAAAGTCCGTTAGTGATGGACTGATGGGAAGGGCAAAAGAGAAGGGTAAAACAGACTTTTTGATTAATATCATTTGCCAAGTTAACAGATAAAGGGTATAATGGTCTTTTTATACCTCTCTCCTCTCTTTACATCCATTGCTCTTATCAAATGAGAAATGATACAGTTATAAAAAAAATACTAAATTCATGCATCATGACACTGTAACAACCGTTGATTAATTATAAATTTTATTTAAAAAGAAAAAAGTAAATGGTGTCACGTCTGTTAAATTTGGTATAATTTTTCAGTAACTATAACATTGCTTAATGTTTAATTGGATGGTGTTTTTCCTTTTTCGTTCTTTCATTTTCCCTCGGAATTTTCTCTCGGAAAACGAAAATTCTCACTCTAAATGTCTTCTGCACTCTCTACATTTTCTTCAGGAAATTCCATCTCTAAATTTCTTCCACACGAACAATTTAATTCAAGAACAATATAATATTTTTATTTTGCAGAAACAATTTACTCAAACTAAATCAATTTGATCTCTCTTCTTTGTCTCCCCTCTGTTCCTCAATCTTCTTCTTTTACAGTTGCTCTTCTCTAACAATCCACAAATATCTTTTTGATTTCTAGATCTAAGAATTAAAATGGTAAAGCATTAGTTACAGGCTTTAGCCAGGGTGGTTGGCCGCGACCCGAGACGCGTAGATGTGCCTCTTGGTCGTGGTGATGATCCGTGCCAGGGGTGAACTTATCCATTGGGTGAAGCAAATGTGTGCTGGGAAATCATTTTGGGAACCAACTTTTGGGATATTTTGTAAATAGTTTCCGGCAATGAGATTGCTTTCTTGTTTTTGTAATGGGATTCGAGTAAACCGCTGCCTTGGGTTTGCTTTGTGGCGGATTCTGGTAAATTTGTGGTGGATTATGGTGGGTTGTGGTAGATTTGTTGCGGATTATTTCGGATTACGGTGGATTATGGCGCTGTCAGGCCTTGTGCCTTTAGCCATGGTGCTAGGGTTTCATCTAAGAAGATGAAGAAACCCAGATAACAGGGTTGTGTTTATCAGGTTTTAAAATCTGCAAAGTGATAGCAGGGGTGTGTTTATCAAGTTTTCTAACCTGCAGGATCTTGTAGATATTTATGGTCTGATCGGATTTTTTTTTTTTTTTTTTTTTTTTGTATAAACCTTAATTTAATTTGAATTTTCAGAATAGTATAAGGGCAATAAAGTCATTTACTATATTTAAGTTGGCAGGAGTGTTTTTAATAGTTTTCAATAATCTATGTGCCGTATAATACTTTCTGATCTCTCAATGGGGTGGATGATATTAATTTGGGAGAACAACTTATACATACCCAAGATTTATCGTAACGACAAGTTGGTACCCAAAAGGTTTTGAAATGACAAATAGGTACTTTCCATCATGTTCTGTTAGTGATTTCTGTTTATTACTATTTATTAATAGTGAAAAGACTAAAATACCCTTAAAAGTTTGAATTTTAGTTTTTTTATAAATTTAAAAATTTCAAAAAACCCCCTAAGTTTACAAATTTCACTAAATACCCCAATATATAAAAGTTTTATAAAATAACAAAAACAGCCCCCAGCAGGCAAGTGCGATTCCGGCCACCAGGTCGGAATCCGGCGGAGGAAGTGCGTTACGACACGGACCGTCGGATGCGTGTGCTGTAGCGCTCGATCTGGCCTTTAGGCCAGGATCGTGCATGTCTGGTGGAAAAGGCGGATCTACGGCTAGATCGGCCGTCGGCCGCAAAACTCCATCTGCGGCGTCGGCGGCCGATCGCGATCGATCGGCCTTTCCGGCATCCGGCATCGGTCTGGCCGGCAGGCTGCGAGTCGGCTTCTGCCGGCGGCGGATCGGCCTTTTAGGCGGATCCGTGGCGGATCGGCTGAAAAGGCCCCATCGAACTTTACGACCACGATCCAGTGGGGATGCGTGTCGTAATGCGATTTTAGGCAGGTTCCGCGATGGTGGCGAATCGCACGCTGGGGTGGTGGGGGTGTTTTTGTCATTTAACAAACTTTTTATATATGGGGGTGTTTAATCAAATTAGCAAACCTAGGGGGTTTTTTAGAAATTTTTAAATTTATAAAAACAAAAATTGAAACTTTGAAGGGCATTTTAGTCTTTTCACTATTAATAAACAAAAATCACTAACGAATATGACTGGAAGGTACCTATTTGTCGTTCAAACCTTTTAGGTACCAACTTGTCATTACAGTAAACTTTAGGTATGTACAAGTCGTTCGCCCTATTAATTCTGATAAAACGTTTGAACCAGACCATTGAGCGAAGCTACGGACATGGTTCTCGACTCACTTTTGATGTATAACTATTTCCTTTGATTAGTGACAATTCAATATAAATCAAGTACAGTAATTTAGTCAACTTAAATTTAGTTTTTATTAACTTCTCATACTTAAATATTTCTAATTTAATTGGATTAATTGTAATGTCATAAACTACCTTTATGTAGTTTTATTGTGAAAGACAATTATTCGAATTTTCGTTCCAGTGACCATGTCATATTGAATAAAGAAGGAATACTATGAATAGTATAAGCTTTATTTTTACTCCAATTAACAAAATATACTTAGTACACAAGTTTATTAACATTTTTCAATGGACTTTTTATATCCCTTGTACGTTATAAAATTTTATATGCACTTATAAATCAATGACGCATGTAAAAATTGGAATAGAAAAATAAGCAAAAAGCCAATACAACTCTTTAACTTTGAAATTAAGATTTGAATAGATTATATAAGTGTCAATTTATTTTGTTTTTGTAAATAAAAAAATATGGGTTTTTGAGTCCATGAGATGAGATTTATATTGCAGTACCGCTTCCCTCTAACCTCAACCCTACCATCTCTTTCCTCTATCTTTTTTTTTTTTTTTTCCAATTAATTATTTTCCTTGACTATGTATTTGTTGTATGAATGAATTTTATTGATTTTGATATATTTGGGGGTTTGTGGGTGCTCGTGATAATAGATGTTTTGTGGTGTTTCAAGTTACTAGGTTGATGGTTTGGAGTTGGTTCCTGGATAATGGTGAAATGGTGAATGGGTTTTGTTTAATGTTGATGGTGGATTGACAGTGGTACTTTAATGGTGGTGGGGATAGGTTTCACATACGATGTGTGGGTGAGGTGTTTTCAATGGGATTAAAGGTCGGTGGAAAAGGTTAGGCTTGACACGGCCTTGCGTTCGGCAGTGTAGCTGAAGACAATGGTGAACATTGTATTTTTCTAATAATTAACTTTTTAAAAATATATATAAAGGGTGTAAAAATGGTATTTGATAGTACTGCTAGTATCAGAATACAAAAATTAATGGCTTCGTTTGGTTCACAATTAGGTGTTTTTGGGAAAAGTTTTCTGAAAAAAGTTAAAAAAAAGTTGAATTAGGCGGGTATTACGATGTAGGATTTATAAATTTAAAATACCCCCTATATTTGTTTATTTACAAAACACCCCCTATAATAAAATCTTAAAAGTTAACAAAAACACCCCCAACCCAATGTCAAATACGGACAGTCGGCCACCACCACGGAGGGTGGCGGGTTCAGGGTTCTGTATTGGCACATGGCCATTGGATCTTGCCAGGTCGTCTGTACGATATACGCCTTTAGGCGAGATCCAGGTGGATCAGGCCGACAACGCTCGTTGCGGCGATCGGCGTAGTATTTTCGTCAACGATGACCAACAAGCGGTCGTCGTTGATGGTCAACTAGCACAGATTCGTTAGCCGTCGTTATAAGCGTTATGCGGCCAAAGATCGCGGCCTTTTCCGGGCAAATCCACCGTGGATCTGACCGGAAAAGGCTAGATCGGCACACTGACGAGATTCAGGCCAGGTAGTGCGCCATCCTAACGATTACCGGCCATTTTCCGGCGGTGGTGGCGGAATACGTAAATATGAATTCTTGGGGTGTTTTTATAATTTTTAAAAAAATATTTAGGGGTATTTAATTAAATTATCAAATTTAAGGGGTTTAAAAAAAGTTGAATAATATTGGGAGTAGTATTCTCAAAAATCAAAGTTTTTGGGTATTTTACTGTTTAACTTTTTTGGGAATACTAAAAGTAGTATTCCCAATTGGCAACCAAATGGAGGCAATAACTTTGACAAACAGCAGGGGATTAGGACTATTTCCTAAACAACAGGGGGTACATGTAATCAGGGTATACCTCGGGGGTTTAAAGAATTTTCTCAATAAATAATTATTGGAGAAGTCCACAATTTGTTCCCCTTCTTTGTTTCTTTTACATTTTTTTTAAATTAAAAAAATTAAAATTGATAACTAGTTATTTAATCTTAATTATAATTTTTTTGATTAATTTGATAATATAAACAAATGATTATTATAATTAATATCATGAGCAACAATTATATTTTTTATACTTAAAAACATAAAAGTTATCTAAGAATTATAATAATCATGAAAACAATACTACATCTTATTTTACTTGTCATAACTTCAAGTCTTTTTAACTACTACTATTTTGAAATGGTATTCTATTATACCTATTTCATTGGATTTGGGATTTGGTCCTACAATTCTCTTCAACTTTTTGATCTTGTCATTTCATATGAAAAATCCATACTCCTAAATCTAAATATTTGTTGTGTTAATTAGCTATTGGAAAAAATTATGTTTAATTTTCATTTATAGTAGATACTTAAACTCTTTGAACGTGGAAGGCAATGTTACACTCTAAATGGGGGAGACCTAATTATTAGATTTTTAGACTATATATGTTTGATCCCAAATGAGGAATTTCCAGAGTTATATTTTGCAGGGTTTAACTTGAGAAGTTATTACGTAGTAAGGGAAGTGAGCATAATTGTTTTATTGTATTTGAAGATTTTAGTTTGCATTCTATGACCAAATGTTGTGGTGACTCTTTGTTGTTGGCTAATTCCTACATTTGCAATATATATTGAAGATTTTTGCCATTGCTTTCTGAAATTTTTAGAGAGGTTAAAACTTCTATTAATTGAACCCTTTTGCAAAGTTTTACCATAGTGATGTGAGACCACCAACATTAATTGGGTTGTTACAATTCACGACAATTTCTCAATTGTATAATGATATGGGATTTGATCCACTTTGAAAGTAATATCCATAATGCTTGAGTTTAGTGATATGACTCAATTAGGTTATTACAATTCAACATGCTTTTGAAATCACCCTCCATGGAAACCCGATGAAACATCAACCGGTACGTACAAGAAATTTCGACTCTGCATATGATGCCTGTTGAGCTAAGTTCTACCACACAACACCGTGAATATATCAAGCTTTATAATTGAAACTATATATAACATAAAAGTAAAGAAAAAAAATGCAAAAATCAAAATCCCTAATTCTTAAACTCCTCACCAATTCTCTAATTAGCAAAATCAAAACAAAAAATCAATGAGTTAATGGGTGATTGTTGAATAGAGGTAGGTGGCGCCAGTAATTTGCAATAGTCTTTGATCGGTGAGGTGGCCTAACATCACACAATAGGCTGCAATATGGCTTTAACACCAAATCACGGCCAATCAAAGCGAATCTCAATCAAATGCAACCAACTACGGTTGGTCCTAGGAATAGGGAGCCCATATTGTCTGCAATTGGGCACCACGAAGGGAAATCTTGTCCTCCCCGATCTTTGATAACTATTGAGCTACCTAATCATTAATATAATACAAGGTTCATCGGATTTGCTTTCGTTGTTGTTGTCGCATTTAGAGAGAATTATGACCATGATTATACCTCGTTGAGTATCTAATGTAGTTATCGTTTTAAGGACAATTACGGTAATAAAGCTTACTATGGTTGGCAGTGTGGTCTCCCGGGGCTTCACAAGAAGTTAAATAACATAGATCACATGGCAGTAGGGTATAGTCCTTGTGTGGATAGTAGGCTACTTAAGGGTGATAATACAATTATCAGATTAAGTTCAAGGCATCAAAAGTTTCAATCGGCCCAAAAATAGTTTGCACAGTGAAATATTGTGGGGTTGATCCACTATATCTAGTACCCAAGATAGCCCAACTCAGCACCAGTGGAAGTAAAGCTACCACCTCCTAAGAGAATTTGCATGGACCAAACCCATTCTACTTCACTTTAAAAACCAAGTTTCTTTTGCTGGATTTTTGTGTCTTAAGGTACCCATTTTCAACTGAATTTTTATATTTTTATAGTTATTACAATTTTATTATTAAAAGTACTTTTAATGACAT
This sequence comes from Pistacia integerrima, assembly GCA_026225825.1. Classification (NCBI taxonomy): domain Eukaryota; kingdom Viridiplantae; phylum Streptophyta; class Magnoliopsida; order Sapindales; family Anacardiaceae; genus Pistacia; species Pistacia integerrima. The sequence continues at coordinate 1,906,199 of CM047745.1, read as the reverse complement.
TTATTAACTGGAGTTAAGGGTATTATAGTCAATTTACTGAATATTCTTAACTAAGTTTCGACCTTTGAGGCTTTATCAATGAAAGACTAATTTAATTACATGTTATTGGAAGAAATGTGATTTGAGAACTGGGGAATACTATTGTGTTTTAAAAATATAAAACTCGTTCATAAATCTTATGCTATCCGATGGGCTCTTGAGTTTATAGGAGATAAGGGTATTATAGTCAAATATCATAAAAAGTTAAAAAAAACTAGGGATTAAATAGATAATTAGTGGGAGGGATTTAGTACCACTCTTCAACTTAATTATTCATCATATTGTGAAAGAAAGTAGTATACACTTGGAAATGAGGTAGGAAAAGAGGAAAAAATAAGAAAGGGAAATTAACACTATAATAGAAATGAGAAGAGTAAGAATTATATAATTATAAATACAATTGAAGAAAATATATAATATATATGAGTAATTAAGTTTATCTTAAAAAGTTAAAAATTTATAGTGACTGGCTCCTCATTTATGAACTAAAGAAGCTCACCTTTTACCTTTTATTTATTTATTTATTTATTTTTTATTTTATAAGTATACCTTTATCCTTACATAAAAATACTAAATTTACATTCAATTTATTTCTCCATATAAACTCTATTGACACTCCACTTATAATACTTATTTGTACATAATCCCTAATTTTTAGTATTTCTTATTCAAACGCTGCTTTGATAGATTTGAAATAATTTTGAGTATTAAAGAGAAATTTTATAATAGAGAAAAATAGAGTTAACAAGCAAAAGCAGGTTCCATGAGCTCAGTGGGTATGTCTAACCACTAACCACCACTGGATCCCTTGATGGTATAAAAGCAAAATGAGGTTTTATGAACTCTTGAGTTCGAGTCCCCTTAGACACTAATAGGGGTGATCACTAAGACTTTTATCTTATCGACAGTTCTAAGGTCTCAGAGGATTAATTGAGGTACGCGTAAACTAGTTTAAACATCACAGTGATAAAAAATAAAAAATAGAGCGTTCATCAACAGAATTATTGGCACTCAATTTGATCATAAATGCTCGCATGAGGTGTGAACTGAATGATGCACATATAAGGATTCATCACACACACACACACACACACACACACACACACACGCACATACACTCTCTCTCTCTCTCTCTCTCTCTCTCTCTCTCTCTCTATATATATATATTGTGATAATATAATTTTAAAATCATTGTTGTTGCTGGAAAGGAAATGCATATTCTTTCATGAGAAGCTCAAACTGTAATAAATTAAAAAGTTTAATGAATCTTAATCATCTTCCATTTCAGGTACAAAACCAATTAACTACTATATGAAATCAATGAATTAGTTTAATATGGGAGCTGATAATGCAAAATGATGTTTTTTTTTAATTCATAGAGTGGATATGTTTAAATATTTTTGACTTGCCTCGTCATTAAATATTTTCCTGAGCAAACAACATTTCCCACCCAAGGTTTGGCCTAAAGACATTTCCTACCCAAAAAGTTTCTAAATGACACTTTCCCACTCTCCAGTAAAGATCCTTTAGTAAAATATGTTAAGCGGAGTCCGGTTAATTGAATAGGAATCATTGACTATCATACGACCATCCACAATGCAGGCTACAGAAACTTAGTCCCCTTAACCACCCCTTCTTCACCTGCTCTCTTGCTGCTCCCAAATTGCCCCCATCTTTGACATCTCTCTGCATCACTTGCTGAACCAAGGGGGATAAACCAAGACTTCTCTCAAAACCCCTCCACAGTGAGTAAACGGTTTGAACTCACTTCATGAAGTTTCCCCATCATACCATCCTGACCAAGTTCATCCACAATGAATTCAGTCCCATCATCCAAATTCTGAATTCGACATACAAAATTCTCTTCCGTTGTCCCATCATACAATTCCTAGCATCACTCGACCAATGTGACATTGAAGACTGAATCGACGACAACCCATCATCAAAACTGGATGATCCTAGTACTGCCTCACTATTCTTAGTGAGTCTATCAATCTCCACTTCAACTTCGTCAAAAGAAGTGATACCATTTCCAAGATTGTCCCGCACTGTTTGATCAACAAATAAATCCATCTATTTTAGAATTTATCACGTCGTTCGTGAATGCTACTCGGATTCTTAATCCAAATTTCATATCCAAGACTATCGGGCAAGGTATTAACGACCCCGAAATCAGAACCTATATGTTCCGGACTATCGGAGCCTGAATCAGATACAGTGGACATGTCCTCAAAGAGGTCAAAGTACTAATCATTTTCTTCACCCAAGCTCTCCATCATTGACACACACCAATTCCAAAACATTTCATCTCTCAATAACCCTTTGCAATGTCCCAAAATTCCCTAAAAATATGAAACAGATAATTATTAATGCCTACAAAATGCTCATGGTCACTCCACCATAAAAAAGGAACCGAAAACACAAATCCCCAACAAACCCACCAAAACATGATAATAAGAAAGAAACAGCAATTTTAAAGGAAAACCCAAATCTCAAAACTAACAATATTCTATCCGGACAGATTAGTGCATATTAAACAAGGACGACGCAGGGAGAGATCTCCGATGGTGGTGCGACTGATTGCTAGCGCAGTCGCGTGGATGCGAGCCTCTCGACACGAAGCAGGCAATAGCGGAACGCGCCAGAAGCAGGCAGAGACGAAGGCGGCGTAACGGAATGGGTTTTTTTTTTTTAAGTTTATATACACGGGTAAAATGATACAACTACCTTTTTAACTGTTTTCGAATTTACCTTTTTATCCTTATTCCGTTAAAGTTAACCGTGAGTGGTTGGGAATTGTCAGGCCAAACCTTGGATGGGAAAAGGTCGTCTACTCTATAATTTCCCTAAATCTTTTAACATATAAAATAAAATAAATAAGATTGTAGGGTTGTAGGGTTGTGTTTGCTATATTTTAAGCCTATAGGGGCTGAAATAGTTTTTTGAGTTGTGTTTGTAAGAATTTTAACTTTTTGGACTACCGATTAAACCTACAGTTTAACCGGTCAAACCGTGAACTAGGACTTTGACTGGGCCAAGGCCCGGTCCAGTTTTCAGAACATTAATTTTTATTGTATATCTAAACCTATTAATTAATACAAAATCACCCAAAATGATAACACTTAAAGTAATAATTATATGGTTATAATTCTAAAATTATAAACTTCTATTACGTAAAATTTTAACTCAAAATAAGTATGACCTTGTTCTTCTCATGTGAAGTCATAATAGATTAAACACATGCATTTAATTTCTCAGTTAAAAAAGATATTTAGTCATTTGCTAAAACCTCTTTTGAAAGATATTAATTAATTTTCAGGTTGATATAAAATAAAAGAATTTGAAAAGCTACTAAATAATTTTTAAAAATTAAATTAGTTTTATAGTTAATTGTTTCCAAGGACAATCACTAATATTTCAGATTACAAAGTAATTTTGTATTAAAAATTAATTTGTTAAATAATTTTTTAATAGAATTAAAAAATTACACAATCATAACTGCTAACACTGACAATGACATATCCAGTGATATTGTTAAGGTTGGCGTGAGACCATCAACATGACATCCATCGAATTGCCATCATTTGTGGCGGTTATTAACCGTAGGTGGCAGACGAATTTCATACACCGTGTAGGGTTAAAACACATATTATAAATGCAATTTGTTAATTATATATACAGAAGTGAAGTAAATCCTAGGACAAATATTATTCTGAAGATGTTTCAAGGCCTACTTTAGAAATGATCTTAAGTGATAAACTCTATTTAACTCTAATTTTAAACAATGATAACTGTTCATTCTATGAAATTTTATTTTTAATTAGTTATAATACCCAATTTAGGGTTATAATTCTTTAAAGTTAAGCTTGTGACAATTTAATTAATTAATAAATTAATACGGTTTGACAAACGAATGGACACTAAGGCCCCTCCATCAATAAACTTTATTAGAATTATTGGCTCCGTCATTGAAACGTAAAGAGCTAAAATCTTCCTTAGAACTCTGTGATCATATAACTGAAGAATATTACGATAACTTTAAACTGCAATATGATAATTTTATTAATTGTCTGACTTTAAAAACTTCTAGACTACTTTACAATGACTAATACGAATGAAAGCATGGACATTCTTCCTATAGTCTTGCAAAATTTCATTATCTCCCGAATTTAAATCATAAAAACCCTTTAAGTTTAACGTAAACGTTATAATATAAGGACATTTTCATCCAAAAATAATTGTTGTTAATTTAATTTATTATATGGAAGGGTAAAGTTGAAAATACGCTAAAAATTAATCAGATTAAAAAAATAAAAATAAATAAAAGAATAACTTTTTTGTATCACATGATAGTACAATTGACCATGAGTAACGAAGGGACAAAGTAAACAAATAATTTATCTAATAAAATACATCTATCTATTTTGTTTAATATTTTTTATGTTATTATTTTTAATTTTTATGTCATTTAAAAATTATATAATAAAAATTTATTTTTCTTTGATTTAAACATTTATTATTTTAATTTTATTTGATAAAAAATATATTTTTTATGAAAAAAAAATTTTGGATTTTTTATATTTACTTTATTTAATTGATCTTCTGTTTATTTTATTTATAATTAGATGGAGACAAAAGGATTTTTTGTGTCTTTTGGTCACATTTTGTGTATTAAGGCTTAAGATGGTTTTTTTTTTTTTTTTTAAAAGAAAATATCACTATATTATAACGTTTAGGTATGCAATGTTACTTGTTTAAACATCACAATGTAACTGTCACTTACATTAAACCTAAAGGGTATTTATCTTTTAAAGTCTTTATCTCCCAAGTTTCACTTTCCTCTTAGTGTTTTTAATTATAAAAAAATTATTTAAAATCTATTATTATGATATTAGATATTTGCTTAGTCTTTTTTTTTTTTTTGTGATATCGCAAGCTCTGTTTTGAAAACTAAACATCTTTAGAAGTGCAAGATGCAATGCCGTAAAATATTATAAAAGATAATACACAAAATAAATGTGTAGTGCAAAGGGGTGTTTTATTGAAACTACAGAATCATTATCAGCAGATAAATTAGTTATATGCAATGTATGATCAACAGGAAATATATGGTTTGTGGTGAGTTCTGTGATTGAACAGCGAAAAAATTGATTAATGAATGTTTTATACGGATAATTTGGTAACAATTGGAGTTGAGAAGGAAGAAAAAAGTGAGATAAAAAAAAAAAAATGAGGGATAAGCTCTTGTATATCTAGAAGTGCTCAGTAAGTCTAATGTCAATTTGACAGAAACATACCTATGCTTGAGAATGAATGATAAGACCAATTTGTGCTTGAAAAACTTACTGCAAATATAATTCTTCCGAGAAAGATCCATGTTCAAACCTGCCTTTGAGCTATTGCTAATTCTATGTACAAAGTTGGAACGCTTTATTCCATGCTACCAAACAAAATTGAAGTATACATGGATGTTTAACATCTTCAACAACATGAAATTATTTCAAAAAACATGATAATAGACCAGAAACTCAAAATGCTGGTAGAGCTGCAAAACAGAAATTCATAAATAGATATTTGAAGAGTTTATTTTCATTCGTCTTCCTTATAGTTTAATGTGTGAAGTTGTAATTCAAAGTAACAAAGTTGAAGTGAGATATATTAGCCTCCTATATTTGATCGTCAGAAATACTTTGCACCTTGGAGTTGATTGCTTTCGTATTATTTAGAAATTAGTTTTTTCACTTTTATATCTCATTTTTCAAGAGTAATTTTTGTAAATTTTTTTTTCATTTTTCAGCAGGAAGCATATGGACTATTTAAATCTTGAAGTATATTCTTCTATCAGGAGCTGAGACTCAAGTATTTTAGTGTAATCATACTTGAAAATAAAGTTTTCAAGACCTAATGGATTAATTTAAAGGTAAGCAAATGAAACTTGAGGAATGAGTCAAATCATGATATTTTTCAATATTAAATATATGTAATTTTGGCAGAAACAAAAGTTTTTGTTATACTATGGTGGCCAAATTTGGGTCTCCTTTAAGATGAATTAACTTTAATGTGAGGATTCTTTGTGGACACAGTAAGCAGTTTAGTATATCTTTTAGGAATTCATCTTGCATTGACTCTAGATATATCCTTACAGTCTAGAACTCTTTAATACTTTAGTGGATATAAGCATTGAATCTTTGATGCAATAAGCTGAGGAGGCACAAAGCACAGTATCTGTGGATTGTTTGAAAGGGAGAAAGGGTAGTCGCAGATGAGAAAGTGCAAGAGACGGACTCTCATTTTGGGCTGGGCCTGGGACCATTCAACCTTCGTTTATGTGGGTGTTGTTAGGCTTGGGCTGTTCTTAGATAGGCTTGAAGGGTCATTGGTCTGGGTTGATATGGGTGTTGGGCTCCATGGATCAGTGGTCTGGCTCGATGAGGTTGCTAGTGGGTTGGCCCGGCTTGGTGAGAGTGTTGGTGGTCTCGTCTTGGTTGGGCTTCCAGGACAAAATGTTGCATTTAGACGAGCCATTCACCTTGTAAACATAATACAACAAAGAACCAAAAGCATTAGATTTGAATTTTGTATTTTGAGAAGTTTAAATGTATAGTTTTAAACAGATCAAAGTGTATTTATACGAGTTTGATGTTGTTACAATAGTAGATCATGTAGATTTAGTATAGAAAGAACGAGTTAATAGCTTAAAATACAGATAACTATATGACAAGTGTAGGTGTAGATGTTGTGTGGGCACAACAACAATCAAAACAAAAAACAAAAGAAATTACTTTTGATCTAATTTATAAACTATTCATAGCAAGAAATATGAGTGTTTTTAACAGTAGAAAACGACAACTGTGAGTCTGGCTTCGATGCTCTCATAGTTGAATGTGTGGTCTTCTTCTCGTAACTGCGGGGTCACTCCCCATTAAATATCTTGACATATGCAACATCCACCAATTTCTACGGAATTGCAATTAATGTACACAGATCTTTTTAATTTTTAAATTTATTCTGAATTTTTCTTCGAATTAATCCTAAGCATGGAACAAATAGTCTGTAAATGAGATAAAAGGTTTGTTTCAAAGCCATTATCATATAGGGGAGGGGAGGGGACCTCCGCATTTAAAGAATAGAAGAATGCTAGATATAAGGCAGGTTGAGAGTAAATGGGGTTGATATAAGTCAGCTTGAGAATAAATGGGGTAGATAAGTCATTCAGGTTGAGAATGAATGGGGAGTCACCTAAGCTGACAAGTGTTATTAGTCATTACCTACTTTTAGTGGTTTTGTTTCCACGGAAAATTCTTATTAACTATAAAATAATTTGTATACACTAATCAAAGTGTTAGATCCCCTCAGTTATTTATAAGGATAGTCATTAGAACTCTTATATGTTGATTTCAAGATTCTAGGAGATTAGTTAAAGTATGTTTAAATTGAACGAAACATCCCCGATCATTAGAAGAAAAAAAAGGTGTTAGAATCCTAGTTCACATATAAGCGTGTTATTTTTCATGTTATGATGTCTAGTCTTTGATTTGAAAGTAAATGTCAGGAAATGTGAGCAATATTCTTATGCATTAATCTTCATTCTTAGTGTTATATGATTACTTAAAAGTATATTTATTGTATGACATTGTATAACGTAAAGAGCATCGTATAGTACTCCATATAACATTAATAAAAAAATATTCTAATTTTTAATTTTTGTAATACTCCTATTATTATTGCTAGTAATAAATTCTCTTAGAATTTTTTAATTGATGGAATTAGTTAATAAGTGTGCTTTCTAATTATTTCTTTAATAAAGTTGAGACATTTACATTTTCGTCCCTAAAGTTTGAGGACATTGTTTTAAAAAACTAGTAAAATAATTTGTTGACTACTAATTGCTAAAGGGTATATATCTCTTTCTAACTCTTTCATAAAATTGTACCACAATACTAGAATTAAACTAATTTAATAATAATTTATGTACAAATTTATTTTTACAGTCTCTCTCATACAAATTAAGGTGTTTTTAAAATAGATAGATGAATTTAAATTAAAGAGAAATTAAATAAGTTAAAGGAAACTATATGTCAAATACGTAAGGTTACTACTTCAGTTTGTAAAAAATATATTATATCAATAGTTTATATATGTAACATTACTTAAATGAAAATTTTATTATCTTAAATCATTTTAATTCTTCTATTAAATGTTTATACATGTAATTGCAACAACTAATTAAGAAGCAATTGTAAAAACTAATCAAGAAGCAATTGAAGCAATTTTATAAACTATTTTATTATCATTGTTTTTCTTCCTTTTTCTCATTCAATCCCTTAATTTCAAATAATAATTGAGGTGGTATTACAACAACTAGTTAAAAGCTGAGTGGAGAGGTTCACCCTAATAATTACTTTTTAATAATTCTATTACAGTTAAATTTTATCTACGTTCAAGTCAAAGAACTTAAAAAGTTGACGCACCACCCTAAGAGGAGAAAATGAGAGAAGAAAAGAAATGAAGTAATTTGAAAAAATAGAGTAAAATTGTCTAGAATTTAGGAAATTATCCCTGTCAAATTACCCACAACAATTATGGCATTCAGTACTTAACAATTGGCTATTATATATATATATATATATATATATATATATATATATATATATATATATATATATATATATATATATATATATATTATAGAGTAGTTTTAACCTATTTTTAAATCATAAGAACAAAATTTTTACTATTTATTTTGATAAAACAGAAATTTTCAATTTTATTATGAAAAAATTGACATAAATTTTGCATATTTATAATTAAAACCACACCAAAAAAAAATCAATACCTTTGTACAAAAAATTAACTGTTAAAAAAAATGATCATTGAATTATTTTTATAAAAATAGTCTTAGTTAATTATTTTCGACGAGTACTTTATAGAGAAGGCATGAGAGAATTCATGAAATCTGAAGAGAGGTGAGATATTCAAGGGCGTGGAGTAATAATACCATTTAAACAAAGATTCGGACTTAATATGCAGATGGAGACTTGGGCATTGACTCAACAATGTTAGTAGGAAAATTCAAACAGAATATTATCACTTGCAATTGCATTAATGATAAAAAAATATTTCATAGTTTAACTTTTAATAATGTATTTGTATATTATAAACTTATTTATTTTATTTTTTACTTTATTTCATTTAGTTATTATCATAATTTGAATAAAAGCCTTTTAAAATTTTTTAATGAAGCCGTACGACGAAAACCTAACAATTAAAACTCATTGATTCACAAAAAATACCTAAAATTAACACGAAACAATCAACCAAAGACTATATCTTAAAGGCTACAAAACACGTCAATATATAGTAGTACTTATCCTAAGATTACTAGGAAAATAAATAAACTTATTAATTGTAGAAAATATTATTGTAATAACGTAAGCATCTAAAACAAAAGCTCTAATTTAATTAAGACTATTAAAAAAAAAAAAAAAAAGGAAGAATATATATTGTTATGCCTTGGAAATCAAGGGTTGACGTGGAAAATCACGTGATGGGGTGTGACCTGCTCCCGTCAGAACGGTAAGTGCACGTCGAGGGCTCAGAGGCATATGGAGCTTCCACGTGTCCATTTTCCTGCTCCAAATCGCGTGAAATCAGCTTGGAAGGTGGGCAATGTGACGTGAAGCCGGATTTTGTCCTGACATTCACACCAACCCATGGATTTAATGATGATTACTTGCACTCATCTCACTATAAAAAGAGGAAGACCCCTTCATTAAGGGGATTTGACCATTTTACACTCGGAACTAGCTTTCTCTCTCTCTCTTGTACCTTTGTATTTACCTTTCCCCAGTCATTTGTAAGTCAGTCCGCTGTTGTGACAAGACCCACAATACTAATACAATTATCAGTGGATGTAGAACTTGCTACCTTAGCATCCAAACCACTTTAAAAAGCTCTCATTGTTGCATTTGTTCTTCACGTTATCAATATCTACGTGTGTCTTTTGACCAATCAACGTTATGGACGTGTCGATTAGTTGGTGTCAAAAATCACACATCAACAGTTTGGCGCTAGAAGGAGGGGCCCAGATTTAGTGTTCATCCTTCATCAGGAGAATCTCTAACCTACTGGTCCTATAGCAACAAATGGCCCGCCAATCTAAACCTGAGCAAGCCAACCAATAGCGCGCTGAGGGAGTTCCCCTGACCCAAGGGGATACCTCTTCCGGAATACTTCCAGTTCCACAAAATGTTGCGGTGGGTATCCCAACAGCTTCACAGCTTGACCCTGCCATCAAAAGCTATCTGGAGAGGTTCGACAATACTTTCCAGATGGTCAACCAAAGGCTGGACCGTTTGGACCAAGGCATGCCATCTAGAACAGCTAGGGTGGTGCAACCGCCAAAAACGCCTGCAAGTCACGCGAAAGCGCGGCAAAGGGAAATAGCTCGTGTCGCGAGCACTACAGCGCGTAGACGTAAGGGTAAGCGGTGGCAAAAAACAAGCCTACGGGCTCCAAAGGGCCAGCGAACACAAACCGTGCCCCGAGTAGGGTGTCGGTAAAATTGAGACTCGGCGAAAAAGTAAATCCCTAGCTGTCCCATGCCACGTCGCAGGTGAACCCGAGCAAAAGTGCTGGGCGGGGAGATTCTTATCACCGCCAGCAAAACGATCTTAATCGCTATCATGCGGGTGGTCTCCACACCTCGCGAGGCAGTTTGTACCACCGCGAGGGTTGTGAAAATACCCCGCACCATCCATCGCCTTCACACGCCTCTAGCCAACGTGTGTCGAGAGCGGCTGGAAGTGTCAGCCGAGGCGAAGAGGAGTCCGACCTCCGGACTCTCCTGAACCGTAGTCGCGAGGGCCGGACTCGCATGGGTGAAAGCAATCCCCAACTGGCTCCGTTACCACAAATTGAGGAGGCTGCGGCGAGCTTCAAGGACAGTGAAAGAAGCGGCAAAGCAGCGAGCCTAGGTCGCCTCTGCATCCCCCTTCTCTCCCGAAGTGTTAGCTGCTCCACTCCCGCCGGGGTTCAGAATGCCCAACATGCGGCCGTTTGATGGGAACCATGACCCGCAAGATCATTTGTATGAGTTCAACGACCTGATGGAGCTCCACCAGGATTCAGATCTTGCAAAATGCCATTGTTTGGCCATGACTCTAACTTCTCATGCCAAATGGTGGTTAAGGTCGCTCCCATCGGGATCGGTTAGTTCGTGGCCTCAGATGAGCACGACGTTTCTACGGCATTTCCAAGCAAATCGAAAGTTTTCGATGCCTCTGAGCTATCTCAGCAACATAAGACAAGAAAGGGACGAATCCCTACAATCTTATATCGATTGTTTCCACAGGAAACTCAACAAAGTGGCTCATGCCCCCGAAGAGTCCATCCGAACACTCATAATAGCTGGAGTTCACTCGCAAACCGATCTGTGGAAAGAATTACAAGCTGAGGACGATGTTTCCCTCACCAGATTCTATAACCTCGCGGAAAAGTATCTCCATATAGAAAATTCATTGGTGGCACTACGTCGTCACGATCACGGCGCTTTGGGCAGTATGTCTGGTCGGGGAGAAAGTAGGAGAGCTGATCGCAAAGGAGACATTGACGATCAGTGAAAAGGGAAGAAACCCCGCTACAAGCACAAAAAGTCCTATGCTCCCGTTCCTCGTCGCGACCGCGGCAGGCCCCAATATACTCCACTGAACGCCTCTGTATCTGCCATTCTTGATAAATCCAAAGAAGCCAGTCTGCTCGGAGAACCTGAACCCATGAAAACCCCTGCGACAGCTAGAAATAATAAAAAGTTCTGTCGCTATCATCGGGACAATGGGCACCAAACTGGCGAGTGTCGAGCCTTGAAGCAAGCAATCGAAGAACTTATCAAAAAGGGGCACTTCAAGAAATACATCGATGACTCTGCTCCCTCGAAAGAGAAAGATCAGGGGGAGCCACGTAAAAAGTGTCGCGATTAGAAAGGGGTGCTCAGTCTCAACTTGATTTTCGGAGGACCGCACTTCGCTGAAAATTTGTGAGGTGCCCAAGAAATGTATGCTCGTGAAGCACATCACGACCCCATTAGAGTAATGAGTGCAGATCGACGACCACAAAAGGTTCGAAGGGAGGTCGAAATCTCCTTCTCCAAGCAGGATACGGCCAGGTTGCACCATCCCCACAACGACGCCCTTGTAATCACTCCCCTGATAGGGTGCTATAACACCCAGAGAATGTTGGTGGATAACGAAAGTGCTGTGAACATCCTGTTCGCATCCACTTCCGAAAGGATGAACACGGGCCGAGGCCGACAGCTTTGCCTTGTTCTGTATACGGATTCATGGGAGACCATCTACTCCCCAAGGGAACAATCTCACTCCTAGTCACGCTAGGCGATCTTGATGAAGTGACCAAGGTAACTGAGTTCTTAGTGATAGACTGCCCGTCAGCCTTCAATGGGATCCTTGGGCGACCTCTCTTACGACAGTTCAAGGCGGTCACTTCAATTTACCATCTGAAGATGAAGTTCCCAACCCCGACGGGGATCGAGGAAGTCAGCGGGTCTCAGCGCGTATCACGCGATTGCTATGTAAAAGCGATCTAGATGGCACACAAAGGAAAGGGCACTGCGCGTGGCAATCATGGGCAAGCCATGGTGATCAACAGGATCGACCCACGACCTGGCCCGACCGAGGACAACCTAGACCCTCGCATTCAAGATTGCCCCTCCAGTGGGCCGGTTGAGGACTTGAGTGAAGTGCCAGTCGACCCGAAAGAGCCGAGCAGGGTGTTAAGAGTCGGTAAAAATCTCAATCCCCAACTCGCTAGTGAACTGACAAGCTTCCTTAGGGAAAACATAGATGTGTTCGCATGGTCGCATACAGATATGGTCAGGATCAGGCCAGACGTTATTTGACATGCGTTAAATGTTGACTGCGAGGCCAAGCCAGTTCGCCAAAAAAGAAGAGCAATGGATCCGGAGCGGTATGCTACATTAAAATCAGAAATGGAAAACCTCCTCCGAAACGGGTCCATCTGAGAGGCATTCTACCCGACCTGGGTTGCTAACCCGGTCTTGGTAAAGAAGCCAAACAAAAAGTGGCAAACTTGCGTTGATTTTAGTGACCTCAACAAGGCCTGCTCGAAAGACAGCTTCCCTCTGCCAAGAATCGACCAGCTCGTGGATGCCACCTTGGGGCACGAGCTGCTAAGTTTCATGGATGCATACTTGGGATACAATCAGATCCTGATGTATGGCCCAGACAAGGAGCATACGTCCTTCATTACAGACCGGGGGCTGTATTGTTATAAAGTTATGCCTTTCGGCCTCAAGAATGCTGGCGCAACCTACCAGCGGCTGGTTAACCGAATGTTCTCTGACCAGATCAGAAAAACAATGAGGTCTATGTGGACAACATGTTGGTCAAATCCCAGGTCGCCTCAGAACACATTGCACATCTCGCTGAGATGTTTGACATCCTCCGGCTATACAAAATGAAGCTGAATCCTCTCAAGTGTTCGTTCGGAGTATCGTCAGGAAAGTTTCTGGGGTACATGGTTAATCAGCGAGGGATAGAAATAAACCTCGAGAAGATTCAAGCTTTGCTCGATATGGAGAGCCCAACCAGCAAAAAACAGGTCATGAGCCTAAATGGGCGAATAACAGCACTTAGTCGTTTCATATCAAGGCTAACAGATCGCTGCTTGCCATTCTTCAATGTTCTGAAGGCCAATAAGAAATTTGAATGGACTCCCGAATGCGAATAGGTGTTCCAGAGTATAAAAGAACACCTCGAGAAGCCACCTCTCCTCTCTAAGCCTCTTCTGCACGAGATTTTGCCCTTGTACCTGTCCGTCTCGCGATCGCGATCGGTGCGACATTAGAAGAAGAGGAAAAAGTTCAATGGCCTGTCTACTACGCGAGCAAGCGCAATGGAACGATTAGCCTATGCTCTGCTGATCGCTTCCAGAAAGCTGCGACCTTACTTCCACGCCCATACGATCCATGTAATGACTAATTAACCCCTTAGGCAGGTCCTCCAGAAGCCGGAAGCCTCATGTAAACTGCTCAAATGGGCCATGGAATTAAGCCAGTTCGACCTAAAGTACAAGCCCAGGTCGACCATCAAAGGGCAAGCTATCGTTGACTTCATTTCAGAATTATCCTATCTCCCGAACGAGTTAGAGCAATAGCCCAGTGAAGTCATCTAAGAGACCATTCAGAACCTATCGACCTGGAACCTCTATGTCGATGGATCATCGACCAAAAAAAGGGCAGGAGCATGTCTCCTCCTCTTGAGTCCCGAAGGGGCTTGCATTCACGACATCTTGCGGTTCGGATTCAAGGTGACCAATAACGAAGCTGAATATAAAGCTGTGCTCGCCGGATTACGGTTGGCCAGAGAAATGGGCGCAACCCCGATCAGCATCCACAGCGACTCTATGCTGGCCATCAACCAAATCCTAGGAGAATACCAAGCCAAGGAAGAAAACATGATCCGTTATCTATAAGAAGCTAAGGCCGCGCTCGAGCCGTTCAAGCGTTTCACGATCACCTAGATCCCCAGAGATAGCAACTCTGTGGCGGACGCCTTGGCAAAGATAGCCTCATCGTTAGACTCAGAGGCACCTGATAGCATTCCTGTTCGATTCATCAAGACCCCGAGCATCAGTTCAACCAAACAGGCCGTGAATGTAACGCAATCAGACTCCTGGATGACGCCCATTTAGAGGTATCTCAAGGATGGGATCTTGCCCGACGATAAGGTCAAGGCACGGGTCCTGCGAACAAGATCTGCTCGTTATACACTCATCGGGGACCAGCTGTACAGGAGAGGATTCAGTGCCCCTCTCCTCCGATGTGTAACCAGTGAAGAGGCAGATTATATCATGAGAGAAATCCATGAAAGGATCTGCGATAATCACACCGTCGCACGATCTCTCATGAACAAGGTTGTTCGCCAAGGGTATTATTGGCCCCGAATCTAAGAAGATACCCACAATTTTGTCAAGAGGTGTGACAAGTGTCAGCGGTTCGCGAGCATTCTGTGAGCCCCCTCTCACGAGCTGACAACAATGTCTAGCCCTTGGCCATTTTCCATGTGGGGGATCGACCTTATCGGTCCCATGCCAGTCAGAAAATGAGGGGTTAAGTATGCCGTGGTCGCGGTAGACTATTTCACAAAATGGGTGGAAGGCTGAACCACTGACAGCGATCACGACCAGAAAGCTGAAAGACTTCGTTTTCAAGAACATAGTGTGCCGGTATGGAATTCCTCACACCCTTATTTTGGATAATGGAAAGCAGTTCAACAACGAGGAGTTCAAGCATTTCTGCGACGAGCTGGGCATCCATAAAAAATTTGCCTCAGTCGCCAGACTGCAAGCAAATGGTCAAGTTAAAGCTGTCAACAAGACCATCAAGCACACTCTAAAGGCCAAATTTGGGGCAGCCAGGGGAAATTGGGCCGACGATCTCCCCAAAGTCCTATGCATATACAGGATAACTGCGAGAACTTCCACCTCAAAAACGCCCTTTTCGCTAGCCTATGGCTGCGAAGCAATGATTCCTGTGGAGGTAAGAGCTGGTTCTCTTCGGAGAGACTTGCACGATGAGGTTGAAAACAAAGCACTTATGAGAGCGAGTTTGGATATTGTTGAAGAGCACCGCAGCAAGGCTTCGCTAAGGATAGTAGCCTACCAGCAACGTGCGAAGAGGTTCTTCGATTCAAAGGTCAGGCGAAGAGACTTCTAGGTCGGTGACCTTGTGTTAAAAGAAGTTCTCCTTGGAACCAGAAGCCAAGTGCGGGGGTATTAGGACCAAACTGGGAAGGTCCGTACCGGGTCGACAAGGTGATCAGACCGGTGACTTACCATCTCAAAAGGCTAAATGGTTCCAAAGTACCCCGAGCTTGGAATGTCGAGCACCTCCAGCCATACTATCAGTAATCCCGAACTCAGCTCTCATTGTAAATTAGTTTTTGATTTTGTTAGTTCCCTTTTTATTATGAAGTATTATTCTGTTCGCTTGCAACAGTTAGCATTTATTTTGTTCACTTGTAACAATTCGCGTATAATATTGCCTATGTAAACAAACTGAATTGTAAACGGCACTCATGTATGATCAAGCGAACAGCAATTGAAAGAAAAATGTATTTTCATTTATGTACAACAAAAATTGTTAAGACCCTATTAATTCCAATGGAGTCGATCTCATTGCACTATGCTTGGTCGGTGGGGGGATCCTTCGAAGCAAGACCCAAACCCTCTGCCTAGTCGGATCCTCGGGCGGCTGCTGCTGCTGCTTGATCATCTTCCCTCGCCAAGATCTGCAAGGCTTCCTGCCAATCCCTTGGGAGGTCGGACATATCCAGATTTGGGTTCTTTGGTTGCAGGGCATAGATGGACCCGATCGCCCAGTTGGCGGCCTTATCCTCGACCTCCTCTGACTGGATCCGCATTTCTTCAGTCAAGGAAGCAACTTTTCCCTGACTCTCTTGGAGTTCGACCTCAAGATCTAGCCTTCCCTTTTCAGAGGCCTCATTTTCTTGTTCTGCTCGCTGAGCCCGCATTAAGGTCGTTCGGAGCTCCTGGTCCTTCTCTCCGACCTCCTTGGAGAGTCTAGCGATTGTCCTCTGAAGCTCTTTTATTTCCTCAGCGCGTCGCTCAAGCTCTGTCTTTTGAAAATCGACTGTATGCATAGCGGCTGACTTTTAAGGTTAGGTATCATTGTTGCCTCGTGACAGCGTTCTTTTTGCTTCAACTTCCTCTAGGCTCCGTTTGAGTTCCGCGATCTCCTCTTTCAGATCATTTTCCCCTTTGCGGCCCCCAGCCGAGCTTTCTCCAAAGACATTCTCATGGCGAGTAGAGCCTGCGAGCAAAAAAGAGTTAGAACAAAAATGGCAGACATTCTTTAAGGACAGTTCGTTTACCTTGCTTAAATGCTGAAACGAGGTGGTCATCAGATCAACATCACCCGTATCGGCGAACTGATCGTATGACTCTGATAGCCCACACTCAAGTAGAGAGTAGACTATCGGTTGTAGGTATTCGGGCAGGTTCCCCAGCGCGTCCAGCACTGGTGTGTCTTTCACCTTGTCGACAGCCAACGTCTCTTCCTCGGCTTCCTTGCCTGACCTCCTTCCGACGTCCCGTCACGACCTCAAGGGTTCGTCCTCAGATTCTGTCTCTGACTCGTCGACCTGAATCTGCTTCCTCTTCTTCGACCGCTGAGCCATTGTCTTATGCCTTGGGCGAGCAGGCGATGGCTAAGCGACTGTTGTCTCAGTCGTTTCTTCCTCATGCGAGTGCGGAGGCGAGCAGTTCGCCATTTGTGCCTCATGGGGGAGCGGCTTTGGGCATCACTGGCCCTCCTCGATCGAGGGAAGTTGAATGGCGCTCGCCAGGGTTGCTCTGATTCTTTCAAAGGCATGGTCGCTGCATGCAAGTACATTAGTAACTAAACAAAAATTATTCTACGACCAGAAGGGAATCAGTGTAACTTACATTCTGGGGACTCCAAAGATGCGTTGTTACTAAAAAAACCGTACTTTCGCAAGTTCACGGTCGTCACGAGCTTCCTCGGGTCCCGACTTTCCTCGAGGAGGACTCCAAAGACACCAGCCTGTCCGGGTCGGTGAGCAGGTCTTGGCTGGTAGTCTTGTTAACTGCAAAAGAATACAGGTCGTTAGAATAAAGGAAGCACACAGTCAATGAATCTAG
The DNA here is from genome assembly GCA_026225825.1 of Pistacia integerrima. NCBI lineage: Eukaryota > Viridiplantae > Streptophyta > Magnoliopsida > Sapindales > Anacardiaceae > Pistacia > Pistacia integerrima. Next base: position 1,888,442 of record CM047745.1, on the reverse strand, counting down.
CGAAGAAGAGCCTACTTGGTTTCTGAAAGCGGCAGTGGCCGTCATAGCAGAAAAAGAAGAACTTCTTCTCATAGGCCCCCGCATTGCTAGGATAGCTATGTATCCTTGCGACGATGGTAGGTCGCCGGGACAAGTAATAGGAGTCCTTGTCCTCACTCTTTTTTAGGAAATACGCGATTCAGAGCTCCACTGCCGTTAGCTCGCCCAAGCCACTCTCGCGGCACGCGATGTACATCACAACGGTGATGACATACGCGTTTGGCGTCAATTGCATTGGTGCGATCCCAAAGTGATCCAGGACCGACCTAATAAAAAGGTGGAAAGGAATCATCCCCCCACCCTTGAAGATCTCTTCGGAGATCGCAGCTAGGCCATCAGAAGGATGCCGCGACAATCGGGTAGCGTCGAGGAACACCTCTACGCGGATGTCGAGCTGTCTTTTTATCCTCTCGAACTCTTCTCGGGTGAGAACCGAGAAGACATCAAGGGATGCGTCCACGGGAACATCCCACAAAGACGAACCGGCTCCTTCCTCGGATCTGGACGCTGAAGGTTCCATTCCACAATTTGCAACACCGATAGACAGAAGGTCATTTTAGCCATCGTACGTTGCCCCACACGGCAGCATGAAACAAATTCCCTAAACCCTAACAGTAACTCGAGCCGCCATCCACAGCTTGAACCAGACGCCAGCGTCGCATCTCTGATGAAACACCAGGAGACCCAACGCCATTACACCCCCAAAATAGAAAGAAAAGAAAAAGAAACCTTACCTTAGGGCGTGTGGCCAGGGACAGGTTCTTGTTTCGGATATCGGAGAGATGCCAATCGGAAAAGAAGAACGTCTGGTTTGCAAAGATTTTTTGCTCGAGGCAAAAGGGATTCTGGTGGCATCATCTGAAAAATTTGGGCTTTTATATGGATTATGAACCAACGATTACCACCCCTCGGAATCGAAACGACACCCTTCTCTCTCTCCGCATTAAATGCACCCCATGCCGCATTTAATGTTGTGATGAGGGTTGTTGTTTCGAGTATGTCATGCAATTAATGCTCTGTCAAAACAACACCACGTCAGCACACAACGCATTTAATGCGCTGCCAGACGCTTTAACACATGCAGAGCACCTGACAGTGCAGAAATGGCTTCATTGAATCTCCAACCCTAAGGCACGGTAAGAAACGCCCGATGAAGCCAGGTCGCTTAGATGATGAGTGTCAGGTCGTTTGGGTGAGGTTTGTGCGAGGTCGTGTTCGCAAAAGGCCTTGTCCCGAGCTTCTTTCGTTCAGGTCGAAATTATCAAAACCTCCAATTGCGGCATGACTTAGTTTTTAAGGTTCAATCCTCAAACCTTAAAAACTAGGGGACTTCTGTTATGCCTGGGAAATCATGTGATGGGGTGTGACTTACTCCCGTCAGAACGGTAAGCGCATGTCAGGCCTGCCAGACACTATAGAGCTCCCACGTGTCCATTTCCCTGCTCCAAATCACGTGAAATCAACTTGGAAGGTGGGCAATGTGACATGAAGCAGGATTTTGTCCTGACATTCACACCAACCCATGGATTTAATGATGATTACTTGCACTCATCTCATTATAAAAAGAGGAAGACCCCTTTATTAAGGGGATTCGGCCATTTTACACTCGGAACTAGCTTTCTCTCTCTCTCTCTCTCTCTCTCTTGTACCTTTGTATTTACCTTTCCCCAATCATTTGTAAGTCAGTCCGTTGTTGCGACCTAACCCACAATACTAATACAATTATCAGTGGACGTAGGACTTGCTACCTTAGCATCCGAACCACTTTAAAAAGCTCTCATTGTTGCATTTGTTCTTCACGTTATCAATACCCACGTGTCGATTAGTTGGTGTCAAAAATCACGCATCAACATATATTAAAAAAAAACCTAAGTGTAAGGAACGACAAAATCCCATTTCCTTAATAATTCTAAAATTATATGGTCTGAATCAGTAGTACAATGACACTGGCTTGTGCTTGGAAATTTACTAAAACGGCCAAACGATTTGCGCATACCCAAGGTTTGTTGAAACAACAAGTTGTTACCTAAAAGGTTTTGAAACGATAAACAGGTACCTTCAGTCATTTGCTGTTAGTGATTTCTATTTGTTAACAGTGAAAAGACTAAAATGACCTTGAAGTTTGATATTTTAGTTTTTTAAAAATTTCTAAAAAACCCCCTAGGTTTGCTAATTTAACTAAACACCCGCATATGTAAAAGTTTGTTAAATGACAAAAACACCCTCACCACCTGCGGCTAAATTCCGGCCACCACTGCCGAAATTTGGCTGGAAATTGCGTTACGACACAGAACCCATCGGATCTGTGTTGTAACACGCCGATCTTGCCTTTTTCGGCCCGGATCGTGCACGTCTGGTCGGAAATGGCGGATCTACGGCGATCGGCCGTCGTCGCTGCAGATGGAGTTTTGCGGCCACGACGGCCAGATCTAGTCGTATATCTAGCCTTTTCCGGCCAGATCACCCACGGATCTGGCCATCAAGGCTGCAAAACTCCATCTGCTGCCTCGACAGCCAGATCAGCCATGGATCTAGCAAGAAAAGGCTAGATCGACGCGTTCGACACGGTCGGCGAGTGCATGTGGTTGTCGAATACGTGTCGTAATGCAATTTACGGCGATTTCGGCGTGGTGGTGGTCGAATGCAGTGCAAGTGGTGGGGGTGTTTTTGTCATTTAACAAACTTTTACATATGGGGGTGTTTAGTTAAATTAGCAAACCTAGGGGGTTTTTTAGAAATTTTTAAAAAATAAAATATCAAACTTCAAGGGCATTTTAGTCTTTTCACTGTTAACAAACAGAAATCACTAACAACATATGACGGAAGGTACCTGTTTGTTATTTCAAAACCTTTTAGGTACCAACTTATCGTTTTGACAAACCTTGGGTATGTGCAAGTCTTTGGCCTTACTAAAACAACGCTATGGACCTCTAGCCTCTAGGAATGGACAAGACATTGAAAAAGACTTGGATTATTATTGCAATGGTGGAGCCAAAGACTTACAAACTCCCATCTTTCCCCGTCTCTTACAAACTTACAAACATTATTGTAATGTTGTGAAGTATTTCTACATAAATAACATCGTTTTGTAAATTTCATGCATTTATGAATCACTTGGATTTGTTTCATGCCTTTGGATTTCATGCATTTATGTATTGGTTTACCAATGGAATTGACGGCTGTGATTTACTTGTAACATTTTTCAAGTCAGTATCAGGTTCTCATACATACATTTGATTCTATCTTGTATTTTTTCCACCATTCAAAACTATCAAAGAGCTTTGCTATGCTTCTGCTTCCTTCAACAGCTTTGCTTTTCTCTCTAAACCTCAACACGGTGCCGTAATTTCCGGTTGTCATTTTTTCTCTCTCAAGGTTTTTTCTCCCCTGCTTTGTCATTTCGTTAGCTTTACTTTGCAATTTTGATTCCATAATCTGTTTAAAAGTTTACAAAAAAATAAAAATTTCAAGAACACAAGCTTAAGTTTTGTTGAAATTTTGTTATTGTTCATATATTTTATATATTTGCTTTGTTTAACGCTTTCTTCCTTTAGTATATTTTACTTCAGCAAATAGTATAGAGATCTTTAAAAGTATATAAATCCAGTTTTTTTTTTTTTATATTTATAAAAACCCCACCAAAAAAAAAAAAAAAAATTGTTTGATGTATTGATTGCCTTAATTTAGTGTGTTGAAATTGAAACTTATATGAGTTTATAATTTTTCCCATATATTGAAAATTAAATAAAAAAAGAATTCAGTTTGTGTTTTGTGTCAATTTTCGTATTATTTTTTAATCTTATATGTTCTTTTTGTTCGTATCATAAAATATATATTTATATTTGCTGAAAGACCTGCCCGTTCACAAAACTTGTGTTTTACAAGAAATTGATTGTTGTCTACCTTATAACAACCAAAAAACTGAAAAAAAAAAAAAAAAAAAAAAAAAAGGGCAATGGCTGTTGAAGTATGTTTCGCTGCTGCTTCTGAAGTTGCAAAAAATGCTACAGAGTTATCGTGTGCTTTCGTTGGACGGCACATATCTTACATGTTCAAGTACCAGAGTCACCTCGATAAACTGAAGAATCAAGTTGTGGATCTGGAAAATGCATGGGATAGGGTGCAAAATGAAGTTGCTGAAGCTAAAAGACAAGTGGAAGAGATTGAAAAGGATGTGGAGCAATGGCTGAACGATGTGGAGCAATGGCTGAACGATGTAAAGCAATGGCTGAATAGAGTGAATGAGTTCACTAAAGAGGTTGCAAAACCCATAACTGATGATGAAGATAAAGTAAGGAAGCGTTGTTCCATAGGGTTGTGTCCTAATATGATTCAGCGTTACAAGCTCGGCAAGGAGGCAGCGAAACCGTTACCTCGTGGTAACGATCTCTGGAAAAAGAGGGAATTCAGTAGAGTTTCCCACCGTCCTCCAATACGGAGGACAAAATCCGTTTATATTAGAGGCTATGAGGCCTTTGATTCTAGAAAGCTAGTTTTTCAGGAAATTATAGAAGCATTGAAGGATGCTAATGTTAACAGGATTGGGGTGTATGGGAAGGCTGGTGTGGGCAAAACTACATTGGTGAATAAAGTAGCTTGGCAAGCCACCGAGGAATATAAGCTATTTGATAAGGTGGTCATTACTACGGTAATACAGACCCGGGACCCTAAGAAAATCCAAGAAGAAATTGCTGATCAGTTGGGCCTAAAATTCTCTGAGTCGAGTGTATCAGGAAGATCTCTTCGATTACGTGACAAATTGAAGACGGAAAAGAAGATTCTAGTAATATTAGAAGATATATGGGACAAGTTTGACTTGGATGAAGTGGGAATTCCTTCTGGAGATGTTCACAAGGGAATTGACCAAGAAATAGAAGATCGGAAAGACAGAAAAGATGATGATAGGCGATACAAAATATTGCTTACGTCTACAGATCAGCGAGTATTATGCAATCGCATGAATACTCAAAAGGACTTCTTTGTTGATCTTTTATCGGATGAAGAAGCATGGGGTTTGTTTCGAAAGATTGTGGGCAATTCTACTGAAAGATCTGATATTGAACCTATAGCAGTAGAGGTGGCCAAGAAATGTGGGCGTTTGCCGAAGGATATTAAAACAATAGCAGAGGATCTAAAAAGTAAGAGTCATCTTCTTCCAGTTTGGGAGGATGCCTTGTGTCAACTGACAGAGTCTAATCCCAAACAAATTGAAGGAACGGCTAAAAGTGTGTGTTCTATTGTAGAACTGAGCTACAATTTTTTGAAAAGTGAGGAAAAATCACTATTTCTTCTTTGTTGTCTTTGGTATTTGTTGTCTTCTTTGTGTACAAGTTTTTGCAAGTTGCTTTTCCAAGCTTGGAGGAGATGATGCTCTCACACTTGGATAACTTACAGTTGATATGTGTTGACAATATGTCTCAGCTACTGATTTGGCATGATGAGGTGGCTGCTGATTTGGTCAAGGATTGCTGCATAATGGATGGTTGCTAATTTGGTGCTGAAAGTTGTTAAACGTGTGTGTTTCCAAATTTAGTTTTTGAAGTAGAGCTGGTCATGTGCTTGTTTTTAAGAGTACGTTATTTCAGTAGTGAATAAGTTGTTAGTGGAGTCATGTTCAGTGTTTTTAGCAAGTTTGTTAAGTATTTCTGTTATAAAATCTTGTATATATTTGCTGCTGATTCAGTAAAGATGGTGTGAGTTTTGCTGTCTCTATTAAGCTCTTTTGTATTATATTTGCTCAAATTTTGTTCTTGCACAAATAAAACTACAAATTGGTATCAAAGATCTTTTTTCTTAAGGGATCTGTGTGACGTCTGTGAGTAGTGTTATTTGCAAACACCAAACCTTCAAACCACAAAACAGAAACCTTGTTTTAATGGCTTCCAATGCATTCTCTCCAGTTTCTCCACCAATTTTCACTGGTGAAACTGCACACTATCATACATGGACAGTCAGAATATCTATTTATTTGCAAGTTGTGGACCTCTGGGATGTAGTCGAAGAAGACTACGAAATCGACCCATTACCTAACAATCCAACTGTGCAGCAAATTAAGGTTTACAAGGAGAGGAGAACTAAGAAGTTCAAGGCCAAACATTCCCCCATTCAACAATGTCTGAAGCATTATTTACTAAGATCATGAACTTGGAATCCGCTTTTGAAATTCGATAGTATCTTAGGGAGGAGTTTCAAGGCAATGCAAGAACAAGAAGCATGCAGGTGTTAAATCTCATAAGGGAATTCAAGCTCTAAAAGATGAAAGAGTTTGAGACTGTCAAGTGGTATGCAGATAGGCTTCTGAGCATTGTTAACCAAGTGAGGCTTCTTGGAGAGTAGTTGTGTGACAGAAGGATTGTGGAGAAAATTCTAGTGACCTTAGTTGAGAAGTTTGAAGCCAAATACCTGCTTTGGAAGAGCCTAGAGACCTTGCAGAGATCTCATTGGCAGAGCTTTTAAATGCTCTACAGGCACAAGAGCAAATGAGACAAATTAGAGAAGAGGGGTCTGTTGAAGGTGCTTTACAAGCAAAGTTGCAGATCCATGAAAGTGGTAAAGGTAAGAAGACAAAACTGAGGAAACACAAAGGTGCTAGAACCAGCAGCAGTAATGGGAATATAGGAGCTCAAAACAACAACAGTAATGTTGGAAGGTTTCCTTCATGTCCTCACTGTAGAAGTACTAATCACTCTCAAAACAGATGATGGAGTAGGCCCGATGTTAAGTGCAATAGATGCAATCAGATGGGCCATGTGGAAAGAATTTGCAAGAGCAGAAGTAACCAGTAGGAAGATGAGGCTAAGGTTATGGTCCAAGAAGAAGAAAAACAACTGTTTGTTACATCCTGTTGTGCAAGTAATAGCTTGAGTGAGGCCTGACTTATAGACAGTGCTTGTACAAACCACATGATGAATGATCCAGAGTTGTTTAGGGAGTTGGACAAGTCTATCTTCTCCAAAGTCAAAGTCGGGATTAGAGAGTATGTTGAAGTTAAAGGTCGAGAGACCATAGCTATTGAAAGTGTTACAGGTACTAAACTTATCAATGATGTTTTATATGTACCTAGGATTGACCAAAATTTGCTAAGTGTTGGACAACTTCTGGAGAAGGGGTTTAAGGTGTTTTTTTAGAACAAGAGGTGTATCATTAAAGATGCTGAGGATTAGGAAGTGTTTACTATAAAGATGAGAGGCAAGTGCTTTTCACTAGATCTCATGGAAGAGGAACATGCTGCATATCAAATTTCATTAAACAATGTTGTGACATGACATAAGAGATTGGGCCATTTTCACCATTAAGCACTCTTGTTTATGCAGAAGCATGAGTTGGTACAAGGCCTACCTCTACTGGAAGATAACTTACTAAGCTACAAAGCTTGTCAATATGGCAAGCAAAACAAGTTGCCATCCCCTTAGAAATCCTGGCGAGCCTCACAAAAGTTGCAACTTATGCATATTAACCTTGGAGGACCACTAAAGACTCCATCACTTAAAGGAAGCAGGTATTATATTGTTTTTATAGATGATCTGACAAGAATGTGTTGTGATTTATTTTTTAAGGTTCAAGTCTGAAGTGGTTGGAGTGTTCTGGAGATACAAGGCTTTTGTGGAGAACCAAATTGGTTGCAAGATGCAAATATTAAGGTCAAACAATGGGAATGAGTACACCTCAACTCAATTCAATCAATTTTGTAAAGAAGCAGACATTGAACATCAACTAACAATCCCCTATACTCCACAACAAAATGGAATAAATGAAAGAAAAAATAGATTGATCATGGAAATCACAAGGTGCATGTTGCATGAGAAGGGAATGCCTAAAATTTTTTGGGCAAAGGCTACTATTACTGTTGTTTTCCTCTTAAACACGCTGCCAATAAGGGCTTTGGAAAATACAACTCCTTTTCAAGTCTGGTATGGATTCAAACCCCCCTTACTAAATCTAAAAATATTCAGTTGTTTATGCTTTTCACATGTTCCTCAAGTGAAGAGGGACAAGCTTGATAAAAGGGCAAAGCCTGGAGTGTTTATTGGTTACAGCAGCTCTTCTAAAGCTTATAGAATTTTCCAACCCCAAATCAGAAAAATTCTGACTAGCATATATGTTTTGTTCATGGAAAAGGAATAGTGGAAATGGGATCAAACCAAAGAGGAGCAAAGTTAAAAAATTCTACGTACTCATGACAACAACATAGATTATACACCTGTAAGAGGAACTAGATATCTCTTAGACATCTATCAAAAATGTAATGTTGTTGTGATGGAGCCTGTAGAGTACAAAGATGCTGAGAAACACCAAAGGTGGGTGGAAGCCATGAAGGAAGAAATGAGAATGATTGAGAAGAACCATACTTGGGAGCTTGTTGATAGACCCCAAGATAAGAAAATTATTGGAGTTAAATGGGTGTTCAGAACCAAATACAACTCAGATGGTTCAGTCAACAAGTATAAGGCAAGACTTGATGTTAAAGGGTATGCTCAAGTGTTCGGTGTGGACTTCTCAGAAACCTTTGCACCTGTTGTAAGGTTAGATACCATCAGAATGTTACTAGCATTAGCTACACAAAGGGGTTGGAAAGTGTATCAACTAGATGTAAAGTTAGCATTCTTAAATGGTTTCTTGTAGAAGGAGATTTATGTTGAGTAACCAAAGGGATTTACGGTGAAAGGTCATGAGGACAAGGTGTATCTACTAAGGAAGGTTTTGTATGGTCTTAAGCAGGCACCAAGAGCCTAGTACAACTGAATTAATGATCACTTATTAAGCTTAGGCTTTGATAAGAGCTTTAGTGAAGCCACTTTGAATGTGAGAAAGGTGGATTCTGACTTAATTATTATATATGTTTATGTTGATGATTTGCTTATCATAGGAGGAAATGAAAAGCTTATTAAAGACTTCAAGGCAGAAATGTTCAAGGTATTTGAAATGAGTGATTTGGGCTTGATGTCTTATTTTCTTAGAATAGAGGTGAGGCAAAGGCAACAAGACATTTTCATTTGTCAGACTATATATGTAAAGGAGATTCTAAAGAAGTTTCATATGGAGAACTACAAGGCTACGACAACTCCTATGGTTCAGAAGGAGAAGTTTAGCAAGGATGATGGGTCTGAAAAAGTTGATGAAGGGTTATATCAAAGCTTAATAGGCTGCCTGATGTATCTCATAGCAACCAGGCCTGATATCTCATATGCTGTGAGTATATATGCTCTCAAGATTTATGCACTGTGCTAGTGAAGTGCATCTTCAAGTAGCAAAGAGAGTTGTTAGATATGTGAAGGGCACTACCAACTATGGTGTTAAGTTCTCACAGTGTTCTATCCTTGAATTTCGTGGCTTCTCAAATAGTAGGCAGGTTTAGTTGATGATATGAGAAGCACAACTGGATTTTGTTTCAGTTTTGGTTCAAGGTTGTTCTCATGGTGCTCTAAGAAGCAAGAGTTGGTTGCTTAAAGTACTATAGAAGCTAAGTTTGTGGTTGGTACAACAGCTGTCAATCAAGCTTTTTGGTTTAGGAAGGTGATAATTGATCTACATATGGAACAGAACGAAGGCAAAAGATTCTGGTTAACAACAAGGCAACAATTTCCATTTCAAATAATCTTGTCTTTCATGGCAAGAGAAAGCATTTTAAAATCAAATTATATTTCCGAAGGGAAGTACAAAAGGAAGGGGAAGTATGGTTGGCTTATTGCAGAACCGAAGATCAAGTTGTTGATATATTTACCAAGGCCTTGTCCAAAACCAGGTTTGAGTTTCTAAGAGAAAAGCTAGGAATTTGCAGCATCTGATCCAAGGAGGAGTGTTGACAATATATCTCAATTGCTGATTTGGCATGATAAGGTGGTTGCTGATTTGATTAAGGATTGCTGCATAATGGATGGTTGCTGATTTGGTGCTGAAAGTTGTTAAACGTGTGTGTTTCCTAGTCTTTGAAGTAGAGCTGGTCATGTGCTTGTTTTTAGGAGTATGTTATTTCAGTAGTGAATAAGTTGTTAGTGGAGTCATGTTCAGTATTTTTAGCAAGTTTGTTATTTCTATTACAAAATCTTGTATATATTTTATGCTGATTCAATAAAAATGGTGTGAGTTTTGCAGGCTCTATTAAGCCTTTTTGTATTATATTTGCTTAGATTTTTTTCTTGCACAAATAAAACTACAATATGGCACAACCAACTCCATGAAGATTCCTTTTGCAAATTAAAAAAAAGTGAGAGTCCAGTTCTGTGAAACATTGATGACTATTGTTCCATCTAATTCTACCCAACGACTCCTTACCCTTCTTAATCTAGAAACATTAACTGTTATAAACTGTTGGAATATGAGAAGTATGATTCCAGTTTCTATAGCTATTGGTCTTTTGCAACTTAAAAGAGCTTAAGATAATCTCTTGCGAGTTGGAGGAAATTGTTGCCAAGGAGGAAGTAGACGAGACCTCTACATTTTATTAACCTTCCTCCACCTTGATAATTTACCATAACTCAAACATTTCTACCTGGGGTTGCATACAATAGAGTGGCCAATCCTAAAATAGTAGCTGGTGTATAACTGTAAAAAGATAAAAGTATATGTTTCAGATGGAGAGAGCCAACCTGCCTTGTTTTCGTTTGAAAAGGTATGACTTCTCCTATTGCCAATAGAAAATTCAACATAATCATTAAGGTTTATTTGTGAAATTTCTTTCTTTTTGTTATTACTTTCTTTTTCTCTTCAAACCAATCGAGTGGATTTATTGAACGTAAGTAAGATCAGTAATGTAAATAACTCAGAATCAACATGTATATATTCATATCATTATTCGTATACATGTTCATATATTCATGGAGATTTGCAGAAGTGAAATAATTTAATCAATAACCTCCAACCATAGTAATTTGTTGTTGCTGTATTCTTCAAAGGTTAGAGACTCTTCCAATACATTGCAATTCTCAAAACAATGGTTTTTGGGAAATCAGAATTAATTGCGTGTTTTGGGGACCTGTAACTATTCCCCTTTTAAAGCATGCAAAAATCTTTCCATCAAAGACAACTGCTGGGGATAACTGCTAAGAAACTGCTTAGCAGTTTGAATTTTATATAAAATAATATATATAAAAGTGAAGGACCAAATAGTAATTTTAGGCAATAAATTTTAATTAATTAAAATTCTAACATTCTCCCACTTGGTCCAAACTTTTATTATACAATCCACAACATAGTAGTTTTATATTCTTTATGTTTAATTATAAAAATAAAATTGCATGAATTATAGTAGTAAGTCTCTTTTAAACAAGCATTACCTTTCATGTATTACCATGCAATTTTCTCTTTCTAAATAAACACTTAATGTGGAATATTACTTTATGAACAAACCTTAAATGTTTATTCCAAGTCCTCCAGAATGTCTGTTGGTCTCCAACCAAAATGTATACAACTTAAAAGAGAAAGCAAACTAAATTACAAAGTTTCAAAGAATGAAAGTATTACCTTTCAGAGTGACAAAGTGTGATGTAATCCTATTTGAACTATATGATCCTTGAACGTCTTTGGTGGCATGCCTTTTGTCAGAAGATCAACAATCATCTGCTTGTTGTGTATGTGTTCAATGAGCACTTCTTTGGCTTTAATGTGCTCCCTTATTGCTAAGTATTTAATGTCGATGTGTTTACTTCGACTTCCACTCTTATTGTTCTTAGCAAAGAACACAGCAGCTAAATTGTCATAATACAAGCTTATTGGCCTAGAGATAGACTCAACAACTCCAAGCCCATAAATGAAACTTCTCAACAAAATACCCTATGTAGTAGCCTCAAAACAAGAAACAAACTCAGCTTCCATGGTAGACGTGGCAACCAAAGATTGTTTGGTACTTCTCCAAGATATGGCACATCCGGCTAGCATAAAAACATATTCAGATGTTGATTTTTGAGAATCAACATAGCCAACGAAGTTTGATTTTGAATATCCAACAACTTCTAAAATGTCAAACTATCTATAAGTAAGCATGAAACCTTTAATTCCTTGAAGATACCTCATGACCTTCTTTGTAGCTCTCCAATGATCTAAACCTGGATTACTTTGATATCTTCCTAACATGCCAACTGTAGAAGCAATGTCAGGTCTAGTACAGACCTGACCATACATTAGGCTTCCAACAGATGAAGCATAAGGAATGGTTTCATTTGTTCTTTTTCAATCTCAAGTGTAGGACACTGATTCTGATTGAACCTGTCACCCTTAACAATGGATGCGACACTGGGTGAATAATCCTTTATCCTAAATCTCTCAAGAATTTCATTAATATAGGCTTCATGAAATAGTCCAAAAACATATTGGGACCTATCTTTATAAATCTTAATGCCAATGACATAAGATGCCTCACCCATATCCTTCATACTAAAATGTTGAGAGAGAAATTCTTTCACCTGATGCAACAAACCCAAATCATTGATTGCAAGTAGAATATCATCTACATATAACACAAGAAAGATGATTTTGCTCCCACTGACATTGTGGTATATATACACACGATCCATGACATTCTCTACAAAACCAAATGAAGAGATAGCAGTGTGAAATCTTAAATACCATTATCAGGAGGCTTGTTTAAGTCCATAAATGGACTTCTTAAGCTTGCAAACCAAATGTTCACCATCACTTGAAATGAACTTATCAGGTTGTTTCATATAAACCTCTTCCTCCAAATCTCTATTGAGGAAAGCTGTTTTCACATCCATTTGATGTAAATCTAAATCGAAATGGGCAATTAATGTCATAATGATGCAGAAGGAATCCTTTTTAGAAACTAAAGAAAATGTTTCTTTATAATCTATCCATTCCCTTTGTGTGAACCCCCTGGCAACAAGCCTAGCCTTGTATTTCTTAATGTTGCCTAATGAATCCCTTTTGGTTTTAAATACCCATTTACAACCATTAGGTTTCTTTCCAGTAAGCAACTCAACAAGGTCCCAAACTTTATTATCCGCTATAGAATTAAACTCGTCAATCATGACATTATACCACAACTCAGATTTACTACTACCCATAGCTTGTGAAAACCTGTCCGGGTCATCCTCAACACCTATGTCACAGTCAGACTCTTGCATATATACTACATAGTCAGTAGGAACTACTGATTTCTTTGTTCTAGTAGATCTCCTTAATGTTGTATCAACAGTCTCTTATTGAGACTGTTACACAACTGGTTATTCCTCCTATGGTGGAGGTCATTCAGAATAATCTTTTAAAACAATCTCATCAGAATGTGGACTTTGAATGACTGGTTCCTCATTGTTCACATTGTTTGGATGAACAACCAATCTTTTACTTGATGTAGGAGCATTATATGAAACATCAATTTTCTCAGAGACTAAGTCTCTGAGTTGATCACTCCCACTAACCATGTCACTTTCAAGAAATTTGGCATTTCCTGATTCAACAATTCTACTGGAATGATTTGGACAATAAAACTTGTATCCCTTGGATTTCTTAGCATATCTAATACAATATGCACTAATAGTCTTAGGATCTCTTGTGGATTATAAATTAGGCAACCCCAAACGTGTAAATGACTTAAACTTGGTTTCCAACATTTCCATAACTCGAATGGCGTTTTGGGAACTACTTTAGTTGGAACTTGGTTTAATATATATGTTGTAGTTTTAAGAGCTTCGATTCACAAAGAATGAGGAAGTTTGGAGCTACTCAACATACTCCGTACCATATCCATTAATGTTCTATTTCTTCGTTCTGCTGCACCATTCTGAGATAGTGTGCTAGGTAAGGTGTATTGAGCCATAATACCTTGCTCTTGAAGAAATTTAGCAAATGGGCCAAGTGCTTGTCCTGTACCAATGTATCTACCATAATATTCACTACCTCTATCAGATCTCACAATCTTAATTTGTTTTCCACATTGTTTCTCTAATTTTGCTTTATATATTTTGAAAGCATCCAACACTTTATCCTTGTGATGAAGCAAATAGAGATAAATATATTGTGAGTGATCATCAATAAAAGTGATGAAATATTTATGACTGTTAGAATCATGTCAGGGCAACAAATATCTGTGTGTATGATCTCTAAAAGTTCAAAACTCTTCCTGGCACCTTTCTTGGATTTGTTAGTCTGCTTTCCCTTAATGCAGTCTACACAAGTATCAAAGTTAGTAAAGTCAAGAGTTACAAGAACTCCAGCATTTACCAACCTTTTAATCCTATCAATAGAGATGTGTCCTAATCTTTTATGCCATAGAAAAGAAGAGTTTTCACTGATAATAGTACGTTTAATACTAGTACTAGCATGTGAAGTCATTAAACTGTAAGAACAATATTACTTAAATGAATTTTAAACAAACTATCAACCATAGTACAATTTTCAAGAATGGATGAGTTCTTAATTAAATTAAAAGAACTACCATAAAAGTTGAAAGAGTATCTACAAAGTACAAGTTTAGAAACTGAAATTAAATTCCTAGAAAAACTAGGAATATAAAAGGTTTGTTCCAAATCCAAAATATAATTAGTGCTTAAAATAAGTCTATATGTTCCAACAACTTCAACACGTGAAGACATCTTATTTCCTGACTAGATGCTGCATTCACTTCTCATCAGTGTCCTTTGATCCAGAAAACCCTGTATAGTATTAAAAACATGGGTAGAACCAGAATCAATCCACCAATCATTATGAGAAACACAAATGATAATAGATTCATAACACACAAGAGATGTGAGGTTACCTTTCTTGTCAAACCAAACCTCTCTTTTAGGACAATCCTTTTTCATATGTCTCTTCTTTTTATAAAAGAAACACTTAGTTTTGTCCTTATTTCCTTTGCTCGTAACCTCATGCAACTTGCATTTTCCCTTCCACTTCTTATTCTTGTTTGAAGTGTGCTTGACATTTCCTGTCACCAGATGTGCAGTTTCATTCACTTCCTGAAGTAATCTCTCTTTCTCTTGAACACACATGGTCAAAAGCTCATTGATTGACTATTTAGCCTTTTGTGTGTTATAGGATATCTTGAAAGGAGTAAAATGAGATGAGAGAGAATTTAGGGCATAATGCACTAGGAAATCATCATTAATCACCATCTTAAGGGATCTCAACTGAGCAGCGATATCCCTCATTTTCATAGTATGCTCACGAACTCCTTTAATATCGGTGAGCTTCATGGATGTCAATCTACTCATTAGGGTGTTGCGTAATGCCTTATCTGATGTTTCAAACTGAGCATGAATTGCATCCATCAGATCCTTGACTTTCTCACACTCCGGTATTGACCACGAATACTACTTATAATGTGAGATTTCATGAACATCATTCTTAAACGGTTGGATCGCTCCCATCGTTCATACAAAGCAATCTTCGCCCGAGTGCTAGTATCCGTAGGTGTAAGGGGCTCTTTCTTACAAAGAGCATAGTCAAGATCAATGCACCATAAATGAAGAAGAACAACCTCCCTCCAGTTTTTGTAGTTGTCACCATTTAAATAAGGAATTTTATCCTCAATCATCATCAAAGTTTGATTAACTGTAGGTATATCAACATATATGCTTACTAAATAAATTATAAGGCACAAACCATCAACAACAATTATGAGTTTACCAATGTAAAACAAATAACAAATCATAAATTAATCGACATATCATAAAATCTCTCTGTGGATAAAGACATTACATATTATGATTCATTATCCTTTAATGATGAAACTAAAAATTATTAATATTTTATAATACTTGTGAGCTAATTAAGAAATAAGAATAACTTCTATTTCATCCTAATTAATCATGAAAATATAACATTCCTTGTGGGTAAAATGATTATATTAACATGATTAATTACAAAACGATGTCATTAGCTTTAATATGATCATAATTAATATTACTTAATTAATGCATATATTATCATAACTTAGATATTGTGGCAACTCTAAATTAATCAAATATATACGATCATAAAACATCATATACTTATAACATGAATTATTGCATATAATACAACATATCATAAATCAAAACAAGAATAAGACATTATTTATGCATAACGGACTAATACATGTCATAAAAACCATCACGCACACTGTTATTGACTCCCACGCGCAGCCATATGTCTCCACTAGCCATCACACGCCTCCAGAAGATAACACACGCCCGCACGCGTCGACACGACTCTCCGATGCGCTACACGCACCTGCACGCACCCAAATACACTTCCCACGTGCCTACACGCGCTCACGCACACCTTCACATGCGTACATGCGCCAGAGGTCAACGCATGTCAGTTTGACTGAGTCGGGTTGACCTTTACCTAGTTCATTGACCCGATTTGACTCGTTCTTCTTGACCTGGTTTCTTCAACTTTTAACCCATTTTTTGTAATTTTTAACAGCCTAATTTCGACCATTTTTTGGTGTTTTAGAGGGGAAACTTGAATGTGGACATATGGCCTATGTCGGTGACATCCCAAATGACATTTTCATCCCAAATCGGTGCCACTACCGAAATCACCCAAATGATAATTTTTACCAAAACTTTAAATTAGAATAACTTTGCAACCATAACTCCATTTTTGACAAATAATATATCATTGGAAAGCTCTTTCAACAAGGATTCCAGTGATACCAAAATCGAAAACAAATATGATTTATAGAAGAAATTATGTCCTATGAAATTTACGGTTAATATAAAAAATCCCAACTTTATGCAATATATTCTAAATTTGCAACAAACAAATACATGCCAGGCAGAGATTAAAAGAATAGCTCTGATACCACAAGTAAGATCAGTAATGTAAATCACTCAGAATCAACATGTATATATTCATATCATTATTCATATACATGTTCATATATTCATGGAGATTTGCGGAAGCAAAATAATTTAATCACTAACCTCCAGCCATAGCAATTTGTTGTTGCTGTATTCTTCAAAGATTATAGACTCTTCCAATACACTACAATTCTCAGAACGATGGATTTTGGGAAACCAGAATTAATTGCGTGTCTTGGGGACCTGTAACTGTTCCTCTTTTAAAGCACGAACAAGTCTTTACATCAAAGGCAACTGCTGAGGATAATTGCTAAGAAACTGCTCAGCAGTTGAATTTTATATAAAAATAATATATATAAAAGTGAAGGACCAATAGTAATTTTAGGCAATAAATTTTAATTAATTAAAATTCTAACACATTGATCATATTTTAAAGTAAGATATACATTTTGGCAATTAATATAATTTTTGTATTTTTAAAGTAGTTTATAATCAGGTTGTATGAATTATATTTATTTAGAACATATAAATAATATAATAAATTGGAAAAGTTGAATGGTTAAAAAGTTGCACCTTTATATACTAGGTTTGACTTGTACACTAGTTGTTGAATGGATATTCTTAGTTGTTCATTGATTTTCAGGTCATACCCAATTTGGAATGGTTGGGTTTAAATGTAGATAACATTACATCCATATGCCTTGATTGTATTCCAGGTAGGAGCTTTAGGAACCTTAAATTTCTTGGACTGGTTAACCGTGACAACAAATCTATAGCATTTTGGTTTGGCATTCTTCAAAAACTGTACCATCTAGAAGAACTCTATCTAGCTGATGGTACTCTCCAAGAATTTGACTACCAAGTGGGCACAGTATTTCCAAATCTTCAAACTCCATGAGTAAGGGGATGTCATTGTTTGACATATTTAATGTCATCCTTCGCAATTTCCTTCGAAAACATTAAGAGTTTGGAAGTTCATTGTTGTAACGGATTGGCAAATATATTAGGATGCTCACCAGCGAGAACTCTTGTTCATCTCACAACAATCAGAATAAGAGAATGCAAGTTTGTGACAGAGATAATAGCGACTGAGGTAGAGACAACAAAAGAGGAGATTGTTCTCAGCCAATTGAAAATTCTAGAGTTTCATTGTTTACTGAGCCTCACAAGCTTCTGCTCCGCCAATTACACTTTCGAATTCCCATGCTTAGAACAAGTAATTGTGAGTCTTGCCACAATTTTAAGTTCTTTTCCCAAGAAGGCTTAAACACACCAAAACTAAATAGTGTTAAACACATCAATGAAGAATATTTGTGAAACAATAACCTTAATTCTACTGTCCATAAGATGTTTACAAATAAGGTACTTACTCATTTCAAATCTTTTTATTTTCTTTTGCACACACACACACATATATATATATATATATATATATATATATATATATATATAACCACCATCACTAATATTTTTTACTGTCTCTGATATTAATATGTATTAATTAAAAATTATTTTATAAATATTTATCTGTATGATAATAAATATATTCCCCTTAATATATTAAATTAAATAAAACCAACCCTGTATCCATATCACGCTAAAAGCCACCAAGCCACCACATTTCATCTTGTTCAACCCCCCACTGCTACAGTCACTGGCGGTATTTGTGTCTCTAGCGGAAGCCAGCAGAAGCGGCACTGGTGTTTCTAGCTAACGACGTCACAAGCCACAGAGCCACTGTCACCGGCGGCACTGATTCTAGCACTCTCCGTCACAGGCGGCAGGTAAGCAAAATCATTCTGCTTGACTTTTAAACTAGATTTTAAGAGTGAATGCTTTGTATAATCGTGATTTGATATTTGTGTTTTAGAACTGAAGCTTCGTTTAGCTGTGACTTTAATCATTATTTTTTAGCTGAAGGTTCAGTTTAATGTTTGATCAATCAACCCTGTAGATGTTTTTGATTAATCAAGTTAAGTGATGTTGCAGAGTTGTTTGATAAAATGTTTGAAAGTGATGCATTTTTTTTTTTTCAACATAATGTTACATGGAAGATTTCTTAATTAAATTCATATAATTATTACATGAATTTATATTTTTTAATAAAATAAAATTTTTTATTTTATCTTTGTACTCCAACACAGAATCGATCACCAATTTCATTTTATTTATAACAAAATTAGGCAGATCTATTTGTATATAATAAAGCTCTGAATGGGGATAAATAGCAGCTATCACAGGTGAGGTATTTTTCAATTCTAGTGTAAGATATGAGCACCTACTCTTACATTATTTTATTTCCCTTGATAAAGTTTGATAACCAAGTTAATGTTATCAGTTTGATTTATTTCCTTACTATTTCATTGGTGTAAAACTTGCGTTCTTGTTTTTGACTATATCAAAAGCTCTGTGTTGCAAGCATATTCAGGATGATGATATACAACGAATAGCAACGAGACAGCTATGATTATGTTGGGGTTCGAGCAGGAAGGCTATCCCCTGAGAGGCTGACCATTCTAGTGCTGCTCCAAGTCAGGAGGTATGAGCTAAAGTATTTTTTAGATTTTTTCTTAGCCTTAAATTTCTTCAGATTTCCTCGTTTTCCTTTTGTTTATTTCGGGATGGCTTCAACAAGTTTCATGATTTGGAGAGTTCACTTGCTTCATTTCCTATCATACCATTGCAAGCACTTAAGTAATGATTAATTATTTCCCTCTCATCTTTAGTTGGTAATGACTTCATCAATATCATTAACTGTCTTCCAGGGTAGTGGAATGTATTTTCCAGAAATTTTCAGTTTGAAATTGTTTGTGAATTGAGTGGAATGGAAAAAAAAAATGCTGACTCAAGAAACTTATATTCCCCTATTCATTTTTGTTATTTTCTAATCATTAGTATTGTTATGCATTTGTGAAATAAAATTGCAAATGAGAAAAACCTGTAATTATTTTTTCCGTTTATTTATGCTGAGTAATTTTGATATTTCTGAGGATGATGAGAGTACAACTAGTCCTACTTGGTAGGTAACTGCTCAATTAGATATTGAGCAACAGTTTCTTACAAAGACTTTCCAAGGGCCTTGGACCAAGAAACTGGAAGGAGTGACAGTAAGAATTCACAGAAACTATCTCTTGACCACGTCATTCCATTTCTGAGAATAAAGTTTTTGAGTGATTCACAAATACTCATTAATTCTTTTTCTCTTAAGAAAGTTACATGTGAAGGGGACAGGTAATCTTATTCCTGCTACCAATAGATTGTAAATATGAACTTATGATTTGGTTATTTTCTCCTTCTTTGTTCAGTTATAAAAAATTAGCTATTGTAGTGTTCAATATATACTATATAGGTTGTTTCTCAATTTGCCTGAAAATTAAATTTTGACACGTTCTGCTTGCTTTTTCCAAAGTTGATCTGAATTCTTAGATATATTTTTTAGCATGTAATTATTCTGGAAATATTAGAGTAAAACCACCTAAACATTATCGCATGCTACTTGTTCAAATAATGCAATTCTTAGATTCAATTATTCTAAAGGAATTAGTCTTTCAGTGTTCTTCCATATTGCACATCTCCATTTGTGAATGGGCTCTGTAAATTTGCTCATGTAGATGCATATGTAATTATATGGTCACACATTAAACTTTTTGACCTATATGCCGCCTTCAATTTTGACCCTGCGGAAAGCATCATGTAAAGTTGGGACAGAATTGTTTTTGGATTGCTTTGAACCTATGTTGTGCGAAATGCCAGCTTAAAATTCAAGGACACAAATATTAACATTAGAATAAGATTTGGTTTTTGGTGGTGACACATGATACATCATATCAAAATGGTTTCTTTGTATCAAAAGCCTGCCCTCTGCACAAAGCTATACATTGAATTTATATATATATATATGTGTGTGTGTGTGTGTGTGTGTTTCTTTTTTTGACAATATCAAAAGTACTGTGTTGCCTGCATATTCAGGATGATGATATACAGCAAATGGACAAAATCCAAATGGAATGAGAATGTTGGTTACTGAGAGAGGTAATAGCAGGTGAATTTGACCAGACAAAAGAAGAGATCATTTTTTGCTGGTTGAAAACTTTGGAGCTTCATTGTTTACCAAGCTTCACATGCTTCTGCTTAGCAAATTATGCCTTCAAATTCCCATGCTTGGAACTAGTAATTGTGAGTCAATTCCCACAATTGGAGGTCTTTACTCAAGGAAGTTTAAGCACACTAAAGTTAAATAAGGTGCAACCAACAAAAGAAATGAATGGAGACTATGTTTGGAAGGGAGATCTCAAACCATTTGGCAAATGTTTTGAGATAAGGTATTTACTACAAAATCTTCTTATCTTCTTTACCACCTTTGCTATTAATATCGGTATACATGTATTTCCTGCTATTAAATTGGAGTATTATTTAAAATACAGTTCCATATTTGGTGTATAATTAGACTAAATGGGTTTGTATACAACATAATAAAATTATATAGAGTAAAAAGTTTGAACACTGTTGAATTGATATTGATAATAATATAAATATATATTAATCAAAAAATTATTTTGTAAATATTTATCTGTATAATAATAAATATATTATAATTAAATTCCAATTCCCCTTAACAAATATATGTGTTAAATTAAATAAAACCAACCCTGTATTTTTATCACTCTAAAAGCCGCCACTTTTCATCTTGTTCAAGTCTCCACTGCTAAAGTTACTGGTGGCATTTGCATCTTAAGCAGAAGCCAGCTCAAGCGGCACAAGTGTTTCTAGCTAACGACGTCACAAGCCACAGAGCCACTGTCACCAGCGGCACTGATTCTAGCACTCTCTGTCACGAGTGGCGGGTAAGCAAAATCATTGTGCTTGACTTTTTAAACTATATTTTAAGAGTGAATGCTTTGTATAATCGTGATTTGATATTTGTGTTTTAGAACTGAAGCTTCGTTTAGTTGTGACTTTGATAATCCTTTTTTAACTGAAGCTTCAGTTTGATGTTAATATTTTTGTATATAAGACCTGTAGATGTTTTTGATTGATCAAGTTAAGTGATGCAGAGTTGTTTGAATAAAATGTTTGAAAGAGATGCATTCTTTTTCAACATAATGTTACATGGAAGATTTCTTAATTAAATTCGTATAATTAAGACATGAATTGAAATTATTTAATAAAACAAAATTAAATTCTTTGTACTCCAACACAGAATCGATCACCAATTTCATTTTATTCATAACAAAAGTAGCCAGATCTATTTGTATAAAATAAGGCTCTGAATGGGGATAAATAGCAGCTATCACAGGTGAGGAATACGGCTTTTATTTTATTTTTCAATTCTAGTGTAAGACATGAGCGACGGCTAAGATTGTTTTGGGGTTCCAGCGGGGAAGTCTAACCATTCAAGTGCTGCTCCGAGTCAGGAGGAAGTATTTTCTAGATTTTTTTTTTTTTTTTTGGCTTTAAATTGTCACCGGATTTCCTCATTTTTTCTTTTGCTTATTTTAGGATTGCTTCAACAAGCGTCATAATTTGGAGAGTTCATTTGCTTCATTTCCTATCAAATCATTGCAAGCACTTAAGTAAGTATTATTTCTGTCTCATCTTCATTGCTAACAGCTTCATCAATATCATTAAGTGTCTTCCAGGGTAGCGGAATGTATTTTCCAGAAATTTTCAGTTTGAAATTGTTTGTAAAATTGAGTTGAATGGAAAAACAAATGGTGACTTAAGAAACTTTTTTTCCCAAATTCATTCTTGTTATTTTTGTAATCATTACTATTCTTATGCATTTGTCTAATATAAATGCAAATTAGAAAAAAAGATAGCATTTTCTTCCCTGTAATTATTTTCTCCCTTTATTGATGTAGAGGTTGTTTTGACATTGGTGAGGATGATGAGGTTTCAAGTAGTGCTAGGTCAGTTTCTTTTAATCTTTTAAGTACAAGAAAGTGGAAGGAGTGGGAGTGGGAGTGGAAATTCAGGGAAAACTAGCTTTTTACGATATCATCCCATTTCTGAGCATAAAAAGTTTTTAAGTGGTTCACTAATACTCGATAATGGTTTTTCTCCTACAAAAATTACACATGAAGGAGTGGGAGACAGGTAATTTTTATCATAAATGTAGTTGTACTTTCTCCTAATTTATTTGCTACCAAGAGGTTGTAAATAAGAATTTATGATTGGATTAATTTTTCCTTCTTAGTTCACTTAAAGAAAAATAGATATTATACTGTCCATGTATAGCTTTTTCTCAATTTTTATCTGAAAATTATACTTTTGACATATTCTGCAAGCTTTTTCCAGAGTTGATCAGAATTCTTAGATATATTATTTAGCTTCTTTAGATAATTGTTCTGGAAAATTAGAGTAAAACCTCCTTAAAAAATATTGGCTGCTTGTTCTTGAATAATGCAATTCTTAGATTCAATGACTCATAAGGAATTAGTCTTTCAGTGTTCTTCCATGTGTCACATTTTTATTTGTGGATGTATAATATAGTTGCACAGAGACACATTAAGCTCTTTGACCTATGCCGCCTTCAATTTTTGACCCTGTGGAAAGCATGATGTAAACTTGGGACAAAATTATTATTGGGTTGCTTTGAACCTATGTTGCATGAAATGCCAGCTTAAAAATTCCAGGACAGAAATATTAACATTAGAACAAGATATGGTTTTTGGTGGTGACACATGATAGACCGCATCAAAATGTCTTCTTTATATTAAAAACCTGCCTGCTGTTGTGATGTCTGCACAAAGGTATACACTGATTTGTTGTTTCTTTTTTTTACTATATATATTTTTTTCTTTCCATGTACATGAGTGAAAAGCTTTGACTATGTCTACTAAATAAGTTTGGTCTCTTGAAATTATTTTGAGCTGATTCTCTACAGCCAAAAAATAATCTGAGAGGAACTATTGTGGCCCATTTTTGTATCACAACAGGATAGATGCAATTAACTTTCAGGTATTTCTCTCGTGATTTATTTGCTTTATAATTTCTTACTATCTAAATTTGAGGCATTATTACTTGCTTTATACTTTTTGCATCTACTTATGCAGCAGAGGATACATCAAGAGCAGTGGTCCAACACAAGGGACACTTTATAGTTACTTAAGCAGACCTGAGCCCCAAGGTATATTTGCCTTAGGGGGAGTTGATTTTGAAGTGATCCATTAGGGTCGTGTTGCTTCCAAAAGAAACTCAAGGTGATATGAACATATACAATTATCAGTTATACCATAGCTATTACACTTCATTTTATGGTCATTGATCTGATAGGATAATAACAGAAGTAAAATAAATAAATGGTTAATTTTATCCCGTTACCTATCAAATTGCAAGGCAGTCCATGAAAATGAGAAATGATGATTAATTTTACTGATCAGAAATTCTGGGGTTGGCAAGAGTATTTTGCTCTTTGAGTTTTTCTTCTGAGTTTGAGTAGTTTAACTTCTGATGGTTATGAGGAGTTAGCAATTTCTTTTTTTTATTTTGTGGCAACAGCATTTGGTTGAGTTTCACTTTGGGCAATAATATTTTTATTTTGTGGTATTAACTATGAAGATCATAGCATAATACATATTAGCCAATTATAAATGTTTATTGATGAAATCTAATTTTAGCTTTATTAATGTTAATGGAGTTAAATCCTTTGAATGCTTAATGGAGCTAAGACCTACTTGCGTAGATACTGGCTTTGGTTGTCCTTATTCTATAATATTAATTTTCTCTCTTTTGTCTCATTCTCCAATTGATAACTGACTTCCATGAACCAATTTTTGAAACATAAATTACTGGGATTTTCAAGGTCAATCTCATAACGACCTTGGCTATTTAGTATCTAGAAAATTCATTGTATTTTAAGTGTGTTGCATTGTATTTTGTTTTCATGGGAACTATAGGTTCAGTTGTCCATGGTTTTGCTTGTGTTGATTGTGCTACTCTTAAGGTTTTGGGTTGGCTCCATCAAGGATGATGCTTCATGTGCTCCTTTGGGGCTTTATCGATGCAAAGTATGCTCTTCTGTTCTATTGTTCTTTTGATAAATTCAACTATACTGCCTAATTTGATAAATTCTACAGTTCAACTACTCATTAGCGACTGGGATTTATATCTGCGTTTCTGACTACAGTAAAATCTCTCTATAGTTATGCTCTATATAGGAATAAATTCTACACAGTCATACAAAATTCTAGCCCCAATTTGAGATAGTTATAAATAAGAATAAACTTCACATTGTAATAAGTTATAGTTTTTCTAATTCTCGTCTTAAGGAAAGTTGCTTTCACATAGTAATAATTTTCTGTATATTGCAAAAAAATATATACTACGTTACATTAAAAGTTTAAAATGAAATAAAATATTTATTTAAAGTTGTTTGAAATAATGATTTATGCTTTAGAGTTGTTACGACACTTTTTAACTTGCAAGTATATAATAATTAGCTAGCATGGACATCTTCTTATTAAAACCAAAATATTTTTAATTATTCAAGCATGTTTAGAGGTTCATGACACGAAACTTTTTGTATTTCTATACTATCATCCTCAGGATTATTTTCTTTCTCTTCTTATCTAATTGCAACAATGATTTCTTTTTCAGTTAAAGCATATACGACTTATTGCTCATTTGAATGATCAAGGAAGAGATTAATATACATTCGATCAGTGCAGTGAAGTTGTCGAATCTGATCATTCAATTCTGCAATGAGTTTTATTCTCTACATTCACTTAATTTGTAACTTGTAATTCATTGACACCAAGAGTACTAATTTTGCAGTGCTTAAAACAATTGACAATTGTATATGGCTTCACATTAATTGACCATGTGCTAACTGGTGGTAGGAACAGAACAGTTGTGTGATACTAATACTAATACTAATACCAATACTATTATAACAATTAATTGAAATCCTAATACACACGATTAAAACATGAACTATAAAATAAGAAATTAAAATATTAATTTTTGTAACTATACCTCTATTAAGTTATAACCTCTTTATAGTAATAAATTAGTTTGATTCCACTATTATGACTATAAAGAGGTTTTGCTGTATTTAGATATCTTGTGAAATTTTGATGTGTAATTTCATTTTACACAACTGTACAAATATATTGTTGATGGTAGTTATTCTGTGTAGGGTGAGAACACATGCTTCCATCGTAAACAGCCGCTTAGAGCTTGGTAATCTCATCGTAGAGAAAATCTTTGTTGTCCTTTGAGTGTGGTCTTCGGAGGAGATTGCCAATCACCTTTGATATGGTATCCATTAGGTAAGGAATCCCAAAAATAATTCAGAATCCTATTATGTACATAGGACTCATTTAGGAAGTATCTTCTTTTTTCTTGATTCAAGATCTAATAAGGATTTTCTCTTTAATGTGCTAGATTTCATTTGCTGAGCACACACTTGTACTCTATCGACTCATGACTTTCCCTTGGACTATTGTGGCCATTACATGTCTAAGTAACTTGATTGTGCTCCTAGAGTTACACGCTGCTTCTATAGTGATACTCTACTCCACGAGCAAGAGTTACCTTTGCTCATAGGTTTACTCAAGAGCATTTTACTGGTGAGTTAACCTTACTCATGAACCATTCGATTCTGGATTTTTACCAAAGTGATAAAGATATAATTTAGGGTATAACATAAATCATATTTTGACGATCACAATTTAATTTCTAACTTGCTGAAATCCAAGATTGGTGCGATCAGTTTTTTTGTTCCTGGCATGGTATGAAATTTGTTTGGTTTTAACTTCATGTTTTTAATTTAACTGTAGTAATCTCTGGACATTGTCCGAATAAATTGGCATAAGCAAAGTAATAATTGATAAGTTTGAAATGCAAGATACTTTTTGGATTTCTTTTTTTTTTTACCCAGTTCATTTTGAAAAATTATTTCGTGAAATGAAAATGAAAAATGAGATTTTGCATTTCATAAACCAAGAATTGATTCGATATCGTGTTCAAAAAAATTTCTTGATAATAAAAGTTTTTAGGTTTCTACTCTGGGTATTACTTGATTGGCTCCAAAGACTATAATGCAAAGATGAAAAGTTTATTGGAACTATTTATAACCATATCGAACTTGTTGATGAGTGGACATTAAAAACTACTTGCCTATTCATTGATTTTGATTTCGATTATGATTTGTGCTTGAGCAGGTTTTTTGGGTTAAAAAAAAAAAAAAATTCTTTTTGAAGATATTAGACATTAGCAAGTCTCTGATTGGTAAAATGAAATAAAGTATTCAAGCTTCCTACATTTAACGAGCAATGGCTTGAAGGCAAGTTTGAATCTTGACTTATGAAGCTAGATTTTTCTTAGAAGAATTATGTTTGCAGTAATTTTTATGAGTTTAGTAAATATTTATGGTAATTTTAATTTGTTAGGTTAGTGTCTATGAAAAATCGAAGGAAGAAGAAACGTGGTAGAATCAAAAGGAATTTTATTTGACGTTTGTTGCTCAATCAAAAAGATTTGAGAAAATTAAGATATTACTATGCACATAAAATTATGGCAAGAATTTAAGAATAGAGTCGATCAGGTGCAACAGAAAGTAAGAATGTTGGAAAATGCTGAACACAGAATTTAACTTGTAAGTTGGTTGCTTTCTTTGTTTAGTAATGTAATTCCTTGAGTATTATTGATTGTATGTTTAAGTGAAAGACAATAGTCTAAAATGAAGAATACAAAAGAGGAAGAATGAACTCTATTAGATCTTAGAAATGAATAAAGAGGTTGAATTAGTCTAGTACCTCACTTTATTCTAATGAGCTATTCAGATGTTTACAAAATAAATTAAGTGTTAAATTGTAAATAACTTGCGCAGAGCCAACTGAACAATTTGAATTCTCAGAGTTGATATATCAAAATGTTATTAAACATTTATTTTACATATTAGCTATTATAATATCTTATGGATTTGCATATTGAAGTTTTCAAGTTATTTTGTTATTGGCCTCTGTATTCATAATCAGAAATGGAGCAGGATTTGGATATGGAAGGGAATGTCACTTTCTGCCTGGGGAAGCCTTTGTTAGAAGATTTGGACCAACGCTGGTAAATGCCACAAAGACTATGCTTTGATCTTGAGCTGGATTCCTACAGTTGCAAAAGGTTTCTGCACAGCTTCATGAAATTTTTCGAGTGGTGCTGGGGTTGAAGCCTTTTTAAAAGGCTATGATTTGCAAGCCTGTAGGCATTGTTTGTAGTTTTTTTTTTTTTTTTTGCTAATAATTCATGCCATTGATGTGGAGACTACAAGGAAGTTGTGATTTCACTTTTAGAGGTATATTTTTTCTTTGAAAGTCTTGTTTCTGCAGCTAATTTTCATTTCTATGTTAAAATTCAACTGTCTTCACTTCTAACAATGGCATATATTCATTATTCATTGAGTAGTTGTCAAAGTTGAAATTAGCAAATTTAAAGCCATAACATCCTTACAAATAATCAATCAAATTCATCTCAAATAATTTGGGTCAATGTCAAATTATACATTTTATGGCATTAGAGCTCTAAACCTCCAACGAGGACCACGATCAATCATTTTTATCCCTTATAAATATGTGGATCGTTTGAAAGGGCATTGGCAGATGAAAAAGTGTAGTGTTCCTTTGTACTACGGTGTTGGTGTATTTGCATATGAGGTTTACGTTGTATGTAATCTGTGTGGCTAGATGAATCTTGTATCTACGATACAATATGTATCAATTCGTATCCTTAAAAATATTGATATAAATTTATACGACTTTATTAATTTGGGTCAAAGACTCAAGAAAATTTCGGGTTGGATCCGGGTCACCCAACCTGGTTCACTATAATCTATCTAAAAGAGGAACATATGTTGCCCATTTTGTATAATAATAATCATAATACAAGTAGAGATATAAATATTGACATTAATCTTGGAAATCATATGAATGGTTGAGAGGAAAAGATATAGATTTTTAATTTTGTGATTAATTTTAATTACGTAATACCATAATTTAAAGCCAATAATACTACAAAATTTTTTATTAATCTTTGATATGATATTAATTTTTAGAATTTTTTTTTGAAAAAGGCGTATCGTAAGATAAGGTACGATATGCAATGCATGATTCGAAAAATTAAATTTTTATAGACGATACTATATGCGATTTGACAATCTTTCAAAATAACTCAGAATAGGCTAGTATTAACTTTTTTACATTAGAATGTAACAATATTCTAGAATTGTTGTCAATTTTTAATGTCCATTCATTATCCTTTTATTTATTTTATAACGTGTATATATTTATATATAATTCATTTTCTTTGTTCCTCTTTTATTTCCCAGTTTTTGTATTTCATAACATTCTGTAAATATGTTTGCTTTGCTTTCTTCGATATTTAAAACTAATATCTTAATTTCAGTTTATTTTTAGAGAAAACAATAACGTCTTACATTTTTTACATATGAAAAAAAAACAAATCAGATTCCTATCTTTTAAACTTAATTAAAAAAATAAATATTATTTATATTATAATTCAATATACATAATTTTATTTTAGTAAAACATGTTGGAAATTAAATTTAAAATGTTTCTTTTTAAACTTAAGAGAAAAAAAAAAAAGATATTTAAGTTTAATGTATTAAACTTAAAATTATTATATTTTTCAAGAGAAAGGTGTATCTATTTTATCAAAAGTCATTAATGTGTTAAAATGTAGATACGTTTTTTGTTTTTTTTTTTAAAGAAGCACTCTTATTATTGCACTCGTAATATTTTCTTGGTATCGAGCATATTTTCTTTACATATTTATTATCTTCCAATAATTATGATCACCAAAGGAATTACAATGGAAATAGTGAATAGAATCGATACATCCAATGGTAGAAACATCATGAATCACAAGAAATTACTAGTTGGAGTAATCATGTTTAGAGCAACTACAGATACTAGTTGAGTATTCATCTCTTCTCGCTTGGTTTTGTAATACAAATTTTCATGCTTTAGTCACAAAGTTTTGGTTTTCTATTATTGGATTTGTTAGGTGAAGATTACTCACAAAGGAGAGTTTTCCTAATTAATTTAGGAGGCTGAGAGATAATTAAGTATCAAGGATCCTAGTGATTTTCTGAAAGTATGAAACCCCAGTGTTGGGGTCTTGATGTTTATAAAATAATTTATCATATTTTTTAAGAGGTTTTATCCCATTTTCTATAGGATTGATATAATATTGAGTTCTTATCTATTAAGTGGGATGATAATTTAACATTTTCAGACTAAGTTTTTAGTAATAAGAGGAATGTATTTAATAATTGAACATCACTTTTTATTTTTTGTTTTTGAAAATATTAATTTTATTTCCAAGTTGGTTGAGCTTTACAACTTAGGAAAATCAATTTCTGTTAAAAAAGCTTTTTTATTCAAACCTTTGTTTTCAAATTGTTCACTGCTCACGGTTTGATTAACTTCTGTTAAGTGGCGTTGATTAAATCCTTTCCAGTGAAACGATGCGTTTAGTATACAGATAAAGCTCAAAATCTCAACAGTTTCAGATTAAAGCTACAGGATTTCTGGGCTCATATCAACTACAGCTCAGCAAGACTAGAGACAAAAGCTTTTTTAATCCAATGGTTAGATTAACGGTGGTTAACAGAGTTTGTTAAAATTTTGTTGACATGAAAACGGAGTTATCAAATCAGTTAAAAGTTTAGTAGAATGCTGC
The DNA here is from genome assembly GCA_026225825.1 of Pistacia integerrima. NCBI lineage: Eukaryota > Viridiplantae > Streptophyta > Magnoliopsida > Sapindales > Anacardiaceae > Pistacia > Pistacia integerrima. The sequence continues at coordinate 1,857,963 of CM047745.1, read as the reverse complement.
CGTTTTTCAGATCAGAGTTGCTGGGTTTTATCATTTTTATTTCAACTAAAGTTCATCAAGGTGGAGAAGAGAATAACGGCTGAAATGTTGTTAATTTGTGTAGGAGTCATACGGATTGCCAACGTGAACTCACTTTTAGTACAAGAAACAATTCAAGAATTAGTCTGTATGTATTGCAGAAGTTTATAAAAAATTAGTTCTGGAAATTTCTGTTTTCTCTCAAGTTTCTTTGTTTGTTTCTCAGGATAGTGTTATAACTTTCTGGATTTTTTTTTTTTTTTTTTTTTGCATTCAATCCTAGGATTCTCAAACTCAGCAACGGACCAAATTAAATAATTATATTAGTTTGTTTGTTCTTCATTTTGAACCCTTATGATCAATATATTTTTCACGTCAAAAAAGCTATGGCCAGATGGGTTTTAAAAACTGAACTCCATCATCACAACCGCAAAAAGAGTTCTCAGATCTCTAAGAAGTAACTGAATTCAAGGATGGATGTCTATAGAATTCTTTTGCAAAACGCATAGAAAATCCTCCATGATGCAATGTTGGAAGTTCCTTCTACTGTATTTCCGAGAAACTTCAGGTTTAGATTAGAGTATTAATTTAATGAGTATATATTTGGCTGAAATTTTAAGTTTGTGGATGACATGAAATCTCCTAGCATTATTGAAGAAATGCAAGGTCTTCTTCAATTTCAAAGCAATAAAGCTAGCTAGGAAGTTGAAATTTACTAGCCCCAATCAATTGAGAAACGATTTTTCGAAATCACACTTTTCGAATTCACTGCTCAGATGTTCATTTTCACTTGTGATAGTTGCTTCTCCAGCACAACTTAATTAAGATTTCTCAATTATCACATAAGGTGATACAAAAATCTAAATTATAAACCCAATTTGTCGCTTATTATACAATCTCCCAAATTTGGGAAACAAGAGGTGGACTCTCATTTTGGGTTGGACTTGGGGTGGGTGTTGTTGGGCTTGAAGGGTTAGTGGTTTGGGTTTATATCAGTGTGGGGGGCTTGTTTTGGTGGGCTTGAAGGATAGGTCATTACGTTTAATTTTTTCTAAACTTATAATTTAATTATCTAAAATTTTATTTTAGGAATAACGCCGTATAATTCGTATATAAAACACGAATTTACTAACTAGGTTTATGCTATATTCTCCCCACCAACGTTATTCCTAAAATTAATTATAGCGAATTATATGTTCGCGTATAATTTGACTATATTTTTGAAAATAAATTTTTGTTACTTAATAAGCTAAAACGACGTCGTTTTAAGTGAAATTTGGTCAAAACTCAAATGAAATGAAATAAATTTCTCTTCTTCTCTTTTTTGGCACCCTTTTCCTCTTTTTTGGCGCCCTCTTCCTCTCTTCTTCTTCAAATATTCTTCAACCATGCAACAACCACTCTTCGTCTCTTCTTCTTCAACTTAATGACAAATAAAATTGTTTGTTTTGTTTGGTAATTGGTCCACTTCTACAACATTTGTAATAATTAATTACGAATTATATGATACAATTTTTTACAAATTGAAATATTATAATTCAAAAAGACATAAACCATACATCTATAAGTAAAAGCAAAGGAGGATTAACTCAATGATTATGAAAAGTGCTAAAATCATGATTAATATTGTCGTATTTTTCAAAACTTATTATTGACAATGTGCCGTATTAAACCCATACCTTATTTTTCGTATATCCGAATTTTATAACCGAATTTTTACAAACGTATTTTTTATCATTTGCCACATCATACCCATAAAATTCTCCTACCCTTTTTTTGCCTTACAGGTATTTTCTAACTAGGAGCATAAGTGAAGAGAAATGTTAACTCTTTTAAAGTATGAAAAATAGAATGAAGGGCATTTATGAAATTTATGGGCTGTCATAAAAATAAAAAAATAAAAAAAAATTGAAACTTTTAAATAACTTATCTTAAGAAATGAAGCTTCTTTAGTCTATTAGTGAGTGTCAATAGTTTCACTCTATATTTAGACAAAGAATGGTGTTATTTAAAGCATCAATTAAACTGTTTTTAAATAGACGTGTTCGCTGGGTTGGAAAAAATTAAAATCCAATCCAATTCAATCATATCAAATTTAAGAAAATTGCATCCAATTGAATAAAAAGTAAATTAATTTCATCTAAATCTAATTTGATTATACATGCTCATAAACTTTTTGTCAAAGTTAGATTATTTCTAAATTAGTAATTAATATAGTTATTAGAGAACTACAGTACAACCTCTCTATAGTCATAATGGTGAGACTAACTAATTTATTATTATAAAGAGGTTATAACTTAATGGAGGTGTAGTTACAAAAATTATAGTTTTGATTTCTTATTTTGTAATTCATGTTTTAGTAGTACAATATTAAGATTTCAATTCATATTTTAGTAACATTAGGATTTCAATACAGTGTTTCAATTACTTACTTTTGAAACAGATAAAAGATCGTTTCTTAAAACCAGCAAAAATAAGTGTCATTGATAGAACTATAAATACAGACAATTGTCAATAGTTTTAAGCGCTATAAAATTAGGACTACTAATGTCAATGAATTGTAAGTTACAAATGAAGTGAATGGGGAGAATAAAAAAGTCACTATAGAATTGAGTGATCAGATTCAACAAATTCACTACACTAATTGAATGGATATTAATGTCTTATTCGATTATCCAAATGAGCAATAAATCATATATACTTTAACCAATAGAGAAATCATTGTTGCAATTAGACGAGAAGATAAAGGAAATGATCCTAAGGATAATAGTATGGAAATACAAAAAGTCTTGTGCCATAAAGCTCTAAACATGCTTGAGAAACTAAAATTATTTTGGCTTCAACTAGAAGGTATCCATGCTAATAAGCTATTACGTACTCGTAAAATAAAAGATGTGATAACAACTCTAAAACATAAATCATTGTCCCAAACAATTTTAAATAAATATTTTATTTCATTTTAAACTTTTAATTTTACATAATTTTTTTTTTTATAATATACAGATAATTATTATTATGTAGAGACAGTCTTCCTTAAAGCGGAAATTAGAAAAATTATAACTTTTTACAATGTAGAGTTTATTTCTTATTTATAACTATCTAAACTGGGACAAGAATTTTTTATAACTATGTAAAGTTTATTCTTATATAGAGTAAGAGAGGTATTACTATATTATATTATTTAAACATAAGGGGAATGATTATATTCAAAATTTTAAACAAATAATTCTATCATGGAGAGATATAAGGAGGTTTTCCATTACAAAGATAAAATAACTAATAACAGATCCCAATAAAATAAATCTATCAAGTACCAAAATTAAAAATTTATTGTTGAATAATAACAATTAAAAAAATAGAGTAAAATTTATAAATTGAAAGACATAATTGGATTGGATTAGTTTTGAATACCAATACAATTCGATTGGATTCTCAAAATGGAGATCTAATCAAAATTACTAAAACTGATCAAAATTAGATGTTTAACATTTTTAAACATCCTAGAATTCTAGGAGCAAATCTATTTAATTTAATTATATTTTTTTTTTCTTCTCTAATTTAATTAATAAATCATTTGTGTAAACTTCATTGAATTTTCAAAAAGTGGTTTCCCAAAGTTACAAACTCTCAACTAGCCAACATTTTTCATTGCTCAGATCTTTATTATTTCTTGTGATGGTTGCTTCTAAGTGCAACAAAACTAATATCTCCCAATTGTCAACCACTTCAACAATAAGGAGCCACGCAGACGCATTTAAGGGTCCTGTTGAATGATTTATGTAAGTTATTAATTCCTAGTTAGGTTTGGGCTTAAGAAAATGAGATCATTGTAATATTATATTTTATACTTTAAACCTAATATATAAACTTATTTTTCTCTTGTATGAGTGTGATAACAAATCATAAAACAAATTACATTAATTGTAATGAGAGGTGTGAGACAATATTGCTAATAATATTAATTCTATTAGACGTAGCCTGTTAATTGAGTGAATTAGAATAAATCGCGTGTATTTCTTCTTTTTTTTTACTATTTGTGGTTTGTATGTTTACTATTTTCGGTTTCCCATTACTCTTTATTCTTTCACCAATTACCACAAAAAGTTGTAAAAAATTTGAGATAGGAATCATAATTTGTAATTTGTTATATAATCTCCTTTATTCCATATCGTATCTTTAAAAGTAATAGGTTGGACTCCATTTTTTATTGGACTTGGGGATGAATCAACTTTCTTTGATGTAGGAATTATTGGGCTTGAGCCTTTTTTGGATAGGCTTGAATAGTTAGTGATATAGGTTGACATGGGTGTTGGGCTCTTCTTAATTGGGTTCAATGAGAGTGCTGGTGCTGTCCGTATTATGTAGTGTTGGTGGATCATCAGTGGCCTGGCTTGATTACGGTTTTGGTGGGCTCGTCTTGGGTGGGTGGGTTTACAAGACAAGATGTTGCATTAAAACAAGTTAGTCAACTGGATACCCTGACTCCCCGTAGTTGTATGTCCCTCCCTTTAATTGAAGGAAGTCCCGAATAAAAGATTAAGCTAGCAAGAAGAACCCAAAAGGTATTGTGCCCGGCAAGCGTTATGCTTAGTTGCTTACATATAAATTACCTTGTCTCAGCCCTAGGGCTAGGGTCAAAAATACTTGAATCCAGACCTTTATTCCATAGCCTATCGAGCCAAGCTAGATCTGCAGCCAGTTACGATAACAAAGTTTTAAGTAGGAGTTGATTGGGACGATCCACTAGATCCATAAGTCCGTAACGGAAAATGAATAGCCTTTCTAAAAATAAAAACACTAGTTAAATACATTTAGCTCCCCTAAAGTATTCTATATTCATTAGGTCCAAAAGTAGGGCATATCACGTTCGTATCTCCCTTATCGTCGGTCTTGGACTCTTGGGCCTTTTGGCCGTTAAAATTAATGGCTTGAAGGGGGAAAAAGTAATTTTACTTTAAACTCATTATTCAATAAAAAAAAAGTTGCTTAATCATACACTCATTAATCATTATATTCCATTATTGACAAGAATTTATTTATTTGATAAATATATGTTATCTATTTTATTAATCATATAAAATTTATTTTATAATTTCGCTCAATTTTTAAACTTTAGTATTTTTACCTTGTATGCTTTCCTTTATAACATTTTGATGTAATTTCAACATCTCGTTTTAAGTATTTAGAATCATAAATAGAAAACATTTAATTTTTAGAAATGTATTATTTGAACAATAATAATCAAATTATTATTTTTTAACACTTAAGGTTCCATATATAAAAAAGAAAAACTATTATATATGTTATAATAGAAATAAAAATTTAACTCAAGTGAAAAAAAAAAATTAAGATAATAAAGGAATTATCGGAAATGAATAGTAAGAATAAGTTTTTTTTTTTTTTTTTTTTTTTTTTTTTAACTTATTGAGTTTTTACATCAAAATTCAAATTATTCTTTCAATTAATATAAATTTTTATTGATATCATATATAATAATAATTTCTTGTCAGTTATATAAATATTATATTTTCATTATTATTGACAGTACATGATATTAATAACATTTTCGTGTGAAACATAACATATTTAGTCATATAAATTACTTTATTTGCTCCATTTTCAACATTTTTTAATTCAATATGGTTAACTTTACCCAATATTAAATCAATAGTGACTAGTAAATTGGGACAAAATCAGTAACCTCCCAAACTTTATTGGAAATCATTACCTAAATGACAAATATTGCCATTTTAATCAAACTCCCCTCAAAATTATTTAAAAATACATCACTCAAACCGCCAAATGCCAAATCGGTTAGCTTCTAAAGGGTAAAAATGTCACTGATCACTTTTCACTTAAATAAAACTTAACTTAATTCAAGTCAAACCCTTAACTTAAATTTTCTTTAAGTTTTATCCTAACCTTTCCTAGTAACTTCCATAAACCCTTAACTTTCACTCCCACCCCACCTTCCCTATCAACTCACCTAGCCATCGCACAAGCACAACCCCCTTACCTGCATCTAACGCATTCCCATACATAAATACAACGACGTTGCCACCTCTAAAGGCCAAGGTGGCCTCAATTGAGGCCAAGGGAGCCTCAAGCGCGAGTCCAAGGTGGCCTAGGCGAATCAATCTAAGAGGCCGTCACCTCAATTGGGGAAGTAACAAACTTAATTGAGGAGACGACAGCTTCAAGTTTTAGGTCGATGCCACCTTTCAAAGCTTTCATTGCCGTCGACACTACCTTTCAAAGTGGTCGTTGCCGTCGTCGCCGAGGGAAAGAGACGAAGAAAAGCGGGGTTGGCAATTGGGATGTGGGTTAGGGTTAAGGTTGGGATTGGACATTGGGTAATTTCGTTAAAGTTCAAGGGTATTTTAAAAATTTGAATGTTAAAAAATTCCTTAAACTTCTGTTAGGTTTTAAGTTTGAATTTCCCATTCCACCCCAAAACTGAAATTTAACAAAAGCCTAGGAAATTTTAAGGAAGAGAGCACGCAGGCTCAGAAGCGTAAATTTCAGTTTTGGGGTAGAATGGGAATTTCAGTTTTGGGGTACTGCTAGATTTGGAGTTCAACTTGGAGCAAAAGGAGAAGTTCAGGTAAATTTTTTTATTACTTTTACAAGTGGGTCTCTTGCGAAAGCCCTATTCTTAATATCTAATTAGACATTCAATTCAAAACTCTTCATCTTTCATGCCTCCGATTAATTATAATTCTAATGTACTTTACGCTCATCTGTTTTTTTCACAGGTTTGCACTTTGGCTTTGAAATGGAATCTAAGTGCTGAGGTAGATTTAAGAGGGTTGTGCTAGAATTGATCAAATGAGATACAATTCGGTCTATGGTATTCCTCCCCTGTTTTTAGCAAACTGTGTGTTTATAATCTTTTTGAGTGATTATTTTCTGAATCTTCATTCAACAATTCTTCCTGATATTTTAGGTATATGTCCAACGATTTTGATTATTTAATTATAAGGTCATATTTTAATAACCATCATCAATTACCATGTGAAAATGACTTGAATTATGAACGGTTCCTACTTTCATACACAAAACTATGCTAAATTCATTCCTTTTTTTTTTTTTCTCTATGGAAAGAGACTATGCATAAAATAAGGTCATATTTTAATATGAGTTGAAGAAGCATAGGGATAAAAATTCTTAATTTGATTGATTAATTTACAATTTACTTTAAGTTAATTTCCGTGTTTCAGTCTTTATCTGAATTGCTACTTTATCCTGTTTCCTGGATGTTTTATTGGGTGCTTGTTGGCTACTAGATTTATAAATGGAGTGCCATCACTTGAGTTGCAGAAAAAACATGAAAACAACCATCATAGCCAGATAACCCTTCAACAACCATAACTCTTGATCGGTAAAATTGGCAGTCTATTTCAAGCTTCTTCAAGTTAATTTAATAAATGAGGATTCAGCTAATTACTACTCGACTAACTCAACATAATCATTGTGTAAGAATGCAGAATATCAACAAAATTTTGCATGAAACAGGGGAGAAATAAGAGGAGAAACAGAGCAGCTCATGTCATTTGTACAGGTATAAACAGTAGTTCAAATGCAAATCGTTCAGCTTATATACTATTCATACAATCAAAGACTGCATCAGCCTACTTAAGCACAACCACAATGTTAGATGCGACAAACAATTAATTTAACAGTCATAAGCCATCTCATGTTCATGTGTACTTCCAGCCCTCTTTGTTTGTAGAATCCAAAGTATTTTTCATTGTTTTAACAGCTAGCTAATATAAAGATTAAAGAAAATCAAAACAAACTGACCTCAGCAGCACTAATTTCTTTTGCTGAATGAAGAACATACTCTCAAATTCCACCTCATAACTTGGATGCATTTTAGCACTGCAAACCTGTATGGAAAAGATACTTCTTAGGAATAGGTTTACAAGCAATGACAAACTGATAGATCCTCATCATAAATTTGCCCCTGCACTACTAGCGAGTCAGTAACATCTATATATGAGCAATAAGGGGAACACATCACCTCTTAAAATTGTTTCGGTTTCCATAGCTACTGGTCTTTTACAACTTAAAGGGTTGAGGATATACTCTTGTGGGTTCGAGGAAGTTGTTGCCAAGGATTAGATTTAGGCACCACTAACATTACCTCCATATGCCTTGATCATATTCCAGCTAGGCACTTTTGGAAGCTTAAATCTCTTTGGGTATTTAACTTAGATGACAATTCAATTGCATTTGGGTGTGATTTCCTTCAAGGGTCATACTATCTGGAAACACTTGGTCTAAATGATTGTACTTTCCAAGAAGTATTCTCGTATATTAAGGATATACAAGGAAACAAGATTCCCAAGTGGAAACATTTATCCAAAATCTTCTAACTTTGAGAGTATAGAGATGTCACCATTTGACATATTTGATGCCATCCTTGGCAATTTCTTTAAAATATCTTAAGAATTTGGAAGTACACTGTTGTAATGGATTGACAAAGATATTGAAATGTTCAGGAGCAAAAGCTCTTGTCCATCTCACATCAATCAGCATAAGAGAATGCAAGTCAATGACAGAGATAATAGCAAAAGAGGTAGGGAGAACAGAGAAAGAGATTGTTTTTAGCCAATTGAAAATTCTGGAGCTTCATTGGTTAACAAGCCTCACAAGCTTCAGCTTGGCCAATTATGCTATCGAATTTTCATTCTTAGAACAAGTAATTGTGAGTCAATGCCCCATTTGAAGATCTTTTCTGAAAGAGATTTAAGCACACCAAAATTAAATAGAGTACCATGAACAAAGAAGATCAATGAACAATTTTTTTCTGATTGATCATGTTAAGTGCTGTTGCAGAGTCGTTTGATAAAATGTCTGAAAGAGATGCATTTTTTTAACATAACGTTACATAGATTATCTCTTAATTAAATTCTAGTGTAAAACATCGGTGTCTACTTTTACTTTATTTTATTATCCTGATTTTAAAATTTGTTTGCCTTGCAGCAAGAATGCCTTGAGTAAGTAGTTTCAGTTATTAGTTTGATGTCTGTTTAATTTATTTCCTTTGCTGTTTCATTGGTGGAAACCTTGCATTCTTGTTTTTTACTATATCAAAAGCATTGTGTTGCCAGCACATTCAGGATGATGATATACAGCAAAAGAAAAAGATGCAAATGGGAGTGGGAGGCAAAGAGACATCTAAGATTTTGTTGGGGTTCCAGCAGGAAGGCTATCTCAAGAGAGGGGCTAACCATTCAAGAGCTGCTCCAAGTCAGGAGGTATGAGCTAAAGTACTTTCTATATTTTATTTTGCCTTAAATTTCTTCAGATTTCCTCATTTTCATTTTGTTTGTTTCAGGATGGCTTCAACAAGCTTCATGATTTGGAAAGTTTACTTGCTTCATTTCCTGTTAAACCATTGCAAGCTCGTAAGTAATGATTAATTTATTAACTCGTCAATATCATTAACTAGCACTTTAAGGATTTAGTCTTTTAGTGTTCTTCCACGTCTAACATCTTTATTCGTGAATTGGTTCTGTACATTTGCTCATCTTGTTTGTGCAAAGCACTCTTCTTTTTAATAGATGCATAATATGGTCATATGGAGACACATTAAACTTTTTGACCTTTGCCGCCTTCAATTTTTGATCCTGTGGAAAGCAAGATGTGAAGTTGGGACAGAATTATTATTGGGTTGCTTTGAACCTATGTTGCGTGAAATCCCAGCTTAAAAATTCTGTGACAGAATTATAAACATTAGAGCAACATTTGGTTTTTGGTGGTGACACATGGTAAACCATATCAAAATGTTTTCTTTATATCAAAAGCCTGCCCATTGTTGTGATGTCTACGCAAAGCTATACATTGATTTTTTTTTTTTTTTTTTTGGCTATATATATTTTTTTTCTTTCCATGTACTAAACATGTTCTTTGTCCCTTTGAAAATATTTTGGAGGGATTCTCTACAGCCAAAACCAATCTGATAGGAAATGTAGTGCCCATTGTTGTATCGCTGGAGGAGAGATGCAAATAACTTTTAGGTATTTCTGTTGTGATTTATTTCCTTTATAATTTCGTACTCTCTAAATTAGAGGCATTATTACTTGCTTTATTAGCTATTGCTAAGCAAGTTTGAAATGCAAGATACTTTTTGGATATTTTTTACGAAGTTAATTTTGAAAAATTCTTTTTTGAAATGAAAATGAGGAATGAGATTTTACATTTCATAATCCAAGAATTGCTTCAATATCGTGTTCAAAACAATTTCTTGAGAATAAAAGTTTTTCTCTTTCTACTTTGGGTCTTACTTGATTGGCTCCAAAGGCGCCATAATGCAAAGGTGAAACCTGCTTGCTTATTAGAATTATTTATAACCTTTTGGAACTTGTTGATGAATGGACCTACTTGCTTATTCATCGATTTTGATGTTAAATAATGAACCAAAAATTGTATGTTTCTAGTATTTCTTCTATTATGTGAATTTAACATGCTATGTTTATGATTACAGAATGTGCAGAGTTTGAAGAAAGATTGGGGTCATTCTTCGTATGCAAGCTGGAATAAGACTAGTGGAGCCCCGTTGATTGCACCTTCATCCAGTTGCTTTACTGCCTGGATTTGTTTTACGCATTCTGATTTCTCAAGTACGTTGTCAAACAATTTTGTAATATGCTGTTTGTGAATATCTGTTCTAATGCATTATTTGCACTATCAGGGTTGAGTTTCTGGTCTATTTTCATGTTATAAAATATTAATTCTTGTTGAAGAAATTAAACATCAGCAAGTCTCTGCTTGGTAAAATGAAATAAAGTATTCAAGCTTTCTACATTTGATGAGCGATGGCTAGAAGGCAGGTTTGAACTTGGATTTCGGAAGCAAGATTTTTCCTAGAAGAATTATTTATTGCAGTAATTGTCATGAGTTCAGTAAAGATTTATATGGTAATTTTGTTTTTATAGTGTCTAAGAAAAATTGAAGCAAGAATCCACCACTGGTTGACCCAGCGGTCAACAATCAATATGTGAAAGCATTTTTTTATATAATAACTTTAATTCAAGCAAATATTATTAGTAAATATCAATATAAATAGTATTTTTTTTTTTTTGTTTTGTCTTGTTATTTTATACATTTGTATTTTTAAGATAGAAAGAGTGATTTAAAAGAAAAAAACTTGAGTCTTAAATAATACTTTGTAATTCTCTTATCTATAATTATCAATAATCATAACAAGATAATATAGAAGATGGTCTAGTTGAATATAATTCTCTTATCTATATTATGATGATTTTATGATATAATATTCTTTAAGAAAATGCATTAGCTATATTAATAAACATACAGAAGAAAAATAATATTTATTATCATTAATATGAGAATTAATGTTATACATAAAAACTTATATACGATCCTAACTGTGTAAATTATCTCATGTGACAATTGCTTTTTCAAATTATTTCAGTTATCGCATCATCTTAAGGAGAGATGCATCAAATCAACTACCACATACGTTCAGTACATAGATTTGGAACTTAGAATTAAAGACTAAAACAAAAAAAATTTAAACTTGTTAGTCTTTATGCTAATTGTCTTATCTAATAATTTTAAACTTGGAATAATTTAAAACTTTTAAACAAATAATTAATTGAAGTAATTAGTCATTAATTTTAATAAACTCTAATCAAATTATTGATTCGAACTTTAATCAATTCTCTTTAGTGAAATTTCATAAGATATTAAAAAAGCAGAAAAAGCTTTCCTATTTCAAATCATTAACAAGCAAGACTATAAAAAAGCAGCTAAAGCTTTGGCTCTTTGCATTTCATTTGGTTGAGAATTATTGCAAATTTGCAATGGCTATTGAATTTTCTTAATGGACAGAGCTTCACGTATTTAAAAATAAAGATAAATAATGGTGAAAAAAATAAAAGAGAAGATCTTAAGTATGGTTTTTAAAAGTTTCCTTTGTTCTAACGTCAATCCCGGCGAAAAGCTAAGAACAATGATTATAAGTTTAGAAAACTTTGTCAAGCTGGAAATTAGTATTTTGAACCCAAAACATGGTCATACTTGTGCATTCTCTTTTCATTATTATTATTCGGTCTTGGTCTTCTTGCTCCATTCTGCACTATCTTTGCAATTAAAGTTTTTCCACATGTTTTAAATATATTGTCAAATTCTTGTAATCAAACAAGGTAATGGTAGGACAGAGTTTAGAAATTGAGTGGTCACTTTGGGCATAGACTAGTAAATGGTTGTAGTCTTGAAGTAATGGTACCATATATTCATGAACGCTTGTGAATTACAGATATATAATGCACAAAAATTTTGATCCTGTATTATTGAAATATATTATATAACTTTTTGAAAATGGCTTAAACAAATTTAAATTCAGAGAAAAAATCCAAATGTTAGATTGAAAGGTTTCCAAAGATCTTGGTGCAGTCTTGAAGTGTCTTAAACAACTGAAGTTCCTTGTTACAATCGCTCATTGAATCAAATTGACGTGTAAAATCATCTTAAGCTGTAAGACAGTAAGAGTCTCAGTAAAATGGGCCCAAACATTGAAGATTTGAAAGAACACAGTTCACGACATGAAATCAAACTTTGCATTTATACATTGCACTGACCACCTAAATTGCTTCTGGTACACGAGTAATTGACCATTTCAAACAACAATCAGTCATTAAGTTTGGTATTTAACGGCCACAAAAGTAAGGTGAGTGATACTATCTACAGCAATGGCTTCTCCAAAATTGCTTTTCATCTTGTGTTCCATTGTTATATACCTTTTTTTCTCTCACCATTGCCCAGAATGAACCGCTGTCGAACATCTGTTTAAATGACAAGGGAAACTTCACCGCAAATAGTACTTACCAGGCAAACCTCAATTACCTCCTCTCCTCTCTCACTTCTAACAATGAAATCGACTATGGTTTCTACAACGCCTCGTATGGCCGAAACACTGACAAAGTTAACGCAATGGCACTTTGTAGAGGAGATGTTAAGCCGGATACCTGCCGTAGTTGCATCCAAAATTCATCTCTTCAGCTCACAACAAGTTGTCCCACCCAGAAAGAAGCCGTTGTATGGTTCGACGATTGTATGTTAAGGTACTCAAATCGTTCCTTCTTTGGTAATATGGAATTTGGGCCTTATGTTTGGATGTATAATCTGAATAATGTGTCGGAAGTCGGTCAATTCCGTGAAGTCTTGGGAGAGTTGTTAAATAACTTGACAAAAAAAGCAGCCTCTGGTGGTCCTCTTCGTAAGTTTGCAACAGGAAATTCAACTACGCAAGGCTCTCCGTCCATATATGCACTTATGCAGTGTACTCCTGACTTGTCCGAGCAGGAATGTGTTGAATGCCTAAATAATGTGACTTCATTGATTCCGCAATGTTGTGATGGAAGACAAGGAGGGAGAGTTATTGCACCTAGTTGTAATTTTAGGTACGAGAAAGATATTTTCTATGACTCTACAGTGGCAACACCCTCACCATCATCATCACCGGCAAGTCAGTCGACAGCATCGTCGCCGACTAAGTCTGCAACACAGAGAGGTATATTTCATGCTTGATGCATCACAAAAATGAGATCTACCTTGTTTTATATTTAAAAGCGATCTTTATGTGTTAACTTGTTTTGCATCAATACGCCTTGCGAAAAAATATTCTTTACAGAATTACAACCAAAGATCTTGTTTAATTGCAAATAGAGATTTGAGGAAGCCATAAATAATTTTTTATGCATTCATCTATCTAATAGAAAGTAGTTTGAACTCAATATTGCTTTACTTGCTAATCAAATTGTACTAGTGGTATTCGCAGGAAGGGAGAGCAGCCTGTCTCAAACAGTTGTCCACATTGCAGTTCCATTGTTGATTTTGCAATATTTGTCTTCTACTTCAGCACTTTTTTAGAGTAAACAAAGCTGTATCAGTTTCATTCACCATTTATGCAGAACGTTGTGTTGTATTGTTACATTAGAGAAAATATTTATTTAAATAAGACGAAATATTGATGTAGCAATATTTTTTATAAACAGAACAAAAATCCTTGCAGTCATTACAATTTACACAAAACAATGCCCATCCGTTTATTAATTATATTCGAAAAAATAAATAGCTGAGTTTCTTGAGTCATGCGTATGCTTGAACAAGGGCGAAACCAGGAATTTACTTTGGGGAGGGTTGAAATTTTTTTCAAAATAATACTTAATAATATATGAAAAGATTTATTAATAGGATCAAACTATACACTAACCAAGGGGGACATAATGGGCTTTAATCCTTTGAAATTTGTTTTATCATCTAAAAAATCTCTAATTATATGATAATAAAGTAAAGGAAAATCCTAGGTAAATTGAAGTTGTGTTTTACACTGCTTTAAAGAGTAAAAATAATCAATTATTGAATCCAGATCAATATTCTAAGCAAATTTTCCTTCAATATAGACAATTACGAATTCACCTTTCATCTTTAGTTTTGTTGAAAGAAATAGCACAAATACAAATCCCAATATTCAAACTAAGTTTTATAGTATAAACTGTTATAATTTAGTATGTTTGTTTTCCCAAAAATCATCCTATACCTAATTTTTTAAGAAAAATTTGACTCGGGCTGTAGCCGAATCAGCCTGGCTTTGGTTCTCGTGGGTGATAGGGTTTTTTCAGATAACATTGCACAAATATAATAGGTACTTCTTTTACGACTCAAACACAAGACTCAGTATAGTTAACCTCAATGACTAAAGGGTTTGTCATCTGAGTACAAAGGGAGGTTATAAGTTTTTTTTTTTTAAATAATTATAACATAAATTTTGATAATTTGTTAAAAAAAAAAACTTGACTACCTTTAAATTAAACGATTTTATAAGGCACTAGAAAGAAAAGGTCTCTTACAATAGGATATGTGACATATGATGTCACAGAAAGGAATTAATTTACCATAACTTTGCAGTAATTTTCAGCATGCTACAACTAATTAAAGGAAAGTGAGCATCTGCAACTAATAAAATATCCAATATAAGTGTGTATAATTTGTCTTAAAAAGAAATTATACAAACCTTGGAGGAGACACTATATAGACCTGCCTCACTCTATTTTAGTACCACTAAAATATGTTATTTTATACTTATTTTTATTAATTTTTAATTAATTAACAATATAATAGGCATAATTATCGAATTATTTATCTATTTTTATTATAAATAAAATAACAAAAAATATAAAATCAATTATTATCATAAATGAATAATATATATATATATATATATATATATTAATTTAATGTAATAGATTATTTATATATTTAACAATTTAGAATTATGTATACAACAACATTATTTAAAGTTGGTATTAGTAAAATTTGAATTTGTTATTTATGTAAAGTACTTCTATTCAGTTAACTGTTATACCAAACATAATATAGCAATATTTATATTCACTGCTGACATTTTCACTAATTTATAGGGATGGCAACAGGCTGAGGGTCATCCCCCAAAAAATTAGGCCACCCTATCCTCGGCCCATTCTCCAATTTTATTAAACAGGGATCAACGGAGATTCCGCAAATACAAAGACAATTTCAGGAAAATATTGACAATTTCTGGAAAATAAAGACTTGGTTTGGAGTTTGGACTAACATCATGACTAATATTGACCAGACTTTTATCTCCTAATCAGTGTGGAAATTTGACTGATAATGAACAATTGAATTAGTCAAAATCGGCTCCCCGGAAATTACTTCTTCTGGATAAAATACATTATTGCATTTTTTTTTTTAAATTTATATGCAATTAGTACGTAAGTTCTTACTTAATTAGAATGTGGAAAATGGAGTTTAATTGACTTGAACCTCGGATCGTTAGATTGATTTGTATCAGAGGATCGATTGTACGAATTTAAGCAACAGTAATTAATAATAAATAATGTTAATTATGATTATTAATGGACCCTAATTATATTTACATTAATTATTAGATAACTTAATTACGATTTATTGCTTCAATATACACCTGAATGTTTGAAAAATTAAATGTATGGCTCCAAATATGGCATGGGTGTGCTTTTAATATGCACCCTAAATGTTTGCAATATATATAATTAAACCAGAGGAACCCTTTTTATAATTGTGCTAAACATATATGACATGGGCTTATAGCTTACCAAAACAGTTTCAATCGTTTAACAAAAGTCGAAATATTTTTTCTCACCCTAAGTTCAACGAATCAAAATTAGTACCCTTGGTTTTGAAAACTATAAACGTTTCACTCTCTATGAGTAAGTTGACTTGTTTTGACCATTAAAATGTCACTTTTACCTTAAGTTGTAATTGCAATAACACAAAATTTTGACGTAGATTTGGAGCCAAAATATATAGCCTTTGATTCAATATAATCCAATGGATTTAGATGAAAAGTTAGAGTTAATTATTTTTTAATCCCAACTAACAATTTTTAAACCACTAGATTGTCATGAATCAATAATCATGAATTTGTATCACAAATCTGTGTCAAAAATTTGTGTGATAATAGCTTAACCCAAAAATAAATAAATAAATAAATAAATAAATAAATATATATATATATATATATATATATATATATATATATATATATATATATATATATATATATATATAAAACTATGTACGCCTTCACTTCCTTAGTTTTCAACAAGTTTGTGGAATTATATCTCTCTAATTTTTTTTTTAAAATTTTGGGTCAAAATTGGAGGTTGGACGTGCTCTGTTTATATCATTATAATTATCTGTTTAGTGAATGCTCGACCAACTTGAGTTGGGAGAAATATGGAAGTTCGTTCGACCCACTTGAGTGGGGAGGTTGAGTATCCTGGAGAGTAAATCGCATGCTTCAGCACTTCCAATTTCCATTACATTCTTTCATATGACAATCTCCTTCTACAAGAGGGAACATTCTCTCTGTCTCAAACCCTGAAGATAAGAATGGAGCAGAGGAAAACTAACTGACACCTCCCTTTCATGCTCATGTTCATGTTGTAGTTCGTATTACATGAATGAAAATTCTATTAAACAACACATCCACCTTCAATTTCAGATTTGGCTGCTACCCCAGCAACATACTAGATTTAAATAATTCTTATCAGTTTGCTTGTTCTTCGTATTGAACCGTTATGATCAATATATTTTTCGAATCAAAAAAGCAATGGCTAGATGGGTTTTTTAAACTGAACTCCATCACAATTGCAGAAGAGTATTCAGGTCTCCAAGAAGTAACTAAATTTGAGGACGGATGTTTATGAAATTATTTTGCAAGAGACATAGAAAATCCTCATGAAATTATTTTGCAAGACGAATAGAAAATCCTCCTTGATGCAATGTTAGAAGTTCCTTCTGCTGTATTTCGGAGAAACTTCAGGTTCAAATTAGAGTATTCGTTAAATGAAATATATCTTTGATAGAAATTTTAAGTTTTGGATGACATGAATTCTCTTGGCATTATTGAAGAAATGCAAGGTCTTCTTCAATTTCAAAGCAATAAAGCTAGTTAGGAAGTTAAAATTTACTAGCTCCAGCCAACTGAGGAGCAATTTTTCGAAGTCACAAACTCTCAATGAGCCTACACTTTTTACTGCTCAAGTGGTCATTTTCACTAGTGACAGTTGCTTCTCCAGTACAAATTAACTAAGATCTCTCAATTATCACATAATCTGATACAAAAATTTAAATTATGAACTCATTTTATCACTTGTTATACAATCTCCTGAATTTGGTGTTGTATCTTGGGAAGCAAAAGGTGGACTTTCATTTTAGGTTGGACTTGGGGATGTTTCAAGTTTCTTTAACGAGTGTGTTGTTAGGCTTGAAGGGTCAGTGGTTCGGATAGGACATTACATGCGTGGGGGCTCGTTTTAGTGGGCCTGAAGGATAGGACATTACATTTACAAACACTAGAAAATATTATTGTTTTTTTTTTTTTCAAAGAATTTATAGTTATTTTAATCTGTATGTTTGTTGTTTAACCGTATTATATTCTTCGGATTATTTATAAGGATTTTTTTAATTTTAATTTTTTTCTAAACTTATAATTTAATTATCTATAAGGTTTTGAGAGTTAAATAAAGTAGAATTGGATTTTGAGAATATTGAAACGATTGCATTCTTTGGTTTTTTAAGGTAGGATAATGGAATATGATAGGGTAATAATGATGAACCAAAGGGCCCAAGAATTTTGGGTTTATATCAACTGTAGCTCAGCAAGACTATAGAGTAGAGATAAAAGCTTTTTGAACCCAACGGTTAGATTAACGGTGGTTAACAGAGTTTGCTAAAATTCTGTTGACATGAAAACGGAGTTATCAAATCTGTCAAAAGTTTAGTAGAATGTTGCCATTTTTCATATCAGAGTTGTTGGGTTTTCATTTTTATTTCAACTGAAGTTCATCAAGCTAGAGAAGAGATTAACGGCTAAAATGTTGTCAATTTGTGTAAGAGTCATACGGATTGCCAACGTGGACTAATTTTTAGTATAAAACACAATTCAAGAATCAGTCTTTATGATTGCAGAAGTTCATAAAAATTCAGCTATAGAAATTTCTGTTTTCTCTCAAGTTTCTTTGTTTGTTTCTCAGGAAAGTGTTATAACTTTCTGGATTTTTTTCTGCATTCGATCCTAGGAATCTCACACCCAGCAACAAATCAAATTTAAATAATTCTCATTAGTTTGCTTGTTTTTCTTTTTGAACCGTTATGATCAATATATTTTTCAAATCAAAAAAGCAATGGCCAAATGGATTTTTTAAACTGAACTCCATCACAACTGCAAAAGAGTTTTCAGGTCTCCAAGAAGTAACTGAATTTGATGACAGATGTTTATGAAATTCTTCTGTAAGACGCATAGAAAATCCTCCATGATGCAATGTTGGAAGTTCCTTCTGTTGTATTACCAAGAAACTTTAGGTTTAGGTTAGAGTATTTATTAAATGAAATATATCTTTGACATGAATTTTTAAGTTTTTGGGTGACATGAATTCTCTTGGCATTATTGAAGAAATGCAAGGTCTTCTTCAATTTCAAAGCAATAAAGCTAGTTAGGAAGTTAAAATTTACTAGCTCCAGTCAATTGAGAAACGATTTTTCAAAGTCACAAACTCTCAATGAGCCTACACTTTTTACTGCTCAAGTGGTCATTTTCACTAGTGATAGTTGCTTCTCCAGTACAACTTAACTAAGATCTCTCAATTATCACATAATCTGATGCAAAAACTTAAATTATGAACCCAATTTGTCACTTGTTATACAATCTCCTGAATTTGGCGTTGTATCTTGGGAAGCAAGAGGTGGACTTTCATTTCAGGTTGGACTTGGGGGTGTTTCATGTTTTTTTAACGAGTGTGTTGTTAGGCTTGAAGGGTCAGTGGTTTGGATAGGACATTACATGTGTGCGGGCTTGTTTTAGTGGGATTGAAGGATAGGACATTACATTTACAAACACTAGAAAATATTGTTGTTTTTTTTTTCTTCAAAGAATTTATAGTTATTTTAATCTATATATTTGTTGTTTAACCGTATTATATTCTTCGGATTATTTATAAGGATTTTTTTAACTTTAATTTTTCTAAACTTATAATTTTCTAAAATTTCATTTTAGCCTTTTTAGGAATAACGGTGGTGGGGGGAAAATGTTAACTCTTTTAAAGTATAAAAAATTGAATGAAGGGTATTTATGGAATTTATGAGGTGTCATAAGAAAAAAAAAATTGAAACTTTTAAATAAGATATCTTAAGAAATGAAGCTTCTTTAGTCTACTATTAGTGGGTAGTTTCACTCTATATTTAGACAAATAATGATATTATTTAAGCATCACTTAAATTGTTTTTAAATAGAGGTGTTCGTTAGTTTAGAAAAAATTAAAATCCAATCCAATTCAATCATATCAAATTTAAGAAAATAATAATAATTAATAAAATAGACTAAAATTTATAAATTGAAAGACATAATTGGATTGGATTGGTTTTGAATACCAATTCAATTCAATTGGATTCTCAAAATGGAGATCTAATGAAAATTACCGAAATTGATCAAAATTGGATGTTTAACATTTGTAAACATCCTAGAATTCTAGGAGCAAATCTATTTAATTTAATTATATTTTTTTCCTCTCTAATTTAACTAATAAATCATTTGTGTAAATTTCATTGAATTTTCTAGAAACTCTTAAAAAACGCTATATATCGTTTGCAACATCGTTTGAATTTTGTAGAAACCATAAACCCTATATGTCGTTTGCAACATCATAAAAGTAGATATATTTTATAAACCCTTACGATCAAATTATTTTTTTAGGGTAAAAAAAGCTACAGCTAGATGGTTTTTTCAAACTAAACACCATCCTAACTACAAAAGAGCTTTTAGATCTCCAAGAAGTAATGCAGGATAAAGAACTTAATTTCAGAACAAATGTTTATGAAACTCTTCAGCTAGATGCGTAGAAATCTTCCATGATGCAATGTTCAAAAATCCTTTTCATATTGTTAAAAGGATGACATGAAATCTCCAAGCATTAATGCAAAAAACTGCAAGGGCTTTTTCATGCACTGACTTTTCACTCCTCAAATGGGATTCACAATAAAAGCCAAAACTTATTTCAATAATTCAATCTCAAATCACTCAAGCTTGGAGGTTAAAATTCACTAGCTCCATGTAACTCAAAAAATGGTTTCTCAAAGTTGCAAACTCTCAACGAGCCTACACTTTCATTGCTCAGGTCTTCATTATTTCTTGTGATAGTTGCTTCTAAATGCATCAGAATTAAGATCTCCTAATTAGCACAAAAAATTGTACAAAAATTTGAGATATGAATCCTAATTTGTAATTTGTTATATAATCTCCTGAATTCGGTATTACATCTTTAAAAGTAAGAGGTGGACTCTTATTTTATGTTGGGCTTGGGGATGAATTAACTTTCTTTGATGTAAGAATTATTGAGCTTGAGCCATTCTCAGATGGGCTTGAGGATCTGCGTTAAAATGAGTGTTAGGTTCTTCTTAGGCGGGCTCAATGAGGCTGCTGATGTTGTCCGTATTATGCAGTGTTGGTGGATCATCCTGTGGCCTTGCTTGATGACTGTTTTGGTGGGCTCGTCTTGGGTGGGTTTACAAGACAGGATGTTGCATTTTGGCAAGCAAGCCACCCTGTAAGGCAGTAGAATAAAATATAAAAACATTGGTTAAAACAAAAGTTGTGCATATTTTACAAACATCTCCCCTATGTCAGTTTTGGCCGTTAAAATTAGTGGCTTGAAGGGGAAAAACAAAATTTTACTTTAAACTGCTGATTCAATACAAAAAAAAAAAAAAAAAAGGTGTGCTTTGGAAAACTGTTGCATAATCATACACTCATTATATTCAATTATTGACAATAATTTATTTATAAAAAAAATATGTTTTATCTATTTTATTAATTATATAAATTTTCTTTTATAATTTCACTTATTTTTAGAACTTTAGTATTTTTAACCTTTATGCTTTCCTTTATAACATTTCAATATAATTTTAATATCTCTTTTAAAGTATTTAGAATCATAAATAGAAAAACTTTAATTTTTTAAAAATGTATTATTTAAACAAAAATAATTCATTTTTTATTTTTTCACACTTAAAATTCTATATATTAAAAAGAAACACTATTATATATGTTATAATAGCAATAAAAATTTAACTCAAGTAAGAAAAAACTAAAGATAATAAAGGAATTATCGGAAATGAAAAGTAAGAATTCCTTCTTTAAAGTTATTAAGTTTTTACATTGAAAATAAAATAATTCTTTCAATTAATATAAATATTTATTGACATTATATATAATAATAATTTCTTGTTAATTATACAAATATTATTTTTTATTATTATTGACAATATATAATAGTAATAAAATTTTCCTGAGAGATATAAAATATTTAGTCATATAAATTAATTTATTTGCTCCATTTCAACATTTTTTAATTCAATATGGTTAACATTACCCAAAATTAGTTAATAGTGACTAATAAATTGGGCAAAAATCAGTAACCTCCCAAACTTTATTGGAAATCATTACCTAAATGACAAATATTGCCATTTTAATCAAACTCCCCCCAAAATTATTTAAAAATACATTTCTCAAACCGCCAAATGCCAACTCGGTTAGACTTCTGTTAGCTTTTAAAGGGTAAAATGTCATCTAGCACTTTTACTTGGGTAAAATTTAACTTAATTCAAGTCAAACTTTACTTAAATTTTCTTATATTTTTATCCTCACCAACTTTCGTAAACCCGCAACTTTCACTCCCTCTTCCCCCTCCCCTCCCCCCCCCCCCTTTTCCCTATCAACTCACCTAGCCATCGTACAAACACAACCTCCTTACTTGCATCTAATGCATTCTCATACATAAATACAACGATGTCGCCACCTCTAAAAGCCATGTGGCCACAATTGAGGCCAAGGGAGCCTCAAATGCAAGTCCAAGGTGACCTACGCGAATCAATCTAAGAGGCGGTGACCTCAATTGGGGAAGCGACAACCTCAATTGAGGAGAAAACAACCTTAAGCACGAGGCCAAGATGACTTCAAGTTTTAGGCCAACGCCACCTTTCAAAGCTTTCATTGTCATTGACTCTACCTTTCAAAGCTGTCATTATCGCCGTCGCCAGGAGAAAGAGTTCAAGAAAAGTGGGGTTGGGAATTGGGATGTGGGTTAGGGTTAAGGTTGGGATTGGGATTGGGATTGTGCATTGGGTAATTTCATTAAAGTTTGAGGGTGTGTTTGGTTGGGGCTAATCCCCTATTATTAAGATAATGTCATCTTATATTACTTGATTACTACGTTTGATTGTCAAGTATAATATAAGATTTTGGTAATTTTCTAAAACCAATAACAATTATCGTGGTAGTATAGGAGGTAATTTGCTTCTATTTTCTTAGGTATTTTAAGATTACTTGGTAATCTTATTTTTGTTCCAATTTTATCTTTAACTATTAAAATTTTTGAACAATAATGCGTTTATTTTTAAAAAAATTTACAAATATATTCATAGATTATTTTATCCTTATATACTAAATTTTTAAGACGTAAATACCCTTCGACTTTAAAAAAATTACCCAAGGGTGGTGGCCGGATTTGGCCACCACCGCAGGCCGCTGGCCATCACCACTGACTAAAATTATTAAATAGTATTAGGATATACGCCTCGTATAGATCTAAAGGGTGATTTGCGCAACTGCCAACTCTTTTAAGCTCAACATATCTCATAAGAGAAGAAAAGTAAGGCCAGAAGCAGGTTTGGAATTGAAATGTTGTTGGCTACATCCACTGTATGTACAGCCCGACCTGACCAGTGAAGATTTAGGTGAACAAACAGAGCAGCTCATGTCAATTGTACAGGTATAAACAGCAGTTCAAATGCAAATCATTCAGCTTATATACTATTCATACAATCAAAGACTACATCAGCCTACTTAAGCACAACCACAATGTTAGATGTGACAAACAATTAATTTAACAGTCATAAGCCATCTCATGTTCGTGTGTACTTCCAGCTCTCTTTGTTTGTAGAATCCAAAGTATTTTTCATTGTTTTAACAGCTAGCTAATATAAAGATTAAGGAAAATCGAAACAAACTGACCTCAGCAACACTAGTTTCTCTTGCTGAATGAAGAACATACTCTTAAAGTCCACCTCATAACTTAGATGCATTTTAGCACTGCAAACCTGTATGGAAAAGACACTTCCTAGGAATAGGTTTACAAGCAATGACAAACTGATAGATCCTCATCATAAATTTGCCCCTGCGCTACTAGCGAGTCAGCAACATCTATGTATGAGCAATAAGGAGAACATATCACTTCTTAAAATTGTTTCGGTTTCCATAGCTACTAGTCTTTTACAATTTAAAGAGTTGAGGATATACTCTTGTGGGTTCGAGGAAGTTGTTGCCAAGGATTAGGTTTAGGCACCACTAACATTACTTCCATATGCCTTGATCATATTCCAGCTAAGCACTTTTGGAAGCTTAAATCGCTTGGGTATCTAACTTATATGACAATTCAATTGCATTTGGCTGTGATTTCCTTCAAATGTCATATTATCCGGAAACACTTGGTCTAAATGATTGTACTTTCCAAGAAGTATTCTCATATATAAAGGATATACAAGGAAACAAGATTCCCAAGTGGAAACATTTATCCAAAATCTTCAAACTTTGAGAGTATAGAGATGTCACCATTTGACATATTTGATGCCATCCTTAGCAATTTCCTTAAAATATCTTAAGAATTTGGAAGTACACTGTTGTAATGGATTGACAAAGATATTGACATGTTCAGTAGCAAAAACTCTTGTCCATCTCACATCAATCAGCATAAGAGAATGCAAGTCAATGACAGAGATAATAGCAAAAGAGGTAGGGAGAACAGAGAAAGAGATTGTTTTTAGCCAATTGAAAATTCTGAGCTTCATTGGTTAACAAGCCTCACAAGCTTCAGCTCGGACAATTAAGCTATCGAATTTTCATTCTTAGAACAAGTAATTGTGAGTCAATGTCCCATTTGAAGATCTTTTCTCAAACAGATTTAAGCACACCAAAATTAAACAGAGTACCATGAACAAAGAAGATCAATGAACAATATTTGTGGAATGATAACCTTAATTCCACTATCTGTTAGATGTTTACGAATATGGTATAGGGTTTTTACAATTTTTGCATCAAAACAATATATATATATGTATGACCATGAGTAATATTATTATGTTATTAGTTTATAATTTAAGAATAATATATATGTACGAAACAAATTCCATTTTTTGGTATTAGGGTTTTTACATGTGTTGCTGTTGAATTAACTTTTGATAAATAATTTTCATATTTAACTTGGATTTATTAAGTGTCATAAAAATATAATTAATTAATTACATTGAAATTACTGTAACAAAAGATTATAAAAACAAATTTATAATAAATAATTATAATTATTTCGTAACAAGCAATTTAGATACATGAGTGAAGATAGATTGAGTTGTGAGATGAAAACAAGCAATCAACTTACAAACAATTTTCATTTCTTTTCCAGCTGCAGCGGCACTGATGCTAGCACCCACCATCACAAGCGGCAGTAATCAAAATCCATGTGCTCGACTTTTAAATTATATTTTAAGAGTGAATGCTTTGTATAACTGAAGATTTTTGAACTGAAGATTTCGTTTGGTAATATTGACTTTGATAATTATTTTTTTACTGAAGCTTCAATTTTATGTTTGATATTTCTGATTGATCATGTTAAGTGATGCTGCAGAGTCGTTTGATAAAATGTCTGAAAGAGATGCATTTTTTTTAACATAATGTTACATAGATTATCTCTTCATTAGATTCTAGTGTAAAACATCGGTGTCTACTTTTACTTTATTTTATTATCCTGATTTTAAAATTTGTTTACCTTGCAGCAAGAATGCCTTGAGTAAGTAGTTTCAGTTATTAGTTTGATGTCTGTTTTACTGTTTCATTGGTGGAAACCTTGCATTCTTGTTTTTTACTATATCAAAAGAATTGTGTTGCCTGCACCTTCAGGATGATGATATACAGCAAAAGAACAAGATGCAAATGGGAGTGGGAGGCAAAGAGACAGCTAAGATTGTGTTGGGGTTCCAGCAGGAAGGCTATCCCCAGAGAGGGCTAACCATTCAAGAGCTACTCCAAGTCAAGAGGTATGAGCTAAAGTACTTTGTAGATTTTATTTTGCCTTAAATTTCTTCAGATTTCCTCATTTTCATTTTGTTTGTTTCAGGATGGCTTCAACAAGCTTCATGATTTGAAAAGTTTACTTGCTTCATTTCCTAATAAACCATTGCAAGCACCTAAGTAATGATTAATTTATTATCTCGTCAATATCATTAACTAGCACTTGAGCACTTAAGAATTTAGTCTTTTAGTGTTCTTCCACGTCTAACATCTTTATTTGTGACTTGGCTCTGTAAATTTGCTCATCTTGGTTGTGCAAATCACCCTTCTTTTTAATAGATGCATAATATGGTCATATGGAGACACATTAAACTTTTTGACCTTTGCCGCCTTCAATTTTTGATCCTGTGGAAAGCAAGATGTGAACTTGGGACAGAATTATTATTGGGTTGCTTTGAACCTATGTTGCGCGAAATGCCAGCTTAAAAATTCTGTGACAGAAATATAAACATTAGAGCAACATTTGGTTTTTGGTGGTGACACATGGTACACCATATCAAAATGTTTTCTTTATATCAAAAGCCTGCCCATTGTTGTGATGTCTACGCAAAGCTATACATTGATTTTTTTTTTTTTTTTTGCTATATATATTTTTTTCTTTCCAAGTACTAAACATATTCTTTGTCTCTTTGAAAATATTTTGGAGGGATTCTCTACAGCCAAAAAATAATTTGATAGGAAATATAGTGACCCATTGTTGTATCGCCAGAGGAGAGATGCAAATAACTTTCAGGTATTTCTGTTGTGATTTATTTGCTTTGTAATTTCGTACTCTCTAAATTAGAGGCATTATTACTTGCTTTATTAGCTATTGCTAAGCAAGTTTGAAATGCAAGATACTTTTTGGATATTTTTTACTAAGTTAATTTTGAAAAATTCTTTTTTGAAATGAAAATGAAGAATGAGATTTTACATTTCATAATCCAAGAATTGCTGCAATATCGTGTTCAAAACAATTTCTTGAGAATAAAAGTTTTTCTCTTTCTACTTTGGGTCTTACTTGATTGGCTCCAAAGGCGCTATAATGCAAAGGTGAAACCTGCTTGCTTATTAGAATTATTTATAACCTTTTGGAACTTGTTGATGAATGGACCTACTTGTTTATTCATCGATTTTGATGTTAAATAATGAACCAAAAATTGTATGTTTCTAGTATTTCTTCTATTATGTGAATTTAACATGCTATGTTTATGATTACAGAATGTGCAGAGTTTGAAGAAAGATTGAGGTCATTCTTCGTATGCAAGCTGGAATAAGACTAGCAGAGCCCCTTTGATTGCACCTGCATTCTGATTTCTCAAGTACGTTGTCAAACAATTTTGTAATATGCTGTTTGTGAATATCCGTTCTAATGCATTATTTGCACTATCAGGGTTGAGTTTCTGGTCTATTTTCATGTTATAAAATATTAATTCTTGTTGAAGAAATTAAACATCAGCAAATCTCTGCTTGGTAAAATGAAATAAAGTATTCAAGCTTTCTACATTTGATGAGCGATGGCTAGAAGGCAGGTACTATCTACAGCAATGGCTTCTCCAAAATTGCTTTTCATCTCGTTTTCCATTGTTATATACTCCTACCTTTTTTCTCTCACCATTGCCCAGAATCAACTACTGTTTAACGTCTGTTTAAATGACAAGGGAAACTTCACCGCAAATAGTAGTTACCAGGCAAACCTCAATCACCTCCTCTCCTCTCTCACTTCTAACAATGAAATCGACTATGGTTTCTACAACGCCTCGTATGGCCGAAACACTGACAAAGTTAACG
The DNA here is from genome assembly GCA_026225825.1 of Pistacia integerrima. Lineage (NCBI taxonomy): Eukaryota > Viridiplantae > Streptophyta > Magnoliopsida > Sapindales > Anacardiaceae > Pistacia > Pistacia integerrima. The sequence continues at coordinate 1,830,443 of CM047745.1, read as the reverse complement.
CAATGGCACTTTGTAGAGGAGATGTTAAGCCGGATACCTGCCGTAGTTGCATCCAAAATTCATCTCTTCAGCTCACAACAAGTTGTCCCACCCAGAAAGAAGCCGTTGTATGGTACGACGATTGTATGTTAAGGTACTCAAATCGTTCCTTCTTTGGTAATATGGAATCTGGGCCTTATGCTTGGGCGTATAATCTAAATAATGTGTCGGAAGTCAGTCAATTCCGTGAAGTCTTGGGAAAGTTGTTAAATAACTTGACAAAAAAAGCAGCCTCTGGTGGTCCTCTTCGTAAGTTTGCAACAGGAAATTCAACTACGCCAAGCTCTCAGTCCATATATGCACTTATGCAGTGTACTCCTGACTTGTCCGAGCAGGAATGTGTTGAATGCCTAAATGATGTGACTTCACTGATTCCGAAATGTTGTGATGGAAGACAGGGAGGGAGAGTTATTACACCTAGTTGTAATTTTAGGTACGAGAAAGATATTTTCTATGACTCTACAGTTTATGTGGCAACACCCTCACCATCACCATCACCGGCAAGTCCGTCAGCAGCATCGTCGCCGCCTAATTCTGCAACACAGAGAGGTATATTTCATGCTTGATGCATCACAAAAATGAGATCTACCTTGTTGTATATTTAAAATCGATCTTTATAAGTGTTAACTTGTTTTGCATCAATACGCCTTGCGAAAAATATTCTTTACAGAATGACAATAAACAATTGCAAATAGAGATTTGAGGAAGCCATAAATAATTTTTTATGTATTCATCTATCTAATAGAAAGTAGTTTGAACTCAGTATTGCTTTACTTGCTAATCAAATTGTACTAGTGGTATTCGCAGGAAGGGAGAGCAGCCTGTCTCAAACAGTTGTCCACATTGCAGTTCCATTGTTGATTTTGCAATATTTGTCTTCTACTTCAGCACTTTTTTAGAGTAAACAAAGCTGTATCAGTTTCATTCACCATTTATGCAGAACATTGTGTTGTATTGTTACATTAGAGAAAATATTTATTTAAATAAGACGAAATATTGATGTAGCAATATTTTTTATGAACAGAACAAAAATCCTTGCAGTCATTACAATTTACATAAAACAATGCCCATCCGTTTATTAATTATATTCGAAAAAATAAATAGCTGAGTTTCTTGAGTCATGCATATGCTAGAACAAGGGCGAAACCAGGAATTTACTTCGGGGAGGGTTGAAATTTTTTTCAATATAATACTTAATAACATATGAAAAAAAATTATTAATAGGAACAAACTATACACTAACCAAGGGGGACATAATGAGCTTTAATCCTTTGAAATTTGTTTTATCATCTAAAAAATCTCTAATTATATGATAATAAAGTAAAGGAAAATCCAAGGTAAATTGAAGTTGTGTTTTACAATGCTTTAAAGAGTAAAAATAATCAATTACTGAATCCAGATCAATATATTAAGCAAATTTTCTTTCAATATAGACAATCACGCAACCTGTAGAATTCACCTTTCATCTTTAGTTTTGTTGAAAGAATTAGCACAAATACAAATCCCAATATTCAAACCAAGTTTTATAGTATAAAACTACTATAATATAGTATGTTTGTTTTCCCAAAAATCATCCTATTCCTATTTTTTTAAGAAAATTTTGACTCAGGCTGTAGCCGAATCAGCCTGGCTTTGGTTTTCATGGGTGATAGGGTTTTTTCAAATAACGTTGCACAAATGTAATAGGTATTTCTCCTACGGCTCAAACATAAGATCCTCTGGGTATAGCTAACTCCAGTTATTAAAGAGTTTGTCATCCGAGTACAAAGGGAGGTTATAAGTTTTTTTTAAATAATTACATAAATTTTGATAATTTCTTAAAAAAAACTTGACTACCTTCAAATTAAACGATTTTATTAGGCACTAGAAAGAAAAGGTCTCTTACAATAGGATATATGATGTCACAAAAAGGAATTAATTTGCGACAACTTTGCAGTAATTTTCAGCATGCTACAACTAATTAAAGGAAAGTGAGCATCTGCAACTAATAAAATATCCAATATAAGTGTGTATAATTTGTCTTAAAAAGAAACTATACAAACCTTGGAGGAGACACTATATAGACCTGCCTCACTCTATTTTAGTACCACTAAAATATGTTATTTTATACTTATTTTTATTAATTAACAATTTAATAGGCATAATTATCGAATTATTTATCTATTTTTATTATAAATAACAATAACAAAAAATATAAAATAAATTATTATCATAAATGAATAATATATATATTAATTAATTTAATGTAATAGATTATTTATATATTTAACAATTTAGAATTATGTATACAACAACATTATTTAAAGTTGGCTATTAGTAAAATTTGAATTTGTTAATTATGTAAAGTACTTTTATTCAGTTAACTGTTATACCAAACATAATATAGCAATATTTATATTCACTGCTGACATTTTCACTAATTTATAGGGATGGCAACAGGCTGAGGGTCATCCCCCAAAAAATTAGGCAATCCTATCCTCAGTCCATTCTCCTATTTTATTAAAGGCGGAACGATTTATACATACCCAAGGTTTGGTGAAATAACATGGGTATCCAAAAGGTTTCAAAATGACAAACAGGTACCTTTCGTTAGTGAAAAGACTAGAATGCTCTTTGAGAAATATTAGTCTATTTTTTAAATGACTTTTAGATCTCTTAAGTTTATTAATCCCATCAAATACCCTCAAAAAAAAGTTTAAAAATTAACAAAAACACCCCCACCCACCCATACTTGCCAGATTCCAGCGGCCACCACCGGTGGTAGCTGGAATCTATCATAATGGTCTATGTCACCACCAGAAATGGCCGCTAATTCACCGATCTAGCCTTTTCCAACCAGATCCACAGTGGATATGACTGGAAAAGGCTAGATCTAACGTGAAAATGTCAGATCTGGTCGGAAAGTGATGGCCAAAGACATGGTCGCCGTTGACTGTCAACGACGGCAAAATCTTGGCCATCGTTGACAGACAACGACGGCCAAAGATAGAGTGTTGCGACCGTTGATGGCCAGATTTGGCCTTTTTCGACCATAACTGTGGTGGATATGGCCAGAAAAGGTTAGATCGGTGAATTACCAGCCATTTTTGGTGGTGGCGTAAACAGTTGTAACAGATTCTGGCTACCACCGGCGGTGGCTGTTGGAATCTGGCAAGTAGGGGTGGGTGGGGGTGTTTTTGTTAATTTTTAAACTTTTTTCTGGGGATATTTGATAAAATTAATAAACTTAAGGGGTCTAAAAGCAATTAAAAAAAAGACTAATATTTCTCAAAGGGCATTCTAGTCTTTTCACTAACGGAAGGTACCTGTTTGTCGTTTTGAAACCTTTTGGGTATCAATTGTTGTTCGTCAAACCTTGGGTAGGTGTAAGTAATTTCCCTTTATTAAACAGGGATCACCGGAGATTCCGCAAAAATAAAGAAATTTCTGGAAAATATTGACAATTTCTGGAAAATAAAGACTTGGTTTGGAGTTTGGACTAACATCATGACTAATAGTGACTAGACTTTTATCTCCTAATCAGTGTGGAAATTTGATTGATAATGAACAATTGAATTAGTCAAAATCGGCTCCCCGGAAATTACTTCTTCTGGATAAAATACATTATTGCAATTTTTTTTAAAATTTATATGCAATTAATACATAAGTTCTTACTTAATTAGAATGTGGAAAATGGAGTTTAATTGACTTGAACCTAGAATGATTTGTTACGAATTATAAGCGGCAGTAATTAATAATAAATAATGTTAATTATGATTATTAATGGCCCCTAATTATATTTACATTAATTATTAGATAACTTAATTATGATTTATTGCTTGAATATACACCCTGAATGTTTGAAAAATTAAGTGTATGGCTCCAAATATGGCATGTGTGTGCTTTTAATATGCACCCTAAATGTTTGCATTATATATAATTAAACCACAGGAACCCTTTTTATAATTGTGTTAAACATATATGACATGGGCTTATAGGTTACCAAAACGGTTTCAATCGTTAACAAAGGTCGAAATATATTTTCTCACCCTAAGTTCAACGAATCAAAATTAGTACCCTTGGTTTTGAAAACTATCAACGTTTCACCGCCTATGAGTAAGTTGACTTGTTTTGACCATTAAAATGTCACTTTTACCTTAAGTTATAATTGCAATAACACAAAATTTTGACGTAGATTTGGAGCCAAAATATATAGCCTTTGATTCAATATAATCCAACCGATTTAAATGAAAAGTTAGAGTTAATTATTTTTTAATCCCAACTAACAATTTTTAAACCACTAGATCATCATGAATCAATAACATGAATTTGTATCACAAATCTATGTCAAAAATTTGTGTGATAATAGCTTAACCCAAAAATAAATAAATAAATAAATAAATATATATATATATATATATATATATATATATATATATATATATATATATATACATATATATATATATATATATACATATATATATATATATATATATATATATATATATATATATATAACTATGTACGCCTTCACTTCCTTAGTTTTCAACAAGTTGGTGGAATTGTATCTCTCTAATTTTTTTTTTTTTTTAAATTTTGGGTCAAAATTGGAGGTTAGACGTGCTCTGTTTATATCATTATAATTATCTGTTTAGTGAATGCTCGACCAACTTAAGTTGGCAGAAATATGGATATTCACTCGACCCACTTGAGTGGGGAGGTTGACTATCGTGGAGAGTAAATAGACATGTCATAGAGTCTGGCTAAAAGTAGTATCATTTGAGATGAATTGCATTCCAACTATTGCTGATGTCCTTGCTTTCGGGGTTTAAAGTCTGTAAACCCTCTTCCCTACTTCTTTGGCAATCTTGTAGGAAAGCTCCCCACTCAAATGGGGTTTTGGCTTAAAATCAATATCTTGTAATCATTTTTTACAAACGTTTCGTGGCTTATTTGACCAACACCAAACTCCTACTGATGGAATGGGAACTAATGAACGTGACACAAACACAACACCAGTTCCTCTTGGACATAGTAATCGTACTTTACCAAGTGAAGCCCAGTAACATCCCAGTTGACTCAGCACTTGTATCATGTACCTCTTCAGAAGAAATTGGAAAGAATATGCAGAGATAAAGACAAAACCATGAAGATCCATGAAGAAACTAAGCTTTGGTTGAATTCTGATTATGAGCGAGAGATTGAAGAGGTTGTCACTCAAATTCGTAGGAAGTTCGCGATTAAGCTCAAGGAAATTGAGGTAGAATTTCAGACATCTTGCACATCTATCATCACAACAAATCGCTACTCAAAGGCTGCCTGTTTTGGCTGGGTCTTCTTTATCTGGCTCATTGGCAACTTCTTCGACATCTACTTATACAACTCTCTCCACCCTTCTTCTTCTTCACCTATAAATTCTCCCTCCCCCTCTCTCTTCCCATGCACTCTCCCTCTCTATTTTATTTATACCAACGCCAGCCCTCCTCCAAACGCCAGCACTCCCCCTCTCTCTTGTCCATCTCACAACAATCAGAATAGGAGAATGCAAGTTAATGGCAGAGGTAATAGTGACCGAGGTAGAGACGACGGAAAAGGAGATTGTTTTCAGCCAATTGAAAATTCTGGAGCTTCATTGTTTACTGAAGCCGCACAAGCTTCTACTCGGCCAATTATGCTTTCGAATTCCGAACAAGTAATTGTGAGTCAATGCCCGAATTTGAAGATCTTTTCACAAGGAAGCTTAAACACACCAAAACTAAATAGGGTACAACTAACAAAGAAGATGGACGAAGATTATTTGTGGAACAATGACCTTAATTCCACTATCCATAAGATGTTTACAAATATGGTACTTTCTCATTCCAAATCTTTTTATTTTCTTTTGCATTGTTGCTACTAATATGAGTATATATATGCCAATCATCACTAATATTTTTTATTGTCACTTTTTTAATTTAAAAATGAGTAAGAATGCAACGACAGTGCCAAAATCATGAGTGCGAGAGTTACTACTAAGATAACAAGGCTGTGAATTTCTCAAACTCCTGTTCTTGTAACAATCCATGATCCAGGCCTCCACAACTACTGTAATAAAAAAATTTGTAACTGTAGGATTCCGTATATCTCAAATCATATATATACCAAGTTGATATCGAAAAATTATTTTTAACGAATGAGATTTCATACTTCATAATCCAACAACTGATTCAATATTGTATTCAGAACACAATTTCTTGAGAATAAAATTTTTTAGTTTTCTATTCTAGTTCTTACTTGATTGGGTCCACAGGTTGTAATGTAAGGTTAAAAATATTAGAACTACTTATAGCTAAACAATAAATAAATATATATATATATATATATATATATATATATATATAAACCTGACCAAATTAGAAAATTAAAACTAAGAAACAAAACCATATATATTGTTTTTTTCTTGTGAAAAATTGTGAAGATAAGATTTTTTTTTTTTTTTTTTTTTATTCTGTACCATTCTACCTTATGCGTTTATTATTTTCAGCATATTATATATAAATAAATAGTGCATCTTTTCTTTTCTTCCTGTCCGTGAAGTTCCTTTTGCATTTGTTATTGTTATATAATTCTAATTGAACATATTGTGTATATAGAAGTGGATATAATTTTTCATGTCTTTTAAAGAGTAGAAAATTATTGATAAATTGTTCCACATGTTTTGTGTACAAGTTTTTGGCGATTTTAATTATTCGGTACATTAACATCATTATTTTATATTGGAAAGTGTGTTATCTTTTTTTTGTTTTGTTAAAAAAAGACATATTAATATGACAAAAGAATTGTCTTCTCTTGTCCTTGGCATTATTTGTCCTTAAAACTCATCTTAGAATTACCCATAGTCAGTGTTTTATAACAAAGAACAATAGTACAAGGATGAAACCTTTTGTTAAGAATATGAAATTTGTATTAATGATCAGCAGCTCCCCATGGATGTGAATTAATATTGCTATGCTTGAAATTCCTTTTTTTTTTTTTTTTAATTGTTTTGGCCACTTGTAACAGATCTTAACCAAATATTTTGTGTTTTATAGGTTGGTTTCCGCAACTTTGAACATCTAAAACTCTCTGAATTCCCTACATTAGAAGAAAGATTTTGGAACACAAAAGTTCCTGCCAGCTCATTCTACAGTTTAAAGTTTTTGGTTTTGGACATGTGCTTGGACACATCAATTGCTATTCCATTCAATGTGTTGTGCAACTTAAAAAATCTTGAAACATTGGAAATAAGAAGTTGTGATTTACTAAAAGAGGTGTTTGATACGCAAGGACAACTAAATGCTGATGGACGTACATTGAAGAAAAGTCATCAAGAAGTTTTGGACTTCAAAAACCTGAAATCCTTTAAAGTTCAGAATTGTTGTAACTGGAGACGTATATTTACTCCGTCTATTATTTTGGGTCTTGTTCAATTTCAAGAAATAGAAGTAAAAAACTGTGCTTTAATAGAAGAAATCATCTTGAAAGAAGAAGAAAATGAAGCAGACATTGAGAAAATTATGATACCCCAATTGAACTCCATTATTCTTGAGTCATTGCCAAACTTAACAAGCTTCTATTCAGGAATGAAGACTTTGGAATGTCCTGCCTTGAAAGCTATTATCGTAGCCAACTGTCCACAGATTGAGACATTTGTTTTCACTTATATGAAGCACCAATCTGACCATGTTGCGCCCCTTTTCAGTGAAAAGGTTTGTATGTTTGAAACTTCAATGCATGCATTTTTTTTCTTCTAGATTATATTACCTTTTTAATTTTATTATCCTTTGTAACTATCTATGTTATTATCATTATCTACGATTATTAAAAATTTGCTTGTTTTGCATGGCTGACAGTAATACACTTTCAAGTTGGCTACGTGGTTTCTAAGAAGACAAAATACTTTAGTTATATTTTGGTTTGCCTATTCACCTCATTAAAATTATTATTATTATCAATATAATTTTGGAAGCTTACCCCCAAATGCCTGTTGCAGGTTGCTTTTCCAAATTTGGAGACGATACTATTATTACATTTGGATAATCTGCAGTTGATATGGCACAACCAACTCCATGCAAATTCCTTTTGCAAACTAAAATACGTGACAGTCAAATTTTGTGAAAACTTAATGACTATTATTCCAGCTAATAATAGTCAATGACTTCTTACTTTTCACAATCTAGAAACATTAACTGTTGAAAACTGTTGGAAGATGAAAAGTCTGTTTCCAGTTTCCATAGCTACCGATCTCATGCAACTTAAAGAGCTTAAGATAGGGTTATGTGGGCTAGAGGAAATTGTTACCGTGGAGGAAGTAGATGGGACCCCTAGATTTTTGTTTCCCCAATTAACCTTCCTCATGCTTAATCAGTTACCAAAACTCAAACATTTCTACTTGGGTTTGCATACAATAGAGTGGCCAATGCTAAAAGAGTTGTTGGTGAATGATTGTGAAAAGATTGAAATATTTGCTTCAGAATATCTTACGGTTCAAAATACAGATGAAGAGACTCAACCTTCCCTTGATTTGTCTGAAAAGGTACAAATTTATCTATACTACTTTTTATAAAATGTAACACAATCACTTAGACTAATATGACATGTTCACGATACAAATTCTGTTGACATTGCTAATAATTATTTCCATATTCCTTTAATAGACATCTTACAATCGAGGTGATATATATAAGTCATCGAGTGAAGTTTTCTTCCTTTTCAAACCGAATGGCAGTAAACTAATTGGTTGGTCTTGTTTCATCTGTTAGATATTATTGATTTTATACTGATTACAAGTTTCTTTTTCCAAATTTGTTTCTTCCTTCTCCCTATTACATTTCCGTTTTACATCAATATAATACAATTAGTTTTTTTTTTTAACAAAAAAATTTGATCACATGATTTTGCTTGCTTATCGTTTTCTTAAAAAATAAATCAATGGAACTGACTTCTTGTTGGTCAATAATATGACACTAATACCATATGTAAAAATCTTATTATCTGTGTTTACCATTTGGTCATTAAAACCTTCTTGCTTGTTCATCCATTTTGAATTACAGGTCATGCCCAATTTGGAATCATTGGGTTTAAATGTCAATTGCGTTAGACTAATAAGCCACGACCATGTTCCATATAAGGGGTTCTGAAAACTAAAAGAACTTTTGCTGGCTAAGTTAGATGATTAATCAATTCCATTTTTCTATGGCTTCCTCAAAAGGCTATACAGTTTAGAAATCCTTACTTTCTGTGATAGTATGTCCAAGGAGCTATTCCTATATGAAAGTGACACAACGAAAGAAGATTCTGAAGTGGATCCATTTCTTCCATATCTTAGAAACCTGAACATATGTAGATGTCATGATTTGACACATTTATGAACATCCTCAATATCTTTCACAATCTTACAACTCTGGATGTATACGATTGCAATGGATTGATAAACATATTTACATGCTCAACTATCAAAAGTCTTGTTCAACTCACAGAAATGAGTATTAGAGAATGCGAATTACTGACAGAGATAATAGCAAATGAAATTGACAAGACAGAAGAAGAGATCATTTTTTGCCGGTTGAAAACTTTGAAGCTTCGTTGTTTAGCAAGCCTCACATGCTTCTGCTCAGAAAATTATGCCTTCAAATTCCCCTGCTTGGAACAAGTAATTGCGAGTGCATGCCCAAAATTGAAGATCTTTACTCAAGGAAATTTAAGCACACCAAAGTTAAATAGGGTGCAACCAACACTGGAAATGAATGGAGAACATGTTTGGGAGGAGGATCTCAATTCCACCATTCAGCAAATGAATAGAAAATATGTTTGGCTCGAGTCCAACATTCAGCAAATGTTTACAGATATGGTATTTACTACAAAATCTTCTTTTATCTTCTTTACCACCTTTGCTATTAATATCAATATACATGTCTTTACTACTACTGAATTGAAGCAGATTAGATATGATTGTATAATTTATAATACTATTCCATATTTTGTGTATAATTAGACTAAATAGGTTTGTATATATAGACTAAAAAGTTTGAACAATAATATATAAATATATTAATTAAGAGATTTTATAAATATTTATCTGTATGATAGTAAATTTATTATAATTAAATCTAATTCCCTTCAATAAATATGTGTTAAATTAAATAAAACCAACCCTGTATCTTTATCACTCTAAAAGCGGCCACTTTTCATCTTGTTCAAGTCTCCACTGTTACAGTCAACGGAAGCCAGCTCAAGCGGCACTGGTGTTTCTAGCAAATGATGTCACAAGCCACAGAGCCACCGTCAGCGGCGGCATTGATTCTAGCACTCTCCGTCACGAGCGGCAGGTAAGCAAAATCATTCTGCTCGACTTTTAAACTATATTTTAAGAGTAAATGCTTTGTATAATTGTGATTTGATATTTGTGTTTTAGAACTGAAGCTTCGCTTAGTTGTGACTTTGATAATTACTTTTAAACTGAAGCTTCAGTTTGATGTTTGATATTTTTGTATAAAAGAGCTGTAGATGTTTTTGATTGATGAAGTTAAGTGATGTTGCAGGGTTGCTTGATAAAATGTTTGAAAGAGATGCATTTTTTTTTCTTTCAAAATAATGCTACATGGAAGATTTCTTAATTAGATTCATATAAACAAGACATGAATTGAATTTATTTAATTAAACAAATTATTTCTTTGTACTCCAACACAGAATTGATCTCCGATTTCATTTTATTTATAACAAAAGTAGGCAGATCTATTTGTATAGAATAAGGCTCTGAATACAGCGTTTATGTTATTTTTCAGTTCTAGTGTAAGACATGGGCGCCTACTTTTACTTTATTTTATTTTCCTTGATAAAGTTTGATAACCAAATTAATGTTATCAGTTTGATTTATTTCCTTACTATTTCATTGGTCTAAAACTTGCATTCTTGCTTTGGACTATATCAAAAGCACTGTGTTGCCTGCATATTCTGGATGACAATATACAACAAATGAGCAAGATTAATGGGAGAGGGAGGCAACGAGACAGCTATGATTGTGTTGGGGTCCCAGCTGGAAGCCTATTCCCAGAGAGGGCTAACCATTCTAGTGCTGTTCCAAGTCAGGAGGTATGAGCTAAAGTATTTTTTAGATTTTTTTTTTTTTTTTTTTAAGCTTTAAGTTTCTTCAGATTTCCTCATTTTCCTTTTGTTTATTTAAGGATGGCTTCAACATTCATGATTTGGAGAGTTCGCCTGCTTCATTTCCTATCAAACCATTGCAACTTGCAAGCGTTGAAGTAATGATTAATAATTTTCCTCTCATCTTCAGTTGCTAACAACTTCATCAATATCATTAACTGTCTTGCAGGGTATTGGAATGTATTTTCCAGAAGTTTTCAGTTTGAAGTTGTTTGTGAATTGAGTGGAATGGAAAAACAAATGCTGACTCAATAAACTTTTATTCTCCTATTCATTTTTCTTATTTTCTTATCATTACTATTGTTATGTATTTGTGAACTAAAATTGCAAATGAGAAAAACCTGTAATTATTTTTTCCCATTATTCATGCAGAGTAGTTTTGATATTGCTGAGGATGATGAGGGTACAACTAGTCCTAGTTGGAAGGTTACTGCCCAACTAAATATTGAGCGTCAGTTTTTTACAAAGACTTACCAGGGGCCTTGGACAAGAAAGGCAAGGAGTGACTGTGAGAATTCAGGGAAAACTCTCTCTTTACCACGTCATGCCATTTCTGAGGGTAAAAAGTTTTTGAGTGGTTCACTAATACTCATTAATGCGCTTTCTCTTAAGAAAGTTCATGTAATCATTACAATTTTTATGCATTTGTGTAATATTAATGCAAATTAGAAAAAAAGATAGCATTTCGTCCTGTAATACTTTTTTCCCTTTATTGATGTAGAGGTTGTTTTGATATTGGTGAGGATGATGAGGGTTCAAGTAGTCCTAGGTCAGTTTCTTTTAAGACCAAGAAACTGGAAGGAGTGAGAGAGGGAATTCAGGGCAAACTAGCTCTTTACCATGTCATCCCATTTCTGAGCATGAAAAGTTTTTGAGTGGTTCACCAATACTCGATAATGGCTTTTCTTCTACGGAAGTTACACGTGAAGGAGACAGGTAATTTTGATCATAATTGTAGTTGTACTTTCTCCTAATTTATTTGCTACCACGAGGTTGTAAATAAGAATTTATGATTAGGTTAATTTTCCTTCTTAGTTCACTTAGAGAAAAATAGATATTATACTGTCCATGTATAGCTTTTTCTCAATTTATCTGAAAATTAAACTTTGACACATTCTGCAAGCTTTTCCCAAAGTTGATCAGAATTCTTAGATATATTATATAGCTTCTTTAGATAATTGTTCTGGAAATTACAGTAAAAACTCCTAAAAAAATATTGGCTGCTTGTTCTTGAATAATGCAATTCTTAGATTCAATGATTCATAAGGAATTAGTCTTTCAGTGTTCTTCCATGTGTCACATCTTTATTTGTGAATGTGCTCTGTAAATTTGCTCATGTGAGTTGTGCAACTCACTTTTCTTTTTATGGATGCATAATATAGTTGTACAAAGACACATTAAGCTCTTTGACCTATCCTGCCTTCAATTTTTGACCCTGTGGCAAGCATTATGTAAACCTGGGGCAGTATTATTATTGGGTTGCTTTGAACCTATGTTGCACGAAATGCCAGCTTAAAAATTCCAGGAGAGAAATATTGGCATTAGTAAAAGATATGGTTTTTGGTGGTGACACATGATACACCACATTAAAATGTCTTCATTATATCAAAAGCTTGCCTGCTATTGTGATGTCTGCACAAAGGTATACACTGATTGGTTGTTTTTTTTTAACTATATATATATATAATTTTTTTTTTTTTTCTTACTAAATTAGAGGCATTATTACTTGCTTTATTCTTTATGATGAATCTTGTATTACTGTGTTGCATCTGTTTATGCAGGAGAGGATACATCAGGAGCAGTGGTCGAACACAAGGGATGCTTTGAAGTTATTTAAGCAGATCTGAGCCCCAAGGTATACTTGCAGTAGCGGGAGTTGATTTTGAAGTGATCCATTAGTGTCGTGTTGCTTCCTAAAGAAACTCAAGGTGATCTTAACATATACAATTATCAGTTATACCATAGCTAGTACATGTTATGTTATGGTCATTAATCTGGTGAGTATAATAACAGAAGTAAAATAAATAACTAAATGGTTAATTTTATCATATTACCTATCAAATTGCAAGGCAGTCCATGAAAATGAGAAATGATGATTAATTTTACTGATCAGAAATTTGGGGTTGGCAAGGGTATTCTGCTCTTGAGTTTTTCTTCTGAGCTTTGAGTAGTTTAGCTTTCAATGCTTATGAGGAGTTGGCAAGTTTTTTTTATTTTGTGGCAAGAGTATTTGGTTGAGTTTCACTTTTGTCAATAATACTTTTATTTTGTGTCATAGTGTAATATATATTAGCTATTAAGGTCATAGTGTAATATATATTAGCTAATTATAAATGCTTATTGATGAAATCTAATTTTAGCTTTAATAATGTTAATGGAGTTAAATCCTTTGAATGCTTAATGGAGCTAAGATCTACTTGCCTAGATACTTAGATTTTAGCTGGCTTGGTTGTCCTTATTCTATGATATTAATTTTCTTGCTTGTCTCATTCTCCAATTAATAACTGACTCCCTTTAACCAATTTTTTAAACATAAATCACTAGGATTTATAAGGTCAATCTCACAACGACCCTAGTTATTTAGTATCCAGAAAATTCATTGTATTTTAAGTGTGTTGCATTGTATTTTGTTTTCATGGGAACTATAGGTTGACTAATGATTCAGTTGTCCATGGTTTTGCTTTTGTTGATTGTGCTACTCTTAAGGTTTTGGGTTGGCTCCATCAAGGATGAAGCTTCATGTGCTGCTTTGGGGTTTTATTGATGCAAAGTATGCCCTTCTGTTCTATTTTTCTTTGACAAATTCAACTATACTGCCTAATTTGACAAATTCTACTAACCAACTACTCATTAGCAGCTGAGATTTATAACTGCATTTCTGACTATTTAGATATCTCATGAAATTTGGATGTGTAATTTCATTTTACGCATATATTGTTGATGATAGTTTTTCAGTGTAGGGTGAGAACATGTGCTTCCATCGTAAACCGCCAATTAGAGCTTGGTAATATCATCGTAGAGAAAATCTCTACTGTACTTTTGAGTATGATCTTAAGAGGAGATTGTCAGTCCCCTTTGATACAGTATTCATTAGGTAAGGAATCCCAAAAATATTTCAGAATCCTATTATGTATATAGGCTCATTTAGGAAATATCCCCTTTTTTCTTGATTTATGATCTAACGAGGATTTTCTCTTTAATGCATTAGATTTTATTTGCTGAGCACACGCTTGTACTCTACCGACTCATGACTTTCCCTTCGGGACTATCGTGGTCATTACATGACTAAGTAACTTGATTGTGCTCCTAGACTTACACTTTGCTCCTATAGTCATACTCTACTCCTTAAGCAAGAGTTACCTTTGCTCATAGGTTACTTTGCTCAAGAGCATTTTACTGGTGAGTTAACTTACTCATGAACCATTCGACTCTGGATATTTTCCAAAGTGATAAAGATATATATCATATTTTGATCATCACTATTTAATTTCCAACTTACTGAGATCAAGATTGGTGCGATCAATTTTTTTGTTCCTGGCATCGTATGAAATTTGTTTGGTTTTAACTTCATGTTTTTAATTTAACTGCAGCTTTTTAATTTAATTGGAGCAATCTCCAGACACTGTCCTAATAAATTGGCATACGCAAGGTAAATATTGGTAAGTTTGAAATGCAAGATACTTTTTGGATTCTTTTTACCCAGTTCATTTTGAAAAATTATTTCGTGGAATGAAAATGAAAAATGAGATTTTGCATTTCATAAACCAAGAACTGATTCAATATCATGTTCAAAACAATTTCTTGAGAATAAAAGTTTTTAGGTTTCTACTCTGGGTATTACTTGATTGGCTCAAAGGCTATAATGCAAAGATGAAAGGTTTATTGGAACTATTTATAACCATATGGAACTTGTTGATGAGTGGACATTAAACACTACTTGCTTATTCATTGATTTTGATTTCGATTTTGATGTGTGCTTGACCAGGTTTTTTGGGTTCAAAAAATGATTGAGACAGAAATTTAATTTCTGATCCACTTTTTCATTTTCGCAGGATAAAATGAATTTTATTCCAGTTTTGATTGATTACGAGCTTATATGCACACTTAAGTAATTCATCTAATATAAACACCATTCCATTAATGATTGAGAAGACTTGTATTCTACAATATTTCTTGTGTCTTTTGCTGAAAGAGGATAATACATTATTAACTTTATTTTCATTAAATAAATATTAAAATTATTTTTATAATTTTATTAAAGTCAAATTAATTAGTTAAATAACCTAATAATGAACCAAAAATTGTATGTTAATTTCTAGTGTATCTTCTATTCTGTTGACTTCAATATGCCATGTTTATGATATTATAGAATGTGCGGAGTTCAAAGGAAGATTGAGGTCATTCTTGGTATGCAAGCTGGGGTAAGACTAGTTTTTTATATTGTTTCCCGAAGATGAAGGACTTTGTTTCTGCTGTCTTCATTGGTGCTGTCCTGAAATTTGATTGAGTAGTGGAGCCCCCTTGATTGTACCTTCATTCAGTTGCTTTACTGTTTGGATTTGTTTTTGCATTCTGATTTGGCGATTTCTCAAGTATGTTGTCAAACAACTTTGCAGCATGCTGTTTGTGAATCTGTTATTTGCACTACCAGCTTTGAGTTTCATGTCTATTTTCATGTAATAAAATATTTATTCTTGTTGAAGATATTAAACATTAGCTAGTCTCTGCTTGGTAAAATGAAATAAAGTATTCAAGCTTCCTACATTTAATGAGCAATTGCTCAAAGGCAGGTTTGAATCTTGATTTACGAAGCAAGATTTTTCTTAGAAGAATTATGTTTGCAGTAACTTTTATGAGTTTAGTAAACATTTAGGGTAATTTTAATTTGTTAGGTTAGTGTCTAAGAAAAATTGAAGCAAGAAGAAATGTGGTAGAATCAGAAGGAATTTTGTTAAGACATTCGTTGCTCAATCAAAAAAAGATTTGAGAAAATTAAGATATTACTATTCACATAAATTTATGGCAACAATTTAAGAATAGAGTCAGTCAGGTGCAACAGAAAATAAGCATGTTGGCAATCGCTGACACAGAATTTAACTTGTAAGTTGGTTGCTTTCTTTGTTTAGTCATGTATGTAAATTCCTTTAGTATTATTGGTTGTATGTTTAAGTTGAAAGACAGTAGTCTATAATGAAGAATACAGAGGAGGAAGAATGAACTCTATTAGATCTTAGAAATGAATAAAGAGGTTGAATTAGTCTAGTACCTCACTTCATTCTAATGGGCTATTAAGATTTTTACAAAATAAATTAAGTGTTAAATTGTTAATAACTTGGGCTGAGCCAACTGAAGAGTCTAAACTATGTATGCAATTTGAATTCTCAGTGTTGATATATCAAAAAATTTTTAAACACTCCTTGAATTGAACATTTAATTTTTATAATTTGAATTTTTTTTTTTTTTTTTTTTAAATTCCAGTTGGTGTTATGTGTTTGCTGGATGGTTGGCTTCTCTTCTAAGTCAGAGATGGAGCAGGATTTGGATGTGAAAGGGAATGATACTTTCTGCCTGGGGAAGCCTTAATTAGAAGATTTAGACCAATGCTGGTAAATGCCACAAAGACTATGCTTTGATCTCGAATGATGAAATTCTGGAGTTATTTCGCAGAATTGGACTTCAAAAGCTACGTGGTTGAAGATTTTAGCTGGATTCCTACAGTTGCAAAAGATTTCTGCACTGCTTTATGGAATTTTTCTGAGTGGTGGTGTTGAAGCCTTTTTCAAAGGCTATGACCTATGATTTGAGGCCTGTAGGCATTGTTTGTAGTTTTTTGCTAATATTTCATGCTATTGATGTGGAGACTAGAAGGAAGGAAGTGATTTCAGATGTATATTTTTTCTTTGAAAGTCTTGTTTCTGCAGCTAATTCTCACTTTCTATGTTAAAATTTAACTGTTTTCACTTCTAACAGTGGCATAAATTCATTATCCATTGAGCAGTTATCAATGTTTTCTAAAAATCCAGTCGCTTGTATTTGGTGGACAGGTGCTTTTCTTCTAATAGGACATGGAGCTCCATTTTTATTCAGAAGGCAATGATATACTCCCTTAAAAATCGAATTGTCTTGAGATATATATTTCCAGATGGTTTTATTTCCAGTCTGAGCAAAGTTGAAGTTAGCAAATGCAAAGCCATAACATCCATAAATCTGTGGATCGTTTGAAGGGGCATTGGCAGATAAGAAAGTGTAGTGTTCCTTTGTACATTTGCATGAGGTTTACATTGTATGTAATCTGTGCGTGGCTAGACCGATCTTATATCTTTGGAAACTCTCAATGAGCTTAATATTTTCACTGATCAAATATTCATTTTGAATACAAGAAAAGTATGATTATAATTTATTAAATTATACAAATTTATTTCTGCAATATTCAAAATTCTTGCAATGACCATAAAAGTAAAAAAGAATGTATTAGTTTCCTACCACTTATGTTAGTTTTGCATGATTAAATGCAGCTGATGTAAAGTCAAGAGTCAGTTACAATTCAGTTTTTGATAATGTCGCTAACGCATAGTTGGAGACTGTAGTCTGTTCATTCATTTTGAATTACAGGTCATGCCCAATTTGGAATAATTGGGTTTAAATGTCGACAGCGTTAGATTAATATGCCACCTTGGGATTAAAACACCTTCTGCTGTCTGGGTCTGTTGCTTTTCTCTTTCGTTTCCTTAAAAGGTTTTAAAAGGTTATGCAGCCTGGAAATCCTTACTCTAGTTATTCCCATATGAAACAGCTGCAAGGAAAGAAGATACTCAAGTGGAATCAATTCCTCCAAATATTAGAAATTACTTGGATGCCATCATTTGACACATTTATCCTCATCACAAATCTAACAAAGTCTCGATGTTCGGAATTGCAATGGATTGGTAAAATATTTACATGCGTCAAATCTCTTGTCCACCTCACAAAATTAAGAATAAGAGAACGCAAGTTATTAAGAGAAGTAATAGTAAGTGAATTTGACTAGATAGAAGAGATTGTTTTTCGCCAGTTGAAAACTTTGAAGCTTCATTATTTATCAAGCCTCACATGCTTTTGCTCAACAACTTCTGCCTTCAAATTCCCATTCTTGGAACAAGTATCTATTAGTCAATGCCCAAAATTGGAGATCTTTACTCAAGGAAATTTAAGCACACCAAAAAAAATAAAAAAAAAATAAAATTTGGATCACTACATCATATATTTGGAAGGATGATCTCAATTCCACCATCCAACGGATGTTTACCGAGATGGTACTTACTCATTCACAAACTCTTCTCATTTTTCTTTACCATGGTTTCAATATAACTGCAATATTCCATGCAGTAGGATAAAAACTTTTCAAAACTCCTAGTGCCAAACTCATAAATGCAATATTCCATGCAATAGGATAAAAAAATTTCAAAAATCCTTGTACCATACTCATAACTGCAATATTCCATGCAGCAGGATAAAACTTTTTCAAAACTCCTATGCCTGCAAGAATCCATGATAACATGAACTGTTAACCTGAAAATTTGGAATCATTGGGTTTAGATTTAACAACCTGAAATATCTATCTCATTAGGAATTATCAAAATCTCACCTCCCTTGAAGAGTTGTGGATAAATGATTGTTTGTACTACTACTATGTTTATATTGCAATAGTAAAGTTATTTGATCATTCCTAAACTTCTTGTGAAGACATAGGCTAATGACAAAGCTCCCCACATTGGACATAAAAATGGAACTTTTCATTCATCTTGATGCATACATATTCATTGAAACACTTCGTAAATTTTTCTTTTTTTATATTATTGTTATTTTTATACTCTTGGTGTAAGCCTTTAAGAGTTTTTCATTTGGACATTTTGGTCATATGGGTTTCTATTCTCTACTCCTTTAAAGCAAGAAAGAAAATTCATTCGCTCTCAAGTTTTTGGAAAGTACAGAAAACCCCCTTGAAACCAGATCCTCATTAAGACATTGGGGACCAATGATACTTCCTTATCTCTCAGGGCCCTATGAAAAATCAATTCTATGTCTTTCATGAACCATCGAGTTCTTACTTCTACAAATTCTTTTTTATTTTAAAGGAATCGGTTAACATGTATTTAAAACGTATAACAGAAGAAATAAAATAAAATAAATGAAGCATATTTTTTTCAAGTTATGTATTTTATAATGTTAATGATTGTTAATTAATCTTAGGATAAATGTCGCAGGAGAGACAAGTGATATTGCTGTGTATTAATAATCATTTTTTAATATTACATAGTTAATTAGGTTAAGATTTTACAATTTCATAATACCAATAACAGTGATGGAACTAAAAATTTATGCTGAGAGGATACAATAAAAATTTTAACATTTAAATAACGTCATATAAATATAATATAGTTATTTGTTTATTAATGCTATCAGAATAAACAATTATCCCAATTATAAGATATACAACTAAAGATCAATACATAAACTATATAAGGTATAGCATTCAAAATCAATTCCCAATTACAACACATGTTCACTATGGGTTCCATTAAATTGGATCACTTTACATTAAATGTGAAAATACATTACATATCAATAGTAAATTTGACGTTAGAGATTATCGAGTGGTATTGTAATAGATTTTAAAACTTAGTTATCTTCCTATTACAATTAAAACAACTTAGATGATTATTTTTCTGTGTTCTGTATAATGTTTTCGCAAATGATTTAGACTTTAGTAATTCAATTAATACATGGAGAAGAAAACAATGTCCAATTACGGCCTAATATGGGTTAATTTAAAATGATTTTTTTTCATGTTTTTTTGTAATGTTTTCGCATATAAGTTAGAATTGAGTAATTCAACTAATGTATTAGAAGAAAACGATGTAATTATGTCTAATTTGGATTAATTTAAATTATTCAATTAATACATACACAATGCCTAATTACATTTAATTTAAATTAATTAAAAGTTAAAGACATCAAGTCAGTTGTAGTACAATGGTGAGTATTCTTGACTGTCAAGCGGGGGTGAGATGGCCGGAAGGCAAACTAGCCGCTGATGCTAACACCAGCAGCAAAAAAGCCGCAATGTAGCAACATCGTTGGCGTGGGTGAGATGGCCAGAAAGCGAATAGCCATCTATATGCTAACACCAGCAGCAAAAATGCTGCTGTACATAGTAAAAATGTAGAGAAGGATTGGACCATCCAAACTTAATTAAGTGCAGACCAAACCACCGACTAAGCTTTTCAAATGTCGCGAATAGCCATCTGTACAAATGTCTACACTATATACATATATATATGTATACTGGGATGTAAATTCTTTTAAAATTTGAATAGTAATTCAACAAGAAGCTGCCATGTCATTCATACAATGAATGGCACTAAGTTTGATTAAACTTAATCTATGCTAGTCACTACACACATTCAGCACAAGCAATAGCTTTTCAACAAGAGTGTAATTGCTTATCCATTTTCACCAAGAATCAGGAAATTAAGTAGTTTCATCAGCCATATGTACTGGCTAGTTTTCGAAAGTACAAGATGCGTACCAGAAAAAAAAAATATATCATCTACTTCGATTAGTTGTCTTATGGTTGAAAGCTACAACGCAAAATGAACGTACTGCAATCAGAATACTTGAAATTATTAACTTACATTGGCAGTGCCTATTGTTAATGTATCCATAACCCACAAGCACAAGATGTGAAAAGCCACCCACAAATTTGTATTTAAAAGTCTGCCGCGAGAAAGTTGCTAGAGAGCGAAACCTGCATTGATACATTGACTCCAATTTCATAAAACAAGCAGGAGAAAAAGAGAAGAAAACAGAGCACCTAAATATTTTCCATACCTTCTCTCCCAGTTTGAATGGCGGAAGACCCTTGTAAGGGCAAGTGCTGCATCGAAAAGCATCCCCTAATCCACACTGTAAAGTGTATAATTAGTCAAATAACATCAATTGATCAAACACAAGCTACTAAACAATGATAGATGAACAGAAATTTGGTAAGCTTACACAGATAATAACAAATATCCGTAGGATAAAACTAAACTTGTGCAAAACAGTACAGATAAAAATAACATTTTAACTAGTGTTTCTAACTCCTTTTGCACAAACTATCACCAAGACCCTGAAAAGAATACAAGCCTAATGCCTTGCTTTATTTGGGAACATGTAATCTTTTTTTATGCTATAAAGGATATCTTACAAGACTCGTTATGTTGAGGCCATCATAGAAGTAAGGGACTAAGGGCTACTTCAAAAATTCGTTTAGTATCATGGTTTCTTCCTTCTTCTTTTCCAGAAGTTTAAGACACTTGCATTGATAGCATATATATACATTTCAACTCTTAAGGGAAACCAGGACAATCAGTTATCAAACCAGAGTTTAGATGGCATACACTTCCACATGCTGACTGAGGATTGTCCAGCTGATCCATAGTCAGACCTAACTTCTCTACTTTCTCCTCCGCCTCAGCCCTTCCGCAAGTGCAGTTTTTGCAAGCTTTCCTTGTGCTTCCAACTTCACAGTCACCAACTGCCCAGTTTCTTTGTTAAGAGGATGGTACAGAAAATTAAGAAAGTTCACAAAAACAAAAAGTTAAGTATCTAGCCATCATACCAGGTGGTAACTGTGGTTTCTTCAAATCCTCTTCGGTTAAGAGAGAATCTTCATCGATCAAATCAGAGTCATCATCCAATTGAACTTTCAATAAACTTTTAGGTGCCTTCTTCAGAGCAAAGGAAGACCCAACTTCCCAGGAAGGCTTCTTACTCTTCACCTAGAAGTAGCAAAGAAATAAAAATTCAACTAATGTATTGTAAAATGAACAATTGAAAAAATAATCTAAGTTCTCAAAATGCAACAATATGCCATAATTTTCAACTTCCAGAGCATAATTGAAAGTTGAAATCCTCATATAATGCTGCTTGAAAAGCATGAGTAAGAAAAAGCAATAAATGCAATAACAAGCTACTGAAATTTTGTATTCAAATTCAGAACCCCACCATAAACTTCAGCAATAAATAAATACCCCTGAAAAATGAATTGCATTCACCCCAAAGTTAAGGCTCAAGATTTGCATACACCACATCTGAACATAGGCCTCATTATAAAAAGAAAATCAATGAACAATGTAATTTAATCATTTCTTGCGGACCTAATCTTTAACCAGCAAGGACTCAATTCAAGTCTATACGATTATAAACCAAACACTTACAAAAGGGGACGCAGAATGAAAATGATACCAAAATTACCAGGTGACAATAGAAACTCACCCCAAACGAGTGAACATTTACAGCTGCTACAACTGATTTTAGGTCAAAATGAACTGCATTTACAAATCCGGCTAATAATAACTTGCGCTCAAGAGCCGAGAATGCCTGCAATGAAGGCCCTGATAAGATACATTGGTACAAGCAAATTACAAAGAAATAACAAAGTACACAAAATATACCTTAACGACATTCCCTTCCTCAGACTTAAATTTCTTGTAAAGCAAGATTGTTCCACTGGGTTTCAGAACTCTCGAGCTTTCGCAAAGCATCCTATCATCAGGAAATTCAAGTGAAGTACTAATAGATATAACAAGGTCAAGAGAGTTGGACTCCATTGGCAACTGACCTGTCAAAACAGAAGAACAAATTGAACAATAAACATTGCATACAAAAAGGATTGAAACAAATTAAAAACATTATGAAAATATGAAAATGAAACCCAAAAGAAGATTGGAAACAGTACTTATTGAAGATGCTTCAGTGATAATGTGAGGATCATAGTATTCCTCTGCTTCATCCCTGAGCTCTCTCGTTGCATTAAAAATCGAACTCACACAAAAAGCTTGATCATCTGTAAAGACGAGCACAACGCTCTTCTTCGCCGTATCCTACAACAGAAGCAAATTTTGGCAGCTAACCCATAATACAAAGAACTCCATAATCAATCAAAAATAAAACCTGAACCAAAATTACATTAAAAAAAAAAATTTTAAAAACAAATTTATCTCTTCTCCATCGACTTGCCAAATAAACACAAACTCCCCATATCAAATCCAACATGTTATGAAAAAAATAAAGAAAAAAACCCAGAAAATACAGACCATGAACTAATTGGATCAGTGGCGGCGTTATAACCCTAATGAAAATCGCAAGAAGGAAGAAATGATCAAGTCTAAAAAAAAAAGAAAGGAAATCTCACCATGTGATTGAATCTTCAAAACCCAGAAGAGATCTTAGATTTGGTTTATGTTTTCGGTTCTTGGCGTTGGCTTCTGGAATGTACCTAAAACAAATCGCAGCGGCTTTTGTTTTGTAATTTCAGTGTACCTGCCGACTCTCTCTGTCTTTATGTTCAAGCATATGGGGTTTAAGAGGAAGAAGGTGGGCTACGTCACGTGGCCCGCCAATGGTGATGACGTGGCCAAAAGTTGTTGGCAGGCAGGGCAACCTATTTTTTCCAAACTCCAAACTCCAGAAAGAAGTTTTATAGATTCTTTATCAAAAAGACTACATTGACCGACTGACATATCCGGACTGACGTGTCAGTCTACGTGGCATACGCCACACGTCAGATTCACGCCCAAAAACTTAAAAAAAAAAAATTAATTCCCTCCAAATCAAAATCTCTCCCAAAAATTTCACACCTTCTCCTAAATCAAATCTCTCTCCCAAAATTTAAATTGCTCTCCCACCACCACCACTCTACCACCAGCACCGCGGGCTATCGTCTTCCACCACCACTTGCAGTAGTCATTCGGTCTGCCTCTTCCACCAACGCTCTATCCTTTACAGGACGCACACTTTTCGTGCCTCTACCACCACCACCGTCTGTCCTCTAACACCACCACCGCTCGCAGTAGTCCATAACGGAAAAATTACGGCTTTGGCGGGTCGGATTGCGGCGTGTACCCTCTTCCGGTACGACTCGCAGGAGTGTGAAAGGGAGGAGGATCTGTGACCTAGCTAGTGGTAAATCATTTATTTTTTTTAGATTGAAAAGTGCATGGGAGACTCTGAAGTAGACGTTGACAATCCTGTTCTGAAAGAAGAGCAGATGCCCAGGTAATATTTTGTACTGTTATTAAATTTTAGTACATCTTGATATGTTTCAGTATGTTTAGGCACATAAAGTTACATTATGCAATGCTTTTCTTTTCCCTTTCTGTTTCAAAATTGGTGTTCTTAGCTCAGTTATACATAACCACGTTGATAAGAGCACTTTCTGTAGGTTGGTAAAAGGATCAAGGGGTGATGTAACCATCACAATATCGAGGTCTGTATGTGATGTTATGTTTTGTAGATAAAAATGTGAAGTTTTTCCCTTTACTGAAGTATGTGCTGCTTCTTGCAGTAAAGTTGGAGAAAGGTGCTGTCCTGAGGGCCATTTGTGCTGGTTTTGAGCAACCAACTGAGCCAACTGCCAACTGTTTGTTTGAGTGGTGGTAAGCTTTAATTTTAGTCTGATACTAATTAGGGAAAATGTGTTACACTTGTTGGGTCATATATAGTTTATCTGGTGCAACAATTGAAGTCTCAAAGCTTCAATACTTAAGTGCGCTAATTGAATCTTGAAATCGGAGAGGTTAGAACATATTCAGGACCCTCTGGTGGGAGTTGGAACCTTCACTGAGCATGGTTTAACTCTTGGAGATGTGTTTGTTTTGAACATAAGTTCATGAGTGAACATTTTTCTATGGCAGATGTAGAGACAAATGAGTGCTTGGATACTAGTGGAGGTTGCTGGCAAGATAAAGGAGCTAACATCACAGCCTGCAAGGTATGGATGTAACCGTTTGGCTTGGTAGGTTATTGTTTTATTTCATATTTGTTATAATTGATTTTTTTTGTTTATTTATTTAGCTGAGTTATTGAGTTGTTTATGCTTCTAACAGGATACATTCCGTGGGAGGGATGTGAATGCCCCCTGGTTAATGGTGTGCAGTTCAAATGAGATGGCTGCAACCACTGTGAAGGTGAGATTGTTGTAAATGTAGCCTCTATATTTGTGTAAGTTTAATTAAGAGATGAATTTTAATCTGATGAATGCATTATTTGAGAATCATCGTTTCTTTCACATATTGTAAACTTGAGAGTTCTGCTGACTAAACCAAGGAAATGATGTTAATGTTATAATATTTTGATTTATATTTACTGTGTATTTACTTTTTAGCAGATATAGAATGTTAGTTGGTATCTATTTCTAATTTTCTTTTCTTTTTTTTTTCTTATAGGAAAATTATTTACTTTTATATGTGCAATATTATTGTGAATATTTGGTTGACAAAAATTATAAGATACTTGCAAAGAATGTGAGTCGCTTACCAAGCATTTAGAGAAAAAATAATAGGAAAGAAAAGAAAATCACATTAAATTGTGTAATACTATTGTGAATATTTGAATCTGATGCACATTGACTTGAGGAGGGAACATTTACTGGTTAAGGGGGAAGAAAAAGATGGTATGGAATTGCTGAATTCTTAGGCCAGTGATTTTTAGGAAAAACAATGGGTTGGATTGATCATTAATATGTTCAGCAATTTGTTTTCTCAATATTTTCATGTGGGAGAGCCTAATTTGGAATCACTACATCAACTTAAATTTTCTCTGTGCATCTCATCATGCCATGACAGTAGCATTTTATAAAATAAACAAGGACCATGGGGAATTATAATTTGGACAAGTTTGATTAGAATTATGACCTATATAAATCACATTTTTTGCAAGCTGGGTTTCAGACAACTTCTTTCTCTTTGCAATCATGCAGTGGTACCATTCTGGGCTTCTGATATCTCCTTTCCTTGGATTGCAAGTTGGGTTTCTGATAACTCCTTTCTCGAGCATGCATTGACCAAAAATTTTCCGTGCAAGAAATAAAGCTGTCATTGATACATATATATATGAAATATTTATTTCGACATTCTCCCAATATGGAAAAACCTATTGAACTTGAATATGGCATAGTCCTCAACTTCAAGCATGGGGTAAAGCTTATATTCATAAAGAGAACATGAACATTGTTGTATGCTATTCGCTTTTCTTGATGGAGCTCGTTATATATCAATAAACTGTTGAAAATAATTTTCGTTCCAAGAACTTGGTTGAATCACCTAAATTTTAGAACTACTTTAATATTTTGCAATTCGTTTCAACTTAATTTTAGACAACATAGCAATTTTTCCCTATCTTTTGACACCTGAAGCAATGACTTTCGAAACATAAATGCATGTGTAGATTCTTTCAGTTTCAAGGCCCATTTGCAGAAGAATTGATTCCAGGGAAAGTTTATTTAGTCAACATCTTATTCTCCATTGCTGATTTGACATGGCATTGATTTGATCATTCAAGAACTAGTTAGCTTAATTAATTCGCACGTAGTTTCTTCCTTCCTTTTCTCATATTCTCAGGTTTTTCAACGGTTGATAATTCTGATGCCACTTTGATTATTTGAAATGCTTGTTTACAAAATCAATGCTTCATCATTTTGAGTTGATGGATCATAGAAATGACTTTAGATTAATACATCTGGAAGCATTCCTGGAAATGCCTGGAATATTATGTTGAATGTTCTCAGGAATTGACTCTCTAGAAAATAGTGAACAAAGAGTATCCGAAATGTGTCTAACTTATTTGTGGATTTCATCGACAGCAAATTAAATTAAACGATAGGGACAAAACTGATTATTATTATTATTATTATTGGAATAGCAGTATTAAAATTCTGAAAATCCTGAAGGAATTTCAATCAAACATGGAAACCTACAACTGTGAAGCCTCTTCCAATAATCTCATCTTGACAGAACCAGGCAGAACACTCAACTCCAAACAAAACAGCAGGCCACCATTCTCTAGATTCAACTCCAACTGTCTGTTCTTGATTAACTGCTTCACTCCATCAAGTTCTCTCCAGAACGCCCATCTTTGGACTCGTTGAAATGAGAATAACAGAAGTTTAGCTACAAACCTGAATGCCATAAAAAATATTTCCCAAATTCCAGGTCCTAACTCAACTGACAGAGGCTGTAACATCAAAATATATATGTAAGCTAATGCAGTCAACTCAGTCTAAAAAAAGATTCAAACAAATAAAGTTTCCAAAAGAATGACATCAAAATAACATACAACGGCCCAAAAAATAATTTCTACAAATTCCTCCAGATGCCAAAAGGGAGATAATAATATTAAGAATCAACCAATTTCAATAAAAACTTCAATGAGGTCCAAAAGTAGCTTCTGATGAACTGAACAATTATGCATTTAACTTTAAAAAACTATTTTAATATACGGTAAGACTTATAAACTAAAACAAAAAAACTTACAACAAATCAGAGAGCAACTAATCAATCATTTTTCACCACAAACACTTTGCAATCACTCATACTAACAATAATATTTCTAAAGAAATTTAACAAAGCTGTAAATATGACTCAAATTGAAAATGCTATAAATGAAACCATTAAAAAACTCTAATGAATCAAGCCACGGCAGAATCAAAGTAACCAAGGAAACAAAATTGAACCAGACTAATTACTCCAATTTTAACTTTGAACCCATCAGTCAAACAGTATCCAAATCAATGACTATTAACCAACAGATCAAAAACTCAATCAAAATAAAGTTGATTATCCATTTTCACCAAGAATCAGGAAATTAAGTAGTTTCATCAGCCATATATACTGGCTAGTTTTTGAAAGCACAAGATGCGTACCAGAAAAAAATATATATATCATCTACTTCGATTAGTTGTCTTATGGTTGAAAGCTACAACGCAAAATGAACGTACAGCAATCGGAATACTTGA
Source organism: Pistacia integerrima (assembly GCA_026225825.1). Classification (NCBI taxonomy): domain Eukaryota; kingdom Viridiplantae; phylum Streptophyta; class Magnoliopsida; order Sapindales; family Anacardiaceae; genus Pistacia; species Pistacia integerrima. The sequence continues at coordinate 1,802,425 of CM047745.1, read as the reverse complement.
AATTATTAACTTACATTGACTGTGCCTATTGTTAATGTATCCATAGCCCACAAGCACAAGATGCGAAAAACCACCTACAAATTTGTATTTAAAAGTCTGCCGCAAGAAAGTTGCTAGAGAGCGAAACCTGCATTGATACATTGACTCCAATTTCATAAAACAAGCAGGAGAAAAAGAGAAGAAAACAGAGCACTTAAATAGTTTCCATACCTTCTCTCCCAGTTTGAATGGCGGAAGACCCTTGTAAGGGCAAGTGCTGCATCGAAAAGCATCCCCTAATCCACACTGCAAAGTGTATAATTAGTCAAATAGCATCAATTGATCAAACACAAGCTACTAAACAATGATAGATGAACAGAAATTTGGTACGCTTACACAGATAATAACAAATATCCGTAGGATAAAACTAAACTTGTGCAAAAACAGTACAGATAAAAATAACATTGTAACTAGTGTTTTTAACTCCTTTTGCACAAACTATCACCAAGACCCTGAAAAGCATACAAGCCTAATGCCTTGCTTTATTTGGGAACATGTAATCAATTTTTATGCTATAAAGGATATCTTACAAGACTCATTATGTTGAGGCCATCATAGAAGTAAGGGCTACTTCAAACATTCGTTTAGTATCATGGTTTCTTCCTTCTTCTTTTCCAGAAGTTTAAGACACTTGCATTGATAGCATATATATACTTCAACTCTTAAGGGAAGCCAGGACAATCAGTTATCAAACCAGAGTTTAGATGGCATACACTTCCACATGCTGACTCAGGATTGTCCAGCTGATCCATAGTCAGACCTAACTTCTCTACTTTCTCCTCTGCCTCAGCCCTTCCGCAAGTGCAGTTTTTGCAAGCTTTCCTTGTGCTTCCAACTTCACAGTCACCAACTGCACAATTTTTTCATTAAGAGGATGGTACAGAAAATTAAAAAAGTTCACAAAAACAAAAAGTTAAGTATCTAGCCATCGTACCAGGTGGTAACTGTGGTTTCTTCAAATCCTCTTCCGTTAAGAGAGAATCTTCATCGATCAAATCAGAGTCATCATACAATTGAAATTTTAATAAACTTTTAGGTGCCTTCTTCAGAGCAAAGGAAGACCCAACTTCCCAGGAAGGCTTCTTACCCTTCACCTAGAAGTAGCAAAGTAATAAAAATTCAACTAATGTATTGTAAAATGAACATTTTAAAAAATAATCTAAGTACTCAAAATGCAACAATAAAGTTTATTGCCATAATTTTCAACTTCCAGAGCATAATTGAAAGTTGAAATCCTCATATAATGCTGCTTGAAAAGCATGAGCAGGAAAAAGCAATAAATGCAATAACAAACTACTGAAATTTTGTATTCAAATTCAAAACCCCACCATAAACTTCAGCAATAAATAAAAACTCCTGAAAAATGAAGTGCATTCACCCCAAAGTTAAGGCTCAAGATTCGCATACACCAAATCTCAACATAGGCCTCATTATAAAAAAGAAAATCAATGAACAATGTAATTTAATCATTTCTTTCGGACCTAAACCAGCGAGGACTCAATTGTTTAATTGAGTCTATACGATTATAAACCAAACACTTACAAAAGGGGACGCAGAATGAAAATGATACCAGAAATACCAGGTGACAATAGAAACTCACCCCAACCAAGTGAACATTTTCAGCTGCTACAACTGACTTTAGGTCAAAACGAACTGCATCTACAAATCCGGCTAACAATAGCTTGCGCTCAAGAGCCGAGAATGCCTGCAATGAAAGCCCTTATAAGATATATTGGTACAAGCAAAATACAAAGAAATAACAAAGTACACAAAATATACCTTAACGGCATTCCCTTCCTCAGACTTAAATTTCTTGTAAAGCAAGATTGTTCCACTGGGTTTCAGAACTCTCGAACTTTCGCCAAGCACCCGATCATCAGGAAATTCAGGTGAAGTACTAATAGATATAACAAGGTCAAGAGAGTTGGACTCCATTGGCAACTGACCTGTCAAAACAGAAGAACAAATTGAACAATAAACATTGCATACAAAAAGGATTGAATTGAATTAAAAACGTAATGAAAATATGAAAATGAAACCCAAAAGAAGATTGGAAAAAGTACTTATTGAAGATGCTTCAGTGATAATGTGAGGATCACAGTATTCCTCTGCTTCATCCCTGAGCTCTCTCGTTGCATTAAAAATCGAACTCACACAAAAAGCTTGATCGTCTGTAAAGACGAGCACAACGCTCTTCTTCGCCGTATCCTACAACAGAAGCAAATTTTAGCAGCTAACCCATAATACAAAGAACTCCATAATCAATCAAAAACAAAACCTGAACCAAATTACATTAAAAAAATAAAAACAAATTCATCTCTTCTCCATCGACTTGCTAAATAAACACAAACTTCCCATATCAAATCCAACATCTTATAAAAAAATATAGAAAAAAAAACCCAGAAAATAAAGACCATGAACTAATTGGATCAGAAAGTGGCGGCGTTATAACCCTAATGAAAATCGCAAGAAGGAAGAAATGATCAAGTCTAAAAAAAAAGAAAGAAAAACTCACCATGTGATTGAATCTTCAAAACCCAGAAGAGATTTTAGATTTGGTTTATGTTTTCGGTTCTTGGTGTTGGCTTCTGGAATGTACCTAAAACAAATCGCAGCGGTTTTTGTTTTGTAATTTCTGTGTACCTGCCGACTCTCTTTATTGTTTTGTTTTGGCCACGTCATCACCATTGGCGGGCCACGTGACGTAGCCCACTGTCTTCCTCTTAAACCCCATTTGCTTGAATCATAGAGAGTCTCCTCCACCACCAATCTCCAGAAAAAAAATAATAATAATAAATCACAAACCTCCCTCCCACACCCAAATATCACCCTTGCTCTATCCCACCCTCCACCACCACCAGACAACGACCACCAATTTCAAAGCCCAAATCCAAACCACAGATTGATGGATAAAAAAATAAAAAAAACGCAAAAATCCAAGCTGTTGACGCTAGCAACAGAAGCTGTCGACATCACCACCGCCGTTACCAAGTTTAGATTACCACCATTTAACAACCCCCCAATGATTTCTTTAAAAAAAAAAAAAAAAAAGCTTCAGGCCATAATGTTAATAAACCCAAATCGGTAATGCACAACACAACCAATTACACAAAATCGCTAATCGCACTCCTCCATTTGCTCCAATAGTAGGACAGGGAAGAGAGAAAATTAGTGAAAGAGGAATTTTGTTTCAAAATGGAAATGAATGAAAAAGGAAGAAGGAAAAATAATTAAAGGAAAGAGATAAAAGAAAAAAATTGTTTTTGTTTGAAGATCAATGGATGGTCACGGAGGGAAGGAAAAATGAAAAGAGGGGAGAAAGAGAAAAATGGGAAGAATGAGGGGAAAAATAAAAAAGTGGGGGACAAGAGAAAAAGTAAAAAAAAAAAAATGAGGAGAGAAAGGCCAAAAAAGGATGAAATGAAAAAACTATCTTACCCATGGTGTTTTAACAAAATTTGGACGGGTTTAGGGTTTTAGGGGGCGATTGATTTTTTTTTTTTTAAATTCTATGGGTAAGATTGGAAAGTCCACAATTACCCCAAAAACTAAATTCTGTGGGTAAGTTGATTCAAAACTATTGTATATGGTGGATAACTGATTTTTTCTCCAACCAAAAAAGATATTTTATTTTTTAAAATATTTTTATAATTTTAAATTTGTATTTAAAAATGTATTATAATGATTTATATTAAAAAATTATTAATTAATTATAATTTAAAATATTGGATGTGGTTAGATGTGGTCAACTGCCAGTTAACATCGGTCAAACCACCGTTGATTGGTGGTCAATACCGATCAATAGTGGCGCATTGAACCCACTGACTATTCTCGATGGGGACCGATAACTCCTAATCTATAAGAATCTGGTGATTTCATTAGATTCCGATGCATATTTAGATCGCAAAAGGCAGTTGAATCTTTCACCACTTCTTGCATCCCAAATAAGCATCAGAATCCTATGGACTGGGACCAATTGTGGCTTCAATGACAATGGTTTAGCCACCGTTGATAGCTAGTCAATGGCGGTTGACACTGCCAATGGTGTCAGTAACCACTTCTATTTTTATATTGATTTATTTAAGGAACTAAATATTGATCTAAGTTTATTTTGTAATTTAAATAATTATGTATGGGTGGGTATATTTGACATTTTATAATGTAAAATCAGCTTTAGAAATAATTTGATTTTTAAAAACTACCCTTACTAGGTTTCAAAATCCTTTTATAAAACTGATTGTTTTATAATCAACTTCAAACTTAATCAATTTTAAGAATTGTTAACCAAACACTTTTGTTGTTTAATTCTTAAGCTAAAGCAATCCAAAATGCACTCTAACACAATTGTGAAAATGACCTATAGTGCCGAAATTTAGCAAGGGCAAAACGAACATATAACACCTGGGAATATTCTCAGCGTATCCCTAATTTAATATATATTCCCTAAACATTATTATATACTATTATAATTGGGATATATCATATAAAAGGGATTAAGATCAACGAAAGATGGTGATTAAATATATATTGGATTACATCCTAAAATGAGAGATATCTTATCCCACTACCTTATCAAGTCAATCCCTACCATACGAGGACTCCTACTACACCAAGGAGGAAACTCAATCTAAGGCAATCTCCTCAAGGACAACATACATCATGTTTATTCATCTTAGAAACCTCTCAATTGGACTAAACACTGGATTACTGCTTTCATTTATTTATTTTATCTTATATATATCTATAAGATTGATCAATAACTTTATATATAATTTTTTGAAGTAATAATATTATGATTATTATTTTTGTATATAAAAAAGTTATTGATCAATAACTTTATTTTAAATATTATTTTTGGGTTTAGCTTTTAAATAATAAAACTATGAAAATAATAAGATTGATGAATAATTTTATATATAAATTTGTTATTTGTTTAAGAATATAATTATATTTAGGTATAAAGTGTGTGAAAGGTGTAAATAACAAAAACCCATAAGTAGGTTTTTCACATAGGCACAACATTGAATCAAAATAAACTAGTATTAATGAGTTAAGCATGAGATGGTCTGACTCTGATCTTATAAATAGAACTCCATATTCAATTGTGCCTTACAGGAGTTTCGAACTTTGGTGCGTTCTCTCCACTTGGCAGTCTCAATCTCAATTTTTATTTATGCTTTTAAAATTACAAATTACAACCCAAAACAACGACACATACAATAATAAGATAAAGTAATGAACATCTATCTGCGTGGAAAGGTACAATCAGAGTCTTCTGTGGGGCCTATAAATCCCACTGATGGAAAGGTTTGATTTAAAAAAACAAAAAAAAGTGGTGGGCAACTATGGAATGGCGCCACCCAACTCTGATTGTCTCCGCCATCGGCATCGATTTCTCTAAACAATAATTTACTCCAGCTACTAATTTTTTGAGATTCATAAATTTTGATATTTCCTTCACAACGCTGTCGATAAATTTTGCTTCAGGGCTGCAAAATAATCAATTAACATTTATTATATTTACACAAATCAATAACAAAATGCATATTTATTATACTGAATTGAGCCAAATCAAATTAATAAACCACAAGCCCCTCAGTTTACTTCCTCATCTCAACCCAAAATACAACTTAATTCTCATTCCCTGTTAAATTTGCCAACCATATCATTAAACAATACATAAATATTACATTTAGGGAGAACGATATGTTCCCACCTAAGGTTTGGCAAAACGACACTTTTCCACCCATTAAGTTTCAAAATGACACTTTCCCACCCACTGTTATGCTATGTTAAGAAAATCCGTTACTATTTACTATAAAGATGAAAATACCCTTTACTATTCGACTTTAACAAAATTATTATTAAAATTTGACTGCATTTGACCAATGAAATGTCCTTTTTACCTTTATTAATAATTATCTAAATAATACATTTTGAAAATAATCTTCAATGTTCATCATTAATTATAAATTAATCCATAAATCCACCATCATTAAAACAACTTCAATTAATAAAAAATTAGTATCATTTTAATAAAAAAAGTTAAACTTAATCTTTATTTCAACAATATTTACAGAAGCCTTCCAAAACATATTTCACAAAAATCTTACAAAAAAATTGTACAAAAATTTGCATCTTAAAGAGATGAAGCGAAAGTTGCAGTTGCAGATGAAGAAGGAGTTTGGTAAAATCGGAATTGTAGCTCTTTTACAAATGCTTAAGGGGATGCACATAAACTATTCAAGTAAATGACTAATACAATCTTTCATTCAACCAAGATTTGCAGAAACTACCAACTCCCATTAATTTAAACTCTAACCCAAATTCGTCCAGATTCGCCAGAAAAAATCTTATCCCATTAATTCAAACTCTAACCCAAATTCATCAAGATTCACCAGAAAAAATAACCTCTTATTAATTCAAATACAACTGAAATTCATCCCCCATCTTAACACCACATTCAAAATTCATCCTCCATCCCAACTCAATAATCAAATTCATTTTACATCTCAACTAAACAATCACAGTCATAATAAGCACAACAGCAGAAAAAGAAAGAAAAAAATCAAACCCATGAAACCGATTACTGAAACCTATGAAAAAGAAAAATGAAACTGTTCTTGTCTTAGTGATAACCCATATGACGTGTAGAGGAGAAAGATAATGCTGGCCAAGCTATGGATTTAATGCATTGCTTTATTATGAGTCCTTCAAATTTCATACAAACTATAAAGACTTGTCACAGTTCAAAGATCGGTCATTGGAGTCTCGGGGATGGACTATGGCATGAAGAAGAGGCGTTGTGGAAGAGAGAAGTCATGTGGCTCAGGACAAGATTCGACCTAGCCTTGTGTTGGCAAAGCCCCGCGACTAAGGCCAAGATACGACCTTGCGTCTACTAAAATTTAACAACTAAAATTCATATACAAACTCTTTTAACAAACCCACACAACACAAAATCCAACATCCAACAAACGGAAAACACCCTTTCAAGAATCACAAACCCATAGACCGTAAGATCCAAAATAAAAAATATTTTCGGGAAAACAAAGAGGGTTGCGATGTCAAGGCCAGTGTCACCGCCGAGCTGGGTCTCTGTGATGTTACCTCCAATGCTATTTGGTTGGCAGTGAAGCTACGTCCAGTTGCGAGTTGGGTTGGTGGGGTCGCAACTGAACCAACTTGTGGTTGAAGGTTGCTACGCTGCCAATCCAGCTGGTGGTTGCACGTTAGGCCGGCGTCACAGCCTCCAGCGTAGAAGGAAGAGGTGATGGCGAAAAAATGATAAGAAAAAAAGAAAACGAAAAAAATAGAAGGAAAAGTTACATGAACCATGTTTCAATTTTTAAATTTTGACTTCTGCAGCTTTCATGTAAATTGACCATTTGGCTTTTGTTCAGAACAGTTTTCCTTAATGGAACGTAACGGTGGGTGGGAAAGTGTCGTTTTGAAACTTAACGGGTGAGAAAGTGTCGTTTTGCCAAACCTTGGGTGGGAAAATGTCGTTCTCCCTTACATTTACACCTCCCATATCTCCACTATATATTACACATACACTTCTTGAAGTGATCACACTAGTGCTGTACTAATTAGCCTCTCTACTCTACATGATCTTTACGGTAAACTTATAGTATACAACAATAAAGAATATTTACCTGTCCTTCAAGTGAAATCCAGAGAGATTGGACGCCTCTTTTAAAGTCTTCCTCCACATTTGCACTTTCTCTGTATCCATCTCAAAACGTTCTTCATGATCAACAAATGCTTCTTGAAACACTCCTATTTGATGTCTTGGCTCGTATGGCTCCACCTCATAGAAAATGGGAAAGACTGTTTGTCTCATTGTGTGCATACATTCACGAATCTTAACAAGCTCATCCAAACATTGGATAGAAGAAGCATAACTTTTAGAGAAAACAACAATTGAAATTCTTGATTCTTCAATTGTTTTGTCTAGTTCCAATGAAATGGGACTTTCTCTTTCAAATTCTTTGTCACCCTTAAACATTGAACAATAAACATTGCATACAAAAAAGGATTGAATTGAATTAAAAACATAATGAAAATATGAAAATGAAACCCAAAAGAAGATTGGAAAAAGTACTTATTGAAGATGCTTCAGTGATAATGTGGGGATCACAGTATTCCTCTGCTTCATCCCTGAGCTCTCTCGTTGCATTAAAAATCGAACTCACACAAAAAGCTTGATCGTCTGTAAAGACAAGCACAACGCTCTTCTTCGCCGTATCCTACAACAGAAGCAAATTTTAGCAGCTAACCCATAATACAAAGAACTCCATAATCAATCAAAAATAAAACCTGAACCAAAATTACATTAAAAAAAATAAAAATAAAATTCATCTCTTCTCCATCGACTTGCCAAATAAACGCAAACTTCCCATATCAAATCCAACATGTTATGAAAAAAATAAAGAAAAAAACCCAGAAAATACAGACCATGAACTAGTTGGATCAGAAAGTTGCGGCGTTATAACCCTAATGAAAATCGCAAGAAGGAAGAAATGATCAAGTCTAAAAAAAAAAAGAAAGGAAATCTCACCATGTGATTGAATCTTCAAAACCCAGAAGAGATCTTAGATTTGGTTTATGTTTTCGGTTCTTGGTGTTGGCTTCTAGAATGTACCTAAAACAAATCGCAGCGGTTTTTGTTTTGTAATTTCAGTGTACCTGCCGACTCTCTTTCTCTTTATGATTCAAGCATATGGGGTTTAAGAGGAAGAAGGTGGGCTACGTCACGTGGCCCGCCAATGGTGATGACGTGGCCAAAAGTTGTTGGCAGGCAGCGCAACCTATGTTTTCCAAACTCCAAACTCCAGACAGAAGTTTTATTCGTATCGGTTTATCTATTATTTAATTTTATTCTTTTAGAAGTCTTAAATACTATGAATTTTACTATTATACAGATATATTTAAAAAGCGTATTATCAATTAGAGGACATTTTTATCGTAAACTTATGCCACAGAACATTTTTATTGAGGGATAATCAGTTTGTCTCTCCCGGTTCCGAAAAGTCTTATTTTACGAGTTAAATGACTTTTTCTCATCCAAATAATAATTTAATAACATTTTCTCACTCACAAACTTTTAAAATACTATTTTACTACTTAAACTTATGTTCTAATGACAAACAAAGAGCAAACCCAATTCAAATTGTTAAAGCTTTTGAAAACAAAAGATCGATCAGTCTTTTGATGGTAGAATGTTGGATTTTAATAATTTGAATTGATCAGAATTTAACTTGAGAGGGGTAACTGCACAAACCCTAATCGCTCAATTGTCAACGATTGACAGAGTCGGTGAAAGTATGGTTTAAAGGGTTTTGGTGAATGATGATTAAGAAAGAGAATGATAGTGGATGTCTGGGGTCGCAGCGACAGGAATAAAAACTGGAATATAAATTTATGTAATAAAATAGTATAAAAAAAGTCATTTAGTCCTTATTTTACTGGAAACTATACATGTTTTCATCGTAAAGCCCTTACTTTGTCTTTATTGGGCGTTTAGTTGGAGGTAATAGAAGATTACTAGGGTTATGTCATCTTATATTACTTGATTAACATGTTTAGTTATCAAGTAATATAAGATTACGGTAATCTTGCATTACCAATAGTTGTTACTGTTGGTAATATTGGAGGTAATCTGATTACCTCCATTTTCTTAGGTATTATAAGGTTACTTTGATAATCTTATTTTTGTTACAATTCTATCTCTTATTAATAAAAATTTTGGACAATAATGCCCCTGTTTTAAAATAAATTTACATTAATATGTCATTTCAATTTTATCCTTGTTTAATTAAGTTTTTGGACAATAATGCCCTTATATATTTAAAACAAATTACAAATCATCACCCAGCCACCACCGCCGATAGCGAGCCAACCACCACGGACCACTGCCATAAACTCGTCAAAGTCCCTAAAAATTTATGAGATTCACTAGGAGGCTTCGATATGACCGTTTAAACGGCCATATTAGGCCAAATATGGCCATTAGCGACCAAATATGGGCTAGATCCAGTCGTTAACGGCCAGATCTATTCTGCCCATAATAGATCTTGCTAATAATGACTAAGGATCTAACCAGATCTAGCCTGATATGGCCGTTTTCGACCACAATATGGCTAGAAGCAGCCATATCGGAGTCTCGTGGTCATGGTGAGCTACTCACGGTGACTTTCAGAGACTTCCGACGGTGGTTTGCGGTGACAGCAAAGGGTGGGGGTGATTTTGTCAAAAATTAAAGTTTTATATAAGGGAGGTGTTTTAGCTAAATCTGAAATACTGGGAGTTAAAAAAATTATTTAAAAATTAACAATAAAAATAATATTATATTAATATTTAAAAAGAAGGCAATTTAATGATTTAAATAACATACCCACCAATTTATTACCTCTAACTAAACATATTAATATAATATATCCCCAAATTTATTTCTTTTAACCAAACATATTAATATAATATACATATCAATTAACCAAACATATTTTCCTAAAAATTTTTAGTAATATTCAAGGTAATATAAGATTTCAGTAATCAAACATTCCCTGAACCAATTTCATCCTTAATAGTTTTAGAAAGTCGTTAACTAAGGACCAAAACTGTTCTGAACTTCGATTTATTATTCATACTGAAATTGACTAAAAGACCAAATTAACCTTACTTTGGTTTTATGTGAATCCAAACCTAATCAAATTATTTGAAAAGTGATATACCAGAAAAAAAAAAAAAAAAATCTCTTTTTTATTTTATTTTTTACATTTTCTGTGAGAAAAAATTCTCTCAAATTTTTTTATAGATTTTCTTGAGAAAATTCTCAAGAAGAAAATTTCTCATGTAACAAAACAAAATCAAAACTGAAAATCTCAGACCAAAATCAAACAACACTACACAAACAAATAAATAAATAAAACATTATAAATCAAGAAATTAAAAAAATAAAAATCAACTAAAAATCTCTTTATGGAATAAATTAAAGCATAAAGAAACATTCTTTCCACTCTCTCTCTCTTCTTCTTCCTTTTCTTCATCTTCAGTCCAGCCTTTTACAAAGGTGCCAAATTTTGGAACAAGAACAACAAATTCAAAAGCCAAACACTAATCGAAACCTCACTGTCATAACAAAATTATAATTTCTTAAATTAGTGCTTTTAATTAAACTCATGCAAGTCTTTATAGGAATAAATTTATGCATAACCCATATTCATATTCATTATTCAACAACCCAGAAACAATATTTCTTCCGCTAGCCTAGCCAGCCTCTTTTTCCTTTTCTTCTCTCTTTTTCTTTCCACCATCTCTATCATATTCTAGATCTAAGACACCACTTTTAAGTTTACAGCACTAAAATATTTTAGCATATACAAATATTTTTATAAATCCCATCTAATTCCAAAAATACCATTATATATATATATTATGCTTCTTGTTTCGAATATTATGTTCAGAGATGAAAATGATTAATTATTATAATCATTATTTTAATTCATTGTTGTGGCTTGTTTCATCTTCAAGATTTCAAACCACTTTTGTTGTTGTTAAAATAATTTTCCAAATATTTTTATTATATTGAAAAAAAATCTCTATTTTTAAGAAGATATATTATCGTAATTATAAGGTTTATTATAATATTCCTTCTGCTTATAAATAAATTTGACTTGAATTTCTAGTTGGTTCCAAAATTTCTAGATGCTTTGATTTCAATATTAGTATCATGCTGATCAACACAATGTTAATTTCATTGATACTTTAGAGTTTTTGTTTTTTTTCCCCCCATTTTGGGGAAGTTTTCTTTTTCTAATATTTTAAGGTGTTCTCTTCATATTGTTTTTTTACCAGATTTTATAAATATTAAAAAAAAAAATTAATATTTTAAAATTTACCTATAAACATTTTTTAAATATGTGTAAATGTCTATATAAACTCCACCTATTTCCAAAATAACCCTTTTATTTATATTTCCAGTGTCCACATATTACACTTTTCAAATCCATGATTTGAACATAACATCCGTCCAGGATTTTTAGCCCATCATGAAACGAATTTTTTTAAAAATATTTTTACAGGTTTAGAAAATAATTTTGTATGAATTCATCTATCTTTGATTTTATTTTACAATACAAAGATGCTGTATTCTCCATTATGCAATTAAAAGAATAATTACTAATTTCTTTATGATCCTTTAGAAACATTTAGATATAATTATAACTACATTATAATTGTAAACATGAGCTTATATTAAAAATATATTCAAGTAACATCAATTGTAAAAAATTTAAAATATAAATGATCGTATACTAAAATATGAAAAAGATAAATATTATTGAATTAAATAACAACTAAACATCTTTTGCGTCTTATTTAGTAAATTTTTTAATTAATAAAATTGTAATTAAAGAAAAAATAATTATCGGTTCTAGGTTCACTCTATGATTTTTTCATTAAAAGATATTTTTCCATATTTGCATTTATTTACTAGATTTATTTAAACATATTTTTCTTTGTATTTATATTTATACTTTTATAACCATGAAAATGAATATAAATAAATCTAAAAGTAGATATATTAGAAATTGTTGGGGTAAAATGAAAAGGGCCTAAATAGATTTGGGTAAAGGTAATCAAACTGGGCTCCCTTGCGCGGAAACACCAAATTCAAGGTGAAGATTTAAGGAAAGTGACTTTTGACCCCAATCACTATCCCTTATTACTAAATACACTTATATATATATATATATATATATATATATATATATATATATATATATATATATATATATATATATATATATATAGAGGGAGAACGATTTACACATACCTAAGGTTTGTCATAACGACAAGTTGGTACCTAAAAGGTTTTGAAATGACAAATAGATACCTTCCGTCATGTTCGGTTAATGATTTCTGTTTATTAATAGTGAAAAGACTAAAATGCCCTTAAAAGTTTGAATTTTAGTTTTTTATAAATTTAAAAATTTCTAAAAAACCCCCTAGGTTTACAAATTTAACTAAATAACCCAGTATATAAAATTTTTGTAAAATAACAAAAATACCCCCACCACTGCGAGTGCAGTTCCGGCCACCACCACCGAATCAAGTGAAAGCTACATGAAGACGGATCGTGTCATAACTCGCGATCGGCTTTTTCCACTCGCATCCGTGGGACGACTCGCCTCGGTAAAAGGCCGATCTACGGCTAGACTCGGCCGCCGACGCCGCAAAACTCCATGCGGCGTCGCGGCTAGATCTGGCCTTTTCTAGCCAAATCGGCCATGGATCGCGAGGAAAGGACCGGATCTGTTCTTGCCAGCGGCCGATCGGCCTTTTCCGACCAGATCGATCTGGAAAAGAAAAGATCGGCACATTACGACACGATCCGACAGTGTGTGTCATAACGCAACTTTTCGGCCAGATTCCGGCGGTGGTGGCCGGAATCTAGCTGCGAGTAAGGAGGGGTGTTTTGGTTATTTTACAAAAATTTTATATATTGGGGTATTTAGTTAAATTTGTAAACCTAGGGGGTTTTTTAGAAATTTTTAAATTTATAAAAAACTAAAATTCAAACTTCAAGGGCATTTTAGTCTTTTCACTATTAATAAACAGAAATCATTAACCGAACATAACGGAAGGTACCTATTTGTCGTTTCAAAACCTTTTGGGTATCAACTTGTCGTTATGACAAACTTTGGGTATGCACAAGTCGTTCGGCCTATATATATATATATATATATTTTTTTTTTTTTTGAAAAAACCATTTAAATTATTTAATACTTAAAATAGTCTTACTTAATTATGTTTAATTAGGATTTTTATTTACCCCATTGTCTCCCCGATTTTAAATTTAATTAAGGTTTTTTATTACACCTCTTTTTCCCATTTCAAACTTAAATAGGGTTTCTATTTACACCCATTTTTGCACAAATTCTTAATTAGCTTTTTGTTTATACTTCGTTTTCCCAAATTCAAATTTAAAACTTACTTTTTTCTTCTTCAAATCAAATTCAAATTCATCTCGTTGTGTGATTAATTTTCCGTAGCATTAATAATGTATTTTCATTAAAAAAAAAAAAGAATGATATAAAATTAAAAAAAAAAAAGTTTCAATGATTTAGAAAATTTAAGCTTAGGGTTTATGTAAGAATTAAAGTTTAAAAATTGGAACAAAAATATAAAATAAAAAGAATGATTGTACTTAGAAATTATTATGCCATTAAGGTTATACTCCATATAAAATCACATTTCTTATCAAAACATTACCCCAACATTATATACAATCTGATTTAATAGTCACTATATATTTCTTAAATATAAATAGTAGAATTAATCACTGGAGAGGTTATACTAACAGCCCATTTGTACCATTTCTATATTAGATTTATATTTTGTGATCAGGAAGGTGAGAGATCATGACTAGGTAGATAGAATTAGAACTAAAATCGAGGTCTACGATCACAAAAATCAATCAAACGGATCATAATTACAACTATTTAAATTATATACAAAAATAAGAACTAAAATCGAGGTCTACGATCAAGGACTCTCTGTGTTTTAAATGAAAATAAAAATCAATCAAACGGATCATAATTACAACTATTTAAATTATATACAAAAAATAGGAACTAAAACTGAGATCTCCGATCAAGGATAGAGCTACTAAGGGCTTGGTGGGGGCTCATGCCTTCACTGATTTTAGAAAAATGCTAATTATATCCTTTTACTTATATTTTAACGTTAATACGCCTAAATTTTATTTAATCAAAATAGTTTAAATCGAAATATTTTCACCGCTTTTAATTTATTTTGTTTTCTTAAATATCAACTATGTTTTAATTTGTTTCTTTGTTTTTTTAATTTGTGAATAAATAAACCAATAAAAGAGTTCTTATATACTGTATGTCTGTATTATGATTCTCTAATCAGTTCTTCTCTCTTTTGACTTAATTTATCTTAATTTACTAAGAAAGTAGTGAGAATTGTTTAATTATTATTGAAATGATAAATAACATATTTTTGGTTATACAAGTATTTTTCGTTGCACATACATTAATTTGAAAGTATTTTTTTAGTCAAAAGCTTTTTAGAAAAGAAAAAAAACTCAAAAACTATTTTGATAACATTATCACATGATTATACATATAAAATATTTCTTCAAATAACACTCTAATTATTATTTTGAATTCTAAAATTCATTTTTTTATAAATCTAGCATTTAAAATAAATACAAATTTATTTTGTATGCGAAAATTTATTAACGAAATTTGAAGAATTAAAAAGTAAAATTTTAATAGACGATGATTCTTTGGCTTGCTCCTCTGAACCAAATCCTGGCCGAGTGGACGGTTCCTAAATAAACAAATAAATTAAAAAAAAAAAAAAGGGATGGAGAAAGTAGAAATGTAGTAAAATTATTGGCAGGAAAGATCCTGGACGGTTCCTAATATTCTTCCGTAGCGTGTGAAGAGGAAAATTTTGCTTTCTTTGAACGAGTTTTCTCTGAAACACACAAAAGTCCTCTGCTTTCTCTGAACAAGTTTCTGAACCGGAGCTGATCGCTTTCAAGTTTATCCTTCCGATTTCTTTGTTGTAAGTTTCTGCACATCTTGGATTTCTTAAATACAGAGCATATATATATATATATATATATTTTAATTATGGGAACAAATAGTTGTTTTATTGCTTCGGTTTAGTTTTCTAGTTGGATTATTGTTTCTTGCTTTGATAGAGAATTAATTCTTGTATTTTTGAGTATAAAGGCAACCCAAACAGGTCAATTTGGAGATATTCTTAAGTTAATCGAGTTGGGTTTTTTAATCTTTTCCCCAAATCTCTATTTTTCATCTGGGTTCCGTCAATATATGAGATTATATCAGTTTCCCTCAACATTGAGATGACAATGTTTTTTAGTATCCTATAATTTATGTTACAATTCTATTACTAGGAAGCTCTGTTATCCCCAAGGGATGGATTTAGTGGTAAAAGCCTTTGGTTTTAACTAAGAGGTAAAGGGTTTAAATCCCTTTAGAATTAGAGCCTTTTACTTAATTGTGATATTACATCCCACAAATTTTCTAGCTCCTAAGGTTGTAGGATCTGGAAGTAGCTCTAGTTTAGAACTTAGTGACACTTAGGAAAAGTCGAGGTTGAGGAATTTCTAGGTATCGACCAAAAAAGGATACAGAGAAGTCCATTGATCTAGTTGGAGGAGTTGCATTATCAGTGACATTAGTTTGTTTTGCAACTGTGAATATCTATGAAGCATGGTCTTGGTTAGACAGCTTCCCAAAACTGGTACAAAATGAGCTCAAATATGTGTAATTACTTATTTGGCTGAGAGAGATAGGACAGAATGAAGCAGATTTTTTGGTTCCGGCTTAATTTATTGTACAGCAACAGTTTTAGGATGTTTTTAGTAATAACAAGTTTCATGGTCGAGCTATTAAATTTTTGTTGAATGCATAATGTATCGTTAAATTCTTTCTTTATTCGTTTTCTGGTAATCATCTTGCCAATTCTTTTTGAAAAGTCCTAAAAAGCTGTAAGTTTTCACACGTTGTTGCTGTTTTTATTTTGATTATGAGAAGAAAACATGTTTTTGCTTGGTTTGCTTGAGTTTAGAT
Organism: Pistacia integerrima; assembly: GCA_026225825.1. Taxonomy (NCBI): domain Eukaryota; kingdom Viridiplantae; phylum Streptophyta; class Magnoliopsida; order Sapindales; family Anacardiaceae; genus Pistacia; species Pistacia integerrima. The sequence continues at coordinate 1,785,749 of CM047745.1, read as the reverse complement.
ATTAAATATCCATATCAGAAACATGCATACTTTTATATTCTTAGTGAAGCTGGGCTTAAATTTATCTTTGGATTAACAAGAGAGCTTTATTCCTTTTCTTGGCAACAAATTGAACATGTTAATTAAGTTTAATTTCACATATTAAACACCAAAATCAAATTTTAATTTGACCAAAAAAAAAAAATTAGTTGTTTTCTAACTTTCTGTTATTTGCCCAGGAGGAAATTGGTTGCATAGACAAAATCGTAACTTGCCCAAAACTAAGCTATTTGATTCAAATCAATTATTTCCACCATGAGAATCCAAAGAGTTTCTTCATATGGATCTTCTTCATCCACTAGTTGGAAATATGATGTCTTTCTAAGCTTCAGAGGTGTAGATACTCGAAAAAAATTTACAGATCATCTATATAATGGTTTGATTCGAGAGGGAATTAGGGTATTCAAGGACGACATAGGACTTGAGAAAGGAAAACCCATTTCACCAGAACTTCTTAATGCAATAGAGGAATCAAGAATTTCAATTGTTGTTTTCTCAAAAAATTATGTTTCTTCACCCTGGTGCTTGGATGAACTTGTGAAAATTGTGGAATGTAAAAACACAAAAGGACAAACAGTCATTCCAATTTTCTATGATGTGAATCCATCCGTGGTAATCAGAAAGTTTGAGGAAGCTGTTCGTCAACATCAAGAAGGTTTTACGGACATTACACAAATGGTGCAAACATGGCGGAACGCTTTGATAGAGGTCACGAATCTGTTTGGAAGGGAGTTGAAAGATAGGTAAAAAATTCTTTAATCTTAATTCCTTGCAATACATGTTCTTTATTGTTGTTTACAATATGCAGAGGCTAATTTTCGAAAGCAACAAGCACATAACTTTAATCTTCTTAACTATTAAGTTTATTTAGGTATTGTTGTTTACAGTATAGATGATGTAGAGTAGAGAGGTTAATTAGCAAAGCACAAGTATGATCACTTCATCAAGTGTATATATATATATGGTAATACTTCTTCCTTGAATGTGGTTAACTTTATAATTGGTAGTCAGTATAATATATAGTGGGGATAAGATGCATGATATATAGGAGGTGTAAATGTGATATTTATGTATTTTTTAATGATATAGTTAGCAAAATTAGCAGGAAATGAGAATTAAATTGTATTTTGGGATGAGATGAGGAAGTAATTGGGGGGAGAGGGTTTTAAGTGATTTTAATTCCTTGTGGTTTATTAATTTGATTTGGCTCAATTCAGTATAATATACATGCAACTTGTTATTGATTAGTGTAAATATAATGAATTTTAATCGATTATTTTGCAGTCCTGAAGCAGAATTTATCGAAGGCGTTGTGAAGGAAATATCAAATAAATTAAGTGGTTCAACTTCAACTTCATCTTCAAAATTTATGAATCTCAAAAAATTAGTAGCTGGAGTAAATTCTTGTTTAGAGAAACCTCTGATGATGGCGGAGACACTCAGAGTTGGGTGGGGCCAATCCACAATTGTCTCACCCTTTTTTTTTTTTTTAATTTTTTTGTTTACCTAACTTAATTATATTTCTAGCCACAGAAGACTCTGATTGTAACTTTCCACGCAGATAGATGTTGATGTTCAATACTTTATCTTATAATTGTCTGTGTCATTGTTTTTCGTTGTAATTTATAATTTTAAAAGCATAAATAAAAATTGAGATTGAGACTGCCAAGTGGAGAGAACGCACCAAGTTCGAAACTCCGTAAGGCACAATTTGAATATGGAGTTTTATTTATGTCAGACCATCTCATGCTTAACTAATTAATACTAGTTTATTTTTATTCAATGTTGCGCCGATGTGAAATACCTACTTATGGGCTTTTGTTATTTACACCTTTCGCACACCTTATACCTAAATATAATTATAGTCTTAAAAAATAATAAATAAGCAACTTTTATATATATAAAGTTATTATTTTCAGAGTTTTATTATTGAAAAGCTATACCCAAAAATAATAATTCAAAATAAAGTTATTGATCAATAACTTTATTATATACAAAAATAATAATGCAAAATATTATTACTTCAGAATTTTATATATATAAGATCAAAAATAAGCAAAAACAAGCAGTGGGATGTATGTTAAGGGGGTGTTTGGTTGGAGGTTATGTCGGATTACTGGGGTAATATCATCTTATATTATTTGATTACCACGTTTGGTTGGCAAAGTAATATAAGATTCTGGTAATCCTCAAATACTAATAGTAGTTACTATTGGTAATATATGAGGTAATCTAATTACCTCAATTTTCTTAGGTTTTCTAAGATTATCAGGGTAATCTTTTTTTGTTACAATTCTATCACTTATTAATAAAATTATAGAACAATAACACCCTTGTTATTTAAACAATTTACAAAAAAGTTTTGGACATTTTTAACCTTACACGCAAAAATTTAAACCCGTTTATACCCTCCAACTTCAACAAAATTAAAAATTCCCAATTCATTACTGCCTGAAATCCCCAAAACCTAACTCCTTTACTCATCCTCTACCAAATTAAATCTTCATCTATCAAATTAATTACCAACTTTTTCCATTAAAAATTCCCAGTTCATTACCACATATTGAATAACTTGTATCGTGATTCAATATGTGGTGTTGCCTTCAACCTAGAAGATGGAATTCTTTCTGCCATCATCTTTTCTAGTTGGACAAGAAACCCAGTTTTGAAAGTACCATTGTCAGCACCCCAATGACGGCATTCCTTCAACGTAAGTAGACAATTAGCTAAAATGACATCCTCCTCTTTTGTCCATTGTCTTTTCCTTCCGGTTCCACCAGCTTTTTTCTTCCCTTTACTACTGTTGCTTGGGTCATACATTGCCAAAGGCATATCCTGACTTTCACTAGCTAGTGTCAACTTATCCATTGTTGAATGAACTATTAAGAAAAAGAAATTAAACATTTATTAGGCAAATAATTAAATCTTGAATCATACTATCCCTTATTAAATAATAAAAGTCAGGAATATATTTATAAAATAGAAGATCCATAAATGAAAAATATATAATCCAAGACAAATTGATGTCAATAATACAGAGTCACAATTTGGTCCAACTAGAAAATCTTCACAAGTCTAAAATAGTCAACCCCATGCAATTTTGAATATGAAGAAAAAATTATTATTCTCCTGCAAATATCACTCACAACAACAACAACCGAGAACCACTTCCACAACCACTACATGACATGAGTCAAACAAACGTTAACTCCAAAACACCCCTGCAAATTAATCACTCACAAGCTGAGAACCACTTCCACTAACCACCTGACGAGAGTCAAGCGGATACAGAACTCCAAAACACCCCAGATTAATCCAAGAACAAGCAAATACTGAATTATATCAATTCATATATAAATAGAACTACAACAGTACACCAAGTCGGTTGCAGCAACAGCCATAGACCAACAGTAGAAGAAATTAACCAGAACCAGAAAACAACAGCTACAATAACAACAAAATAGCAAAAACTAGTAGAATATATTTATACAATATGAGATTTAAAAACAAAAAAACATATATTCCAAGACAAATAATTTACATTCAAACGTCAAATGTCATTATGCGATGCTATATATATATATATATATATATAACGAAGTACAAAACACCATAACTATTGTCAGCTAAAGAAATAACACCCTAAACTAATTACAATAGCCTAGATTGTTGCCAACTTTCAAACATCTGGTGTGCTAGATTATCCCTCCATACAGCCCATGCATCACTTGGCTCCACATGGCTTATAAATATGGTTCGGGATCAGCTTCCGGTGGGGTATTGTTCATCTCACCAACCTTACTTTCCATAGGGTCAATGGCCATCTCAGACCTAATGTAGTTATGTAACAGGCAGCAAGCGGATATTATTCTGCACTGCGTTTTGTTAGGGCAGAAAGATTTCTCACTTAGAATCTTCCAACGGGCTTTCAAGAGGCCGAAACATCTCTCAATGCAATTTCTTGCTCGGGAGTGTTTCATGTTGAAAAATTCTTGAGGTGTCGTTGGTTAGTAACCATCTCTCCATTCATTCAAATGGTATCTCTGTCCTCTATAAGGTGCCAAAAACCCATTCCCATTGGTGTAACCCGCATCACATAAATAGTAAAAACCTAGCATGATAATAAAAATGTCAATTACAGATACTCATCTAATCATTCACCGTTATTGTAATGAACTTGGAAAATTGTATAGAAACTATACCTTGAGCAACCTTTAATCCATTTCTCCTACTAATTGCATCTCTAAGGACTCTACCATCAGCAGCTGAACCTTCCCACCCAGGGAGAATATAAATGAATTGCATTTTTGGTGTGCAAACAGCAAGAACATTCGTCGCAATTTCATTTTTCCGAGTGCGATACCTAGGTTTATCATGGGCAAGAACTTGAACCCTAATATGTGTTCCATCTAATGCACCCAAACAATTCTACCAAAAGGATAACACAAATTTAATAAATTAGTGTTGTACTAAAAAGGAACCTACATAAAAACTGTCATAATATATTGTTTAGGTTCTTCATTATGTACCTTGAACCATTTCCAGCGTTCATCTGTTGAGTCCTCCGTGATAGGCTCAGGTTGTTTCAGTAAAATTGTATGCATTCTTAAAACAGCGTTCAACACTGCATGAAAATTTCTACTAACTGTCTCACCGGACCTAACTAGCTGGCGGCTTAAGACTCTGATCTTGATATGGTGTGCACAAATGTGAAGAAAACTACACACCATTTCCTCTACAGATGTATTTCTATTTGATTTTAACCCCCCTTCACGTTGAAGTAATTAACATAATTTTTCAAAAGCTGTTATATTCATTCTACAGTTCACTACACATTGGTTATCATCTTGAAAAATCATTTTCCGTAAATTGAGGGTCCTAATGGTATGGTTACTTCGAAAGTTACCCGCATATGATATGCCCCGTCTATGTCTATTCCTATTCTTCAGCAGCAAGGCAATAGTCGTAAAAACTAGTATGACGTTTAGGGTGTCCATCATATGAAAATACATTATCATAATGGACACCAAATGCTTCTGCCTTTTAGTTAAACGTGCCATTACCGTCCACAGAGGAACATTGGATTATGGTCGTATATGAGGGAAGAGGACATAACATAATATTTGAGGGAAAAGGACATAACATATAGAAATTTCAAACATATTTACAACCCCGTCAACTAGACTTCAATTCAACACCAAAACATTAGGCTTAAAACTGACAGAATACTAGAACAACATATGATGTAACGATTACTTTTTATCAAGCCAACTTTGTAAAAAAAATAAGAGAAACAAATCTGCCATTTTACCATGTTCAAAGTAGTACAAACATGCATTTAATTTGAGAAGCAAAATGCAGGTGTAGCAGAGGGTTCAAAAACAAAAATTATACCTATTCAAAATGATGGGCAGGAATCCGAATATTCAGAGCAGTAACAAATGAAAGCCTGATGTTCTCTTTCTTCAAACAAGAGTGTTGAAAAACAGCTGCAACAAACCAAAACCTGATTAATTACAATGGGTTAATACAAAGAAAGAGTCAAGGAACTGAAATTTCAGCTGTAAAATTAATTACAATTTCAAAGTAGATACCCCGTTCATTAGATAGACAATAATACAAAATTTGGTGATCCTTGATTGAAATTATGCAACTTTCTAGATGTCAAATCAAATTAATATTCATGTAACACTCAATCTAATATCACATAGTAACAAGTTCTCAAATCAATTACTTAATCTGAACAAGCTTCTCACATAATTCCCGAGAATTTACTATAGTTTCCTACACAAACATCAAGCCTCTGTTCTTCTTATGAATAGGCCATGAAGTCACAGCTTTATGTGAATATATAAGTATTCAAAATTCTGAAGTTAATTCAGATGCCTTATTCTCGTAAGCTTGGCAATTAATTTTTCTTTCACGGTTTCATTTGTTTAGGTCTATATTTTGTATAGCAGCAGTTTATTAACTTCCCATCCAATCCAAACTCTCTGCTACAGCTGGGTTTGGTTTTTGTTTGGCTACAATTATACCTAAACCTTGTGCATAACTTCTAGGATTAGGTGGATAATATATATATAATTTTCCTCATACACAAACTCAAATTAAATTAGTCAACCCAAAGTTCGGTATGAGATTGGATCCCTAAACCTCTTGCTTCTAGCAACAGATCTAACCAATAAGCCTATCCTTTTGGAGATATAAAATTATGAAAACTTAAGATCCTACTTTGAGACTAACCACTGCAAGTGAAATGCAAACTTTTTAATTCAAATGAATAACACTGAAACAAAACCAACGACATGCTCAAAACAACCAACAAAGCTCCAAGATCCAGCCTACACCCCTGCAAACATCACACCGGGCAACCCAAAGGCAGTGGACACTTGGGAAAACTCCCCAAAACAAAATGCAACCAGTTTAATTTCAGTAACAAAGACATCACAACAGCAGAGATTTAAGCAGTTCACTAACAGATTTGATACCTTTAGCAACCAGTTTACCTTTTATTCATTACTAATGGAATATCCTTCGCTATTTTACTAAAAATGGAACGAAATGATCTTGTTTTGTTCCTCAGTTGAAACGATATGTCTTGAACAATTGTGGAGGAATATTGGCAAACTCTAACAAGTGGAAGGTACCAAGATGATTTAAAGAGATTGGGACGGATGAATTTCAAAAGTAATTTTTAGAATTCCAACAATACAAATTTGCACTCTGGGACAAAGTCCATTTGTAGGGCCAAAAAAGATGCACTTAACACTAAGCGTTGCACGATCAAAATTTGAAGATGCAAATGTGTGCTGGGAAAGAGTAAATTACACAAAATAGATGTCAAGCTTTGCCATGGTCTAAGGTTAAACTTGTCCTGGTTGAATCTGATACATCAAGATTTCACCTACTTAAGAAAAAAGGAATAAGATGGTTGAGGTTGGCTGCTGTGTGTATAAGAAAAGGCTCACATAGCATAAGTTAGCTGATGCATAAAGTTGTCTAGAACACACTATCCTGGTTGAATCTGATACTCACAACCAAAAGAAATGACACACCACTCGTCGATTTTGTCAGCTGCTCGGTCATTCTCAGCAGCTAAGATAAAGATCAGACATGTGCAACAAGTGGATAACGTCTGAAAAGCTCATCATCAAGATTTCAGCTACTTAACAAAAAGGAATAAGGTGGTTGAAGTTGACTACTGTGTGTATAAGAAAAGGCTCACTTCGAAGAAGCAATAAGATAAACAGATTTGACATTGACCGACTCAAATAAATAACAATACACCCAACCAAAACGAACGATTTACAGCTCAATCTGCATTTTCACTAACACAGTTGCGGATCTGAAGTTGAAAACTGGATGATTACCTCGATTCGGCGGGAGACGATGGCACAGATTCAAGGAACAGTGGACGACTTGCTGGAAGTGAAGACGAGAAATTTGCAGCAGACGCACTCCACTTGATCTGAACATGAAAAGAAGCTCAAAGTTAAATGGAAATAGGTTTGTGTTCAACTGTGTAAAAAGTGGGTAATTAATTTGGTAGATGAAGATTTAATTCGGTAGATGATGAGTAAATGAGTTAGGTTTTGGGCATTTCACACGGTAATGAACTGGGAATTTTTAATGGAAAAAGTTGGTAATTAATTTGATAGATGAAGATTTAATTTGGTAGAGGATGAGTAAAGGAGTTAGGTTTTGGGGATTTCAGGCAGTAATGAATTGGGAATTTTTAATTTTGTTGAAGTTGGAGGGTATAAACGGGTTTAAATTTTTGCGTGTAAGGTTAAAAATGTCCAAAACTTTTTTGTAAATTGTTTAAATAACAAGGGTGTTATTGTCCTATAATTTTATTAATAAGTGATAGAATTGTAACAAAAAAAGATTACCCTGATAATCTTAGAAAACCTAAGAAAATTGAGGTAATTAGATTACCTCATATATTACCAATAGTAACTACTATTAGTATTTGAGGATTACCAGAATCTTATATTACTTTGCCAACCAAACGTGGTAATCAAATAATATAAGATGATATTACCCCAGTAATCCGACATAACCTCCAACCAAACACCCCCTTAACATACATCCCACTGCTTGTTTTTGCTTATTTTTGATCTTATATATATAAAATTCTGAAGTAATAATATTTTGCATTATTATTTTTGTATATAATAAAGTTATTGATCAATAACTTTATTTTGAATTATTATTTTTGGGTATAGCTTTTCAATAATAAAACTCTGAAAATAATAACTTTATATATATAAAAGTTGCTTATTTATTATTTTTTAAGACTATAATTATATTTAGGTATAAGGTGTGCGAAAGGTGTAAATAACAAAAGCCCATAAGTAGGTATTTCACATCGGCGCAACATTGAATAAAAATAAACTAGTATTAATTAGTTAAGCATGAGATGGTCTGACATAAATAAAACTCCATATTCAAATTGTGCCTTACGGAGTTTCGAACTTGGTGCGTTCTCTCCACTTGGCAGTCTCAATCTCAATTTTTATTTATGCTTTTAAAATTATAAATTACAACGAAAAACAATGACACAGACAATTATAAGATAAAGTATTGAACATCAACATCTATCTGCGTGGAAAGTTACAATCAGAGTCTTCTGTGGCTAGAAATATAATTAAGTTAGGTAAACAAAAAAATTAAAAAAAAAAAAAAAAAAGGGTGAGACAATTGTGGATTGGCCCCACCCAACTCTGAGTGTCTCCGCCATCATCAGAGGTTTCTCTAAACAAGAATTTACTCCAGCTACTAATTTTTTGAGATTCATAAATTTTGAAGATGAAGTTGAAGTTGAACCACTTAATTTATTTGATATTTCCTTCACAACGCCTTCGATAAATTCTGCTTCAGGACTGCAAAATAATCGATTAAAATTCATTATATTTACACTAATCAATAACAAGTTGCATGTATATTATACTGAATTGAGCCAAATCAAATTAATAAACCACAAGGAATTAAAATCACTTAAAACCCTCTCCCCCCAATTACTTCCTCATCTCATCCCAAAATACAATTTAATTCTCATTTCCTGCTAATTTTGCTAACTATATCATTAAAAAATACATAAATATCACATTTACACCTCCTATATATCATGCATCTTATCCCCACTGTATATTATACTGACTACCAATTATAAAGTTAATCACATTCAAGGAAAGAAGTACTACCTTCCCAAAAAAAAAAAAAAATTCATATACATACATACACTTGATGTAAGTGATCATACTTGTGCATTGCTAATTATCCTCTCTACTCTACATCATCTATACTGTAAACAACAATACCTAAATAAACTTAATAGTTAAGAAGATTAAAGTTATGCTTGTTGCGTTCAAAATTAGGCTCTGCATATTGTAAACAACAATAAATAATATTTACCTGTCCTTAAAGTGAAATCCAGAGAGATTGGACACCTCTTTTAAAGTCTTCCTCCACATTTGCACTTTCTCTATCTCAAAACGTTCTTCATGATCAGCAAAAGCTTCTTCAAACACTCCTATTTGATGTCTTGGCTCGTATGGCTCCACCTCATAGAAAACGGGAATGACTGTTTGTCCCATTAAGTGCATACATTCAAGAATCTTAACAAGCTCATCCAAACATTGGACAGAAGAAGCATAGCTTTTAGAGAAAACAACACTTGAAATTCTTGATTCTTCAATTCTTTTGTCTAGTTCCAATGAAATGGAACTTTCTCTTTCAAATTCTTTGTCACCCTTAAAAACTTTAAATCCTTTCCTATCCAAAGCAGCGTATAAATGATCCGTGAAATTCTTGCCAGTGTCTTCACTGTGAAAGTTTAGAAAAACATCATATTTCCAGCCAGCGGAAGAAGAAGAACCATATGAAGAAACTCTTTGGTTGCTCATGTTAAACAATTAATTTGAATGATTGAATCAACTAGCTTCTTTTAAAGCAAGTTCTGTCTGTGCAACCAATTTCATCCTGGGTAACAAACTGAAAGTTGGTAAACATAAATTCCTTTACAGCTGATTAGATATAAACTAAAATTAATTTAAAAAAAAAAAAACATAAATTTTATATCTATGCCAAATACAATCTCTCCTAATTAAGTAATATGGATCATGAACTAAGCAGTTTTTCGTTATTTCATAACCCATTGTTTATTTTCATGATTCAAAAGATTTACAGTAATAAGGACTCGATGATTTGTTGAACTTACTTTTCAGCAACCATGCATATAGATATTATCTGCATCTATTGAATCAAACTTAGATCAAAATATGTTTTGTACAAACTACATGCTCAGATATTTTAGTTTCCCTATTTTACTCTTACACAAACTAACTAGATCTGAAAAAAAAATCATATAAAACAGAAAAAAAAAAAAAAAAACCAACAACAACAACAACACAGAAAATAAAAGCATCGACTTATGGAAATCAAGGATATTGAAGAACTTACAGCTTTGAAGGTGTTGCAGAATTCTGAAGATGAACTCTGAAACGATCGGTCAAGGAAAGTAAAAGGTCTTCTGTGCTGAGCTGAAGAAAATGAAATGTTTCTGATCTCATTCTCATACAAAGAAATTGGGATATTACATTACAACCCACCTAAAGTTTTAATTGCTTTTCAACGCCCAAAACAGTTAAACATTATCAGCTACACCACAAATACTAATCTGCCTCAATCTATGGGGTGGTGTCATAATCAACCAAAATAATGTTCATCTCACACATTTTTTCTATATACACATATTAATACAATTCTAAAATGATTTTTTTAAGACAGTGAGTAATGTTCGCTTCCCTGAGTGAAAACAAACTATACAAAGTTAGCCCAAAACCCACTCCGAATTAAGATGAATAAAGAAAAATGAGAAGTCCTTAAATTCCGTTGAAACTGAAGCCCAAATAATTAGCAAGAACACAGAAAAAACTAATTAACAAGGGCCAAGAACACAGAAAAAAACAAGGGATTTTAGATTTCACGAAAAGTCTCTAAATGAATCTGTGCTGAAATACATTCTTTAATTTAATGTCAGTTCTCTACACTTACAAAATCAAAGTTTCAAGGAAAATAAATCATTCTCAAAATGAAATATAAAACTGTCACAACATATGTGGATGGAGAAATCCGAAATCCAACGAGTTCTTAAAGTAGAATACTCAAATTGTCCTTCAATAGGTTAAAATTAATCACCTAGGCTTCAGACACCTTTCACAAGCATAAAGCAACAAAATTACCTTGAGAACCCTCTCTTCTTATACAATGCCAACACCTAATTCCAGTTTATAAAATCCGAACCCACTTCAATTGAAGAAAAAAATGTGCAAGCTTACACACACCAACCAAATTTGACAATAAGCAGACAGAACACGCTAAAATTGTTGTTAAGGCTCTAACATGTGCCAAATTGCTAAAACCTAAATTTGTGAGCAACAAATATATATCATTAAACATCAATGCCACTTCCAGGTGCAACAAAAGAATGCGAGTAGGACAAAAAGAAAGCAAGTGGATTCTATTTACGAAAACAATAAACATGAAACCCCAGTTATAGATTAATAAAGAAACAAGATTACAAAAACCCCAACAAAACAAGATCACAATCATACCCTTTACAATGAGTTGTGACAGTGAGAGAGAGGACCGAGGAGATAGTGAGTTGCGACTTGCGACAGTGAGAGAGAGGAGATCAAAGATGGCAACGATGGGAACTGGGAAGAGAATGAGATGAGAGTTAAGAGTCGAAGGCTTCGTCTGGTTGGATTTTGGGAATACTACTTTTAGTATTCCCAACAAAGTTAAACAGTAAAATACCAAAAAACTCACAATATTATTCAACTTTATTCGATATTTTTTAAACCCCCTAAATTTATTAATTCAATTAAATACCCCTAAATATTTTTAATGTTTTTGTTACGGCGACTCCGGCCACCCTCCGACGGTGGTGGCCGGCTGTCCGTATTTGAGGGTAGATTGAGGGTGTTTTTGTTAACTTTTAATGTTTTATTATAAGGGGTGTTTTGTAAAAAAACAAACATAGGGGGTATTTTATAATTTGTAAATCCTACATCGTAATACCCGCCTAATTCAACTTTTTTTTTTTAACTTTTTTCAAAAAACTTTTCCCAAAAACACAAAATTGTGAACCAAACGGAGCCGAAGTGATTCACAAATTTAGGGATTTCATTTTCAAATCCCTTCTCTTTTTTTTTTTTTTAACAATAAATGGGTATCCGCTGATTTACCCGTATAACCCGTTGATAATACGGGCTGGATTAGGTACGGATCTAATACATTAGACTCATACCCTATATTTTTTACCCGGATACGCTTCAGGTCTCAACCCGTTTGCCATGTCAAATTCTCATACAAAGGAAATGGGATACCACATGGAAACCCCTAAAAGTTTTAGTTTCATTTCAACACCCAAAACTGTTAAAAATTATCAACTACACCACAAATTATATTCCGCTTCAACTTATGGGGTGGTGTCATAAGCACCCAAAATAACGTTTGTCTCACACATTTTTTTATACATACACATATTAATACAATTCTAAAATGATTTTTCTAATCAATTTCTTTTAAAAAATGAGATTAATTTTATTTTTCATTTCATTAAACATTATCTTTTGATTATCAGTTAAGATTATAATAATTGTTGAAGAAGAATTTAATTTTAAAAATGTTAAGAATCTGTGTAGCAAGAAAATAAGTGTGAAATGTGCTTTATTAGGTGCAAATAGCCCCACTTCAGTATACTATACTGGGTAAAAGTTTTATATAAATGCATAGCCATGCCATTTAAATATTTTGATTTAAGTTCTTTTTTTTCAAGAGGTGGAATAGAATAACCATGTTATAACATAATGATTATATATATGTAATATATTGTATGTCCTATAATAGGCCTTATTCTTCATTTCCCAAGGGGAGTTGATGACTATTCATAGCTATTACCTTGACACCAAAGAAGAGTTCGACCCAATGCTTTATTTCTGTCCTAGTTGATCCTGATTCGACATTAGAAGTATATTGATGTGTGTTAATCATAAGCCATTTTCTTGTTGCCTTCTCCATCATTAACAGTAAGTGTTAATCACAAAGATTTATATTGTGTCTTGGAGATTAAAATATTAAATTTAAGTAAAAAACGAAATGTTCCAAAAAAAAAAAAGTAATAAACAAAACATACGTATTTTTGCACTTAACTTATTTTTAAATATGGGGTTCTATTGATAGTTTTTGAAAGTTGAAGGGGTACATAGTCTCCCCAACAAATTGGAGCTTTTAGAAATTCCATAAATAACTTCTTCAAACTTTTTTGTCACAAGCTATTGTTTCCCATAAATTACTTTTTCGAATATTATAAACTTTTTTTTCCTTTTGGTTATAATTCATTCTATATTTTTACTGAGTATATGAGGTATCTAAGACCACATCGGAGTCTACCTAATCCTCAGGGTCATGAAATATTTTACAAATCCAATGGACCAAGGTAATTATACAAATGTAGGAAATACCTTTCTTGCGACTCGAACACAAGATCTCTTGGGTATAACTAACCCCAATGATTAAAGAGTTTATCATCCGACGACAATTTGAGAAGTCATTCTATATTTTTCTCTTTGTTTTTTGCTAACACTTTTCTTTTTTATTTTCTAAATTCTTAAAATTAAAAATAAATTTGTTTCACTTCTCAACAAGATCATAATAAATTCATACCAATTTTAATTGCATAGAATAACTATTCAAATTTTTTTTTTTTTTTAAACATGATTTCTTCTTAAATGTGGCTTCTATTTCAAATGAGATTAATATTTTGTGTCATGGCAATGTAATCTTACTTTTCAAGGCTAAGTTATTGTAACATAAATTGTTTATATACTTAAATTTATAATGTAAATTTATTGAATCAATTCAATCTAATGATTTAAAAGTTGTTAAATTAATAACCTTTAATGTTTTCACTGTTAGGGCAAAAAATCATCTTGAGCCTGAGAGGCCCAATAACGAAATAAACATGTCATGACCCAAGGCTTCAGCTCAATCCCGATTGAGCCTACACTTAAAATCACCATGTGAACTATCCACTTTATGAGTTCGATTATCCTATAAGTTAAGCTAAACTGGGTTTCAACCCATTAGCCTGCGACAGTCCATAAATAAGAAATTATAATCATATTATATTTCCTCTTCTACTGAGATTCATAATCTTACTCAAACTATTAAACTTAATTGGATAGAGTCAAGAAAGAAATAATATTTCTTTCTTGATAGAGATTATCTCCCAAAAGAGGACTCAGTATCCTCTTAGGATTCCAACCATTTGGGTTCACTATAAAAATAGAGGTTTGCCCTCTCATTAGGCATGCAATTTCCATGATTCAATCTCGACTACTCAAAACTATCTATATGCTCCTAAAGTTCTTGCTCCCAAGAACCCAACGCCTCCGCTGTAGTCCTAGCCTTTGACAAGACTCCTAGTCTAGCGGACTGTCAATGGCCTTAACCTCACGGGATCAGACCCTATTTTCTTAACGGTAGATTTTTTGCATCTACAATTTGGCGCCCACCGTGGGACGCTAACAATCATCTATCAATGGCGACTTGCAACATGAGAAGAGACACAAAACTCCCTCCGATTGACATCATTAATAAAAAAGTTTCATCGCGATAAGAAAAGTTTTTCTTTACTGTTCTTCGTTTGTTTTATCTATTCACATGTCATAAGAAGTTCTTACTTCTCTTCCAATTCAGAATTCTCATACTCTTAACTCCTCTTGAGCTCTATTCTCCTTGTGAAAGAAATGACGCTCACGCTCCCTTTCCCTCATTTGTTTCAATATCCTCATCCTCTCGCAACCCCCTACGGTCTGGCTCATCAGAACTTTCAGTTGACTCACCAGTCCACTCATCATCGGTAAGCATCCTCCATTCGGCATCCCGAGAAGACTCAAACAAAAGGTATGTCTCATTACAACTCAGCATATGTCAAGCACCACAACATGACAAGTACCGTAGACACTCCCATTCGACCAACATCTCTCACTCGGCAACGTGAGCCGAGCCAACTTGTATGGAGCATTCAACATGCGATGCAACTACTTGCCTGAGTTTCTTACATTTCTTGCCATGGGGGACATTACTCTCGTTCCAATATGATGGACGAATGGTTTTCGTTCAGTTGGAATTCCCCATTTGGCTCATCCACTCCATTGGTATTTTTCTCTCTTTAACCTATTATTCATTTGCTTTATTATATACGCACACCATGCTGCCATGCATATTATTTCTCCCTATGACTTATTCGGTTGATTCGGTTTACTATTGATAAATGGGCTCCATGCATGTCATTCTTCCATTTAAGTTTTATTTTTCATTTGGTCTTGCACATGCACGCCATGAATCACTTCTCCATTCAGCCATGAGTTTGTTTGACTTATTGCTTCTCCATATTAGCATATTCTTAATTTGGTCTACCATTACACATGCACGCTATTACTTCTCTTATTCAATTTATTGTGGATCCGAGACCGATTTATTGATTTACGCCTTCAATCAGCCCAGACTGATTTATTGGTTTATGTCTTCAATAAGCCCATACCGATTTATAGTTTACACCTTCAATCGGCCCAAACCGATTTATAGATTTACACCTTCAATCGGCCTAGACAAATTTATTGATTTACACCTTCAATCAGGCCATACCGATTTATAGTTTATGCCTTCAATCGGCCCAACTGATTTATAGATTTACACCTTCAATCGGTGCAGACTGATTTATTGATTCACACCTTCAATCGGCCTAGACCGATTTATAGATTCACACCTTCAATCAGCCTAGACCGATTTATAGATTCACACCTTCAATCGGCCTAGACCGATTTATTGATTCACACCTTCAATTAGCCTAGACCGATTTATAGATTTATACCTTCAATTAGCCCAGACCGATTTATTGATTCACACCTTCAATCGGCCCAAACCGATTTATAGTTTACGCCTTCAATCGGCTCAGACCGATTTATTTATTCACACCTTTAATCGACCCAGACCGATTTATATATTTACACCTTCAATCAGCCCAGACCGATTTAGTGATTCACACCTTCAATCGGCCCAGACCGATTTATAGATTTACACTTTCAATCGGCCTAGATCGATTTACTGATTCACACCTCTAATCGGCCCATACCGATTTATAGATTTACACCATCAATCGGCCCAGACCTATTTATTGATTCACACCTTCAATCAGCCCAAACCGATTTATAGTTTACGCCTTCAATCGACCCAGGCCGATTTATAAATTTACACCTTCAATCGGTCCAGACTGATTTATTGATTCACACATTCAATCGGCCCAGACCGATTTATAGATTTACATCTTCAATCAGTCCAGAATGATTTATTGATTCACACCTTCAATCGGCCCAAACCGATTTATAGATTTACATTTTCAATCGGCCTAGACCGATTTATTGATTCATACCTTCAATTGGCCCAAACCGATTTATTGATTCACAACTTCAATCGGCCCAAACCGATTTATATATTTACACCTTCAATCGGCCTAGACCGATTTATTGATTCATACCTTCAATCAGCCCAGACCGATTTATATATTTACACCTTCAATCGTGTGAAGAAATACTTTGTTTTTACTTTTTTTATATATCACAATGAAATGTACAATGAATTTATAGCAAAAAACAAAAGCCTAATCTAGGAAGTAAATTGTTACATTCCTATTATAACTGATCTAATTCTTAATAGCTTTGATCCTAACCTAATATAAAAGATAGTCTTTAATGAGACTAATCCTATTTCCTATTTTACACTTCAACACTCCCTCTAAAACTGGAGCATATAAGTCATATGCACCAAACTTGTTATAAATAAAGTCAACACGAGAACCCTTGAGAGACTTAGTGAGGATGTCTGCTAACTGGTTGTTGGAATTGACATAACTAGTTGCAATACACCCTGGTAAAACTTTCTCTTGAACAAAGTGACAATCAATTTCTATGTGGTTAGTCCTCTTATGAAACACTGGATTTGAAGCAATATGAAGGGCAACCTGATTATCACAGAGTAACTTCATTTGTGATACTTCGACAAATCTCAACTCTTGAATTAGTTGTTTTAACCAAACAAGCTCACAAGTGGCTAAAGCCATTGCACGATACTCTGCTTCAGCACTTGACCTTACAACAACCACTTATTTCTTACTTTTCCTTGAAACTAGGTTTCCTTCAACAAGAACACAAAATCCTGAGGTAAAACGTTTATCAGATGGAGAACGCCTAATCGGAAGATCGAATATCGACAATATGCGAATGGCCCTTATTTTCATACAGTAAGCCTCTACCTGGTGCTTCCTTGATATACCTTAAAATCCGGACAACTGCATCCCAATGACTATCACATGGAGTTTGAAGGAACTGACTTACAACACTGATCGAAAAGGAAATATCCAATCGTGTGATAGTAAGATAGTTAAGTTTTCCAACAAGTCTTCGATACCTTCCGTGGGATCGCAGAGGCTTCCCCTATCTGGTGAAAGTTTTAAATTAGGGATCCATAGGAAGTCATTAGTCTGCAATCGACATCCCCTGTTTCCTCTAGAATATCCAAGACATACTTCCTACGAAATAACAATACGATTTAGTGCTGACTTCTATTCCAAAAAGTATTTGAGTAGCCCTAAGTCTTTCATCTGAAAGTGTTTGAACAAGTGTTGCTTCAACTGTCCAATGCCATCTTGATCACTTCCTGTAATAACAATATCATCGACATAGACAACCAGATAGATACATTGCCCTGATGATGTATGTCTATAGAAAGCAGAGTGATCAGACACACATCGAATCATACCAAACTCTTGGATAAGCGTCTTCAAATCGTCCAAACCAAGCACGAGGAGACTTTTTTAGGCCATATAGAGAACGACGAAGTTTACATACCAAACCAGACTCCCCTTGAGCAACAAAACCAAGAGGTTGATCTATATAAATATCTTCCTGAAGTTTACTATGAAGAAAAGCATTCTTAATATCCAATTGATGCATAGGCCAGTGTCGAATGGCAGCCATAACAAAGAACAATCAGACGGAAGACATCTTAGCAACAGGAGAAAAAGTGTCAAAATAATCTGAGTGTATCCCTTGGCCACCAAACGGGCTTTCAGCTGATCAACCTTACCATATGGACCAACCTTTACAGTGTAAATCCATCGACAACCAACAGTCAAATGGCTCGGAGGTAAGGAAACTAACTCCCAAGTATGATTATGATGCAAAGCATAAATTTCTTCAACCATTGCCTAACGCCACCCGGGGTGAAAGTGCCTCATGAACAGTGCAAGGAACAGAAACAGAAGAAAGGATGGATACAATGGCATAATATGAAGGATATAAACAATAATAACTCAAAAAATTGTAGATGGGATAAGGGTTCCGTGTAGACCACATACCTTTACGAATGGCAATAGGAAACTGATCAGCTTAAGACAAGACCATGGCATTAGAGGAATCGAGCACATGACCTGTACTGACAGGGGTCTAAGGAACAATAGCAGGAACATCAAGATCACCTGTAAAAGGAACAAGATTATTGTTGACAGGAAGAGTGGTATTAGTAGTAGACCGAGGCACCGAAACAGACGAAGGTGGCAAAGCAATGTATGGAATTGGTAGGACATCTTCTATCAGATCAGACTCCAATGTAGGATGAGGAAAAAATAGAGAAGACTCAAAGAACGTAACATCAGTAGGTATGAAGTAGCGATGTGTAGCGGAAGAATAACACTTGTAGCCCTTCTGAAGACGTGAATACCCTAAGAAAATACACTTCGTAGACTTGGTTGACAGTTTATCCTGACTAGGA
The DNA here is from genome assembly GCA_026225825.1 of Pistacia integerrima. NCBI lineage: Eukaryota > Viridiplantae > Streptophyta > Magnoliopsida > Sapindales > Anacardiaceae > Pistacia > Pistacia integerrima. Next base: position 1,766,810 of record CM047745.1, on the reverse strand, counting down.
GAGAAAATGTGAAAAAAACAGGTGCTCCCAAAGACACGTGGGGGAAGAGAAAATAATGGATGATCAGGGAATAATGTGGAGTGGGTGACCTGGTCTTGTAAGACAGAAGAAGGCATGCGATTTATTAAGTAACAAGCGGTCAGAACAGTGTCAGCCCAAAAACGGAAAGGGACGTGGCTATGTAAAAGAAGAGTGCGAGCAGTTTCAATAAGGTGTCTATTTTTACGCTCAGCAATGCCATTCTGCTGGGGACTATAAGCACAAGAAGATTGATGAAGAATTCCTTGAGAGACATTAATTTAGTAAAAGAGTCAGAGAAATATTCACGAGCATTATCACTCCGTAATGTATGAATGGTAGTATTATGTTGAGTCTTAATTTCAGCACAAAATGATGAAAATATGGAAAATAATTCAGAGCGAGATTGCATAAGAAATAACCAAGTGCAACAGGAATAGTCATCAATAAAGGTAACAAAATATTTAAACCCCAAATTAGAGGTAACACGACAAAGACCCCACAGATCTGAATGCACTAACGCAGAGGGGAACATAGCCCGTTTATTGACATGCTTTGGAAAAGAATTACGACTATGCTTGCCAAGTTGACACGACTTACAACTCAAAGACGATAATTTAGATAGACCTGTGATCATTTCTGGAGTTTGGAAAGACTAGGATGACCCAAAAGATTATGAAGGAGATCTGGAGACTCGAAGACAATGCATGCTGTAGATGGGATATAGAGATGATAAAGACTCTGTGACTCACGTCCTGTGCCAATCATCCGTCCTAAGTCGCGGTCCTGTATAACAATAGAGTCAGTATCAAAACGAATAGAGCACTTTAAAGAGTGTGTAAGTTTACTGACAGACACGAGATTAAAGGGACAGTTGGGAATATAAAGCACAGAGTCTAATTCTAAGGAGGGGAGGGGTTTTGCAGAACCAATAGCTTGAACATCAACTTTAGACCCATTAGCTAAAGTAACAGGGGGTAAAGATGCAGTATTTGTAATTTGAGTAAGTAAACGGGGGTTACCAGAAATATGATCGGAGGCACCTGAATCCAGGACCCAAGGTCCTAGAGCGGAAGACTGAGTAAGGCAAGCAACTAAATTACCCGTTTGAGTGACGGAGGCAATGGATGAAGAAAACTGCTTACTGGCCTGATACTATAAGTATTCATCATAATCAATACCTGTGAGAGTTAAGGAGGGTTGAATTTGCACTGTAGAGGACTCAGAATGAAGATCAGAGTGATCAGACTGAGCAATATTAGCAGCTCGGGTAGGTCGACCATGTAACTTAAAACATTTCTCTCTAGTATGCCCCTACCGATGACAGTAACTATACTTGGGTCGATTTCCTCTACAACCTCGATCGCCCTGTTCTCTTTGAGTAAAAGTGTGGGACTAAGAAATAAGAACCGAAGAGTCACCAGGGGAATACACTGTAGTAGGGGAGGAAACACGAAGTAATCTGGCAAAACTTCATCAAAGGAAGGCATAATAGATCCAGAAAGGATTTGATCTCGAACAGGTGTAAGATCTGGACCTAGAGCTGCAAGTGTTAGGACCATAAAGAACACAGTTATTCAATTAACAGCTGCAAGTGTCTAGACATTTTGCAGAAGAATCCGCCATTATCCTACAATTCTTCTGCAAAATGTCTAGACAAAAAGTCAGCAACAAAGTTAGATTTACCATAAATATATTCAAATTTGATTTTATAATTTGCAAACCAAATCTACCATCTGATTAGTCTAGCTTTGTCATCTTTTAAAGACAGTTTTATAAAGGTTTTTAAATATTTAGAGTCTGTCCTTAAAGTAAATTCCTGCGATTACGGAACAATCAAAATCGGTCAATACATTCTTTTGCTGCTAAAACTTCCTTCTCATGGACAGGATAGTTTATCTCAGCAGGAGAGAATTTTCCTTAAGCATATCGAACAATTCGTTCAATATTATCAGTACCCTTAGCCTTAAGCACACCTCCCCAATACAAATGAGACGCATCGCTTTCTATAATAAGCGCATCCTCATCTTCCGGGAGTTTTAATGGTTTTAATTGCTTTGTCAAGGCTTTGGTCCGCTTAACACAATTAGTGTCTTCAAGTGTCCAAACCCAGGGCACTTTATCACTAACCTTAAGCGTCAAGCCATTAATTACATTAGCGAGATTAGGAACATATTAGCGCATGTAATTGGCTAATCCAAGAAATTGTTGTAGCATGTGCTTATCTTCCAACACATCTGGAAATTCCAGCAACTTCTTTGAGATATGTTCTTGGAGTTGAATACCTCCACCTATCTCAACGCCTAAGAACTTCACCTTGTTCTTAAACCATTCTACCTTTCGTTCAGATAGAATCATTCCATTATCAAGGAACCTTTTTATTATTAGTCTAAGATGATTTACATGTTCTTCCATGATTTTACTAAAAACCACAACATCATCAATATAGACTACACAAAAGTTAGATAAATCTCCAAAAACTTTATCCATTTTCCTCTGGAATATTGATGGTGCCTGCTTAAGTCCAAAAGGCAAAATCATCCATTCAAACAATCCTTTCGGACAGGTGAAAGCCATCAAAGGAATGCTTAACTCCTCCATTCTGATTTGCCAGAACCCTAACTTTAAATCAAATTTGGAAAAGATTTTTCCAAATCTAGCTTTATTCAAACAAGCTGATTTGTTTGGTATCTTATAAGCATCGTTAATGGTTTTCTCATTTAACTGCCTATAATCGATAACCATCCGCGCTTTTCCTCTTAATTGCTCAGCTCTATTCATAACCATTGTTAGGGCCAAAAATCGTCCTTGGCCCAAATAGGAAAATAGGCGTAACAAGAAGAAAGCAATGGATTCCCGATCCTGATGACCTTACCGCGTTAAGCCCATTTGGTACAATGTGTAGCTGGCCCGAATCACGTGGGCACGAGTCTCCTAATCCCAGCCCATTTCTCAAGTCTATGGGCGAGTATAGAACCCATGAACTCACCTCCCATTCCTGGTCACTTTCCTGTTCGGAGTTCTCCTAATCAAAGTTAACTTCCTATCCAGATGCCAGAAGATAGCTGGTTACGGCCCTGATTCTTCTAGGGTTGACATCAGAGTCACATTAGGACTCCTACTTCTACCAGGATTGGGAGACCGGACAATCATATATAAGCGCGGCCACCCTCTCTGAAAGGTGCTCAGCATTACACCTTCGCACCCGAGATACTTTGCTGAGAGTTTCTGATTAGCCGTCGTCTGATCACGAAAAAGCTAGACTTAAAGGGTAATCTCTTATTCCCACACCCTCACTATATTACCTCTTTCGCTCGCCGACTTGCGTCAGTTGGCCTATAAGGCAAACACCATCCCGGTGTTTCCCGTTGCTTCTGTGTGTTTCTTTCTGCGTATGCGAGTCGTGGATCGATAGTGGCCTCGAACCTCAGGATCGACCCCCTTCCGTCTGTGATTTTTCCCCCACGTCTGTTTGGCGCCCGCCATGGGGCCTCTGCAATCATTCGCGTGATGAACCTTCTCGTGGAGGAATATTCCATGGAGGCCGACAATCCAAACGCGCGTTAACTCGAGCCTCGAGGAGGCCGTGGAGAGGTACAGTGCTCTCGTACAACTAAAACTTAGACAAAGTAGCCGCACTCGAAGCCGAAAACACATCCATCAGGGTCGAGAACCAGTCGCTCAAAGAGAAAGTAAGCCGATTCTATGAACTCGAGTTTCGCCTCAACCAAGCACCCCCAACCCCCGTCGGTTCCACTTACTATCCCATCCATGCAACCCCTCTCCAGCACGATCGACCCTGGATTGAGGTGGCCGCATCAGTTTAACTGCTGCAGCTCGACTACTCCGTTCTAACTAACGGAGATAAAGATACAACAAAGCACGCGGTCCAGTCGATCCATCCCAACCTCATGACCAAAACGATCCAGCAATAGAGAACCCGAAGGATCAACCCATCCCCAGCCATACCACTTACCTCCGGGTCCACCCAAACCCAAACAAACAAACCCTATCGGCCCGGCTCACCCTCAGCAGGTTGAAGCAGGCCAAACCAAACAAACTCCCTGCACCCTTTTTGAGCCCATCCATCCCGGAGACCTGAACATACCACATAACTCCCCGCCCCCGACCATTCACGTGGGGAAGAACAATGAACGGTTGATAAGCAGTCATCCGGCCCGAAGGGATGAAGCGAAGACACATCTGCCAAGCCGAGCGCCTGGCCGTGGGCTCAGTACCCCCGGAAGGATGACCCCGCCCGAGAACGCGCGACGTAAGAAGCGGGATGACCCGATAGTATCCCCCGGCCCCGCCCAATGTGATCTGCCAAAAGACCGGGTTAGCGTTGAGGCGGTGTGGCGCGTCCCGGGAGATACCCCGGGTCCCCAGCCAAGCAAGCAAGTTGTTGCCAGTTCACCGCCTTGCGAGATGAGATCGCTCTGGCCGACATGCCCCAGAAATTCACTATCCCCAACATGAAACCATACGATGGTACCACTGAGCCGGATGACCACATTGCCCTATACAAGCAGCGGATGTTCACCGTGGCCATACCCCGACCGCTTAGAGAAGCCTGCATGTGCAAAAGTTTTGGTTCTAGTTTGACCAGCCTGGCGCTCCAATGGTACACGAACCTCCCGAACGGATCCATCGATTCATTCGCCCTGAACCTACGACACCTTCCCGTGGAAGCAAGTTATAAAGCAATGAAGCTAGAAGTTGTCGGCCGACTTGTACCGAGTATACCAACGAAGGGGGGAACCATTAAGAGAGCATGTTAGCAGATTCAACAAAGAGAATATCACGATTCCCTCATGTAACCCCGAGACTGCTGTGGACGCTTTCAGAAAAGGCCTCCTCCTAGATGGAGAACTATACAAAGAGCTTACAAAGGAGGGCCTCACCACAATAAGGCGCTCGCCCGAAAGAGCCGTTATCCGATAAGGTGGGAGGAAGATGAGATGAACCGAGTGCCCATTCCAGATACGAACCAAGGCGGAACGACGCTAGAGCCCTGACGTGAACACACACGCTCGAACCTGGGCCGCGCGTATGGGCGCGAAGGAAGACCATACGACCGCCAACCCTCGAGGAATGATAACAGACATTTCGAGATCCCGAACCGCTGAGAATACGGCACAACCTCAACGTTCAACCAACCCAGGTTATAGCAATAATGAAAGGAATGGGATCCTGTCAAATGGCCTGCGAAACTCAATCCCGGCGAAGAGCGACGAAATAGTGCGAGTTCCAAAACGATCAAAGAACACAACATTGAGGTGTATCGCTGCGCTCGAAGTTGCCGCACTTCTGAAGAGGGGACATCTCCGGGACTTACTCACTGACAAGGGGAAGAACACCATTGCCCAAAAGGGCCCCCAGCCCCACTTATCGCCCCTCCGCGAGAAGGCACTAAGGGCTTCTCCGCTCATCTCCGGGGATCTGGAAATCAGTTGGGGTAAGTTACTCGCCGGCCAAGCGGTATGCTAGAACCAACTACCATGAAATCCATCTGTTCATCCTCCTCGAGGTCATACTCCGATCAGGTGATTCAGTTCGAGGATGACGAACCAATCACCCTAGTCGCTCCTCACCACAACGCTTTAGTCCTCTCCCTGCAAATAGCTAACATCCTAGTGAAAAGAGTGTTCATAGATAGGGGTTAGGTTCGCCAAAGAATAATCCTTTCTCGAAGCGGTCAAAGCAATGGGGCTGGAAGAAGCAAATATCAACAGACGACCGACACTGCTGGTTGGATTCAGCTCGGAACAAAAATACACCTATCGGGAGATCATCCTTCCTATCTATGCCGGGTGGAGTAAACAAACAGATAGTCTTCCCCGGTGATCGGCCCATCCCCGCCCACAAGGCCGTCATTTGGGGCCGCCCTGGATCCGCTGACATGCGGGCGGTGCCATCTACCTTCCATCGATGATCGGGTTCCCTTCCCAACCAAGGGAGTGCGGGAGATCAAGGGTGACCACTAAAGCAGGATTGCTGAACGCCTTCAAAGGTAAGGAAACTCCCACATAGCAATTACGTCTCATCCAGCCCCCTCCCCCGAAGGCCAGAGCCCGATCAAGCGTATTGAGGAGTTGGATGAAGTGCAGATACATCCGAAATACCCAGAGAGAAAGACAATAGGCTCCCGGCTCCCGCCCAGACGAGAGAGAAGCAGAATTTCTCAAACGGAAGCGAAGATTGCTTACACATCCTTGGTCCCACTAAGACATAGCGGAATCAATCCACACGTAATGGATGCCGGTCCACCAGAAAGGAGGCGGATCAGATCCTGCCGATCTGGGAGCAAAGAAGGAGGAGGAAGGAGTCTGCGCCTTGGATTGTCAATGAAGAAGTTGAAAAGCTCTTAAGCAATGGCATAATCAGAGAGGTCCACTACCTCGAATGGTTGGCGAACGTTGTCGTCGTAAGGAAAAAGAACGGAAAGTGGAGAGTCTGCATCGACTTCAGGCTGAACAAAGCTCTCCCCAAGGATTCTTTCCCACTCCCGCATATCGACACGATGGTAGATGCGACCACAGGGCACGAACTCCTCAGTTTTATGGATGCCTTCTCCTGATACAACCAGATTTTGATGCACCCGGACGACCAGGAGAAGATAGCCTTCATCACCGAAAGGGGAACCTATTGTTACAAAGTGATGCCGTTTGGACAGAAGAACGCTGGAGCCACCTACCAATGTCTGGTCAACAAAATGTTCTCCGACCACTTAGGGAAGACCATGGAGGTATACATCGATGACATGCTCGTCAAGTCCCTGATTACGGAGCAACACCTTGACCACCTTAGCCAAGCATTCGCCGTTCTACGGAAGTACAACATGAAGCTGAACCCAGACAAGTGTTCATTCGGCGTCTCATCAGGTAAATTCTTGGGCTACATGGTTACTCGAGGATAGAAGCAAACCCACCACCAGGATGAGCGGTCCTCAACATACCATCCCCGAGCTTGCATCGAGCGTCCGCGCCTTGCCAGGACGAGCCGGCCACCCCTAAGCCGTTTCATCTCCAGATCAGCCGATAAATGTCACCTATTCTTCCACGCCCTCAAGAAGTCCAAGAATTTTGACTGGAACCTTTCCTGTGAAGAGGCCTTACAACAGCTGAAGAGGTATCTGACCACACCACCACTACTTTCCAAACCTGTAGACGGGAGAAGCTTTACTCCTACCTGGCGGTCTCGAGATGAACCACTCGCGGTACTAGTTGAAGAATCGCAAAGCAATTACTACCTACTATGTGAGCAAGTCACTCCTCGCCTTGAAACGATGCAGTCAATCCAGGAGCCCTGCGCCCTCCCCGTCCATGCGTCGAAGCTCGTCCGTACTTCCGTGCCACCCCATTGTTGTAATCACCTCCTTCCCACTCAAGATATTACACAAACCGGAACTATCGGTGACTCATGCAATGGACGGTAGAACTCAGTGAGTTCGATATAGCCTACCAATCTCATACCGCCGTCAAGTCCCAGGCACTAGGAGACTTCATTGCCGACTTCACACCAAGCACCACCACCCAGGCCGAAAGAGAATTACTATGTATGAATGGCGCACCACCCTCAAAGTGGACTCTCCTAGTAGACGGATCGAGTAATGTCAATGGAAGCGAACTCGGAATAGTACTAATCACACCAGAGGGAGACATCATCCAGCGAGCAATCCGGTGTGGTTTCAAGTGCATAAATAACGAGGCCGAATATGAAGCCCTCCTAGCAGGACTTTCCTTAGCCAGAGAAATAGGAGCCAAGAGACTAGAAGTGAAGTCGGACTCCCAACTCGTAGTTAATCAATTACAAGGTACGTATCAAGCACGTGATTCAAAGATGACATCATATCTGAGCATGGTCAAAGAGCCCGCGAGACCGAGTTTTCGAATAGTTTTGTATGCATTCCTGAGCCGCCGCCATGCCGCGCCCTCATCAACCTTGGCTCAAGACTTGGGCTCCCGTGTTCCTCCTAGTCCATCAATTCCCCTTTTATTCATGCGGGTGGCAGCCAAGCCTGGAAGGCACCACCACCGAACAAGTCTCCCAAGAGGCCATGGGCATTGAATAAGCCGATCTTGGATGACCCTAATAATAAGATACCGGAAGACGATGGGAGCTCCCGTGACAAGAACGAAGCCCGCGTAAAGCAATGCCATCCACATACCATACATAAGGGCCAACTCTCGAGAAAGTCATTCTCGGGCCCACTGCCCTCACAAGAAATGCATAGCCCGACCTACAGTTGTTCTGAACTCCTCACAAGGCGAATCGCGGCAACCACGAGGGAGGCGCGATGCAGCGCGATGGTGGAGGTCACCAGCGAGGTACTACCTTGCCGACCATACTGCAGACAGGCCACTTAAGCAAAGAAATGCGCAAGGGTGTCGAGGTTTGCTCACGTCCTCACACCTCCCACCGAAACAACTCCATTCCATTCTCACACCGTGGCCATTCATGAAGTGGGGAATGGACATCGTGGGAAAGCTACCAATCGCACGGCGAGTCTTCATGCTAGCCGTGACGAGACTCTTCACCAAATGGATCGGAATTGAAGCTTTTGCCCAAGTCGAGACGAGGTAAAAGCTTTCATCTGGAAGAATGTGATCTGCAGGTTCGTAATACCAAAGGAAATCGTCACCGACAATGGATCCCAATTCATTAGTTCAAGCTTCAGGGATTTTTGTGACAAGTGGGGAATAAAATTGAGCTTCTCAACACCCCGCAACCCCCAGTCTAACGGCCAAGCCGAGTCATCAAACAAGACTATTGTATAGACATTGAAGCACCGCAAAAAGTTAAAGGCGCCCTGCGAGATAGCTGAGTCCTGCAGGTCATCACCAGCAACGACGGCCGATCATCAACCAGAAACCCCTGTTCTCCTCCCCCGACATACGGCCCTCCGGGCGCGGTCGAACCGGAAACCTGAAGGTTGGGTCGGTTAGTCCCGCCAGCTTCAATGGGCGAGGGCGAGAGGAATCAAACAACCAGAACCGCCTTTGCCGGAAGGAACCTGACAACCAGTGGATGAACTCCACGGGAAGCGCGGGCATCCGCAACGTAGGTTTACCGCAAAGCCGCCCAGCATTATAACCGCAACGTGAGGATCCGTACTTTCAAAATAGGGACAGGGTCCTCCAGTAAAGTCTTCCAAAACACCAAGGAGATCAATTCTGGCAAACTCGGTCCCACTGGGAAGGTCCCTACAAGATAAACGAAACAGTAGGGAAGGGCGCCTACAAACTCTAGACCCCCGAGGGCAAAGACATCCACAATAGTTGGAATGCCGTTCACCTCAAACGCTACTACTACTAGGTGAACCTTGTCTTTTTTTTTTTAATTTTGTTTTTGTTTCTGTTTTCTTTTAAGGATGAGTGTGCTTATCCACCTCCTCTTACTTAGCAGTCAGGTTACCATGGCCAAATATTTAATAAAGTATTATTGAAATTTTCATCTTCAAATCGGACCTTTCCGCGAATTCTTACACCTTCAAATCGGCCTTGCCCAATGAACGTTCGGACACCTTCAAATCGGCCTCGCCCGATAAATGTTCGGACACCTTCAAATCGGCGTCACTCGATGAACGTTCGGACACCTTCAAATCGACCCTGCCCGATGAACATTCGGACACCTTCAAATGGCCTGCCTGAAAAGTAGAATGTTCGTACACCTTCAAATACGGCCCACAGGATGAAGCGTCGGACACTTTCAAATCGGGTCTGCCTGAGTAGAGCGTTGACACCTTCAAATCAAGGCCCCGCCCCGATGAAGCGTTCGACACCTTCAAAGGGCTCGGCCTCGCCCAGATGAACGTCGGACACCTTCAAAGTAATTTTGCCCGATGAAGCGTTGACACCTTCAAATCGGAGGGCCTCGCCCGATGAAGCGAAGCGGACACCTTCAAATCCGGCCCTACCCGATGGCGTAGACACCTTCAAAGGGTCGGCCAACCTTGCCCGATAAAGCGTCAGACACCTTCAAATGAACCTTGCCCACAACCCGATGAACGAACGACACCTCCAAATGCCCGGCCTTGTTTGCGTCGGACACCTTCCTTGGTCGGCCTTGCACGATGAACGCTCGACACCTCCAAATCCGCCTTGCCCGATGAATTACTTACCTTCGAATCAACCCCGCTTGAGTCACGATGACACCATAGAAGCCCGATCTGCCTCGATCCAAGACTTGGCACCTTGGAACCGGCCTCATTCGACCTAAGAACTAAACTGAAGATGCAACATCACCCATCCAGGGGACTACACACTTGGCCGGCCAAACTGGGTGAATCATTCCTACACCGGTTGTGAGCACCGGAACCCGGGACCCTTTAACATACACAAACATAATGCATCAAGAGAAATAAAAGAAGCCCCATTCATTTCCAAATGAGAGCAGAAAACAAAGTAGTTGAAGGTGGTATATATGGCATCAAATGCCCCTGGGCAGAATATAAAAAATGGCACAAAGCGCGGACAAAAAGGGCATCGCAGCCCCGGGGAAAACATAAAAATACCGCGCTAAGCATCCTCGGCATAGCCTCTTCCGTCCACCGAAATCCGGGTCCGCCATGCTCCACGCCGTCAAGTACTCGCCCCAGTAACATGGTCTCACGTTCCTCCAACACCCAGCGCCTCAGGTTGACTAAAAATCAGGTGCCCTGTTGCACAAATCCCTGCCCCAAGGATGACCGATTCCTTCCGGCCAACTCACTGCTGAGCGAATATCTTCATCCAGAATCCCAGTAGAGGTCCGCCCTTGGCCAAGAATCGCGCATGAGCTCGCCTCGGGCCGCCCGATGATAGCGTCATCGGCAAGTTAGCTGCTGCTCTGGGACTCGGGAATCTCCGCGGTTCTTTTCCGGCCTTCTATGTAGTAACCATCCGACTTCAAAGGGCTTCCACTATCCCACACGAGGTCTTGCCGACTCTCCCGCCTTAGCCTTCCAGGACCTGTGGAGGCCTTCCTCAACAGGCGCAAACCGGTTGTTCCAAGGCCTTGGACTATCTTGTATCCGGGCCCTGCTCCTGCGCCTGACAGAGACTTCCTGATGAAGCGCAGTGAGTAGACTGCAAAAGCGGGTGGGTGGGAGAATGGCAGGTTAAGATGTAAAAGTGCAGGTAAAAGCGGAGTGCGGTAAAAGCGGAGTGCAGGTCCGGGGAAGGGGCGGGTGGATATATGGGTCCAGTATTTTGGACCCGTGCCTCTACCCTATACGGGTTGTGGTGGACCCAGCGGGTGGACCGTTTTTTCTCTCTCCACTTTCGGTTTTGAGTTTCACCCCTAATGAGTTTTCAATTATGTGAATTACACCCCCCTTTTAAAAGGGTTCCACATAGTTTTAATTTTTTTACATTTCCCACACCCCCTAAATCAACTCTACAGGGTTCAATTGAATTAAGAATATAAAGCAAATATAGAACCAAAAAAACAAATAACATAAACAAACAATAACATATAATACAAAAACTACAAATACCGGAACCAAAACAAACAAATACAAAATCACTAATACACAATTACACATAAACAAACCAAATAAGTCAATAAACTATAAATACCAATTAAAATAAACAAATACATAATCCAATATTCAACAAAAAATTCTTAAGAGCAAATGTTCATTCCACGTGGGCGTGATAGTCTCTTGATTCCACGGTCTGAGATCGATCCAATGGCACATAGAAGATCATCATCCGAATCATCTTTCACCTCATTATCTACAAAACAATGATCAACTACAAATATTAATAAATGTAAATAATAAAATATACGAAATATTATGTTAACATGTTACCTTCAAACTCATATCCATATAGCCAAGTTCGAGTGCATATCAAAGATTCTGCATTTTTTGGTCAGTGAGCTTCGATATTTGTTGAGCACTTTACTACCAATACTAAAAGCGGACTCGAGGCAATCGGATGTTATTGGTATTGCCATGATATCACGAGCCATCATGGTAAGTACCGGATAACGATCACGATTATTCTTCCAATGATCGAGGATATCCAAATTCTGATATTTGACGCGATCAAACCTCATCTCTTCCAAATAAAGATCTAACTCGGATTTCTTAGTGGAAATGAAAACACTCTCATAGGTCCAAAATCCTACATCATTTAAACAGCTTAAGTGTCAAAAGTTAAAATTAAACAATAAACAATACTTTATTTATCATAAGAATATAAAAAACTAAAAAGTATAGTGACTTACAGAAGAATGATCTACACGCCTACTAGAAGTAGAACTACTCGCAGGAGAAACAACTGAAGGTGAGGCAGGAACTTCTTTACAACATTTAGCCTCGTAAGCTTGAAAAAGCTTTTGCAAGTTATTCTTAAAGTCTCCCAACTTCAAGACAAGAGATATTTGAATCATAAACTTTGTTGAAAGCGTACTCCACAAACTGAAACTTGAGACGGGGTGGGTCAAGAATAGTTGCAATCGTCAACACAAAACTATAAGAATCCCAATATTTTGTAAATTTTGGGATCATTTGTTTTGCCATGCTCTTAACAACTTCATCCTCACTCGTACTCTCTTCAATTAAACGCAATTGAATTTCCCACACACATTTCAAGTACAAGTTTGCTGTAGGATATTTAGAACCTGAGAATAAAGTCGTAATATCATTAAATGGTTCCAAGAACTTGCATATCCTCTCCCCCCTATCCCATTCTTCATTTGATGGACAAAATTTATAACTAGGATCTATTGTTGACAAAGCCACAAACACGGACGAAATATTAACGCCGTATCAAGCATTAAAAATGTCGAATTCCATCTAGTGGAAACATCCAATCTCAACCCCATTGAGCTTTTCACATTTATTTGTGAAAGAAGTTCTCCAAACTTGATTCTCCTAGCCTCGCTTGCTTTAATATATTTCACACTATCTCGAATCTTATTCAAAGCAACACTAGCGTCTTAACCCAATTGGCCGGAAGGCAATAAGATTCAAGATATGTGCGAACATCGCACATGGAAAAAATTCACCTTTACATAACAAAGCATTCTGCACACAAAGTTGGTTCCTCAAGATATCCTCCATCCTATCATTACTACTTGCATTATCCAAAGTAATTGAGAAAATTTTCTTTTCAATACCCCACTCTTGCAAGAAATTCATGATATTTTCTGCCAAAACAACCCCTGAGTGTGGAGGAGGAATATGACAAAAGTTCAATATTTTATTCTCAGAACTCCCAATCCTCATCTATATAATGAGTACCAAAGAAATATATCCCTCGCTTGTACCAAGTCCAAACATCGGTTAAGCATATTCTACTTGTCGCCTCCCTAATTCAAGCTTAGTTTTTTTCTTCATCCTTTCAAATATTTTTAAGCAATCCGCCTTAGCGGTGTTCCTAGAATAATGCACAAGCTCATTACACACATATGAAAAGACTCTCCTAGTTCCTTGATTCTCCACATATGAATATGGATAATTATGTTGAATAATTGATAAGGCCATATATTCACGAAAAGTCTCTTGACTAATCTTTCTACTTTGCAATCTATGATTATGATCAATCAATAATTGCCCTACATCATGGTTGGCACGTTTTGGACAATTCCGTATATGACGCTTCATATTTTTAGTCCCATGTGTGGCACTACCATATGCATAAGATTTACTGCATGCCTTACACCTAGTCCTTTCAATGTTATTCTCAACATATATCTCAAAATAATTCCAAACTTCTGATGTTTTACGTTTATTTCTAGAACTAGTTGTAGGAATACTAGAACTAGAAGGAGGTGGCATTACCCTAGAAGCATCGTCACTTGCTCACGTTGACCATATCTCGTATCTATAGTTTCCGAATCCGCCATGTCAATGCTTCGAGACTACAAAAAAAAAAAAATATATATATATATATATATATATATATATATATATATTAGGTCTCTACACAACTCAAAGGATAATATAATAAAATAAAGAAACAAACATCAAGAATTTAGTCTTGATATCATATTCATTTAATCACCGTACTTATAAACCAATTTATCTTTTCATTTTTGTTTAATTATGACTTGATTTCCGGATTTTTGCAGGGGGAGAGGGAATGGTAGTTGAAAGTTATTGTTGTTTAATTAATAAACATGTTTCATAATTTCAGGATCTTTTCACCATTATTAACACATTGCTAGATCTTATTATCCCGTATAGATTAACTATATATTAATTGTTTATTATCCCTGACGCCCTCATGGCATCTAATTATTATAACTCTTCTTAAATAATTTAAATTATATAATATTTGAAGTCTTGTTTTATAATCGTGCTTAAAAAGACTTAAAACATAAAGGAAGAACCTAAGACTAACTGGATTAAACTATGACAACTTTGCTACCTTTGACCAACCCCTTGCCGCTACTTCTTTCTTCCACTAAAGCAAGATTGGTATACGCATCACATATGTGATTCACTAATGACAGTTTAAAAAGTCAATACAAATATGCTACACAAGATACGTAATTAATCGGGAAAAAGAACTTGGCTTAAAGCATGATACTTAGAGCAATTCTATATATAAATTAAAAATAATTAAATAGTAATAATAATGTAACTGGCTATAAGAAAACTACTCAAGGTAATAAACTAAATCTTCCAATCAAATGGATAATAAACTAAATCCCGTGAAGGCTACGATCACAATATTGCTTGTAATTATCAGAAATGACCTTATCGAGAAAAAAAATTGTTTTGAATCACAAAACATCGGAACTATTATTGTATATTGAACATTCTTTATAAAGGGTATGACGAAAATATGGATCCCAAGGTTTTTTTTGGGAAATTTGCTATCTTTACACATCCCGAATAAGGATACTAATCGAAAAAGAGCTTTGTTTGACAAAAATTCATCCGATTCTGAGAATTTAACATGTATCTAAGGCAGAGATGAATTAGCATTTCGAAAGTTCTTTTCTTACCGGTGAAGTTAATTTTCTTATAAGTAGCAAGGAAAGTATTTTCATGCCAACCAAACAAAGAGTAAAGGTATTCTTACTTATCAAACTCCTAAATTCCACAAAGTTTAGAGAAAGACAAAAGAGAAAAGGCATGTGTATGAGTCACTCGAAAAACATGGGAACATTAACAGAGCTCGCATATCAAATGATATTTTGAACAATGATTAATTCCTATCAACATAACCTTTATGACTATGGTCATTAAATCGTATTTATTTCAAATGCCCTTTTCATGCAAAAGATCTAGCACAACAAGATACACCCGTAAACCAAAAAGCGATTGGCTTGAAATTCCCTTTTTAGTTACTAATCTATTTGGATGAGTGAAACCAAATACACACAAAGAAAAATCTAAGCTTTCAACAACTAAAATAAAATAAAAAATACGAACTTATATCTTAACAATTATCACGAAGCAAGCTACCCCACATATTCAATGCTTCAACCATACAAAAAAATAAAAAAAATTAATCGAAAAGGATTTGTTTTGAAGAAACCTGTTTTTGACGAAGTGACGATGCGGCATCGAGATGAGATGTTCAAATAGAGTGAGGACTGAGAGGGAGGAGGCGTGCCGTGATGAGTCCATGAGTCTCATGAGTGATGACTAATGAGATGCGTGAGAGGGAGGCGTGAGTCGCGTGGATCGCGTGAGTGTGGAATGTGACTCGTGGAGAGCCGAGAGGAGGCGTCGGGGCGTGAGAGGGAGGCGCCACGGCGTCGGCGAGAGGGAGGCGGTGGATCGCGTGCGAACCGTGAAGTCTCAAGTCTGTGGATAAAAAATTTTAGGGCTTCATTCGCCTTCGATAGTCTTGACATTGAAATTTTGAAATGAAGCCTTGCCAAATACGGGTGCCCGCGGTTCACCCATATGACCCAAGTGATTAATTGGACCGCAGTCTGTCACAAAAAATGGGTTTAATTTATTAAAGGGCCCGTACCACATATTTTTTACCCCACAGTGCAGTAAGCAGCGGTCCATACCCGTTTTGCCGATACACTGGGTGAGTACCTGCACTTGAAACTCAAGAATGAGAACCAAATCAAAAGTGGGACTATAAAATTAGCACGCCATACACGAGGCGTAGCGGGATACACCCCCAACCCCGGTCTGACCATGCAACACCTATTTGGAATTCGGGCGTGCTCGTCCATGGGAACAAAGAAAGTCGGCCGCTTACTCATGTGTCGCATCGAATAAGTCGATGCGATGTAGAATCGTAATAGTAATGGTCCCCGCCTCCTCATCCACAACAGGCGTAGAGGACTGACCCAGCACGCGGGAGGCTGGGCTGGTTTGGCGGAGCTGCCGACTCGGCGGCGTCGCCAATACGTCCTCGAGCCTCATATCTGCCCACCCTGCCAAGGCGACTCTCTCTTTCTCTTCTCGCGGCGTCGGGCGATGGACTGCCTGTTATCAGAGACATCCAACTTCTTCATCATCATCTGCAAGTGCGGGAAAGGGCTAAACTCCAAGCGGTTGAGTAGGGTTCACTTCGACTCACCAAAAATGACATGGTTGATATCGACTTAAGAAAGCATGTCCCCAAGTGCCAACGCGGGTGGGAGTACCTCTGCATCGCCTTACGCCTCGGCCCTTTGAAGAATCTTGGTCCTCGGAAGTTGACTCTGCTCTCTCATTGATCCGCCCTTTGCTCAATAATGGGATGGCTAACACCCTCGGGTCACTATCTAAGCCGTCCCCCACTCTGACCGATTGAAATCAACTCACTGCAAAACAAAAAACACAATCAAGATTTTAGTAATCAAAGTACGAAGGAAATAACTTAGTTCTCACCAAGAGCTTGCCAGGTTAAAGGAACAGATCTCGCCCGGCCCCTGCCCTCCCCAAGGCGCGACCGCCGAAGAAGCGGTCTTTCCATTCTTGCTCGTTGGATCGTAGGTCGGTCACCAAGTGAGACCGATCATGCCTCAAGTTCAACAAGTAACGACCCACCCCTTCTCTTTGTCTCTCCTTCAAGAAGTAGGAGCTGACGCTAGTGCGGAACCCAAACCTCACTTGGTTCCCGAGCAAAGGTCCTCCAAACCAAAGAAAGCCATCAGCCGTCTCCGAAGCATTGGCGCAAGTTGAGCAGGGGCAATCATGAAATGGTTCAGCACCTCCTGACAAGATGAGGCACAGCAACCTCAATCCAGTGAAACCACTTCTCGTAAACACCGACCCTCCCACCCCTTCGCCTCCCAATCAACTCGCCGCACGACTACCGCGGCATCCGAATATCAACAGAGCTTGAGATATGATACAAGGTTCGGATGCGCCACACATCTATCTTTCGGTGCAGGATAATCTCTAGTAAGATCCCCTGCGCCTACTGTTGGAACTTAAGGCTCTTGGCCAGGAGCCACCTCCTGAAGATGGACTACCGGAACCCTTTGAGACTTCCCCATTCCTCCCTGTGCCCTACCTCCACCACGCCCACTCCACTCGACCCTCAGAGCAAGAATACTAACTCCACTCGCGCGCCCGCGAAGCCCCTCGGGCATCATCACGGTATGGTGGCAGCTTATCCTCAGAACTCGCCGCTATCCCGCTTGCCAAGTCCGATTCGCAACCCAGCATGTTGGCTCGATCCACCCTACCCGACAGACTGATTAAAGGAACTCGTCCTAGGCCAAAACGCTGGGATTAGCCACTCGACCGGAGACGCCGACCGACCGAGATCAGAAAGGTTTGCCACTCCCGCCCAGAAGCTCAAACTCTCCCTCGTCGACCCTCCCGTGACCTTGGTGAAGGGATCTTGATCCTCGTTTTTCTTGGCTCACCCCAAGTAACCGACCCGGAGAATCTCAACAATGTATTCCTTGGATCGCCCCCGTAGACCGATTGGTTGGTCTGAACAGTAGTCTTAACTCAACCACCCGTCCGGTCAGAACGACCGACCAACTCTTGGGTTCACTGGCACACCCCTCCACTCGGCTCGACAACCCGGACGACCTAACCCCCCAAAGTATCGCTTACTTCTGGTTGGTAAGAAGCCGACTGGCGAATCCAAACAAAAGGGCCCAAAGACTTTGCCTTCACGAATCCCGTCCAAAACAGTCAAAACCCACCGAAAAATCCCAAATCATCAACTTTTTCGTGAAAAATACGTGACCTGAACATCTCAAACCCCCTTCAAAATTCCCAAAACTTCAAAAAATTCTCTCTTCCCTAAAAAACTCAATATCTCGTTCCCTCCCACAAACAAAACCAAAACCAAACGTACAAACTAAAGCAAAGGAAAACAAAGCAAGTACTCATAAGTAAATCGTCCCTGAGACTAACGAAGGAAACCATTACTTAGAAAAGCGAAAGCAAAAGGCAAAAGCGCAGAGAGAAAGGACCAAGTTGCAGAAAAAAATATATGGAATATGAACGGACCATTCCTCAGTTTTTATATAAAAGAGGCCTGCGAGAAGGCGGGACACGTGGCGTCCTCCTCCTGCAGTGGGCCGGAACGCCTTTTAGTTTTCCTCAAAAGCAGGAATCAATCCTCCTGGCCGAACGTCAAAAATCCGTGGGCACCCAAGCCGCGTACCTGCTCGAACCATGCTCCTTCGCCTGTTCTTGCAAGGCCGAACGTATATCCTTCTCACCCTTGGCCGAACACCTTGCCATCGTCCCTCCCGAAGCGACGAAGCGAAGCAGTTAAATGTCAAGGCTCAAGTATTAGTTCCACTCGATCGACCGTTCCTCCTGACCGACTCAACTATTTGAAGCAATCATGGTGTCCCATGCCTCTCCCCACCCTGAAGGTCCCGCAGTGATCGCTGAACTTGAAAGGCCTACATCCCACAAAAGGGCCCCCTTGAAACCAAGCAGGCCTCACCAGCTCGTCCTTCCGTTGCGAACGAACTAGAAACCTATAGTCAAGTCCCTTGTACCTCATCCACTAGGTCATCCGCACATACCGACCGAGCATGGTTTTAGATCAATGTTCTACCCATCCCGCCCTCCCAAAGATGCCCGAGCAAGCAACCAGGCTGGGGAATGATCTCTCCTCTCCATTCGGTCGGGAGAACCGAACAATCCCGTGAGCTCCAGAACTTGATTCGCTTACCCTTCCTGGCCTATTGTCTGAAGTCCCACATCATGCCTGCCTTGGATCATGTTTGATCTCAAGAATGACCCCTAGGACAACCATCTATGGGAGCTTACATGCCAACAACCAGTCATCTCCGGAAGGCCGAGCTCGGTCCGATCACTTCCACTCTCGCTCAAGAAACTCTCAACTCAGAGAATAGGGGGCAAAGCTGACAGGGCCAAAAATCGTCCCTTGGCCCAAAGCAGGAAAATAGGCGTAACAGAAGCAAATGGCCCTTAAAGATCCTCGATGACCTACCAGCGTAAGCCCATTTGGTACAATGTGTGCTCCCGAATCACGGGCGGGCGAGTCTCCTCCCAATCCCGCCCATTTCTCAAGTCTATGGGCGAGTATAGAACCCACGAACTCACCTCCCATTCCTGGTCACTTTCTTGTTCGGAGTTCTCCTAATCAAAGTTAACTTCCTATCCGTGCGAAGATAAATAGGTTAGTCGGCCCCTTTGATTCTTCTAGGGTTGACATCAGAGTCACATTAGGACTCCTACTTCTACCGTGATGGGAGACTAGACAATCACTATATAAGCAGAGGCCAGCCCTCTCACAAAGGACATCGACATTACACCTTCACACCCGAGACTCTTTACTCGAGAGTTTCACTGATTCGCCATAGTCACAGTCCCCGACTAGACTTTCGGTAATCTCTTATTCCCTAGCCCTCACTATATTAGCCTCTTTCACCTTGCCGACTGAGCGCGGAGTGCCTACGCAAACACCACCCCGAGCTTCCTGCCGCTTCACGCGTGTGTTTCTCTGTGCAGTGCGGTGGATCGCTAAGTGGGCCTCAACCTCACGGGATCGACCCCCTTTCCGTCACGTGATTTTTCGTCTCTGAACCATGAATCTGGCAAAGAGTGTGGACTTTTAGGCGTATCGAGGTTACTTTTCCGGGCAAGTTGGCGTATTTGTCCATGAATTCTTCCAACCTTCTGCATCAGAGTATAAGGATAGGATTTGGTCACTATTTTATCATCCTTCCTTTTCAATTCAAGTGAAGCATATATACCGTTCCTTTCCCATAGCTTTAATGGTTGATCATCAAAGCATGGAGAATGTTCTTCTTTAAAGGATTTCACGAGTTTTTCAATCCTTAAAGAGTTTTCTTGGCTCTTGTTTTCGATTTTCAAGATGTTCTCCTTATGTATGAATTTATCCGTGCTCTCAAGGCATGCACCAGAGGAATCATCCTCCTGCGATATACCTCGTGCGATCCGGTTTGTATGATAACCAGGATACAACCTTTGAAAGAAAACATTACAAGCCTCATCTGCTTCTTCTACTTCAGAAGATTTCAACTACCAATTCTTTGTTTCCAAAACTTGGAAAAAAATGTGATCTACTTCTTGCCTTAGTTTTTACCGGTCTAAAACTGTTTCTAACTTTTGAAACTTCAGGCTTAGCAAGAATAGGGATTTTATGTCCTCCTAGGATAATGTGGTCGTTATCCTGAGTAAATGGCCTAACTTCTACTTGTTCTCGCAGAAAGTTATTTCCGAGAATAAAATCTACCTCTAAGTAATCCACTATTAGGACTTCCCTTAGAGTGAATTTCTTCTCGTTTAACGGTCACAACCACGTTTTCTACCACATTGATCATACTTTGACCTCCATACATATTAAGTATTTAGGATAAGTTTTTCCAATGGTTTCCAAAGCTCGTGTGAAAAACATTGCTTCCTTGCAATACATTTGGTTGCTCCTGTGTCTACAAGAATATCCAGAGTATATTCCTCATATTCTGGAAAACACAGTTTAGCACGTATGCATGTGTCAATAGTCCCCTGAACTATCGCATGACAATGCATTTCATGACTCATCATGATTGTTGTGCTTAGAGTTTCTTCTTCATATACTGGGATTTGCACAGATTTATACCCAACTATTTTCTTGCTATTGCTACTTCCAGCATCACTAGCAGTGTCATCTGCTTCTAATATATTTTTCCTTGATATGATAGGTTGAATTTTCTTATTCCGCTCTAGAGACACCGAATTTCTAGGTGTAGGAAGAGTAATCTCAACCTCATTATCAAGTTCCTAGATTTGAATTCCCCGATTTGGGTTTAATTCCACCACGCTTGGCTGCGTTGAATATTACAAAACCCATCGTTTCGGCCACGTAAGAGCCTTAGCATTGACTACCGTAGGTCGAATCGGAATTACAGAATCCTGTCCCAAGCCACGAACCTCAGTATCGGCACTTGAGTTCATACGTATAAGATTAACAAAATTTATCAAGCGATAAATTAACCTATACTGAATTGCACTAGAAGCCATCAAGTCTTCTAGTCCGTAAGTATGAATTCGAAGAACCATAATCCGTTGAGGTTTGGATCCCACCCGGAGACTAACCATATATCCCTGGTTTAACAAATTCCCGTAGGCATCTCCCAAAGCTAGATTAGCGTGAAAACCGCCAACTAGAGCTTTACCAAACGTAAGCCATCGTCTGTCCAGTAAGGCGACCTGAACAGGTACATTCATTCCTCCATGAAATAGTCCCCTCACACTACAATCTGACAGACTCAAGTTGTACATAATTATACTTGCCATTTGCCCGTTTGGCAAGATTTCGAACCTTTCGTCGCCATTCATCGTCCGAGAGTATTAATTCACCTTCTCGAGACCTGAGATAATGCTACACGAACAGACTTTTCGTGTACATCTTCCAAGCCTTCAACTTTAAATAACCACTTAGAGCATTTTTCAAAAACTTCTCTAGGTGTTAACCATGGAATTACCCAAATCTCCGGGTTACCCGAGTGATTCTCGTAATTAGATGATGAACTAATTACCGAGTTAGGGTTTTCATCCTCATTTCTAATTGGGATAAGATCATCCTCATAGGTTTTCATCCTCATTTCTAATTGGGATAAGATCATCCTCATCACCAATACCGCTATTCCTAGGATATTCATTAAGACTACTAGTCTTTTGCATGAATATACCTCTGCTGCCAATTTGTTTAAGATTGTTGTTCCTCACAAGTCATATCTTTTTAGTCATCCTCTGAAGAAACTAAATCATCAGAGTAATCCGAAATTAATTCATAAACCTCGTCATCAGAATCAATTTCGTATCCCTAAACTGGCTCAAATTTTGAAGTTTGGCTTTCCGCGTTGACTCCCAAAAATTTTACCGTAGCCTTTTTCTTTCCCTTATGAGGGCATTTATCTGCAAAATGATTTTTGTCACCACAAATCCAGCAACAATTACAATCTTTTGCGTTTTTGCCATATGGGCAAGTAGCACAAAACTTACGTGCTCCGCGTTCCTTAGCGTTAAGTCTACCTTTCCCTGTGCGCCTAATAAACCTTCCGTGATCTGGAAGATTCTATTTATTAGTAACAGGTCGTTTTACCATATTACGAAAACGTTTCGGCTTAAAGTTCTTTTTACCGAATGAACCTTTTCGTTTCATATGGTTTTTCCAACCTTGATGTTTCGACTCACAGTTATATTGTCCTGGCACGCCATCAAAGTTTTGACAACAAGATTCGTTGAACTCAAGCCTTTTAGCTTCCTTATTCAGCTTGGCGTTCAAACATCTTGTCCTCACGAGTTGTCTAATAGCTTCTATTCTTCCTCCCAAAGAATCAACAACCTGATTCTTTTCAAGTGAACTCCAAACGCCTCGTTTCTCTCTTCCATCCCATCCTTGGGGAAGCTTAGTAAAGAAAGTATTCTTCATGACTTCCTATATACCACCAGGCAACTGATAAAAATAACGTCTATACTCACAGATGGAATTTTCAAACAGACACATATCATAAAGCCTAAGCTTTGTTAAAGCTTCTAAGGCAACTACCTCTATCTTCCTGTTGTAATTGTTATCCCGATCAAATTCTCTACAAAGCATATCCTTGAAGAGTGCAAAAATAGCCTCTGCATTCTTCAAGTCTCTTACGATATCTACAGCGCTAGACTTCTCCAAAAGCTTCATGCAGCTCCCTGCAGTGTGGATCTTAAAAACCTGTAAGTATCACTGAATCCAAAATTCTTATTTTGGATATGAACCCAGTTAACAGTTTCCCATGCCTCGATCGCATCCCTTACATTTGTAACACAATCGATATTTAGGAAACTTCCGCTAGACGGTATCTCCACCATTCTAGGTATTCCCCTAGGTATAAACTCTGACCTTACCTTTGTACGATAAGTAGGTTTGTATTCGGGTTTGGAGATTTCCTTAAGAAATCCTTCGAAAGAATTTAAAGGATTACAAATGCCTTCAAGGGGATCATCTTTAAACTCAGATTCCCTGAGTCTCGAGATTAGCTCATCGAGCTCTACCTTTTTAGGACCTGGAGTAAGTTTTAATCCTCCAGTGTCATCTCTTTTCCTTTGTTTCTTCATTTCTTCCTCATAATACCTACTGATTCGTTCAGCATCCGAGGTAGAAATTTCCGAAATATCAACCTTCCGTTTTCCATCCATTTTAGAAACAAAGTCTTCTTCCTTGACACCTTTCATAAAGAGTTTTTCCGTCTTTTCCCAATCACCTTAGGGTTTCCCGGCCTGCCCTTGTGCATATCCCACCAGGAGGCAATTCGGGATATTTTTCCTGCAAACTAGCCACAAACTAATCCAAAACGTCCTGACCACCCATGGTTAATCTGAATCAGGTCTCAACTCAGTTGCAAATTCTGACTCTTTATATGGTGTAGGATCTGGATCCGGCTGGGATTCGCCATACCAGTAAGGAATTACCGCCTCAGCTTTTTCCAACCACTTATTCCAAAGTTCTAGCTCAGAGACTTCAATGGTGGAAATCCGGCAAATAAAACACAGGGTCTTTGTGCACCCTTGACTAAAAGCCTTTTGAATAACATCCAAAAGTCGCTTAACACCTAGCCAAGTCAAATATTCTTCTCGAATATCTGGGTTGCGTGAGGTCCAACACAACCCGTTAACCTCTTATTCAAGATATCCTTCAATAGGCCACACTTGTTTGATGTCACTCAACACAGAGACATCTCCTATTTTACGGCTTAGTAAAATAGTTAGAACATCGTTGTTTTGACTTTTCGGGCAAATCTGAATTAACCTTTTCAATCTGGGTTCCCGATCCTGGGTTAATTCTTCGTTAGGAGCAAATATACGATACATCGTATAATTCACTCTCCTGTCTAAGTTTTCAAGCTTTTGGGTCAAAAGCTCTAACTTATCTATAACAGTATTTAACAAACCGATTTTCGGTTTTACCTCGAGTCCATGATCCAAATGAAAACAAGTCTTGTTCATACAGACTTCATCATTTGAACCATTATTCATGCTACCAAGAACTTTCAACAGGTTAATAGGTATAAACACATACCCCCGTCTTCCAAAGCTCTGATACCATTTACACCCAACACATAATATTTGTTATACCAGTCTAACAAATATCATTGCAATTAATAACTAAACAACCTAGTTAATTAATTGGAAGGAAAATTACATAAATTCGCCAATGTAATAATTCATACCTAGATATCAATCGTCCTTGAATAAACCTTTTTTCTTTGTCTCGAGTGTACAAATTAAAAAATAGACAAGAGATTGAGAGAATTTTCTGCGAAAATATTATTAATTTTTCTACGTAATAAAATGTACATACGCTTACGTTATATAGAAGTTAAGGACTTGAATTGAAATTAGGTCCAGTGAGAAAAACAAAATAAACAAAACTTACAAAAGTCTAAGCTAACGTACAAAGCTTTAGACAATTGTACAACAAGTCTTAAATAAGACTTTGACTTAGCAAAAGAAAAAGTAAATACAACCTTTAGCTAAAACTTTAATGATAATGACACTGGGATCCACATGTCTCCCACGTGTCTTACAAACATTTTATTACAGACGACTAAAATTTTACATTTATTATAAAGTCAACATCCAATGCCTCTTTCAATCTGGATCGTTGAATTTTGTCGTCAATATCCTGGATGTCCACGTATTGTTCCGCTGTTTGATATACGTCGCGTATACGTGTTGGATGTTTACAATTGTCCAAATTTCCATCCTCTTAGAATTTACTGATCTTTGAAATTATCCGTTTCAATCAGATCAAGAAATTCTTTCAGAGATTCATCCTCTTGGGCTGCCTGGTCATGGGCTAAGACTAACCTTAGAATATCAATTGTACCTTCCATCAAGGAACTGCTTGGGTAGATGGGCTAAATCGGGAAACCCAAATTCTAATGAATGTTTTAATTGGCTGATTGTGAACAAGCAGTATCCTGGATTGCTTGTTGCGTACCTATCGTATGACTACCATTATCCCATGTACGCTGCAAGTGTTTGCATTTTCTTAGAATTTTTATAGATTTAGACTTTTGTTCTATTTTATTAACAAAATATGAATCTGGTTAGCTTGTTATATTAAATATTCAAATTATACTATTAATATATTGAACGTCCTCATCACGACAGACTAGGACATTGAGCAGGGCAGGCCACTGTAGTGTAATGGTTTGGGCCTTTGGGGGCCATGGCCACCCCTAGGCTTCAGGAATTATTATTATTATTATTTTTATATATTCTCTTTTACATTTATGAAACATTAGACATAATGGTATATTATATGCCTTTGGCTAACCAAAAAAAATATCTAATATTTTTCATATTATTGCTGTTATAATTTTGTAATAGTGTATCATAATCAAGTGATGAAAGATTGAAATATTATAGATAATGATAAATTGAAAGATTAAAAACTTAAATTTTAGCCTTACTCACTTTTTATTTTTTATCTACCTCTTATCTGGTAGTTTAATAAATAAAAACCATGAACATTACAAATTAATTGATTTTTATATAAATCCATTTAAAAACATAATATATAGATATATATAATAACTTATTATTTATTAGTAAATAGATAAGGTAATTTGTTTTTTCTTTTTCACTAGCTAGCATCATATAATCTTGAAAATATTGTTCAATGATCTATACCGATATTTTTCTTATTCTAAATTAAAGAAAAACAAGGAAAACATATATTGTATTAAAATAACAAAAATGTAATTTCTTTTAAAGTGTTATACTAAAAAATAACTTTAATTACTGCATTTTTTTTTTTTTTTTTCGTGTTTAGAAAAAATTAAAATTAAAATTTATAAAATAATCTAGAATTCATTAAAAACAAAATTCATTATTTTTGTTCTCGTAATATTGATTTTTTTTTTTTTTTTTTTTTGGTGAAAACCATGAGGTGTCCCCACACTCTAATTTATGAGACTAATTTGTGACTAATTCCTGTTTCAGAGTTCGTGGGATGCCTCTGACCACTAGTCGCTACTGGTGAAATTTAAATTCCTAACATTGCAGGTGATAAAGTCCGCAAAAGTCTATTTACCATCTGGACCACACCCTCGTGGTTGTAATATTGATTTTTAAATTATAGTACTTATATATTCTCATCATTTGAGATGTAAACGGAAATTCAGTGTTAGCATCATATGTAATTCAATTTGATATGAAAGAAAATAAAATAAAAATCAAATGATACAATTTTAATGAAGATAAATGATGTAAAAGTATTGAGTACAATTATTAATATAGTCAACAGAATTTATGTGAAAAAAAAAAAAATTATTAAAAGTTCTTTGTGAAACTTCGAAGAAGGCTCGTGTTTGTAGAAAGTTATTTTTTGAAGCCAATAGGAAACGATTAAACATTATAAGTCTTTTCACACCTTCAAGTTTTGGTCACGGACGTTCCACTCTACAAGTTTCAAAACTTATAAACAGTACCCATATTCAACAGTGTCTGTTCAAATAAATTAAAGGCTAATATATAATTTATATTTGCTGAATTTAGTATTTTAATCTCCATGTAACAGTAAAGAAGTGGGAAATTCGATATATTATTTTTTTATTAGACAAAGACGGTAACAGAAAATTTAGATTGATAAAGATTAATATTTGGATTATTCGAATAATTCTGTAAAACTCATGGGCTTTAAGTTACCAGTAAAAGATCAGGGACTTCCATGTTATTTATCATTCCCCCAAACAAGAAACAGTTCTGGTTAGGGGTATAAACGAGCCGAGCTGAGCCGAGCCGAGCTTTTGGTTTATCGAGCTTGGCTCGTTTACAACATTGTCGAGCTTGAGCTCGGTCAAGCTCGAGTCGAGCTCGAGCCAGCTCGCGAGCCTTATCGAGCTCGATAAGGCTCGATCAAACCACCATTTATCCGGGTTTGATCGAGCCAAGTTCCCCTTTTTACAGCAATCTGCTGTACAACATTTCATATTTACATCCAATGTTGAATTAACCATGACAGTTTTGAACATTACAAAATGTCTATTACCTTACAAAATCAAAAAACAGTTTTGAATATATACAAATAACATTCCTAGGAGATTACCGATTTCAGAGTATCTGGTTCGCGATTTGGGATTTGGGGGTATTTGATTGCGATTTGGGATTTAGGGCAACTGGGATGGGAAACTGAAATTGACGCTCTATTTTGGTGTATCGTGTTATTTCAAATTTGCACTTTGGGGGGGAAACTGTCATTTTTTAAAACTTTTTTCACTGGAAAATATCAGTTTAATACATAATAGTTTAAAAAATCACAAAAACAACCTGTGAAGTGTACAGTGCTTAATCGAGCTGAGCCAGGCTCGCGAGCCCACAAGCCGACCTTCACTGTGTTCGAACTCGACTCGGTTAACGAATCAAGTTCGAGTCGAGTCGAGTCGAATCGAGCCTTATCGAGTCGAGCTCTAAACGAGCTTTTATCGAGCCGAGCTGAGGCGGCTCGCTCGTTTACAGTCCTAGCTCTGGTCCTTCTGGACCTAAAACTAAGCAAGTTCTTTTAATTCACAAAGACTAAAAAACTCTGCCTTCCCGATTTCATTTTAGTGTTACTCAGAAGCTTTCGTTGGATTGGATTAAAGTTCATCTTTTGGCTAAAGCAGTAAGTTTTCCTGGCTTCCATAAAATCTATGGTTTTTATTTTCTGATTTCATTTTAATTTTAAGGATCTGGCAAATCTAGTTGGTTTGTGTTGATGCGTGATTTTGATACCAACAAAACGCACGTGTGAAACGCTGAGGTGACTCAGGAGACACATGTAAATGCAAGAAAACGAGAGTAAATGCAGTGAGAAAAGTGTTTTAAAATGGTTCGGATGCTAAGGAAGCAAGTCCTACGTCCACTAATGTTTGTATTAATGATAGAGGTCAGGTCGCGTTAGCTGACTGACTTACAAATGATAGTACAAGGTAAAGAAAGCTATATATTCTTGAGAGAGAGTAGCTAATCCCTTAAATGAGAGGAGAACTCTCAATTTATAGTAGGATGGATTAAGGTTATCATTACTGAATCTGTGAGTTGGTGGGATTATCCGTGTAAATCCTTCTTTATGTCCCATTGCCCACCTTCCAGAGCGATTTACGCGATTTAGTGCAGGAATTGGACACGTGAACATCCTCTAACCTTCCTTTAGTCTGGCGCGCACTCATTGTACTGACAGGAGTGTGCTGCTTACATCATCACGTGACGCAGCCGCGCCAGAATGTCAATGGGATCTTCCCGAGACCTGAACACTCGCACTGGCTGGGCTCCACGTCAGCCCTATATTTTCAAGCATAACAGAAGTCCCATAGTTTTTAAGGTTTGAAAATCGAACCTTGGAAACTATAAATGCCTCGATCTGATGTGTTTGCAGAGATGCTCGCCGATCCGACCTGATTGTAAAGGAGATCGGGAGGACATTCTCATAGGTGGTTTAGGAGGACATTCTCATATAATATGGACTGGAGTCCATTTCAAATGAATGGTCGTCCATATTTGATGGACAGACGTTCATTCGCGGAATATTTGTTAATGTGATACATGGCTTGTCTGATTCAGTGGACACGTTATTCGGTGCAACCCAGTTTAGCTTAACTTATAGGATAGCCCAACTCATAGAGTTGGTAGTTCGCAAGGTGATTTTAAGCGTAGGCCCAATCAGGATTGGACTGAGGCCTTAGGTCGTGACATGTTTATTTCGTTATTAGGCCTCGTCAAGCCCAAGATGATTTTTTGCCCTAAAAGTAACTTTTTTATATATCAAGTTATTCATCAATCTTATTATTTTCACAGTTTTATTATTGAAAAGCTAAACCCAAAAAATAATATTCAAAATAAAGCTATTGATCAATAACTTTATTATATACAAAAATAATAATCGTGATATTATTACTTCAAAATTATATATATCTAAAGTTATTGATCAATCTTATATATAAGATAAAAAATAAGCAAAAATAACGTGTTTAGTCCAATTGGGAGGATTCGAAGATGAATAAACATGACGTATGTTGTCCTTTATATAGTACGGAGGAGATTGCCTTAGATTGAGTTTCCTCATTGGTGTAGTACGAGTCCTCTCATACGGCAGGGGATTCACTTGATAAGGTAGTGGGATGATAAGATATCTCTATAGAGGTCATTTCCACAGTTGTGTTAGAGTGCATTTTGGATTGCTTTAGCTTAAGAATTAAACAACAAAAGTGTTTGGTTAAATTTTTTTAAAATTGATTAAGTTTGAAGTTGATTATAAAACAATTAGTTTTATAAAAAGATTTTAAAAGCTAGTAAGGGTAGCTTTTAAAAATCAGATTATTTCTAAAGCTGATTTTTCACTATAAAATGTCAAATATACCCATACATAATTATTTAAATTACAAAATAAACTTATATCAATATTTAGTTCCCTAAATAAATCAATATAAAAATAGAAGTAGTTACTGGCACCATTGGCGGTGTCAACCGCCACTACAAGAAATATTGAAAAATATCTTTTAATAAAAAAAAATTTATAGAGTGAACCTAGACCCTATAATTATTTTTTCTTCTACTACAATTTTATTATTTAAAAAAATTACTAAATAAGACACAAAAGATGTTTAGTCATTATTTAATACAATAATATTTATCTTTTTCATATTTTAGTATACGATTGTTTTTATTTTAAATTTTTACAATTGATGTTACTTGAATATATTTTTAATATAAGCTCATGTTTACAATTATAATGTAGTTTTAATTATATCTAAATGTTTCTATATGTATATATATATAGGCGTATTTAGCAATAGTGATTGGGGTTAAAAATCACTTTCCTTAAATCTTCA
The DNA here is from genome assembly GCA_026225825.1 of Pistacia integerrima. Classification (NCBI taxonomy): domain Eukaryota; kingdom Viridiplantae; phylum Streptophyta; class Magnoliopsida; order Sapindales; family Anacardiaceae; genus Pistacia; species Pistacia integerrima. The sequence continues at coordinate 1,736,591 of CM047745.1, read as the reverse complement.
CCTTGAATTTTGTGTTTAGGCTTAATGGGAGCCGAATTTGATTATCTTTACCCAAATCTATTTAGGTCTTGGCCCGACAATTGCTAATATAAAGTATATCTACTTTTAGATTTATTTACATTCATTTTCATGGTTATAAAAGTAGAAATATAAATACAAAGAAAAATATGTTTAAATAAATCCAAATATGGAAAAATATCTTTTAATTAAAAAAATTATAGAGTGAACCTAGAGCCTATAATTATTTTTTCTTTAACTACAATTTTATTATTTAAAAAAATTACTAAATAAGACACAAAAGATGTTTAGTCATTATTTAATTCAATAATATTTTTCTTTTTTCATATTTTAGTATACGATTGTTTTTATTTTAAATTTTTTACAATTGATGTTACTTGAATATATTTTTAATATAAGCTCATGTCTACAATTATAATGTAGTTTTAATTATATCTAAATGTTTCTAAAGGATCATAAAGAAATTAGTAATTATTTTTTTAATTGCATAATGGATAATATAGCAACTTTGTATTGTAAAATAAAATCAAAGATAGATGAATTCATACAACTTTTCCAATTTTATTTTTAACCAATTCCTATGAAGATTTATAGAACAAGATTTATAAAATAAACTAGTATTACAATTAGTTAAGCATGAGAATAAAACTCCGTATTCAATTGAATAAAGAGGAGTTTCCAACTCGGTAGTCTCAGTCTCAATTTTTATTTATGCTTTTAAATTATAAATTACAATAAAAAAACATTGACAGCTTCCCAGAATCCCATTTGATAAAGTAATGAATATCTATTTGCCTGGAAACTGACAATGAGAGTCTTCTGTGGGGCCACTAATCATATTCATAAAGTTGCGGCCTCGAGTACCGGAAATAAAAAATTAAAAAAAAAAAAAAAGTGATTGGCCCCACCCAACTCTGAGTGTCTCCACCATCATCAGAGGTCTCTCCAAACAGGAATTTACTCCAGCGACTAATTTTTTGAGATTCATAAACTTTGAAGTTGAACCATTTAATTTACTTGATATTTCCTTCACAACATCTTTGATAACTTTTGCTTCAAGCCTGCAAAACAATCAATTAACATTCATTATATTAATTATATTTACAGTTATCAATAACAAATTGCATATATTACTCAATTGAACCAAATCAAATTAATAAACTACAAGGAATTAAAATCACCTACAACCTTACTTTTATTTTCTCTTAATCACCCCCTCCCCCCAATTACTTCCTCATCTCATCCCAAAACACAATTTAATTCTCATTTCCTGCTAAATTTGGTAACTATATGATTAAACAATACATAATATTACATTTACACCTCCTACATATCATCCATGTTATCTCCACTATATATTATTTTATCTCCTAAATATATCTATACATGCATACACTTGATGAAGTGACCATACTTGTGCTTTGCTAATTAACCTCTCTACTCTACATGAACCACACTGTAAACAACAATACCTAAATACACTTCATAGTTAAGAAGATTAAAGTTATGCTTGTTGCTTTGCAAATTAGGCTCTGCATACTGTAAACAACAACAAAGGATATTTACCTGCCCTTCAAGGGAAATCCAGAGAGATTGGACACCTCTTTTAAAGTCTTCCCCCACATTTCCACTTTCTCTATCTCAAAACGTTCTTTATGATCGGCAAATGCTTCTTCAAACACTCCTTCTTGATATCTTGGCTCGTATGGCTCCACATCATAGAAAATGGGAATGACTATTTGTCCCATTGTGTTTTTACATTTCACAATTTTCACAAGTTCATCCAAACATTGGATAGAAGAAGCGTAACTTTTAGAGAAAACAACAATTGAAATTCTTGATTCTTCAATTGTTTTGTCTAGTTCCAAGGAAATGGGCATTTCTCTTTCAAATTCTTTGTCACCCTTAAAAACTTTAAATCCTTTCCGATCCAAAGCAGCATATAAATGATCTGTGAACTTCTTGCCAGTGTCTTCACTGTGAAAGTTAAGCAATACATCATATTTCAAACCAGCGGAAGAAGAAGAACCATATGAAGAAACTCTTTGGTTGCTCATGTTAAACAATTAATTTGAATGATTGAATCAACCAGCTTCTTTTAGAGCAAGTTCTGTCTGTACAACCAATTTCCTCCTGTGTAACAAACTGAAAGTTAGTAAACATAAATTCCTTTACAGCTGGTTAGATATAAACGAAAATAAATTTGTAAATAATAAAAACCAAGATAAATTGTATATCTATGCCAAATATGATCTCTCCTGATTAAGTAATATGGATCATGAACTAAGCAGTTATTCGTTATTTCATAACCCATTATTTATTTTCATGATTCAAAAGATTTACAGTAACAACGACTTGATTTGTTGAACTTACTTTTCAGTGACCATGAATATAGATATTATCTGCATCTATTGAATCAAACTTAGATCAAAATATGTTATGTACAAACTAAATGCTCAGATTTTTTAGTTTTCCTAATTTATTCTCGCACAAACTAACTAGATCTGAAAATAAAATGATATCAAACAGAGAAAAAAAAAAAAATCAACAACAACAACAGCACAGAAAACAAAAGCATGGATTTATGGAAATCAAGAACATTGAAGAACTTACAGCTTTGAAGGTGTTGCAGAATTCTGAAGATGAACTCAGAACCGATGGGTCAAAGAGAGTAAAAGGTCTTCTGTGTTGTGAACTGAAGAAAATGAGTAGTGTCTGATCTCATTCTCAAAGGAAATGGGATATTACATGGAAACCCCTAAAAGTTTTAGCTTTTATTCGACACCCAAAACTGTTAAAAATTATCAGCTACACCACAAATTAATAAATTATATTCCGCTTCAATTTATGGGGTGGTGTCATACTGTCGTTAGCACCCAAAATAATGTTTGTCTCACACATTTTTTCTATATACACATATCAATACAATTCTAAAATGATTTTCCTAATCAATTTCTTTTAAAAAAATAAAATTAATTTTATTTTTCATTTCATTAAACATTATCTTTTGATTATCAGCTAAGATTATAATAATTGTTGAAGAAGAATTTAATTTTAAAAATGTTAAGAATCTATGTAGCAAGAAAATAAGTGTAAAGTGTGCTTTATTAGGTGCAAATAGCCCCGCTTCGGTATACTATACCAGGTAAAAGTTTTATATAACTGTATAGCCATGCCATATAAATATTTTGATTTAAGTTCTTAAAAATTTTTTTCCTAAGAGATGGAATAGAATAACCATGTTGAAGCATAATGATTATATATTTTGATTTAAGTTCTTAAAAAAAAATTTCCTAAGAGGTGGAATTGAATAACCATGTTGAAGCATAATGATTATATATATATATATATATATATATATATAAAATGTATTGTATCTCCTATAATAAGCCTCATTCTTTTGTCATTTTTAAGGAGTTGATGACTATTTATAGCTATTCCCTTGACATTAAAGAAAAGTTCCACCCAATGCTTTATTTTTGTCCAAATTAATCCTAATTCAATATTAAAAATATATGGTTGCGTGCTAATCATAAGCCATCATCTTGTTGCCTTCTCCATCATTAACAATAAGTGTTAATCACACAGATTTATATTGTATCTTGGAGATTAAAATGTTAAATTCAAGTAAAAAACAAAATGTTCCAAAAAAAAGTAATAAACAAAAAATACGTATTTTAGCCCCTAACTTATTTTTAAATATGGGTTCTATTGATATTTTTGAAAGTTGAAGGGGTCATAGTTTTCCCCACAAATTGGAGCTCTCTTCGAAATTCCATAAATAACTTCTTCAAATTCTTTTATCACAAGCTATTGTTTCCCATAAATTACTTTTTCAAACTTTCCTTTCTCGAATATCATAAACTCTTTTTTTTTTTTTTTCTTTTTCTTTTCCTTTTGGTTATAATTCATTCTACATTTTTATTGAGTATATGAGGTATCTAGGACCATATCAGAGTCTACCTAATCCTCAAGGTCATAAAACACCTTATAAACACAATAGACCAAAATAATTGTATAAATGTGGTAGGTACCTCTCTTGCAACTCAAACACAAAGTCTTTGGGGTATAACTAATCCCAGTGATTAAAGAGTTTGCCATCTGACCACAAAGGGAGAGGTTATTCTATATTTTTCTCTTTGTTTTTTTATAACACTTTTATTTTTTGTTTTCTAAATTCTTAAAATTTAAAATAAATTTGTTTCACTTCTCAACAAGATCATAATAAATTCATACCAATGAGATTAATATTTTGTGTTATGGCAATGTAATCTTACTTTTCAAGGTTAAGTTATTGTAATATAAATTGTTTATATACTTAAATTTATTATGTAAATTTATTAAATCAATTCAATCTAATGATTCAAAAGTTGTTAAATTAATAACCTTTAATGTTTTCACTCAAATTCATTGGATTATATTTAATCCTTCAGTATATAAATGTAAACAAAAAATATGTATTAAAACAATGGTATATTATATAGCTTTTGCCTACCAAAAAAGTTATCTAATATCTTTCATATTATTATTGATTCTTATAATTTCCTGATAATCCTATTATAATCAAGTGATAAAAGATTAAATATATTATAGACAAAAATAAATTGAAAGCTTAAAACAAATGTTAGTCTCGGTGTCTCACTCACTTTTTATCTACCTCTTATATATCAACTAGTTTAATAAATAAAATCGATCAACATTACAAAATTAATTGATATTTATATAAATCAATACAAAAACATAACATATAATAAAATTTTATTATTTATTAGTAAATGGATTCCATAAGGTAATTGTTTTTTCCCCTTTTCTATTAGCTAGCATCACATATTCTTGAAAATATTGTTTAACGATCTATATCGATATTTTTCTTATTCTAAATTCGAAGAATAATTATGAAAACAAACATTGTATTAAAATAACGAAAAGGTAAGTTTCTTTAAAGTGGTAGACTAAAAGTTAAACTTTAACTACCACATTTTCTGTGTTCTAAAAAAAAAAAAAATTTAATTGTATTTACCATCTTGGTTCTGCCATGACAATGAGATTGTCTCATATATAGTTTAGTTTTATATTTATTTTAAATAAGCTAAGCTTGAATATTGTTTTGGATAAACAAGAGAGAAAAAATAAAGTTCCAAGTTTAATTTCACAGATTGATTAAAAAATCAGTGTTTGAACGTACTTCAAATGTATATATTCTTCATACTAATACATACATATTAAGATAGCCTGTTTCTATCTCTTTTTATTATCCAAATCTAAGGGAAGAGGATTAAAATATATGCACAACAATCACTGATGAGTGATTTAACAGTTAATTAAGATTTTTGAGTGTATTATTGTAGAGATTTTGAGTTGATCCAAATAAGTTGCTCATAAAGGTGATTATTGAGAGAATTTATTCAGTTGTTAACTTTAATGCTCGAGAGATTAATTGAGCTGTACGCAAATTATCGGAACACTTTGGTTACCAAAAAAATAAAAAAATAAAATACATGCACAACTTCTGTTTATACGCGCATTGTCCAGGTTGGCAATCCATGTGATTGCAATCTGAGACGTACAAAAAATGAAGAAACAAACACAAGTTTATGAATTCTAAACCGTCAGATTGAGAAGCTGTGAGTCTGTGACTTTGTCTCTGAAAAGAACCCTAAAACCCCATCAATGAGAGAAAGCGTTGAGTACAGTGAAGGTATCATATCAATGATACCATGAACCAGTTGAATTAAGTTATTAATGCATTATTTTCAAGATATGAATTAATAATTATTATTCGCTGACCAAAAAAAGAGGATGGTTATTTAAAAAAAAATTAAATAAATATTACATCATATTATATATTTATTTAATTATAATCACGATTTATTGATCTTAATATGGTATTATGGTGCCCACCTTCTCTTAGTTATGACTTTTTAACTAATTACAAGTTACTAAATTTGTTTATCTCCTAAGGAAGCTGCAGTGAATTGTTGCTTTCTCTATTATTAGTTGAAATATTAATTTAGTAAAATTTGTTTAAATTTAATTTCATTTAAACTAATTAAAAAGTAATATAATATCCAATCCCAGGTTACAACTTCGTTTAAATTTATTTACTTTAATTTATTAATTATCCAGGCAGATTATTTATAAAAATAATTTTTCACACCGTCCCTAATCCCAAACCTATAAAATCTCAATTAAATTAGACAAGCTTTACTTTAGAAGCATAAAATCACTCGATTCCCCCAGAGTCAAAGGTAACTGACCAAATATTAATGAGACTCGTCAACGTGATACATCCCTTTATAATTAAGCTTAATTAATCAAGATTAAGCATCATCATTAGCAACAAAGCATATTTAAGCAACATAAATTAAATTATTAAAAGACATTTATGAACAATAAAGATGGACTTATAACACAATTGTATAAACTCTATTTCGCAATCCTACGTCAATTCGTAATTGGTCAAATGAGAAAATTCATCAAAAATCAATTGTAAACTATCACATCAAGGTTATGTAATTTATGAGATCGAATTGTAAGTAAACGAAACACCTTGATTTTTTAATAAAAACCCTGTAAACTCTATAAAGTTTTAAAAAAAAAAATGTAAATAGAACCTGTATTCATCAATGGTCGTTTAAATTATGTAGGAAAATTTTGCTGGGAAACAGCATCTAAATTTTAAGAATAACAATATTATTGGTTGAAAAATTGAATGAAAGAGTTTTGAATTTGATTGTGGGTTTTCTTTGTCTCACTAACTTGACTATATTTTGTTGGTACGACTATTCTCTGGGGAATTAATTAGATATTTATAGGTTTATAACATGTCCATCGTGGCCGTTTTCGGTCAAATACATGACTATTAACCACTAGCGTGGATTTAGTCATTAATGGCTAGTGTAGATATTACCGTTAATAGCTATGAATCTAGTTGAAAATAGTCAGATCGATGCGCAATCATTTCGATCAATCGTGTGCTGTTTTGATGACATCGATTAGCAATCGACGATGATTGTCGGATCTAGCTGTAGTCTTGAATAATTTGGTTTAAGTATAAGAATAATAATGTCTTAAAAATCTTGTATATAAAGATAAAATAATCTATAAATATTCTTATAAATTGTTTTCAAACAAAGACATTATTATTTAAATTTTTATTGATTAGAGATAAAATATAATGAAATTAAAATTATCAAATAACTTTACAAAATTTAATAAAATAGTGGTATTTAAATTATTATCCATATAACCAATAATTTCAATTATAAAAATATTTTATTACTTGTCAATAATATGAGATGACGTTAGCGAAGCCCAACCAAACACGCACTAGTACATCAGTGGGTGTTTTACTTCCTTTTGTATCAAATCCCTAACACAGGGACACAGGGCTATGCTACCTATCGTCTGCTATCTTTAGCCACCATTACCGCTTGCTGTCATCGTGTGATAAATCCCGCCGAATCCAGTTGATGTCGGTCGGATTCGGCTGCTTAGCCGTGATCTTACCGTCTAGCCGCGATCGCATGGTTGGACTCGGCTGTTTGGCCGTTTGGACGCGATCGCACGACCGGATTTGCTCCGATTCAGCCGTTCGACCTGGGTTGAATACTTTTGTCTTGCAATTACCTTTGCCTCCTCTGCATCGGATTCCGGTATTCTTAATCAGGTTTCAAATCTATGTTCGATTAATTAATGGTGTGACTTTAGAATTTTATGTTCTCAAACCTTAGCAGTTTGCGGCATGTCACTGCTAGTTGCCGTTTTTATTTTATCTTTTGATGGTGAGATTTGGTGTTTATTGTTTCTGTTTGCTTTAAGATAGTTTTTGCGTTTATTGGAATTAATTGTTGGTGATTTATTTATTTATTTTTGGTTTTGTTTATGTAGTGTCAAGTGTATTTGGATCATTAGTTCTTAATTACTGGCCCTTTTTTTTCATGTTTGGTGATCGTGTGCTTAGAAGGTGTTTGGTAGCTTAGTAGATATTGAATTGTAAATGTTGATAATAAAACAGAATTTTAACGTGCTTGTTGGGATTTATGGTTCTGAATTATGACTTGTAACTTGACGTTTCAAATTAGGATAGTTGAAACACGTGGATAAATGGATAAGTGTAAGGGGGCGATAAGTTTTATGATTTTGGGCTTTGGTGGAAGGATTTTGGATGGTTAAATGGAATTATCAGGAAGGGGGTTTTATCAAATTGAAAAGAGAGAAACTGGATAGAGACAGAAAATAGGAAATTTAGAGCATGGTTGTTGATTATGTTTTACTTGAATGGTGATGCTGAGAGAGCATATGGGGGGCTATTGGGAGCAGCATAAAGCAATTGCCATTAGAAAAAGGGTTTCTGTGTTCACCTGAATATTTTTACATGTCAAATATTTGAAATGACCTTGAAATTTAAGATAATCTAACTAATGTTTGCTATACTGTTTTATTGAATTTATGGCCTATATCAAGATTAATTGGTTTCAAATCCCAGTCTTGCCATAGAGAACTATAGTTGGCTATGATTTGGGATCTAGAGCATTAGGTCTACACCTTAACAATGCCTTAGCACTTGAGTTATGGGCCTTGAGCTTCGGTGATTTGTTCGTTAACAGGTTTGTACTTTTCGGAAGCTCATTGCTAGCATCATAGATTGGATAGGTATCAGCCCAAAACCTTGTGAACTGGTCTTTACGGTGCTTCCTCTATCAATTAGATCCTTTATCCATAGAATAAAGTATCTAGGCATATTTATTTCTTCATAATTTGACTTCTATGAAGTTGCTTCCTTTGCTACAGCTGATAAAAATCATTTTTTCCATGATGCATATGTATAAAGCCTTTTTTTTTTTTTTTTTTTTCCTAGTATTTATTAATGTATTTGCTCTTTCTTCCCCTTTTTCCTTTCTATAGTCAAGATAGTCGCATGTAATGACAGAACACAACCATATTATTAGCTTGTGGTAAGAACGGGTTTCGTTCTAGTGCCCAAAAATAATATTCTACAGCTTTTGTATGTTCTCCTTACTTGTGTGGATAAGGCCTATGTTATAGAGTATGTATCTTCGATCATAGGGATCAATTTCTAGTCGCATAGTTTCATAATAATCCTGTAAAGCTTCTGCATAATTTCATTCGGATTGAGCTGATATCCGTTACGGTCTTCATTATATATATAAAATTCAGATGAGTGTTCCTGGTTACTTGTGAGCATGCTTATGTAAATTAAAGAACTTTGTGATTTATTTTAGATATATATAAAAATTATTAGATTTATAATATACTTTTATGTGATTTAAGCCCAAATGATAAGCTAGCTAGTTGGATGCCCGAAATCCGAATCATATAAAGCACTACCGGCCTATAGATATTAATAGCCCAAATGATAAGCTATTCCTACTATTACCCCAAAATGTTTAAAATAGGTGAATTTAGAATGACAAGTTTATGTTTGGAATAGTTGTATTAAATAATAAACATCATTAATCTATGTTTGAAATTGTTATAACTTAGACATTAATCACTTCAATTTTAATTTCTAAAATTTAACTGAAAACTGAGACACAGAAATAAATGTAATTAATTCAAATCAGAACATTATTTATCATTCACATTCTTTCTCCAAATCAAAACCTATAGAATTTCGGATTTACTGTTATGATAATAATTAATTTGGTAATGAAATAATCACACTTTGGTTTAAATGCATTTATCAGTTTTAAAACTGAACTTTTCTTGTTTTTGTTATTTTAGTTTTTCATTATCATTTTCCTTTGCTGAAGCAATATTATTGAGAAGTTATAAGTTTATTGACTCTATGCATACCATAAGGTATCATGAATTTAACTGTAACTTTTATCAGTTAAAAAATGTTTATTTAATTACATGGTAAACATAAAGTAAAATATGTTTGTTCATAATTTTTCTTTCAATGCCCAATTAGTCAAATGCATAATAAATCATCTTGCGGAACTTCTTCCCTCTTATTATATTTACCACAATTGATATGGGGGCTACGTGGCTTCATAATCTTTTTGCATGAGAAACTCGTTTGATATTATATACTTGTTAGATGACTTTAAGGACTTTAAGGGGACTTGTCAAACCTTCTTGTTGAAATACCTTGGTTATACTATTAATTCACATCTTTGGATTGAACTTTGTGAGTTTTAATTGTTTTGGATTTGATGTCAAGGAGTCTGGTGCTGTTTTGTTACATTATGTGTAAGCATGTACAAGGTGTATCTGGCTATTGGAGTGGACTTTTGAATGATACATTCTTATGATATGTGGTAGTTGTGCTTGTGTTGGAAATGGGGAATATCGCTAGTCATATAGCTTTTCTTGTTTCTTATAAAATAAATGTTTATTGGTAATCTTATTTATGTCTTTCCCACAGCTGCATAAAAAAAAAAAAAAAAAAAATCATAACTGCAATATTTTTAATACTTTATACTGATCGATTTAATTGTTTTCTTTTTACACAGATTGCTTCAAAATTGTTTGAATGACATTGCAACGACAGTTGAACCATGGTTTCAAGTATGTTGACTGGAAAATGAAGGTACCCTGTTATTTTGCAATCAAAAGAAAGAAACAATACTCAAGCCATAACTTTGGTTGATTTGGTGGCCAAGTTCATAGTGTCAAAGTTGAATGCTCTTACATCATTGCTGTTCACTGTAGCTCTTTCTTGACTTGCTTATGTTTGCTAGCTGCTTCATCCAGCTGCAGACTTTGAATGACCCTGTTTGGCATCTCACTATTGAGAATACTGACTCTTGAGTTTCCTTAGAAAAAAAAAAAAAAAAAAAAACAAAACAAAAGCAACTGCTTTGTTTTCAATGTTCTTTTAATGAAGAAAATGCATGGTCACTGGATTTATTTTATGATTGTGAAGCAAAATATCCTCTGTATTTTATGAGTCTTCAATTATCTTGTCTCTCATTTAAAACTTTTTCCAGTCGAGGAGTGTGGGAATATATGGGATATACTTGAGCTATTTTTAGTTCTAAAAGCTTGTGTTCGTTGAGAAGTTGTAGGTAATTTGCATAAGGTGGTTAAGGGATTGGGTATTCAATTTTTATTTGAATTATGATGTTATTAGGCCTGTTTTTGTTATTTTCCCCTTTGTGCAAGTTGCTTTGATGCGTTTGACGTTAATTAGTTTACAATCAGTATAGGCTTATGAGCATTGTTGGATGTATATGGTTATAATGCATATTATGTTATAAGCATTTTTTTTAAAAATTTTTTATTTAATCTAATGTAAATATTTTGCAGATGGCTTCTGCCAGAAGACGTGGCATGACTGGGGAAAGTTGCTGTTCCTAAATCAATTAACTTATCCAGCCAAAAGTATCCAGTTGACTGCTCTCTTTCTTTCTTTTCATTTATTTTAAAGTTCAATTAATGGATGTGTTTGGGTTTCCCTTTTAAATCTCATGTTTTCTCTCTTGGTTTCAAGGTTAGAAAATCATGGGCTGGATCGGAATGTGGAGATTGTCCCCAAGTGAGTAACATGTCTTTGTGTTTGGGTTCTTTCCTGTCCCGCCCCCATATTTGTAGCATTTAATGCCTTTGGGTGCACTTAATTTCTTCCTTTTTTCAGCTTAAAATTGCCTAACTGGTGCTTTTATTAATTAATAATTTTTATATACTTGATAGGGGTACACTTAGTTGGGGAAGTATCTTATTTATGCCTGTGACTGCTCTTTATGCAGCGTGAAGCTATTCCATGAGGTAAAAGTTAAATATTTAATTTTATTTGGAACTTAATGTCTGTGGCTCATATTGCTTCAGTTTTTAATTTCCAATCTAGTATTTTACCTGACCCTAGTGTAATTCTTTTGGGTTTTGAATTATAAATTACTTTTCAAACAAATAAATTAAGCGCTAAAGCATATTTCTATATTTGTTGAATTTAATATTTTAATCTCCAAGCAAGATAAATAATTGGTTACACATAATCACTTATTCGTAACGACTATGCAAAAAGTGTATAATTTTAATACTCATTTTACTGTTTAATAAATAAGCAATTATTGCTCGGATTTTTTCCCCCCTTTTCTGTCTATTTGACGAATCATGCAAGGGCTTTGATGATTAGGCAGGATTTTATGAAAATTACCCTTATGAACTACTGAATTATGCACAAGTTTTGAGTAAAAATATAAAAAAAAAATTATTGTTTTTAATTAATTTTATAAATACGTAAAATTTTAAAAAAAAATTATTGGACAAAGCCTTTAAGAGAAAATTTAAATAGATAAAGATTAATATATGGACTGTCTCAATAGTTTGTAAAAGTTGATGTCATCGTCAAAACCTTGGGGGTTTCTATACAAGTTTGTTTTACTTCACAGCGCAAAAAAATTCTCTGCCTTCCCGAGCAAGACAAGACCTAATCTTTTTGCTTTTGTCTTTTGATTTCATTTTAGTTTCACACGGAAATGTTCTTCGACTGATCAGATTAAAGTTCTGTTGGCGAAAGCTGTAAGTTTTCTTGGTTTCCTTAAAATCTGCTCGTGTTATTTTATTTTATTTTATTTTATTTTTTTGTTTTAAGGATCTGGCAAATCCAATTGATTTCTTTGAGGGAAAATTAGTGAAACTAATCTTACAGCTCAGTAGGATTTTGAATATATTCTGTTCTAAGTTTAATTTAACAGATCTACATAAGATCAGAGTTTGATCGTTCTCTTGGATGTATTTTTTTTTTCTGGAAATTATATATTTTTTTTTGTTTTTCCAAATTTTCAGTGTCCTGCATAGGAGGAATCTGGTTACATAGACAGACTTGTAACTTGCATAAACAAAGCTAGTTGATTCAAGTCAATTGATAGTTGTTTTCATCATGAGCATCCAAAGAGTCTCTTCACATGGATCTTCTTCCTCTGGTTGGAAATATGATGTGTTCCTAAGTTTTTGAGGTGAAGACACCAGAAAGAATTTCAAGGGTCATCTCTATTCTGCTTTAACTCGTAAAATTGGAATCGTAAACCTAAACCCTAAACCCACCAATTGATCCACATCATAGAAAATTGGAACCACTTTTTGTCCCAATGTGTTCTTACATTCAATAATCTTAACAAGTTTATCCAAGCACCAAGGAGAAGAAGCATAGTTTTTTGAGAAAACAACAATTAAAATTCTCGATTTTTCGATTGCATGAAGGGGTTTTGATGAAATGGGTTTTCCTATCTCAAGTTCTTTGACTCCTTTATAAGTCAAAACAGAATAGAGATGATCAGTGAAATTCTGCTTTGACTCATAAAGGAGTCAAAGCACTCGAGATAGGAAAACCCATTTCATCAGAACTCCTAGATGCAATTAAAAAATCGAGAATTTCAATTGTTGTTTTCTCAGGAAACTATGCTTCTTCTCCTTGGTGCTTGGCTTAACTTGTTAAGATTATTGGATGTAAGAAGACATTGGGACAAAAAGTGATTCCAATTTCTATGATGTGGATCAATTGGTGGAAAGAAAACAGATGGGTAATTTTGAGAAAGCATTTGCTAAGCATGAAAGAAACCATGCTTCTTCTCCTTGGTGCTTGAATAGAAGTGATTAATATCTTTCGAAGAGATTTGCAGGATAGGTACGTAAATTCCATTTTTTCTTTCTTTCCGTGCTTGTATAAAAATAGCTGGTGATAATTATTTGATCGACAGTTTTAATTATTGTGGTTTATGATAAAATTTGCAGTTATGAGTCAGAATTTATTGAACATTGTTGTTAATGCAGTAACAAGAAAATTAAGTTGTTCATCAGCTTCAACATTCATGAATCTGAAGAAAGTTTTAGTTGGAGTGAGTTTCATTTTTGGAGAAACTACTAATGCAGGCTAAAAAACGAGGCCAATGGTTCCATGGAAGCAGTTCTCAATTTCCCCAACACGGACCTCTTTTTTTCTTTTATGTTAATATCAGGACATTGAAATCATTTGATACATTAATTATAAGTTACTGAAATTTGAAGTCTGTAAATAGAAATGATAAATATGTTCAAGATTGAAATATAAGAAGTTGGTAGAAAAGTTAATACCTTGAAGTATAGGTTCTGAGTAGTTAACTTGAGGTGGAAAACAAGTTCTTCATGGGTTATTAGAGGTTTTATCTTTTTGCATGCCAATTTTTCCGCTAGTTGTCTCCTTATAATAACAAATTCTGAGTCTACAGCCCTTCAGGAAAATTTATCGGGTTTGGGTCTCAAGTGGTCCAAATTCTCCAGTTTTGCTCATCTCTGGTAGGGGGAAAGGTCTTCTTTTTAAATCTTCAACAAAGAAAACCACAAATAGAAGAGAAAATACCAAGAATCTTGGATGGGAAGTTTCTTGGTAAATATTAATTAGTTTCTTTCTCTAAGCCTATTCATTGCACTTTTCTTAGTTCTTATAGTTTATTCCTTGAACAGTACATGAAAATTAGGTTCGGTTCTCGTAACTATCAAAAGTAACTGTCTTTGTGGACGTTAGTGTAGTGAACAATCAATTGAGCATCTCTCAGTATGTGGATCATATCTCACTCCATATACAGCCTATTGTGATCTTCATTAGCTTGAATAGCTCCCCTCTTTTTGGCCTATTGAAGGAGACCTTCGGCTGGATGGTGGGGACATTTTTTTTTTTTAACCATAGTTTTAGGCCTCAAAACCTTCTTCATTTGCATTCTCTTCTTTCTCTAAGTATGCCTTTCTAAAACTTCTAGCTAAGGCCAGGAGAGGAA
>CM047745.1:1644353-1719353 GCA_026225825.1 Pistacia integerrima | reverse complement strand
GGCGAGAAAAAGTTTTTGAAAAAAAGACATGGTGAGATCATTGTGGTTTGGCCCCACGCAACTCTGGGTGTCTCCACCTTCATCAGAGAATTCTCTAAACGGGAATTTACTCCAGCTACTAATTTTTTGAGATTCATAAATTTTGAAGTTGAAGTTGAACCACTTAATTTACTTGATATTTCCTTCACAACACCTTCGATAAATTCTGCTTCAGGACTGCAAAATAATCAATTAACATTCATTATATTTACACTAATCAATAACAAATTGCATTTTATTATACTGAATTGCGGCCAATCAAATTAATAAACCACAAGGAATTAAAATCAGTTACAACCTTTCTTTTATTTTCTCTTAACCTAATATATTGAGGCAAATCAAATTAATATATACATACACCTGATGAAGTGATCATACTTGTGCTTTGCTAGTTAACCTCTCTACTCTACATCATCTATCCTGTAAACAACACCACCTAAATAAACTTATAGTACAGAACAATAAGGTTATGTGCTTGTTGCTTTCGAAATTAGGCTCTGCATATTGTAAAGACCGATAAATAATATTTATTGTAAGGAATTAAGATTAAAGAATTTTTTACCTATCCTTCAACTCCCTTCCAAACAGATTGGTGACCTCCATCAAAGCATTCCGCCATGTTTGCACGTTTTCTACATGGTCCGCAAACACTTTTTGATGTTGACCAATAGCTACCTCCAACTTTGTTATTAGCAGGGATGGATTCACATCATAGAAAATTGGAATGACTGATTGTCCCTTTGTGTTTTTACATTCCACAATTTTCACAAGTTCATCCAAGCACCAGGGTGAAGAAACATAATTTTTTGAGAATACAACAATTGAAATTCTTGATTCTTTTATTGCATTAACAAGTTCTGGTAAAATGGGTTTTCCTATCTCAAGTTCTAGATTGTCTTTGAATACCTTAATTCCCTCTCGAATCAAATGATTATATAGACGATCTGTAAAGTTGTTTCGAGTATCTATACCTCTGAAGTTTAGAAACACATCATGTTTCCAACTAGTGGATGAGTAAGATTCATATGAAGCAACTCTTTGGATTCTCATGGTGGTGAAAAAAAGTTGAAAAATAATATAAAAGTGGTAAGATAATTGTGGATTGGCCCCACCCAACTCTCTGAGTGTCTCCAACTTCATCAGAAGTTTCTCTATACAGAAATTTACTCCAGCTACTAAATTTTTGAGATTCATAAATTTTGAAGTTGAACCGCTTAATTTACTTGATATTTCCTTCACAACACCTTCGATATATTTTTCTTCAGGACTGCAAAACAATCAATTGAAATTCATTATATTAATTATATTTACAGTTATCAATAACAATACTATACTGTAAAGAACAATACCTATATGAAGTTAATAGTAAAGAAGAATAAAGTTATGCTTGTTGCTTTGGAAATTAGGCTCTGCATAGTGTAAAGAGCAGTAAATAATATTTACCTGTCCTTCAAGTGAAATCCAGAGATATTGGACACCTCTTTTAAAGTCTTCCTCCACATTTGCACTTTCTCCATATCCATCTCAAAACGTACATCATGATCATCAAATGCTTCTTGAAACACTCCTATTTGATATCTTGGGTCGTCTGGCTCCAGATAATAGAAAATGGGAATGACTGTTTGTCCCATTGTCTTTTTGAATTCAAGAATCTTATCAAGTTCATCCAAACATTGGATAGAAGAAGCATAGCTTTTGGAGAAAACAACAATAAAAATTCTTGATTCTTCAATTGTTTTGTCTAGTTCCAATGAAATGGGCATTTCTCTTTCAAATTCTTTGTCACCCTTAAAAACTTTAAATCCTTTCCGATCCAAAGCAGCATATAAATTCTCTGTGAAGTTCTTGCCTGTGTCTTCATTGTGGAAGTTTAGAAATACATCATATTTCCAACTAGCGGAAGAAGAAGAACCATATGAAGGAACTCTCAGGTAGCTCATGTTAAACAATTAATTTTGAATCAACTAGCTTCTTTTGGAGCAAGTTCTGTCTATGCAACCAATTTCCTCCTGTGTAAAGATAAATTCCTACACAGCTATAAACTAAAATAAATTAAAAAAGATAAATTGTATATCTATGTCAAATATAATCTCTCCTGATTAAGTAATATGGATCATGAACTAACTAACTAACTATATCTGATATCTCTCCTATTTTACTCTTCACACAAACTAACTAGATCTGAAAATAAAATAATATTAAAAAAAAAAAAAAACAACAACAACATAGAAAAACAGAAGCATCGATTTAATGAAATAAAGAATACTGAAGAACTTACAGCTTTGAAGGTGTTACAGAATTCTGAAGATGAACTCCGAACCGATCGGTCAAAGAAAGTAAAAGGTTTTCTCTGTTGTGAACTAAAGAAAATGCATAGTAAGAAAATGATGGCAGGTATCTTAAAAGTAAATGCAAAAGTGCTTCCACCATTTATCCACCTGACGAGATCACTGCTACACTAACTTTCATAATCAAATTATTAAATAATTCATAGAATAGATATTATCAAACATCAACCAGATTCCAAATTTAATTAATTAACTCTTGGTGGTGGTGTTGGTGCAATGGGATAGAGAATAGTAGGTGATAATTGAAAGAGATTGTTGTCTATGATAAGGTTGCATGATTATTTCAATACCCCAATCACATTTATCTATTTGTTTTGGAGCATAAAAAAGAAAAATTGATTCCCCAAGGAATCATCCATTCAGAATATGACACATGCCAGGATTAAGAGAACAATTATAACTATAAAGAATCTAACTTGTACCACAATTTATATAAATTAAAAACATGGTTAATATAATATCTAGAAATTATAATACTCTCCAATATTAAGAAAATAACTTTTTTTTTTTTTTTTGGTTTTCTGATTTTATATCAATTCTCCAATATTAAGACTGTAAACCTCAAGGACGGCCCATTGTAATAGGTTGGGGACCGTCCTTAAGGAATAAATTTTTTTGCCTACCAAAAAAGTATATTATTATTGATTCTTATAATTTTCTAATAATCGTATTATAACCAAGTGATAAAAGATCAAAAATATTATAGACAAAGATATATTGAAAGTTTAAGGGAAGAAAATTAATATACATGCACAACTTCTGTTTATATATGGTTCAGACTGGCAATCCATGTGAATGCAATCTACGACGTACAAAAAATAAAGAAACGAATACACATTTATGAATTCTAAACCGTAGGATTAAGAAGCAACGACTTTGTCTCTGAAAAGAACTTTAAAAAGTCCCCGTCCTTTCAGTCTAAAGCAAAATCTGAATTTTGATTTTGCTTTGTAATTTAAACGACGTCACTCAACTTAAGTGGATTAATGGACTAAACAGACTTTGCACTTCTGTTACTTTTGTACGGAAATTCATTTTTGTCAGCCTAACTCTGTTAGTCCTTGTCCGTTAATTGTATTTAACTAACTTTTGAACAGTAACTAAATTCTTCATTTCTTCAAAATGGCCTAATCTTCTGTCTACTTTCTTCAAACAGTTATGAAACATATAAATCGCCGGGACCATCAAATGTCACTTTGCTATTTGAGGGGCATTTGCTCATGGGGACAATTTTGAAGTATATATTAAGATTATTTTTACAATACGGTTAAAAGTGATTATATTATGAGCTATGATAGTACCAAACGTACCCTCAAATTGTGTCTAAGTGATAGCTCAATGCTCATTATATAATTTTGGTTAATATGGCTAAATTACATGGTTAGCCCAATACACTTTTAAATGATATTATCTTTACTATTAACTCTTTTTTCTTTTCATTATATATAAAGAATTAAAAACAAAAAGTGTTACAATTAAGGAAGGCTTAACTGCATAAGGGCGAGGATGGAGAGTAAGGTTATGTTTTTAATGGAATTATGTGTGACCTAATACTTATAATTGTTAAGATATGTTCTTTGTTTGTTTTTTAAAATGAATGATATCTAAATAAAAGTTTGCAAATTTAATATCACAAGATATCCTCATATTAATAACATTAATTTTATATTATAATTATTGGTGGTGGTCTTTTGTATTTCTTGCAAAATAATAAATAATAGGAAAATTACATTGAAATGGATTACAAATTAGGAAGGGTCCATTATTAGTTTGGGCCTAATTGTGGATCATTGTACCCCTTTTCTTGGACTTCGATTACGCTTTCTGAGTAACAACGAGCCAACCCGCGACCTTCACACAAGAGTTCATTCTAAGAGCGACTTGTTGTAGTCTTGTCATCAATAGAGTTAACCAAAGAAGACTAAATGCGAAGTTTTTGGAGAAAAGATGTTGAAGCCAAACATCCAACTAGTTAGTGAAAGCAGACATGTTTAAGTAAAGATACCAAGAGAATTGTAAATGTAAAAGTATGAAAATATCTCCCAAAAAATGTAAAAAAGACAGCAAAGAAAAACTTGAGCAATTGATTATATCCTAATATTCATGTGGGAGGCGATCTCAACTTGTTTTGGATGATTTGTATGGTATTTCAATTCCAATTCCCTGCCATAGTGTTTAGGAGTGATGAATATGATGTTTGAATAGTTAAATTGATAGAGATATGGAGAGAATCGGCTAGGGTTTTGGTGTTTGGAGTTTTGGAGCAAAAATGTCATAGCTTCTCTTTTGGTGGTGAATGAAAGAATAATTGATTATAAGTTATAATTGATTATTAATTGTTGGTAATAAGTGTAGGTTAATATGGTTATTAATATAAAAATCTTAACTTAGAAAATGGTTGACAGGTCTAGTGACTGGAAAAATTGTCAACTATTTTAGGATTTAATGTTGATATCAAAATGATCATATTTAAACGATCTCTCTCTCTCTCTCTCTCTCTCTCTCTTTCAATTTGGCCATTGGATTCCGGCACCATTGCCCCATTTCTGGCAACCGATTCCAGCTAATGGTTTGATTAAGATATTTAAAACTTTTTCTAAATGAGTAAATTTTAGACTTTATTTAATATTTTATATAAATTTATATTTATTAAAAATAAGGGTACATTAGGTAATTTAATTAATGTGCTCCTTACAATTTTTCAGTGTTTAGATTTAAATTACAAAATTTTAACTTTTCTATTAAATGATTATATCTCAAAACAAGTAATAATAATAATAATGAACAAATAATCAAAAGACTTAAAGCTATACAAACAACCCCTAAGTTTAGTGTCCGGGGAATGTGACACTGTTTTTCACAAGCATACCCCGTCATTAAAGCATTAGCCAGACTAACAAGATATATATATTGTTGGGTACAATGAAGGTATCACATCAATGTAAAATTGTAAACCAACGAAATTAGAAAAATATTGCACTCATAATCTCTTCTCATGAATTTCCTCTCATAACTTTGATGTGATAACTCATAATTAGTTAGTTTATAATGGATCCCACTTGAGTCTCACATGATAAATTCCTGTTGATCAATTACGAGCTATCACATCGGAATTGTGAGAAGAGGTTATGAGTGTAACATTACTCATGAAATTAAGTTATTGATACCTTCTTTTTTTTTTCATTTATCCTAAATGAGTATCAATAATTTTTTTTTTCTCTTATTCAACCTGACCCAAAAAAAAAAAAATGAAGATGAAATTATTAAAAAATATGGAACTAAATTTTAGGCTTCATTTGGTTCATTATTTGATAATTTTTAAAATAGTATTTTGAAAAAATTAAATTAAATGATCTTTATGAGAAATATAATTATTAATGTTTTGTAAGATAAAAAAATAAAATAAAATTTTGAGAATATTAAAACAAATACATTTTTTTTGTTTTTAGAATATAACACTAGGATATAATGTAGATATAATATTGAGCCAAATAAAGCCTTGATAGGAAGAAAAGCAGAAGTCAAGTCAACAGAAATTAAATTATTAAAAGACATTTGTGAAGCTTCGAAGAAGGCTCCGACTTGAAGGAAAAAATCTGAAACACCTTGAATTTTTAGTAAAGATCTATAAACTCTATAAAGTTTCAAAATATGGTAAATAGTACCTGTTTTCATCAATGGTCCGTTAAAATATGTAAGGGCTTTTATGATTAGGCAGAATTCATGAAACTTTCCCTTATGAACTACTGAATTATGCACAAGTTTTGAGTAAAAATAAATATAAAAAAACCCTTATGAACTACTGAATTAAGTTTTGAGTAAAAATAAATATAAAAAAATTTATATGTTTTTAATTAATTTTATAAATACGTAAAATTAAAAAAAATATGATTGGAAGAAGCCAGTAAGAGAAAATTAAAATTGATAAAGATTAATAATTTAATATCTGGAATTGCAAAATTTGTGGGCGTTGTTATATCATCAAAACCTTAGGGGTTTCCATGGAATTTGTCAGTCCTTTGAAGAGAATTAGTTTGGGCCTGGCAATACAAGTTTGATTCACTTCACAGCACAAAAAAAAAATCTCTGCCTTCCAAG
This sequence comes from Pistacia integerrima, assembly GCA_026225825.1. Lineage (NCBI taxonomy): Eukaryota > Viridiplantae > Streptophyta > Magnoliopsida > Sapindales > Anacardiaceae > Pistacia > Pistacia integerrima. The sequence continues at coordinate 1,712,868 of CM047745.1, read as the reverse complement.
CAAGACAAGACCTGATATTTTGATTTTGTCTTTTGATTTCATTTTAATCTTACGCAGAAACGTTCTTTGACCGACTGGATTAAAGCTCATCTGTCGGCGAAAGCTGTAAGTATTCTTGTTTTCCTTGAAATCTATGTTTCTGTTTTCTGATTTCATTTAAGGATCTAGCAAATCAAGTTGGCTTTTTTTAGAGTAAATTAGTGAAACTAATCTTACAACTCAGTAGGATCTTAACATAAATATAGCTCGAATATACTTTGATGCAAGTATAATTTTTACAGATCTACACAAGATCAAAGTTTGATCGTAATCTTGGATGTATTTTTTTCCCTGGAAATTATATTTATTTTTTGTTTTTCCAAATTTTCAGTGTCTTGCATAGAAGGAAACTGGTTGCATAGAAAGGACTCAGTAACTTGCCTAAACAAATCTAGTTGATTCAAGTCAATTGACAGTTGTTTCCATCATGAGCATTCAAAGAGTCTCTTCATTTGGATCTTCTACTTCCTCTAGTTGGAAATATGATGTTTTTATAAGCTTCAGAGGTGCCGACACTCGACGGAACTTTACAAGTCATCTTTACACTGCTTTAATTCGAAAAGGAATTAGTGTATTTAAGGATGATAAAGAACTTAAGAAAGGAAAACCAATTCCATCAGAACTCCTGGATGCAATTGAAAAATCAAGAATTTCAATTGTTGTATTTTCAAAAGACTATGCTTCTTCTCCTTGGTGTTTGCGTGAACTTGCTAGAATTGTTCAATGTAAGAATACTTTGGGACAAAAGGTGATTCCAATTTTCTACGGTTTGGTTCCATCCGTGGAAAGGGAACACATGGGAAACTTTGATAAAGCGTTTGTTAAGCATGAAGAAGATTTTAGAGATAATATAGAGGAGGTGGAAACATGGAGGAGGGCTTTAACTGATGTGATCAAACTCCGTGGAGAGGATTCGAATGATAGGTACGTAACCTTTATTTCTTCTTCAGATGACTTGATTGAAACAGTGATAGAAATTGTAGGAAAATTAATAGATATGCCAATAGATGTGCTTAACTTCGTGAAGATGATGTAAAGAGGAAGTAATTATGGGGTTGAATAATAGAAAGTAATGAAGTATTGAAGGAAGAATAAAGTATTGCCAGGAAGGGTGTGAATCCATGTGAAACCGATTCCTTAATTTTATTGCGTATCATTCATCTTTGTTTCTTAAATAGTTTTTCGAATTGCAAAAAGTAATTAATTAAGATTAATCATTGTTTAATTTTTTGTCACACTACTCCTCCAATGTGTAAAATATATATAGTATCTGTTATGCCTCAAAAGTCAAGCCTATGTCAGCACAATTAATGTCTCTTTCATACATTGCCAAGCCTATATCTTCAAAGATATTCTCACCAATTTTATCTCATTTCAAAGAGATGAATGGACGAGAGCCTTCCATGTGTCAAGGCAGTTTGCAAAAGCTCTCATTGCATTGAGTGCAAATATGAATAAATGGATATTTCTCTTCCCGAAGAAGAGAGGCTGGAGGCTGGGCTGAGATTTAGCTTTAATTCTTTCTCTCTGTAAAAACACTGTATTTTTTCATCTTTGTATGCCTTACGGGCAAAATCATAGAAATAGTGAGAGATCAATAAAATAACAGTGGATGTAGGAGTCGCTTGTTGAGCATCCGAATCACTATAAAAACCCCTCTTGCCAATCTTTTACTTATTTTTCTGCAAAATATATAATCTCAGCTCCATATTCAAATCTCATGTTTCCATCACGTGTGTCTCCTGAGTCAGCTCAGCGTTTTCCACGTGCGAGTCGTTGGCGTCCAAAATCAAGCGTCAACAGTATCAATAATAGTAGAGATATTGTTGTTAGGATAAGAATTAGAATATGAAGGAAGAATATATAAGAATAAGAATGTACAATGTGAATCCATATATATAAACCTAATCCCTTTGATTTTATTCCTATTGATAAGTAATACAGAACCTTCCTTTAGAAAGATGTAATTAAGGTTTGATGATTTCCTTGATTATATATATAGAGCGTGTCTAAAGAAGAGAAGCAGCCAGTTGAGTGAGTTAAGAATTGAATGAGTAAGTGATTAATTGGAGAGGGAAAGGAATAACCAGCCTTTAACCTTTTGGTTAATGAGGGAAGGAAAACTTGGCATATATACATACTCTCACCAATATTGATATCAACCTATGTAGTTGGAGTTAGAAGTGAGTGACATTAAAATAAGGTTTTTTATTATTTATTTATTATTATTATTTTTGTGCGATTGATCTATGGTGGCATGCATCATTTGAAAAATATAATTGATTTATTAGGATGGATGATATGAATATGTAAATGGTGAATATATGTGATATTTTATTATTTAGGACAGCAGCTGAGTTTTATTGTTATTTAACTTATTTTGCATATTTCAGGAACGAGTCGGAGTTAATTGAAGCAGTTGTGAAAGAAATATCACGTGAATTAAGTGGGTCAACTTCAGCATTCATTAATTTCAAGAAATTACTTGCTGGAGTGAATTCATGTTTAGAGAAACTACAAATACAAGCAAATACAATCAAGGTTCAATGGCGTGAATCGACAATGGCCCCACCTCTGATGTCCCTTTTTTTTTTTTGTTCGATGTTTTAGAATAACGCCAAAACCTTGGTACTTTGACTTTCAAAATCAAACCACGTGATTGGAATAGCAATTTAATTATAAAGGAGGCAGCTGACGTGGCACCTGATTTTATTTTATAAGCTGGGGGCCTTGGGTTTTGTAGCAATTGATCTGTAATTATAGTATTTCCACAATTATTTAATTTAATTTATTATATCTCTATCTAATCCATTGACAACACTAAATCTAAAAGAATAATAAAAGGTCCTATTTTATTTTTAATTTCCTAGGTGGATGATGAAGACTTCACACATGAATGAAAATTAAACTAGTAATATTTGTTATTTATGTTTTTCCTTTTTCTCAAAAAAATTCCTTTTAATGAAAGAATAATCAACTTGAAATCAAAATTACTTATATTAGAAAAGAATGATAAAAATATACATAACTAATAATTTAAGAAATTTTTCTCAAATTTAACATTAACTAAACCGAGAGTAAACACATAATAACATATGCACACCTCATTTAGGCTCTATAAGTTTTATTAAAAATTAAAAATAACATAATAACAAATCTTGTATAAGAAGGATGCCCTTGTGTTAGTAGTGTTTTGGATAAAGATAAAATAAAATAAAATAAAATAAAGCAATTAATATAAATTACAAATAACTTGTATCTAAATAAAAATTTTGTCTTTTTGTCATATATGCCATCGAACACGTTTGCTTCAGGAGTGACAGTTTATTTGATGTCTTCTCTATTGAATTCCTCACCATCGATTCTAATTAGTCTGGAGAGTCAACATGTTATCTTCCTCCAAGGGTTAGCTCGAAGAAGGATCCCATTGCAGACTTGCATGGCTAGTATTAATCAAAGGAAACCAAGGGTTGTATGGGCCAAAATCTATACTGGGCCCTGTCAGGCCCAATCACAATCAACTCAGCTTTAGAGATCATTAGCATGCAACTTAAATGCCACAGCCCAACTCTGGTTGGCGCCATATTCTAGCCCATCCCTTAGAGAGTCCACTCTACGATCTGGGCCGCCCTGCGAATTTAGCCGATCTATGAGTTAGGCTACTCAATGGATCAAGACAGCCCACACTGCGGCCCATCAACCGAATCAGCATCCACTCTTCAAGCCTCCAAGTCTCATGTGGATTCTAATGTCTCAAGGACTCCAAGTCCCATGAAAATCCTAATTCTTCACAAACTCCTAGTCTTACGTGGACCAGTACTACGAGTTTCATGCCTACTCTACTTCGGCTACCATAAAAACCTCAAGTTTCATAACGACTCAAGCCACCTTGGCTCACTATATAAATAGAGGTATGCCCTTTTAGAATTCATTCAATGACAATCCCTCTTGCTTTCCAGTTCTTGCTCTCTCCAAAACAGTCATCATTAGATCGTAGAGCTGTGTTTTGATCACTTTATGTTGGTAGTCGTGCCTTAGCTCCACGATCACGACAAACCCTTTCCCACTAGATGCGATTGGATGAAGTTGGGGATCGAACTGATTGTCTGTCGTGTGGGCGTCTATTATCTTGGGCTGGTCCTCGTCTTAAGGAGTGGGATATGGCTCGACAGGTTGAGCGTCATTGTGTTGGTCAGGTCATTTGGAGCGTCGGTCATCGTACAAGGTATATCTGGATCGATGGACTTTATCCTCTTCCCAAGTGATTTTGACCCATGCTCGAGCAAGGACATCTGCCATGGCGATGCAGTTAAACCTAGTAAATTCTTTGTAAAGCTCACCGTTGGGGAGGAGGCATTTTCTAAAGGCATCAATTGCTGCTTCTTGATTATAGTATGGGATGTATACCTTCTCTCGGTTAAAGCGTCTCACATAGTTTCGGAGTGGCTTCCTCGGTTCTAGTGGATTCCATAGAGGTCACCCGAGAGCTTCTCTAACTTCTTGTTGCTAGCGAACTGCTCAACGAAGGTGTCCGTTAGCTAGGCGAATGATGCGATGGAGTTCTTAGGGAGCTTAGTATACTATTGGAGAGTTGGTCCCATCAAGTTGGACTTGAAGTTCCTACACATGCAAGCTTCGCTGAGTTCCCAAGGTATGGCAGTAGCGAACATCCTCTGCTTGTAAGAGGCAATGTAGTCATCTGGGCCTATCGTGCCATTGTAGAGCTTCATGTTGGGGAACGAGAACTTCTCTGGCATCTATATGATGGCAATTGAGTCGGCAAATAGTGAGTTGACGTAGCTTTGAGGCAAACTCTTTTTAATCAAGGTTAGTGCTCTAGGGATACATTGGATCATCGCTTCCATCTTTGCTAAAAATATCTTTTTAGCAAATGCTTGCTCTAAAGGAGTCCTTATGGATGAGAATAGGTCAGTGCTGGTAGTCGCTTGTATCATTGGAACTCTACGATGGCATGACAGACCCAGACGACCACATCGCCTCCTACAAGCAGAGGATGTTCACTATTGCCATACCTTGGGAACTTCGCAAAGCTTGCATGTATAAAAACTTTAGGTCCAACTTGATGGGACCAGCTCTCTAATAGTATACCAAGCTTCCAAACAACTCTATTATATCTTTCAGCCAGCTCACGAATACCTTCGTCGAGTGGTTCGCTAGCAGCAAGATGTTAGAGTAGCTCTCGGTACCTCTATGGAATCCACTATTGTGTTTCATACATTTTGAACATGGAAATAGCATGAAAATGATGGATGCAAGGTAGAACACACATAATTAAAACATTAACATTGTAATGTAAGAAAAGGATAGAAAATTACCAACTTCTTTACTATTAAATACTTGGATGTTGATTCTTGGAGTCTAGATTCTTCAAAAGAGAATGAAGAAACTCAAAATGAAATCCACTCAAGCCAAAGATGAGAGAGCCGAAGGAGTGAGAGAGAAAGTGAGAGAGTGATTTTGTTTTTAATTGAATGAAAATGGTATAACACTTGATTTATATACCATGGGCACAAAGTGCAATTTTAAATTGTCAAGGGAAGTCCTCAAATAATCTAAAATTAATCTTGGAAAAGAGCATTTTTTCAAGTCCTTGGTTTTATGGTTAATTTATAATTAGCCCAAACATTAAATATTCTAACTCTTTAGGATAAAACCAATGCACTTTTGTCCCTATTATTGTATCCGATTCAATAGTAATATTTAATAAATCTATATTATCCTTGGTTAGTGCTAGCTATCCATGGATAATCATTTTTCACCAATACATTAATTCGGACGCAACCGTTTACATTTAAACATCATTAATCCAATTAATGATATGTATTATTCTCTCTCTTTGAGCTTGGTTTTATGTGTGACCATTTTAGATCATTGTGATCTAGTCATGGACTCAATATCGGATTCTGATATGTTTCATTATAACTTTTTTTAATCGAACTTCTACTGATTATGGTAGACATCTAGCAATATTCCATAACTCCCAAATCACAGTGAAGTATAAACTCCAATGAACCTATTTTGATCATATGTACTGTGTAGTAAAATCCCTCCGTCATCTAATCCCGATTAAGAATGGTTCATGGTATGTCAAAACCCTTAACGTGACTTTTAATTGAATTGTCAATTGATACAATGGAACTCCTCAATATGAAATGACTTTTCATCTGACATTCATTATACTTTGACCAGAAATTTCCTTTTTCCAATGTTTATTGACATTCGTTTGTGAACTCGATATTGGACTATTTTGAGTTAACGAATCCCATCTTGACCACCACTTGTCCTTGCACATGAATAACATATGACCAAAATAGCTTGTTTCACAAGACATTACTAGTCTCACGCTTATACACCATTTGAACCATATGCATCCTATGTAAATCCAACCGCGATGTCTCAGGTCTAAAGATCAGTGGTACACTAGTACAATCCTATGATGTATCATTGATCACATTCTAAACGTTCATCGTAATTAGTCGTATTCAATAAACAGTTCACTAATCGGTTATCCATGCAAATGCCCTAGTGACATAACTTGTAATTATCCACACTAATACCATTAAATGATATTCAATGGAGACATTTAGCATGCCTACTATGCAATGTAACTGCCAAATTGACATTACTTACGCAGGGAATGCTTCGATGATTTGATCTTCTGAAGATCCGTATCATCCGAACATTTCACATGCAATATATAATATAAATGAAGTAGTAAATCAACATATGAAATAAGAACACTTTCTTTTATTCATAATATATTTACAAGATATAATGTCCTAAAACCGACAATACAATTGGTTCCTAAGGCATACATTAACAAAATTCTCACTTGCACTAGAGTCAGTTGTTGTGGTATCTAATACCCATCTTATCAAGATGATAGTCCAACTGTTTTTGTGTCATCGATTCAGTGAGTGGGTCAACTACATTCTCTGTCGAAGGTGTTTTCTATAGCAAAATTTCTCCAACTTCAACAAATTCTCTTAAAATGTGATATCTATGTTAAATATGTTTTGACTTCTGGTGTGCCCTTGGCTTCTTTGCTTGTGCAATAGCACCAGTATTGTCATAGTACAAGGTTATTGGATAAACAATGTTTGAAACAACACCAAGTTTAGTCATGAACTTACGCATCTAGACAGCTTCTTTTGCTATTTCTGAAGTGGCAATATATTCAGCTTCTATAGTGGAATCAACAATAATCGACTGTTTGGAACTCTTCCAAATGACTCCTCCTCTATTGCATGTGAAAATCAACTAGGATGTAGACTTTTTATCATCCACATCTAATTGAAAATCAAAATCAGAGTATCATTCAATTTTCAACAATGAACCTCTATAACTTATTATTAGATTCATAGTTCTTCTTAAGTACTTAAGGATCGTCTTAATAACTGACAAGTGTTTCTCCCTTGGATTGGATTATATCTATTTGTAACACTCACAGCGTATGCTATATCAAACCTAGTACATAGATAACGTACATGAGACTACTTATGATTGAAGCATAGGGTATCCCATGCATCCGCTCACGCTCTTGGTCAGTCTTTGGACTTATATCTTTTAAAAGATAAATTCCGTGACTACAAGGCAAAATTCCCTTTTTGGAGTCTTGCATGTTGAACTGTTTCAACATCTTTTCTATGTATATCCTCTAAGATAAGCCTATTAATCATTTCTTTCTATCTCTATAGATATATATTCATAAGATATAGGTCGTTTCTCCTAAGTCTTTCATGGAGAAAGTTCTGGATAACCACAACTTAACTTTAGTCATCATCCTAATGTCATTTCCCATCAATAGTATGTCATCTACATACAGTATGAGAAATATGATTACATGATCCTTTGTCAATTTATAAACACAAGGTTCATCCAGATTCTTTATAAAACCAAATGAATTGATTGTTTTATCAAACCATATATTCCAGCTTTTTGAAGCTTGTTTTAACCCGTAAATGGATTTATCAACTTGCACACTTTATTTCTTTCAAAACTGGATACAAAACCTACAGATTGTTGCATGTAGATATTTTCCTCAATAATTCCATTGAGGAACGTTGCTTTGACATCCGTCTGCCATATCTCATAATCATAGTGTGCAGCTATGACTAGCATAATTCTAACTGATTTAAGCATAACGACTAGTGAGAAAGTTTCCTCATAATCCAACCCTTGTTTCCGAGTATAACCTTTCGCAACTAGTCTTGCTTTGTAGGTTTCTACCTTTCCATCTTTGTCAATCTTTCTCTTGAAGATCCATTTATATCCAATAGGATATATTCCTCCTAGAGGATCAACGAGAGTTCATACTTGATTAGCATACATGAATTCTGTCTCAGAATTCATTGTTTCTAGCCATTTTCCAGAATCGATATCTAATATCGCTTTTTCATAGCTTCTAAGATCATTGACTTCTCCAATTATGATAGATTCAAAAATCTCTTCATGAAGTAATCCGTATCTTTTCGGAGGTCGAGATACTCTTGAAGATTTACGAACTGAAACTATGTCAGGTATTAAGATTTCTTGATAGGGACCACCCATCTGAGTATTTTTGGTCTGAGGCTCCCTAGACCATTTTCAAAGCACAATTTTTCTTCTTGCACCACATTCCTCTAAGAACTCTTTCTCAAAGAAATGTGCATTTGTGCTTATCGAACTTTGTTGATCAATGTGGAAGTAAAAATAATATCCTAAACTTTGGGATACCCTATAAACTGACCTTTCTCAAATCAAATGTCCAACTTATCTGTCTTGACAATCTTAACATAAGTTGGACAACTCCAAATTCTCATATATTTGAAACTAGGAGGTTTACCATACCACATCTCGTGTGATGTCTTCTCGATAGATTTAGATGGTGCCTTATTCAGAATATGCGCAACAATTTCAAGGGTAAATCTTCATAGTGACGTTAGCAAGTCCGTAAAACTTACCATTGACCATACCATATCCAATAAAGTATAGTTCCTCCTTTCAAACATGTCGTTATGTTGCGGTGTATACGGAGGAGTCAATTAGGATATTATACATTCTCTTTTAGAATATCTTGAAATTATGTGCTCAAGTATTCACCACCATGATTTGATTGCAGAGTTTTAATACTCTTTCTGGTATGTTTCTCTACTCCATTCTTAAGCTCTTTGAATTTTTCAAAGAGTTTAAATTTGTATTTCATTAAATATAAATACCCAAACCTAGAATAATCATCAGTAAAACTAATGAAATATTGAAAACCTCCTCGAGCCATTTCATTAAATAGCTTGCATACATCTGAATGTACAACCTCTAATAATTCTTTGGATCTTTCCCCTTTGCCCTTAAAGGGAAATTTGGTCATTTTGCCTTGAAGACAAGATTCACAGGTTGGATGTGGTTTTGAACCTAATGGGCTTAAAAGTCCATTTGTTTCTAACTTGATTATCCTTTTATCTCCTATATGACCTAGTCGATGATGCCAAAGTAATTTTGAATTAATTTCATTTCGAGATCTCTTATTTATAATGGTATTAATTATGTCATAATCATTCATTTCTAAAACATACAAACCATTTGTATTAATTGCTTTGCCAACTAATTCATTTCCAAAGTAAATTAGACATTCATTTGCATTAAATTGTATTCTGTAACTAGATTTACATAAAACATAAACAAAAATGATATTTCTAGTTACTTTGGTAAAATACAAAGTTTTGCATAAATACAGAATGTGTACCAATGACAATGTCAAATGGAAAGTCCCTACTCCCTTGGCCGCAACTTTTGCTCCATTCGTTATCTTCAAAATGCTTCACCTTTTAACAATGTAGAACTATTCTACAACACCTGCAATGAAACACAAATGTGAGATGTAGTAGCTAAATCTAATATCAAGGAATGATCATTTGAACTAACATTTAATTCAAATTCTATAACATAATAATGAAACATACCTGCTCAAACTTTCTTGAAGCTCTCTAGACAAAGAGGACAATTCCTCTTCCAATGTCCATCTTTCTTGCAGTGGAAGCACTGGCCTTTATCATTGACATTTTCTTTGCCCTTCTTGGTCTTAGATGTATCATTCTTAAAAATCTTTTTTTGTGGTCCAAACTTTTGGACCTTTCTTTTGCTTCCATTGCTTCTTTTTAGTCTTATTAGAAGAAGTTGCAAAAACATCCTCTTGCCCCTTCTCCTTTCTTCCTTGCTTACAGTTCTGCAAGAGTGTGCTAAATACTATTGAGATTATAATTTGTGATGAAGGGCTTGAAACTTGGTGGAAGGGATTACATAATCAAATTCACCTTGAGACTGTGTGGCATCACGCAATTGCCCTATAATATTAATCATCTTTATGACATTAATCTAGGGAAACTCCCTCTCTAAGTCTCATTGTGAATAATATTGAACACAATTCGTATTCCTTCACCACTAAGTATTCACCATACAACTCTTGTAAATGAAGCATTATCTCATTCGCATTTTGCTTCTTTTCATGCTCAACTTGGAGCTTGACATTCATTGAAGCTAGCATATAAGTTCGAGCTCGTAAGTCATCCTCTTGCCACTTATCGAAAACTTCCTTCTCTTGCGGTGTGACATCAAGAGGCAAAGAAAGTGGAAGGGTGCTTCCAAGACATACTTAGCCTTTTCAGAATTGAGAATAATTCTCAAATTCCTTTACCAATTATTAAAATTGAGTCCGATCAGCTTGTTGTCATGAAGAATCCTTAAAAGGAGGCCATTGCTCATTTTCATTAACTAAATATCACAAAACTACTGAAAGAGATTGTAAGGAAAAAAAATAAAAGTTCTATTAGTGTCTTGTACATTTAAACCCTTTAATGCTAATCTTATTAGCTCCTTCTATTTTATTCAAATTCCATACTCCCCTAAATGACGATTCAAAATTTTCATTGGAATAAATTTCTAATGGAGAATCAAATTTTTATTAAATTTAATAAAACCTCAGATAATAGAAATCTTGGTCAATTAAATTTAATAAGTAAGAAACTATTTCATTTTATATCACCGTATAAGGTATGATTCACTCCTTGCCTCTAGTTTTGGATACCTCACATAATAGAAATCTTGGTACCTTAGACTAGTTAAATCCAACCAATTGTGTTTTCTTAAAATAGAATTCGCATTATACCCTCACATATTAGAAATATTGGGTACAATAAAAGTTTCCATCCAAGAACTAAGACAATTAATTTCATGTCATAAAATTAGCATCCCTCACATAATAGAAATCTTGGGATCTCTAATTTTATGCCAAAGAATTAATTGGCCCATAATAGAAGGCTTGGATTTAATATTGTTCATTAGGGAGATTTAAGGTTTAACCTTTACGTTAAAATTTTTTATATTTATTACATACATAACATTCAAAAGCATCCATATAAATATAAAACATGGTGGGATGATCATGGGCTTTTTTAAAATACATCCTAATTAGGTAAACTATTCACCTAATTCTAATACTCCTTGAGGATCTTCATCTGGTGATTGTTCGGATCTTCATCTGGTGATTGTTCAGATCTATATCCTCCATCCGGTCATACGATTACATAAACCAATTTAGGATACACAGGCCCAGATAACAAACTAATAATAAGATCAATTATTATTACAAGCCATTAAAAAAATATTACATGCCCAAATATCAAATATTTTTGGGAAAAATAAATGTATACCCATGATCATCCCCTAACTAATATTCAACTATCACAAAAATAAATATTAATTCAACCAATGGCATATAAATAAATATTTATAAATAAAGGACTTAATTTAATAATAAAAATATGCCATGATTGAACAAAGGGTACATGCATAATTTCACTACCATTAAAACTGATAATATCATTATATTATCCATAAGATGAATATAAAATGAAATTCATAAAGAAATATATATTAACTTAAGGATTTCATGCAATAAATGCATAAAATATGTCATGATTAAATTAAGGTACTTGCATAATTTCATCACCCTAATATTTATAAAATATCTTATATTAACCATCACATTCAGAAACCTCTCACATCACATTCAATCAAATAAAAAGAATTGAAATTCTATGCATCATGATGCACGGTTTCATACTTGAATCATCATCCAAGATGATACATGTGATGGCCAAAGAATTAATCAAGCATATCACCTTAATTCATTCTACCTTCGCTTAATCAACATTAACCATCATCAAAACTTTGACACAATTCAAGTTCATCATTATTTACTCGAAAATGAATAACTTGCATTCATAATACAACTTAACTCAAATGCATTTATATATCGTTATTTCACATATGACACCCTTAAACATGTATTCAAAATACATCATGCAATTGAATAAGGTTCGGCCAAATTCCTCCCTTTTCAAAATCACCAAATATGCATCAACTATGCACAAATTACACATGCATGTATCAAATGAATGAGATATATTCATGTTTGATCAAAATTGCATTAATATGCTTCAAATCCAACATGCATGTTACATATGACTTCAAGAACAAGAAATTTTGTATTCTAAATATCAAAATTTCATGCAAGCATGTTAACAAGCATGAATATCACATATCCATCATCATTTGTATTCAAAATACACAACAACTTCAACATGCATCTAAAGCCGAATCATACTCATGTCCAAACCGAGCCATTTTTCACCAAAAATGCTACATGCATGCATGAATTTAAACTTGCTCTGGTACCATTGTTGTGTTTCATGCATTTTGGACATGGAAATTGTGAAAATGATGATTAAAATGATGGATGCAAGTTAGAACACAAAAAATTAAATCATTAACATGTTAATGTAAGAAAAGGATAGAAAATTACCAACTCCTTTGCTATTAAATACTTGGATGTAGATTCTTGGAGTCTAGATTCTTCAAAAGAGAATGAAGAAACTCAAAATGGAATCCACCCAAAGCCAAAGATGAGAGAGCCGAGAGAGTGAGAGAGAATGAAAATGGTATAAAAACTTGGTTTATATACCATGGGCACAAAATGCAATTTTAAATTGTCTTGGGAAGTCATCAAACAATTCAGAATTAATCTTAGAAAAGAACATTTATGTCAAGTCCTTAGTTTTATAATTCAATAGTTAGCCCAAACATTAAATATTCTAACTCTTTAAAAAAACCAACGCACTTTTGTGTCCATTATTGAATTTGATCCAATAATAATAATTAATAAATCAAAGGTAATAAGGATTTATTAAATATTATTTTTGAGTCGGATTTAATAATGAGGAAAAAAGTGCGTTGGTTTTATATTCTAAAGAGTTAGAATATTTAATGTTTGGGCTAATTATGAATTAACCATAAAACCAAGTACTTGACAAAATGCTTTTTTCCGAGATTAATTTTAAATTACTTGAGGATTTCCCAAGACAATTTAAAATTGCACTTGGTGCCCATGGTAGATAAACCAAGTGTTATACCATTTTCATTCAATTGAAAACAAAATCACTCTCTCACTTTCTTTCTAACTCTCTCATCTCTCTCATCTTTGGCTTGTGTGGAGTCATTTTGAGTTTCTTCATTCTCTTTTGAAGAATCTAGACTCCAAGAATCAACATCCAAGTATTTAATAGCAAAGGAGTTGGTAATGTCCTATCCTTTTCTTACATTAACATGTTAATGTTTTAATTGTTTGTGTTCTACCTTGCATCCATAATTTTAATTATCATTTTCACACTATTTCCATGTTCGAAATGCATGAAACACAACAGCGGATTCCATAGAGGTACCGAGAGCTATTCTAACTTCTTGCTACTAGTGAACTGCTCAACGAAGGTATTCTTGAGCTGGCCAAAAGATGTAGTGGAGTTGTTTAGGAGCTTGGTGTACTATTGGAGAGTGGGTCCCATCAAGTTGGACCTGAAGTTTTTATACATGCAAGCTTCACAAAGTTCCCAAGGTATAGCAATAGCGAACATCCTCTGCTTGTAGGAGGTGATGTGGTTGTCTGGGTCTGTCATGCCATCGTAGAGGTCCAATGATACAAGCAACTACTAGCACTGGCCTTTTTTCACCCATAAGGACTCTTTTAGAGCAAGCATTTGCTAAAAAAGATAGAAGCGATGATCCAATGTATCCCTAGAGTACTGACCATGATTAAAAAGAGTTTGCCTCAAAGCTACGTCAACTCACTATTTGTCGACTCAATTGCCATCATCGAGATGCCAAAGAAGTTCTCGTTCCCCAACATGAAGCTCTACAATGGCACGATAGGCCCAGATGACCACATTGCCTCTTACAAGCAAAGGATGTTCGCTACTGCCATACCTCGGGAACTCGGCGAAGCTTGCATGTGTAAGAACTTCAAGTCCAACTTGATGGGACCAACTCTCCAATAGTATACTAAGCTCCCAAACAACTCCATTGCATCATTCGCCTAGCTCATGGACACCTTCGTTGAGCAATTCGCTAGCAACAAGAAGTTAAAAAAGCTCTCGGGTGACCTCTATGGAATCCACTAGAACCGAGGAAGCCACTCCGAAACTACGTCCGAAGCTTTAACCGAGAGAAGGTATACATCCCATACTACAATCAAGAAGCAGCAGTTGATGCCTTTAGAAAATGCCTCCTCCTTGACTGTGAGCTTTACAAAGAATTTACTAGGTTTAACTACATCGCCATGGCAGACGTCCTTGCTCGAGCATGGGTCGAAATCAGTTGGGAAGAGGATGAAGTCCACCGATCCAAATATACCTTGTATGATGACCGACGCTCCAAATGACCTGACTGACACAATGACACTCAACCTGTCGAGCCATATCCCACTCCTTAAGACGAGGACCAGCCCAAGATAATAGACGCCCACACGAGACAATCAGTTCGATCCCCAACTTCATCCAATCGCATCTAGTGGAAAAGGGTTTGTCGTGATCGTGGAGCTAAGGCACGACTACCGACATAAAGTGATCAAAACACAGCTCTACGATCTAAGGATGACTGTTTTGGAGAGAGCAAGAACTGGAAAGCAAGAGGGATTGTCATTGAATGAATTCTAAAAGGGCATACCTCTATTTATATAGTGAGCCAAGGTGGCTTGAGTCGTTATGAAACTTGAGGTTTTTATGGTAGCCGAAGTAGAGTAGGCATGAAACTCGTAGTACTGGTCCACGTAAGACTAGGAGTCTGTGAAGAATTAGGATTTTCATGGGACTTGGAGTCCTTGAGACATTAGAATCCACATGAGACTTGGAGGCTTGAAGAGTGGATCTTGATTCGGTTGATGGGCCGCAGTGTGGACTGTCTTGATCCATTGAGTAGCCTAACTCATAGATCGGCTAAATTCGCAGGGCGGCCCAGATCGTAGAGTGGACTCTCTAAGGGATGGGCTAGAATATGGCGCCAACCAGAGTTGGGCTGTGGCATTTAAGTTGCATGCTAATGATCTCTAAAGCTGAGTTGATTGTGATTGGGCCTGACAGGGCCCAGTATAGATTTTGGCCCATACAACCCTTGGTTTCCTTTGATTAATACTAGCCATGCAAGTCTGCAATGGGATCCTTCTTCGAGCTAACCCTTGGAGGAAGATAACATGTTGACTCTCCAGACTAATTAGAATCGATGGTGAGGAATTCAATAGAGAAGACATCAAATAAACTGTCACTCCTGAAGCAAACGTGTTCGATGGCATATATGACAAAAAGACAAAATTTTTATTTAGATACAAGTTATTTGTAATTTATATTAATTGCTTTATTTTATTTTATTTTATTTTATCTTTATCCAAAACACTACTAACACAAGGGCATCCTTCTTATACAAGATTTGTTATTATGTTATTTTTAATTTTTAATAAAACTTATAGAGCCTAAATGAGGTGTGCATATGTTATTATGTGTTTACTCTCGGTTTAGTTAATGTTAAATTTGAGAAAAATTTCTTAAATTATTAGTTATGTATATTTTTATCATTCTTTTCTAATATAAGTAATTTTGATTTCAAGTTGATTATTCTTTCATTAAAAGGAATTTTTTTGAGAAAAAGGAAAAACATAAATAACAAATATTACTAGTTTAATTTTCATTCATGTGTGAAGTCTTCATCATCCACCTAGGAAATTAAAAATAAAATAGGACCTTTTATTATTCTTTTAGATTTAGTGTTGTCAATGGATTAGATAGAGATATAATAAATTAAATTAAATAATTGTGGAAATACTATAATTACAGATCAATTGCTACAAAACCCAAGGCCCCCCAGCTTATAAAATAAAATCAGGTGCCACGTCAGCTGCCTCCTTTATAATTAAATTGCTATTCCAATCACGTGGTTTGATTTTGAAAGTCAAAGTACCAAGGTTTTGGCGTTATTCTAAAACATCGAACAAAAAAAAAAAAGGGACATCAGAGGTGGGGCCATTGTCGATTCACGCCATTGAACCTTGATTGTATTTGCTTGTATTTGTAGTTTCTCTAAACATGAATTCACTCCAGCAAGTAATTTCTTGAAATTAATGAATGCTGAAGTTGACCCACTTAATTCACGTGATATTTCTTTCACAACTGCTTCAATTAACTCCGACTCGTTCCTGAAATATGCAAAATAAGTTAAATAACAATAAAACTCAGCTGCTGTCCTAAATAATAAAATATCACATATATTCACCATTTACATATTCATATCATCCATCCTAATAAATCAATTATATTTTTCAAATGATGCATGCCACCATAGATCAATCGCACAAAAATAATAATAATAAATAAATAATAAAAAACCTTATTTTAATGTCACTCACTTCTAACTCCAACTACATAGGTTGATATCAATATTGGTGAGAGTATGTATATATGCCAAGTTTTCCTTCCCTCATTAACCAAAAGGTTAAAGGCTGGTTATTCCTTTCCCTCTCCAATTAATCACTTACTCATTCAATTCTTAACTCACTCAACTGGCTGCTTCTCTTCTTTAGACACGCTCTATATATATAATCAAGGAAATCATCAAACCTTAATTACATCTTTCTAAAGGAAGGTTCTGTATTACTTATCAATAGGAATAAAATCAAAGGGATTAGGTTTATATATATGGATTCACATTGTACATTCTTATTCTTATATATTCTTCCTTCATATTCTAATTCTTATCCTAACAACAATATCTCTACTATTATTGATACTGTTGACGCTTGATTTTGGACGCCAACGACTCGCACGTGGAAAACGCTGAGCTGACTCAGGAGACACACGTGATGGAAACATGAGATTTGAATATGGAGCTGAGATTATATATTTTGCAGAAAAATAAGTAAAAGATTGGCAAGAGGGGTTTTTATAGTGATTCGGATGCTCAACAAGCGACTCCTACATCCACTGTTATTTTATTGATCTCTCACTATTTCTATGATTTTGCCCGTAAGGCATACAAAGATGAAAAAATACAGTGTTTTTACAGAGAGAAAGAATTAAAGCTAAATCTCAGCCCAGCCTCCAGCCTCTCTTCTTCGGGAAGAGAAATATCCATTTATTCACATTTGCACTCAATGCAATGAGAGCTTTTGCAAACTGCCTTGACACATGGAAGGCTCTCGTCCATTCATCTCTTTGAAATGAGATAAAATTGGTGAGAATATCTTTGAAGATATAGGCTTGGCAGATGGTACAAAGAGACATTAATTGTGCTGACATAGGCTTGACTTTTGAGGCATAACAGATACTATATATATTTTACACATTGGAGGAGTAGTGTGACAAAAAATTAAACAATGATTAATCTTAATTAATTACTTTTTGCAATTCGAAAAACTATTTAAGAAACAAAGATGAATGATACGCAATAAAATTAAGGAATCGGTTTCACATGGATTCACACCCTTCCTGGCAATACTTTATTCTTCCTTCAATACTTCCTTCAAATATTCATTACTTTCTATTGTTCAGCCCCATAATTACTTCCTCTTTACATCATCTTCACGAAGTTAAGCACATCTATTGGCATATCTATTAATTTTCCTACAATTTCTAACACTGTTTCAATCAAATTATCTAGCTACATGAATGTATCCATCCAACTATCCAGTGAGGACCCTGTTTTAAATAAGCCCCAATCTTTTAAAAATGTTATAACTTCTACACATCTCCAAAATACCATTTTACTTTTTAAGCAAAACACATCCCATTATCGTTCTTTCAAGAAATAGCATGAATAAACTATAGTTCATTCCTAAGCTCGCTACATTGCAAAGAAGAATAAAGAATTTTTACCTATAGTCCGGCAAGTTAAATCCAGAGAGATTGGCCACCTCTTCTAAAGCGTTCCTCCACATTTTCACATTCTCTGTCTTTTCTAACATTTCTTCATATTTGGTGAATGCTTCTTGAAAACCTACTTTTTGACGTCTCGGCACACTTGGCTCCACATCATAGAAAATTGGAATAGCCACTTGCCCTTTTGTTTTCATACATTCAAAAATCCTCACAAGTTCCTCCAAACACTGAGTAGAAGAAGCATAGCTTTTTGAGAAAATAACAAGTGAAATTCTTGATTCTTCAATTGCTTCTTTTATGATTTCCGGTGAAACGGGTGTTCCTCTCTCAAGTTCTTTTTCTCCTTTAAATACATTAAATCCTTGTCGATCCAAATCAGCACATAGATGATCTGTGAAGTTTTTCCCAGTATCTTTACCTTGAAA
Source organism: Pistacia integerrima (assembly GCA_026225825.1). Taxonomy (NCBI): domain Eukaryota; kingdom Viridiplantae; phylum Streptophyta; class Magnoliopsida; order Sapindales; family Anacardiaceae; genus Pistacia; species Pistacia integerrima. The sequence continues at coordinate 1,694,156 of CM047745.1, read as the reverse complement.
GTTTAGAAATACATCATATTTCCAACTAATTGAGGAAGAAGAAGAACCGTATGAAGAAACTCTTTGGCTACTCATTTGAAACAACTTGTTTGAATCAACTAGCTTTTTGTGGGGCAAATTACAAGTCCTGTCAATGCAATCAGTTTCCTCCTATGCAAGACGCTGAAAAGTTCGAAAACCAAACAAAATATTGAAACTTTTTTTTCTAAAAAAAGATAAATTTTATATATATAGCCAAATCTAATATCTCTTGAGTAAGACGGATCATGAACTAAAAAATATTTGGTTATTCCTAACTATTAATTTATTTATTTACTTAATACAAAAAAATTTATAGATAGAAATTAAGAAAAGTATTTAATATTTGTTATAGTTTTAGAAATCGTGTTGCTTATCTTAAATACATTTATGGTTTCAAGCATTTGATAGGTTTAAATGAATTTTTGGTGACCATCCAAATTAAGCTAAATTATAGAAGTGAGTGGATCGATCTGTAAACTTGAACTTAGATCTATATATCTTTTTGTGCTAAGAAACATTCTCAAAATTATTTTAGCTAAATTTGTTTTGAAATCTTATTTTATTGTAAAAATAGTTTCACTATTTTACTCGCATACAAACTAAATGTTTCAGATTCGTAAAACATAAATAAAAACGAAAATCAAGAACAAAAACATAGATTTAAGGTAACCAAGAATGTTAGAAAACTTACAGCTTTGAAGGTGCTGCAGAACTCTGAAAGATGAACTCTAACCTATCAGTCAACGGAAGCAAAAGGTTTTCTGTGTTGAGACTTGAGAACTATAAAAATAAGAAATTGACTGGGTCTATGGACACCCCTAAAGTTTTAGTTATTTTGGCCCAAAGTTTTAAGAAGAGTTAATACTACCAGTCCCCCTGTAACTATCAAAATTGACGGTTACTCCCCAGAACATTTTTTTTTTAATTTTCTATTTTTTTATCTTTTCTTATCTTTTACTTTTCGTACAGTGATCCTTAATATTTATTTTTGGAAAAACTTTTGAGGTTAAAAGAGCCAAATTAAAAATAAATTTTTGGGCAAATTTGTAATTACGAAGGTCTATTTTAAAGCCCTAAACTAACAGCAGACTTTGTAAATTATAGTTTAAGATGTTCATAAGTGGCCAGCAGCAACCACCGCACGTGGTGGTCTGTCGATGTGCAGGCACTATTCCGACAATCTAATTTCTGATTTCATATATCATTAATTCATTTTAAAAAATAATTGTTTTTAATATTTAATAAATAATTTTAAAATGTATTTAAATAATTATATTGAAAGCTAAAAATAAGTCCTTTTTGGTCTTTATACATACCACCACAGTTTGAAAATATACTTTACCAAACATAACATTACAGATTTTAAAAATCAAAACAAACTTAAGAATTTGTTTTACCAAACACATTGAAAATTATTTCTAAAGTTGATTATTTTTAAAGTTGGACCAAAACTAATTAAATTTAAAGCTACAACAATCTCAAACTGGCCCTTAACCAAAGATTTATTGTTTCTTGGAGATTAAAATTTTAAATTTAATAAACATACTATAAGCATATTTTAGCCTTCAAATTTATTTTAAATATTGGGCTCTATTAATAATTTTTGTAACTCGGGGGTTTCCCCTACAAATAAGAGCCTTCTTCGACATTCAACAAATAACTTTAATATATTCAAATTATACTATTAATATAATGATAATTTTTTTAAACTCGGTGGTTAGCTTTTTTGAGACTTATATTAAATATTCAAATTATACTACTAATATATTGAACGATCTCATCACGTCAGACTAGGATAGTGAGTAGGGCAGGCCACTGTAATGGTTTGGGGGCCATTTTTTTTTTTTTCTTTTGTTAAATTAATGAAACATTATACATAGGAAGGGTTTTGTACATAAATGTTATATTATTGAGAATATTGGATTATTGAAAAGATAGATTACCTTGAAAGATTTCTGGAAATCTTTAGAAAAATGTGTTTGGTTAATTGGTGGGTATGTTATATTAATATGTTTGGTTATGGAGAATAAATTTGTGGGTATGTTATTTAAATTACTAAATTGTCCCTCTTTTAAATATTAATATAATATTATTTTATTATTAATTTTTGAATAATTTTTTAACCTCCAATATTTCAAATTTAGCTAAAACACCCCGCTTATATAAAACTTTAATTTATGATGAAATCACCCCCACCTCCTACTGCCACTGCAAACCATTGCCGGATGTCTTCGAAAGTCCCCGTGAGTACCTCACTGTGACCAAGAGGCTCCGATATAGCCATTTTTGGCCATCAATATGGCTGGAAACGGACATATCAAAGCCTCCCGGAGCCTCCCACCGAATTTTGTTCTTTTTTAGGGACTCCGACGATTTTTCGACGACGGTCCGTGGTGGTTGGCCCTGCTGTCGGCAGTGGTGGCTGGGTGGCGTGGTGGTGGTGGTAGTCTGTAAATTATTTTAAATATAAGGGCATTATTGTCCAAAATTTTAATTAAACATGGGTAAAATTGAAATATGATATTAATGTAAATTTGTTTTAAAGTAGGGCTATTATTGTCCAAAACTTTTATTAATAAGAGATAAAATTGTACCAAAAAAGATAATCCTGATAATCTCAGAATACCTAAGAAAATAGAGGTTTATAATCAAATTACCTCCAATATTACCAATGGTAACTACTATTGGTATTTGAAGATTATCGAAATTTTATATTATTTGACAACCAAACGTGATAATCACTCACTTTTTAATTTTTATCTACCTCTTATGTGGTATTTTAATAAATAAAAGCCGTCAACATTACAAATTAATTGATATTTATATAAATCAATACAAAAACATAACATATAATCAAGTTTTATTATTTATTAGTGAATGGATTAAGGCAATTTTTTTTTCTTTTTTTACAAGCTAGCATCACATAATCTTGAAATAGTTCAATGAACTATACCAATATTTTTTGGGTAACCTCAGTAATTATCTCTCTCGTAACTCGAAAACAAGACCCTTGAGTATAGCTCACCTCAATAGCTAAAGCCTAAAATGTTTGCCATCCAGCAACAAGAGGAGAGGTTATACCAATATTTTTCTTATTCTAAATTAAAGAAAAACACTGAAAACATATATTGTATTAATTAAAATAATGAAAACGTAATTTCTTTTAAAGTATTAGACTAAAAAATAAATTTAATTGTCACAATTTTTGCGTTTAGAAAGAATAAAATTTTAAATATATAAAATAATCTACAATTCACACAAAGTAGGGATACCAAAATATTTTTCATTATTTTTCTTTTTGTAATTTTTCTTTTTAATTTATACTACTAATACATTCTCATTGTTTTAGTTGTACGGAAATTATATTTATTCTTTTCATTTTGTAGAATAGTTTTTAAAAAATAACTTGGTAACTAGCATCCAATGAGCCCGAGAATGTTTCACGATATTTTATTATTTTGCCCCTCAAAAGTTATTTTTCAATTATATTTATTTTAGACAAGCCAAGCGTGGATGTTTGGATAAACACAATAGAAAATCTATTGTTCCAAGTTTAATTACACAGATTGAATAAAAGATCAGAGTTTGAATGTACTTTCGAATGTATGCATATTTCATTGATACATGTACATTAAGATAGCTTGTTTATATCATTTTTTTCTGTCAAAATCTAAGTGAAAAGAATTAATTTCATTGATATAACCTAAAATTGAATTGAATTTATAAGTGAAACATGCACATAAAGATGGCATGAAGATTTAGAAATTCATGATGAAGATTTTAGAAATTCCATAATCTCATTTCTCATATATACGGTAGCTAATAAACATAAATTCCTTAATAAAATTAAGGGGTTTAAAACATAAACACCCTTTAATATTATATGCCCAAATATTATAATATAGTGATGTTTTTTAATCTAGTAGATAACCGTTGTTAGCATAGTCGGTAATATGATATAGTATATCAAAACAATTCAATTTGATAAGTAGATAAAAAATAAATTAATCAAATGAAATAAATTTAATGAAAGATTAAATGATGGAAAAATATTGAACACAATTATTAAAGTCAAGTCAATAGAATTTATGTGAAAAAAAAAATATTAAAAAAGTTATTTGTGAAACTTCGAAGAAGGCTCGTGCTTGTATAAAGTTACTTTTGAAGTCAATAAGAAATGATGAAAAATTATTAAAAGTTTGTGACACCTTCAAGTTTTGGTCACAATCAGTCTAACTCTACAAGTTTCAAAACTTATAAACAGTACCCATATTGAACAGTGTCGCTTCAAATAAATTAAAGGCTAATATGTAATTTATATTTGCTGCATTTAATATTTTAATCTCCATGCATCAATAAATAATTTGTTACATACATTATGTGATAGAAAAGTATATTTTTCAAGTAACCTACATATCAAAGTTGGGATCTTAATTTTGAATCTTAAGTGTTGTAAATGTTTATATGTCAATACAACATTTATCATAGGATAATAAGATAAGTGTGTGAAGAAAATAATGACTTGAAGAATGAAGAAATACTGACTCAATTTCTCCAGTAATCTTTTTTATTGAATATAGAAGACAAAAATAAATAGGTTACAATGATAGTCAATCATGAAAAAAAAAAATTCTCTTAAAAGAAAAAAATAAAAAGAAATAAAAATGATTTGATAATTAAGGATTCAATTTTCTTGTAAAAAGAAAAGAATAATTAAAAAATAAAAACTCATAAAATAACAAGATACATTAATTGATACATAGGCTCTTAACAAGGAAATAAAACAATTAAATAAAATAGACAAGAGTAAGTATGTCATGACGCAAATCTCTTTAAAAAGATACGGCTTGCATTTCGAAATGTTATTGTTTTTTGTCAATGAAGTATTGACATAAAAATAACCACATTAATTGAGATCTAAAACTAGGATATAACTTTGATATATTCTGGCATTACTAATATTTTTAGAGTGATGCTATGGGTACTAATGGATGAGTACTAATATGTGTACTAACTAAAGCATAATACCCGTACTATGCGCATAGTACGGGTACTATGCTTTAGTTAGTACACATATTAGTACTCATCCATTAGTACCCAAAGTATTATTGTTTTAATATTTAATTATTACATTGTTTACTTTAATAAGAGTTTATGGAAAATTCCCTTTTGACGAATTAATTTATTATGTACAGGTATTGATTAAAAATAAAAAAATAATTTTATATGTTTTAATTAATTTTATAAGTATGTAAAATTTTTTAAGAAGCAGGAAATTTGAATTTTTTTTTTTTTTTTTATTAGACAAAGACAGTGACAAAAAATTTAGATTAATAAACGTCAATATTTGGAGTGTCTCAATAGTTCTGTAGAACTCATGGGCCTTGATATCATCATTAAAAGATTAGGGACTTCCATGTGATTTATCATTCCCCCAAACGAGAAACCGTTCTGGATCTGAAACTATGCAAGTTCTTTCAATTCACAGCACAGAAAAAACCTCTGCCTTCCCGATTTCATTTTAGTGTAACTCGCGTTCGTTGACGGATCGGATTAAAGTTCATCTTTCGGCGAAAACTGTAAGTTTTCTAGGCTTCCTTAAAATCTATGGTTTTTATTTTGTGATTTCACTTTAATTTTAATGATCTGGCAAATCTAGTTGGTTTGTTTGAGAGAAAATCAGTGAAACTAATCATACAACTAACTATAGGATCTTAAAATCAATTTAGCTTAAAATGTTTTCATCCAAGTTTAATTTTACATATCTTCACAAGATCAGAGTTCGATATTAGACGTGTTTTTGTACCAAAAAAAAAAAAAATCTGGGAATTAAATTTATTTATTTTATTTTATTTTTTTTCCAGCTTTTCAGGCTCTTTCATAGAAGGAAATTGGTTGCGCAGACAGCAAGTATAACTTACCTGAATAAAGTTAGTCAACAATTGTTTTTATCATGAGCATCCCAACAGTCTCATCAAATGGATTCCTTTCTCGCTTTGGTTGGAAACATGAAGTCTTCCTGAGTTTCAGAGGTGAAGATACACGAAAGGGTTTCACAGGTCATCTCTATCGTGCTTTGACTCGAAAAGGAGTTGATGTATTTTGGGATGAAAAACTTGAGAAAGGAGAACCCATTTCATCGGAACTCCTTGATGCAATCGAAAAATCAAGAATCTCAATTGTGGTTTTCTCAAAAGATTATGCTTCGTCTTCTTGGTGCATGGATGAACTTGTTAAGATCGTTGAATGTAAGAGGACATTGGGGCAAATGGTGATTCCGATTTTCTACGATCTGGATCCGTCGGTGGAAAGAGAGCAGAGGGGAAATTCTGAGGAAGCACTTACTAAGCAGGAAGAAGCTTTGATAGAGGTCATTAATCTCCCTGGATTGGAATTGAAAAATAGGTACGTAACATTTATTTCTTATTAGAGATTGTATAAAATTGAAAGAATTATGAAGGAGTGAAGGAGTGAATTGTTTATAAGTGCAATAGTAGTTTACAGAAGGTAGAATTAATCATGGAAATTGGAGAAAAAGGATTTAGCCTTCAACCCTTGTGGGATTTGAATCAGTTAGCCAGAATTAAGAATATTTTGTTAATTCTTGCAATATTTTAAATGGAAGTAGTTATAGGGTAGTGGATGTGTTGTTGTGACGGGATAGTACATGAATCATATGAAAAAGGGATTTGAGATGGTTAGTTAATTAGTAGTATGAATATGATGATGAGTATGATTATTAATTATGTTTGATGAAGAGTACGTTTGAGATTTGTATTTTGGTTTTGTAATTTAATATATTTTGGTGCAGGTTCGAGTCAGAATTGATTGAAGATGTTGTTAAAGAAGTGAGAAGAAAATCAAGTGTTTCAGGTTCAAGATTGATGAATTTGAAGAAAGTATTAGTTGGTGTGAGTTCATGTTTAGAGCAGCTATGGATGCAGGCAGAGATACGAAGGCCAAGGGTTCAATGGAGGCACTCATCAATTCCCTCAACTCTGATTCCCTTTTTTTTTTTTTGAGCTTTTTATAGAGTTTTGATGTTTGAAAGAGCACATGCAAGTGGGCCACAATGACGTGAAAGGTGTTAAAATATTTGTGGATATTCCACCGCCACATGCTGAGCTGCCACATGCTGAGTTTCATTGACCACTGTTTTAGGCTTGGCTATTATGATAACAGCTTTGTGTTTGATTTGGCTTTCTTTTCATTGACTAGTAAGATGCTACCTTTTATTGTGTAAGAATTTGAATTTGAATTAAAATTTAAATTATAACCTTCTCATCTCATCTGCCAACTATTAATTATATCTTTACGTTTACAAATTCACCTACTAACTGTACTCGTTTCAAGTTCGAAAATCAATTCTTGATTAAACTTCAATTTAATCTTTCAACTGAAGACTAATTTTTAGTGAATCAAGAGAATATTTGTTTTCTATTTTCAGGTGTCATTGATTAATTAGTATAAAAGAGGTAGTCTTAAACTAAACAAAAACTATTATAATATATATATATATATATATATATATATATATATATATTTTTTTTTTTTTTTTTTTTTTTTTTTAAAGAGAGAAAAATTATCTCCTATTTTTTATTTTCTTAAATAGTCTATACAGTACAGGGCCAGCCAAAGTCATTGCATGCCTCAAAACTATTATATGTGGAGAAAGAATACATTGTATATAAACTTCTAAAAGCTTTATCTTTGAATATATAATAAGATTACTAAGCTTAAGAAAATCTAGGAAAGTGAGCGTCCACTATACCTATTCTCTAAATTTAATATTGATCTTCAAGTTACCTATTTATATCTATTATATTTTATATTTTATATCAAATTTACACGGGTAAATTTTTAAAAATATTTACCTATTAAATTTAGTATAAAATAGGTATAATTTAATATTTACCTATTATATTTTATATTTTATATCAAATTTACACGGGTAAATTTTAAAAAATATTTACCTATTAAATTTAGTATAAAATAGGTATAATTTAATATTTACCTATTTTGAAAAATACGTGTAAATCCAATTTATATTAAATTTACATTTACATTTTTTATTAAATACAGTAAATGTTTACCAACAAAACACGTGTAAATCAAATTTATATTAAATTTGAATTATACCTATTTCGCTGGTAAATCAAATTTAATAAATAGGAGTTCATTTTCTCTCTCTCTCTTTTTTATTTTAAATTTATTATAGTAAATTCATTAATTTTAGCCTTTTAGTATAATAATTTTAAATGTATTTGACTAATAAATTTATTAAAATATAAATGTATAATATTTAATAAACGGGATGATATTTACCGTCAAAGTATAATATTTCATTTTATAAACTGATATCTTTTGGGTCATTCAACCTTGAATTTTAAGTTGTTATAGGTTAACCCGATATTCATTTATTTACTTATTTTTAAATTTTAACTTGTCAAACAATTAAGGGAGGACGTAGGATAAGAAGTCGTATTTACATAAGGTGTGAGCTTGGGTAGAATTTCATTCAAAAAACTAACTCAAGAGAGGATGAAACTCAACCACATATATCTACCATAACAGTCCACTAAATTGATCATATGGGATAAATACAACTTTTAACAAAATGACCTCAGATAAATTAGTTGTAAGTGACTATGTATCTTCTGGTAATGTTTGCGAAACATGGAGAGGTATTGTGATCCAACCGATTTGTGCTAAGCCGTCGCGACATCAACATTTTCCATGGCTGGTGATGTTTGGCCAATATGAAACCACAACAAGGAGTTGCTTCAATATATTTGAAAATAAACTGCGGCTAGTGGAGATGCCCAAATCTTACGAGAGAATGTTTTATGGGATCTTTTGAAGAATGGTTGATTATGGTGAAACTGAATCCCAACTATCAATAGCAAATCCAAATCTTTTTGATGAATCTATTGTCAGGCGTTGAAATTCTTCTTCCTCATGTTGACAACGATTATCATAAGTTGATGTTTGCAAAATATCCTAATGATGAAAACTGTATGTATATGTTATTAACTGTGTTGTCGACTGAGTTGATATTTTGGACCCCAGGAGCTCAAGATTGGTGTGAATTTGAATTTGAACTAGATGAGTACCTTACTTAAAAGCAAACAAGTTCGCTCAGTTAGTAAAATTTAAAATGTTTGTTGTCTTTTACTTGAATATGTGTTTTGGGTAAGTGAAGGTAATGCACTTCACAATGTGTATGTGCCCAGACACAGTATTCTCAAATGTAAAATACAGCCTTTCACAAGTTCAATCTAGTGCCACACTTAAGTTTTCAAGCAGAGAAATTGTGGACCCAGCAGACTTGTTACAGTGCACCAGAAATTCCAGAGGACAGTCACCTCTACCAAGCAAACATCTTTCCCCAGATAACCAGTGCTTAGCAGATTTAAGTAAGTGAATGACATGAATCTTGGCCAACAATATTCCTGCTGTGAAGCACTGAACCAGTGTTTAGCTGTAAGAGAATGGGAAATAATGAGCTTATCTAGATATGGTTATAGGATAATGGCTGAAATTAACTTCCGGCCGCTACAGCCTTTACTAAGAGAAATATTAGTTGTGTATAAGGAACATGTATATGACTATTTTTACCTTTACCACCTTTGTGCTTGGCCTGCACTTGATCCAGGATTCGCAATGTGAATTCTGCTTATATTTTAGAACCAGGGGCAAGAGTAGTTAAATCTGCCAGAGCCAAGTACAGAGAAAGAAGAGTGCCAGTTCCAAGGCGTCTTCCCTTGGATAGAGCTGTATCTTCTTGCAACACAACTAAGACAAACAAATTTATAGAAATCTTTATCTAAAGTCCTTGAAACCCAGAGACAGAGCAATCTGATGAAGATTTACCAAAGCAATTTGTCACACAAAGGTCCAATTAGACGTCTTTTTTCCTTTTTTTTTTTTTTCTTTTTTTTCTTTTTTTTCTTTTTATGGTTCAGTTTGAAACTTAAAACACTGGTAATTTCTTCTTCTGTATTTATGGATCAATATTAAAGAAGCCTTTCCATCATCATCTAAATGTCACTTCATGGGTAAGAAACATAACACTTTTCAAGGTAAATCCAACAGTCCTATAAAATTTGATACTATTTGTGATCTCCAGCAATGAAAACTTTTGAGTCATAACATTCTTCATAACTTCCAAAAACCTTCAACCTTCCAGACATGCTTAAAAGTACTCACTCACTCACAAAGTAGGTGCATCTTTGATAATTGATAAGCACTCTCCTTCGCCTGTGATTGTTTCTTTACAAACAAAGACATCTGCTACAAACACACACGAGTCCTCCACAAGGTACCCATTAGAAGCATCATTAAATACTGTAAGCGGAATTTATTGACCAAAACCCCATTCAAGCTTCAATCCATGAAAGCGTCTTTCCCTCCCCAGAGCATCTAGTCAAGAAAATTGACCAAATAATCAGTAAGAGGCACACGATTTGCTTGTGGTACACGCTAAATCAAGAAGGCAATAGAACGAAACATATCTAAAATGCAAGAGAGAGAGGGGGAGAAAAAAGTTCTTTGATGTTCAAGAGCAACTATTTTAGACACCAAAATATCTCAACAGGTATAAGCTGACAATTTTTCTCACAAATTGTGTCAAACAACATACACAAGTCATAAAGTAAAATTAAGTGGAAAAAGGATGTAAAGTCTATTGGCTATGTCCCAATTTATAAAATAAACTAACCTTGAACTATCAAGTAGTTGTCCTTATTCTGATCAAGCAAAAACAATCAGACAACTGCATAGACCTCCCAACCACGGCAGAGAGAACTTGCATCTGCTATCGCTAAGTACAGAGAAATATGCTCTTTTACATTCTTGCTTTTATTATGCTTGGGTAGAGAACCAGTTTCCTGCAAGTGTGTGCGTAATATATTTAATATGTTAATGGAGTTCGAAAATAAGAAGATAATATCAGTAATGCAAAGGCTATGTCCCCGCAGCAGATGGTTGTGGACTTACTACTGCAACCAAAATCAATTAATATGTTCATACATAGGGTAAATTTGTTTTCAGGTATGATGTATGAATATAACTGCATTTAAATCCTTCAGGTGTTTTTAGAGTATTTGATCTACAACTTCATACATATTTATAAAAAATGAAAGAGAAACAAAAACCCTAAACTTTTGGTTTTTATCATAATTGAAAAGATCTGAAATATTTGCCTCAAATTAATTCTCAAAAACACCTATAAAATTATTCTAATTCTTATCTTCATAAAACCCATTTATATGTTTAAGCAAGAATTTGGACCATATTTTAAATCAATTCTTTCAACCATCTAATTAATTTTCTTATTTCTTAATTATTTTTATTGAATAATCAATTTCATACCTTTAAGTTTAATAAATAGAATGGCTTATTTATTCATTTTTCAAATATCCTGTTTTAATTATTTTTCATAATTATATGTTAGAACAATGAAATAAAAAATTATTTACAACATTAAAAAAGATTTTATTAAATTTTGTCAAACTGACGATCTGCTAAGACTTAATGTTTAGACATTAAAAAGAAAATATCTCTAAAATTTATGCATTTAGACCTATTCAAATTTCAGTTAAATTCAGATATTTAAACTTCAAACAACATAACAAATGCCACCTCACTAAACATATGCTTTGGTTTATGGGAAAGAAAATATACCATCTGTAGCCTCCGGCCTCAAATTCCCAGATTCATATTTCTCCACTGCATTCTTCATAGTAGTAAAAATAATTGTATTTTGACAGTGTCATGAGTTGGTGGTGCATCTGATGTAGATCTTATGATCCCTGCAATTTTGATGTTGAAGAAAATATATTCCTAACAAGAAGAAGAACCTGAGGTAAGGCTGAAATTATTTAATGCATATCATAGCAGCTAACTACACAAAAACACACTCATATAGGGAGAGAAGAGCATACCATCCTTATCATCAAAGATTCCGTCCATGGCAATTTGTTGAATTGTAGAGATACAGGTCACACCAATCAGCTTCATAGTCTTTTATAAGGAACAGAAGGAAGCTAATATTCCAATCTTAAAAGTTTTTTTAAAGGTACTTTATCCTTTGCTTAAGAGGATTACTTTTTGAACATTCAATAAGCATCAATTCTATTCTTGGAGGTGTCAACAAAATTACAAATATTAATATTCAGCGAGGATGATGTGTTGGGTTCCAGATGGCTGTATCAGATAAAAAAGTGGGCATCATGTGTTGGGTTACTGAAGAATACAGATTCAGACCTGAAATTGGGCCATTATAATCATCAACTTGTCTCATTGATCCAAAGGGCAGCTTTGCACCATCAGTTCCACAAGATGTGCTACTAAATAAATTACATAAGTCCCAAAAGAAATCACATCAGTCATAAACAGGAAAAAGCGGCAAGATCAATGCACATAGAGTTCATAGGAACAACTATTTACAAACCGGATATGGGAAACTTAAAATTTTCTTCATAACAGTAACCTTTCTTGTGTAACAAGACAGGGCTCCTAATAAGGAAAAAGCTAGAGCTAATCAAGATTCAATCATAACACCTCCAAATCACTGAATATCAACTATTGAGGAAAACAAAACAAATTACTATGAGTAAATCAGTATATGGGTATTGAACCCCTTTAATAATTCCTCTGTTTCAACAGGAGCATATATCATAATGGCACTTTCAACCACCAAACAGAAAGGCGGTCCCTCTTTGCTATGAAGATTTTGGCCTTGTTTACCCCAAACTTATCAGCTTCTCAACCAACTTCTTCTCCACATTTACTTAAAAACTCAATATATATATATAGCAACAAGCTCTAAACACACACAACAACAAAAAGAAGTGAATCACACATAACAAGGTCAATAACCAAAACACAAACACATTAGAGGGAACCAAACCTCAATCATAGGACTATTGTTAGCCATATTGCAAGCCAAAATCACATTGAGACCAGTCTTTATCACTGCCACAAACATTTATATCAGCCAACACAAAAACCTTTACAACTATAAAACATGTAATCCAACTCATAAACACAATATATACCTAATCTTTGAGCAATGCCAGATCCAGTATTGTCAGAAAACCCTCCAAGTATTGAACTAACAATCACTGTATTTTTCTGTGCATCATCATAAAAAATTACAATAAGAAAAATCTCATTTACTTTATCTCTTTCCTTCTAGGTTCATACTACATTACTGGTGTCCTAACACCAAACGGATATTTTGGTTACACATATTTTTTTTTTTTTCGTCACTCCTTTTTCCGACCTTAGGAACAATGGACGCTTCAACGACTAGGGAAGCCGAAAGCACGAGCTCGCAGGGGCTAGTCGCCCAAGCGGGTCCTGTGCCAGAGACCTTGTCGGTGATCACCCGAGAGGAGATACAAAAGATAGTGGACCAATACGTGCTTAGCGTGAATGTCTACCAGCACAGAAACCGTACAGCTCGGAATCCCCCAAAGGGAAAGGTCGCAATCTCGGAGACGATCTTTAAGTGTGGGGCGCTGATACCTTTTCATCCCTTCGTAAGGTCGATTCTTAACAACTTAGAGGTCGCGCCAATGTAGTTAACGCCCAATGCGTATATGATAGCTATTGTTACGTATATCGCATGTGGCAAAAATGACCTTGGCGGAGCTGACAGCATTGGAGTTCGTGTACTCTTACTATATGAAGAAAAGCAAAGACAAGGATTCCTTCTACCTCTCGAAGCGATCTATGATCGAGGAAGGGATATTCAATTACCCCAGCAACATCGAGGCTTATGAAACTAAGTTTTTCTTTTTTGAATACGATGGCGTCTGCTAGTTTAGGGAGTCAAGTATGTCTTTCTTTTCCATTTGCGAGCTGTTATACCTTTGGTTTTTGTATCTGATGAAACTTTCTGTCTCTTCGTAGGAACTAAGAGGACCAGGTTGGGAAATCTAAGAGATTACAATCGAATCGTCGCGTTTGGTCGTCTTCTCGACCATTGTCGCAACACGAAGCTGCTCGTGACCACTGCTAATTTGAGGAAGTATGACTTTTTCAACTCGGAAGCATCCTTAGAGTCGGACTATAAGTATCGCCCATACTTAGAATACTTTTTGGTTGCCTGCGGTGACCTGATTACTAACATTTTTATGGTGCGCAACGATCATGCCACCCAAGGTGCCAAGAAAGTTCGTGCTTCTCCGGGTCGCTCCGACTGAGCTAGTCGAGGCGGTCTTTGGTGATATCCTCACAGGAGGGATACAAATTGGTGCCGAAGGGTGAACACTTCCAGAGCGACATAAGGAAGCTCCTCGGCCTGCTGCTCGCAACCCCCCGCGAAGACCGCGGGCCAAAAGACTAAGAAGAGAAAACAGTTGCAGGCTGAAGAATCGGAGTTCGAGTCAGAGGGCACTGGGGTGCAACCTAGGAGTTCGTAGCCTTATCAAATACTAATATTCTTAACCTAAACAAAATCTATTATGATTTATTTTAAAAAAAGAGAGAAAATCACTCCTATTTTTTTTTTTTAAATAGTGTATACAGTACAGGGCCAGCCAAAGTCATTGCATGCCTCAAACTATTATATGTGGAGAAAGAATATATTGTATATAAATTTCTAAATCTTTATCTTTGAATATATAATAAGATTACTAAGCTTAAGAGAATCCAGGAAAGTGAGCGTGCACTAAACCTGTTCTCTAAATATTGATCTTCAAGTTACCTATTTATATCTATTATATTTTATATTTTATATCAAATTTACACAGGTAAATTTTAAAAAATATTTACACGTGTAAATTTTAAAAAATATTTATCTATTAAATTTAGTATAAAATAGATATAATTTAATATTTACCTATTTTGCAAAATACGTGTAAATCCAATTTATATTAAATTTACATTTACATTTTTTATTAAATACAGTAAATATTTACTTGCAAAATACGTGTAAATCAAATTTATATTAAATTTGAATTATACCTATTTCGCTAGTAAATCAAATTTAATAAATAGGAGTTCATTCTCTCTCTCTCTCTCTCTCTTTAATTTTAATTTTAATATAAATTTATTATAGTAAATTCATTAATTTTAGCCTTTTAGTATAATAATTTTAAATGTATTTGACTAATAAATTTATTAAAATATAAATGTATAATATTTAACAAACGGGATGATATTTACCGTCAAAGTATAATATTTCATTTTATAAACTACTGAATTGAATCTAAATGAATCAGACAAAGATGCTTTAACTAAAATTATTTTTTGATTTATATTTCATTTCAATCTCCTAATTTAAATGAAGTAAAAAAAAAAAAAAAAATTAAATGCAAATATAAATAAAAACATGGAAAAATCATAAGTCGTACATTACTTTCTAAGTTATCTCATAGTAATTTTGTGTTAAATTATCTTTATATATTCTGATATGTATGAGCTAAATTAGACACATCCAGAGGGGCACTTTAAAGTAAAACAAATTAAAAAAAAAAAAAAAAAAATTTCTTAGGAACTTGATAAAGTTGCGTTGCCTTGAAGAAAAATAAAATGCAACGGTTGCAAAAACACAGTTTGTTTAGATTAGTTTTGACAAGCAGCTTTGCATTAGTTTCTCTTCAATGGCGGATAAAGCTTCAGGTTTAGATCTAGTCCTTCGCTCCATTGAATGCAGGAAAGTTGATGAAGCAGGACAATGCTAATACTAATAGTAGCGATAGCAATTTGCAAATCATGTGTTTCTCCGACCTCATCAATGATGTCACTCTCCATTTTCTAGTCTAGGATTGGCATTTGGCCTGCCTCGCTCGAACTAGGTGGGGATTCCCTAAAATAGTCGGGGGGTTGGTCTTTGGGACGGTGGTGGTCATGACCCGAAGGAAAAATGAATTAAATGATTATATTATTTAAATATCGCTTATCATGTTATTACGAACATAATTGTTGTTATTTATATAGAATTTAACTTAAATTCTATTTGATAAGAGAGATAATTAATCATTTATCAAATAGACATAATTTATCATTTGATAAGAAATGTTATGCCCAAGAACTAAGGCTGGCGTAAGCATGCGTCAGCAAGAACCAATCAGAATTCAGGAAGGTTTTCTGTCGCCTGGATGCACCACGTCCCCCAAGGACAAGAAGGGTAAGGCCATCGTTAGTAAGGCAGGTGAACGCCAAGCCTATGAGTGGCTGGGAATTATCCACCTGCTGAAGTTATGCACGATTTAAGGATACCTTTCATACAGGTAACCAATGGAAAGTGGGTTAGGAATTGTACCACACCCGCCCGCACGCAAAATCATGATTGCCATCTTGGATCCTCCCACTGTAAATAGAGGGCTCTCCATTTTATAGGATTAGCTCATTCACCATCTAAACTCTCTCTCTCT
The DNA here is from genome assembly GCA_026225825.1 of Pistacia integerrima. Taxonomy (NCBI): domain Eukaryota; kingdom Viridiplantae; phylum Streptophyta; class Magnoliopsida; order Sapindales; family Anacardiaceae; genus Pistacia; species Pistacia integerrima. The sequence continues at coordinate 1,677,747 of CM047745.1, read as the reverse complement.
CTCTCTCTCTCCATTTATTTTCTCTATGGTAATTCAGCTCGCCTCATGCGACCTAATTGTAACCCACTATTAATATAATACAATGGACGTAGGATTCGCCTTGGAGGCATCCAAACCACTTTAAAAAGTGTTACCCGCTCCCTCTCTCATTTTGCACTTCCATATCACATGTGATTTCTAAGTCCGCTTAGCACTTCACACTTGTGAGTCGTTAGTGTCAAAATCAAGCATCAATAGTTTAGCGTTAGAAGGAGGGCGTGATTTAGTATCTGCTCTTCATCAGAAACCTCTAACTGATTTCGTCCACTAGCCAATGGCTCGTGGTTTTGAGACAGAGCGACCCAATGTCGACAATGAGGAAGTCCCCCATGTATAGAACGACACTTCTCTTGAAGTGCCGCCAGCCTAGCAGAGTATCATGACGGATATTCCTTCGAGCTCACAACTCGACCCAACCGTAATAAATTACCCGGGTAGGTTCAACAATACTCTCCAAACAGTTAGCTGAAGGTGTTAGTGTATATTAGTGTATGCCCTAGAAACCATTTGTGTTGTCGGTTTCAGAGCGTTTTGTCTTGTATCTATATATATAAAAAAATAATAGAAGAAAGAGTTCTTCAATTCATATATATAAATTGCTTCCTTTATTCAGTCATGCATTTAAAATAAAGTATGTATATGAATTGTCCAGATGATTCATTTAATCGGTAAATGAATTATCGAAAAGGGTTCCCTATGGAAGCAATATAATTTAGGCAACTATATTGCACAGTAGACATATCGGATGCTTCCGAAAGATATCATGAGTTGATATAAGTACGAATGACAATGATAGTCATGTCACTGGGGCATTGGTATGGATTAGCGGTTGGTGAATTGTTTTTCGAACGTGACCGAATAATGACAAATCACTTGGAAAAGCATGTAGTTAATGATTTATCGTTTGGTTATATCAGTGCACAATGTAGTCCTTTGACCTGAGACATTGTAGTCGGATCCGATATGAATGCGTATGGTTCATACAGAGTATAAGTACGAGACTAATCATGTTTCGTATAATAAAGCCTATTTGGTCGTGCATTGTTCATATGCAGAAACGAACGATGGTCAAGAGGGGATCTATTGACTCAGAAATATAGGATCGGGAGTACTGCTGACTCCATCCGGATTCGAGTTCTTAGACGAACGTCGATAAATGTCAGAAATCAGAAACTCTGGCCAAAGTCTATTATTAGTCATACAAAAGCAAGTTTGCGATGACGAGTTCCGGACATATTGATCGACGATTCGGTAGAAGATCGAGTTTAGGATTTTGACGTTCTATGAATCTGTGCTCGATTAGGATATTTCAATGGAGAGACTTTACCTGCATGGTACGTATGATCTAAAATGGGTTCGATGAAGTATTTCTTCATCGTGGTTTAGGGACTATGGCACATTGCTAGATGTTTACCATAGTCGTTGGGCCTCCAGACAGGTTTCCGGATTCATCCAAAACAAGCTCACGGCTAATCCACGGTGGACCTACATGGTCACACCAATAGCCTTGAGAAGTTAGAGAATGATGAGAGAGAGAAATGATTATCCGAAGAGGGTTAGCACCTTCTGAGGTTAATGACGGGATTTCTATGGTAATAGTTACATAGAAAAATATTTTTGTGACATTTTAAGGGTTAAAATGGTCAAGCAATGATTAATTGTATTTAATTATTGTATCTTAAAGCGTTAAGATTAATGAGATGAACAAAAAATAACCTTTTAATAGTTAAAGGGTAAATTTATGGGTTGTTAATGTAAACTAGTTTAGTTTACATGAGCCCTTGAATAATATTGATTATTCAAAGGGTAGCATAATAAATTCGTGGGGTCCCTTTTTAAAATAAGATTTTATTGGGCTTGGAAGTAAAAAATAAATAATTACAAAATTGCCCACGTATATATAAATGCAAAAGTTTGCATTTTAGTTCATTATTCATTTGTTCACTCAAAAACAAACTAAAAGCTCTTTCTCCCTAGCCACGGCCACTCTCTAAATCTCTTAAAGTGGTGTTAAAGTGTGGAGGTTTCATCCTTTTGAGGCTAATCTTCATCAATCCAAAGCAAAAGAGTAGGTATAATCTCTTTTCAAGCTTTGCATGAAAACCGGTTTTGTGAATCCAACCTTTTATGTTTTCAATCATCACTTCCACCACTCTCATGCATGCTGATCTTTCAGAAGGCTGGACCGTTTGGACCAGGTCATGCCACCAAAGTCTAATGAGGTGGTACCACCGCCAAAGACGACTGTAGGTTGCGGGAAGGCGCGAAAAAGGGCAAAGGCCAGAACTACACGCACTACAACGCATAAAAGTAAGGGGAAACATGGCTCCGAGGGGCTAGTGAACACCGGTCGCGTAGTGGGTAGAATACCCGTGGCATTGCAACTTGGTAACATGTTACAGACTGATCCATCTCACGCCATGTTGTATGGGCACACCTGTAAAAGTGCAGGCCGAGGGGACTCCCAGCCTCATCAAAGTAATAGTCCCGACCATGGGAACTGCCACCATTTGCGGGTCAGTTCTGACCATCACGGGGGTCAAGAAAATTCCCCGAGCCATTCGCTACCCTAACATAGCTCTAGCTAGCGTGTGTCAAGGAGTGTCAAAACTTTCTACCAAGTAGTGGAAGGGCCCGACCTTCGGTCCTACCTCAATCGCAATCGTGAGGGTCGAACCCATGTTGCAGAAAGTAACCCTTTGATAGCTCCGCTATCTCAAATTGAGGAGTTGTAATGGCAATTGGATCAGCTCAAGGCTCAACAGAACGAACAGGGTAAGGTCACTAAAATGTCCCCTTTCTCTCTAATAGTACTGGCTACTCCTCTCCCAGTGAGATTTTAGGATGCCTGACATGCGGGCGTTCGACCGAAAATCTTATCCGCAGGACCACCTCTATGAGTTCAATGACCTTATGAAACTCCACCAAGTCTCCGACTTGGCCAAATGTCCCTACTTAGCAGTGACATTAATTGCCCATGCCAAGCGCTGGTTCAGGTTACTCCAAGCGGGGACAATAAGCTCATGGCAACAAATGAGCTCGTTATTCTTAAGGTACTTCCAAGCAAACAAGAAGTTCTCAATGTCGTTGAGCTATCTGAGCAATATGCGGCAGGCAAGGGATGAGCCCCTTCAATCTTATCTAGACCGGTTTCATCGCAAACTCCACAAAGTGGCTCACAGCCCTGAAGAGTCCGTTTGGACTCTCATTATCGTAGGGGTTCACCCGTAGACTAACTTATGGAAAGAGCTACAATTAGCGGATGATGTTTCTCTCACTCGTTTCTACGACCTCATTGAGAAGTATCTCTGAATAGAAAATTCTGTGGCTAATCTCAATCGTCACAACCCCGGGTTGTCAACCAGTGTTCCCAGTTGGGGGGATAATAGTAGAAGGGCTGATCGCGATTAGGCTAATAATGATCAACGAAAATGGAAGAAACGACGATTCGAGCCCAAAAAGTCTAATGCCTCAGTTCCTTGTCGCGATCGTGACAAGAATCAGCACACTCCTTCGAATGCCTTAGTATCATCAATTCTAGATAAATCAGAGGAGGCCAGCCTGCTCGAAGAGCCAGAGCCCATGAAGAATCCCCCTTCAGTTAGGAACAGCAAAAAGTACCGCCGCTATCACTAGGACAATGGGCATCAAACTAATGAGTGTTAGGCTCTCAAGCAAGCAGTTGAAGACCTCATCAAATAGAGGCACTTTAAGAAGTATGTTGATAGTCTGACTCATTTGGGAAAAAGATCAAGAGGAATAGGGGAAGAGACGTTATGGTTGCAAGGGGCTCTATTGTGTAGGGATCATTTTCGAGGGGCCCTACCTCGCGGGAAACTCTCAAGGTGCCTAGAAAAGGTATGCCCAAAAAGCTCACCATGACCCCTTGAGTGTAATGAGCATGGCGCCGTGACCTGCAAAGATCCGTAGGAAAGAAGAAATTACCTTTTCTGAAAAAGATGCAATATGACTGCATCACCCTCACGCGATGCACTCGTCATCGCGCCTAAAATAGGCCGGTGCAAGGTCCACAGAATGTTGGTCGACAATGGGAGCATCGTGAATATCCTGTTCCAACAAGCATTTGAAAGAATGCAACTGGACGAGGCAAACCTGAAGCCTGCCTCATTCCCCCTCTATGGTTTTACTAGGGATCACCTAATTCCCAAGGGAACGATTGCACTCCTTGTTACGTTGGGAGAAACCAATGAAGTGACAAAGGTGACGAAGTTCTTATTGGTGGATTGTCCGTCCGCCTTCAACAATAACCTGGGACGACGTCTATTATAGAATTTCAATGCTGTCACCTCTATCTACCATCTAAAAATAAAGTTCTCCACCCCAACGAGGATTGGGGAAGTGCAAGGATCCTAACATGAATCTCGTGATGCTACATAAAGGCAGCCCAAATGGCATGCAAGTGAAAGAGGAAGCTAGTGGGCGCCCCCAAAGACGCCATGACAATCAACAGGATCGAGCCACGACTTGGACCAATAGAGGATAACATGGATCCTTGCATCCAAGAGTGTCCTCACAGCGGGACAGTTGAGGACCTGTCTGTCTACTGTATAAGGATTATTTTCAAGGGGGCTCACCTCGTGGGGAACTCTCAAGGTGCCTAGAAAAGGTATGTTTGTGAAGCTCGCCATGACCCCTTGAGTGTAATGAGCACGGCGTCGCGACCTGCTAAAATCTGTAAGGAAGAAGAAATTATCTTCTCTAAAAAAGACGCAATACGACTGCATCACTCCCATGACGATGAACTCATCATCGCACCTAAAATAGGCCAACGCGAGGTCCACGAATACAGGTCGACAATGGGAGCACCATGAATATCCTGTTCCGGTAAGCCTCCCGAAAGAAGTAATCGACAGGAGGTGGCACTCAAGCCCTCCGCCTCCTTCCCCCTCTATGATTTTACTGGGGATCATCTAATTCCCAAGGGAATGATTGTACTCCCCTTCACATTGGGAAAAACCAATAAAGTGATGAAGGTGATAGAGTTCTTGGTGGTAGATTGTCCGTCCGCCTTCAATGGCATCATAGGACGACCTCTACTACGGAATTTCAAGGTTGTCACCTCTATGTACCATCTAAAAATAAAGTTCCCCACCCCGACGGGGATCGGGGAAGTGCAAGGATCCCAACGTGAATCTCACAATTGCTACATAAGGACAGCCCAAATGGCGTGCAAGGGAAAGGGGAAGCCAGTGGGCGCCCTCGAACACGCCATGACAATTAATAGGATCGAGCCACGACCTGGACCAGCAGAGGATAACATTTATCCTTGCATCTAGGAGTGTCCTCATAGTGGGCCAGTTGAGGACTTGTCTAAGGTGTCGGTCGATGAAAGAGAATCGGCCAAAGTATTAAGAATTGAGAGTAATCTCAACTCATAGCTCGTCGAAAACCTGACGAGCTTCCTTAAAAAAAAAAAAAACATCGATGTTTTTGCATGGGCTCACGCCGATATGGTCGGGATCAACCCGAGTGTAATATGTCATGCTCTAAACATTGACAATGTAGTTAAGATAGTCTGCCAGAAGAGAAGGGCAATGGACCATAAACGCTATGCTTCCTGAAAAGTGAAGTGGATAAGCTCATCTTAAACGGGTCTATTCGAGAGGCACTTTACTCGAGCTGGGTTGCTAACCCGCTCTTAGTAAAGAAACCCAATGGCAAATGGCGGATTTGCGTCGATTTCATTGACCTTAATAAAACTTGTCTAAAGGATAGCTTTCCTCTGCCGAGGATCGACCAGCCCATTGATGCCACTTCCGGGCATGAGCTGCTAAGCTTTATGGATGCCTACTCGAGATATAATTAGATTCCAATGTATGCGTCCGATAAAGAGCATACCTCGTTCATTATAGATCGGGGACTATATTGTTACAAGATCATGCCCTTCGACTTGAAGAACGCTAGGGCAGCTTACCAGCGATTGGTTAACCATGTGTTTTCCGAACTGATCAGCAAAACAATGGAAGTCTATGTTGATGACATACTAGTTAAGTCGCATGCCGCTTCAGATCACATAGCGCATCTTTCCAAAATGTTCGACGTACTCCGAAGGTACAGAATGAAACTAACCCTCTCAAGTACTCATTTAGGGTATTCTTAGGAAAGTTCTTGGGGTACATGGTTAACCAACGGGGAATCAAAATCAACCCCCAAAAGGATCCAAGCTCTCCTCGATATGAAAAGCCCCGCCAGCAAAAAACAGGTCTAGAACTTGAATAGCAGGATAGCGGCTCTAAGTCGCTTCATATCGAGAGCAACATATCATTGCTTGCCATTTTTTAATATGCTTAAGGCTAACAAGAAGTTTGAATGGACTCTAGAGTGCGAACATGCCTTTTAGAGTATAAAAGAACACCTCGGAATACCACGTCTCCTGTCCAAGCCTCTTCCCAAGGAAATTTTACTTCTATACCTATCCGTCTCCCAACATGCAGTCAACGTTGCCCTCATCCAGAAAGAAGGCAGAGTTTAATGGCCAGTATATTACGTAAGCAAGCGACTGCTAGACACTGAGATGCAGTACCCAGAGATGGAACGATTAGTTTATGCCCTGCTGATCACCTTTGTCGAATCGGTCATCACGGCCACAAAATTAAACCTAAATACCTTAGTTAGCAATAAGCAGGGTCAAATCTACAGAGAGCAAGGCTACAGACCTAATGTATGTTTGAGTTAACGAAAGGGAACTTGGCAAATTGATTGATTAAAACTAAGGAAACTAATTAATTGCAGGAAATTAAAAGCATCAAATAAATTGCTAACTGAAACACAATATTAAAAGTGTTGCCGCTACGGGTTCGATTTGACTCAAGACCAACTCTCACAATTCCTCTCCTCGCTCTTCAATTTCCTAAACCTACAAGGCTAGGCAAATCAATAAAAATATCTCCTGGCAATCTAGGTATAATCTATCCTGTCTCCCCGTCATCTTAGTTACAGATCGATTGGTTAAAGACTATCATTAACTAACCGAAAAATGCTAAACCCTTAAACACCACTAGTTGGTACAATGTTGACAAGTACAACCTATCAACTTGTATCATCCAATCAACTAATTACACAACAAATGCATTCCTAGTAGAAATGATATTAAACGCTAATACAACTTGATTGCAATCAGTATCGAAGCAATTTAAAGTCATAATCAACATTCAATAATCTCAAACCGACATTCAATTATGCGAAAAGTTATATATCAACAAACGTTCTCAATGGACATTATCAATTCAGCATGTCAAGCATCAAAATAATATTAAAGCATCGCAAACAAACTGAAACGAAACAAATATAATCTGAATACAAGAAACTTAACCAAATATCCAACATTCGGGCTCATCCAACAAGTCGAGAGTTGCCAAGAAGATCCATGAGTGTCGATCCTGATCTCCCTACACCGTAACAGGCAACTAGTAGCTCAGCCACTCATGTTGGTGTCAACGAAGGCTGGAACGGTGGGAACAGAGCTGTCATGGCGAAGAGAACGTATCCGACAATGAGATGATGCAAAGAAAGAGCAAAAATAACCAATGAACAGCCCAGAATATGAATAGTCGCACTCGTCAGAAAACGTTAGTTTTCTAGCGGGTCTTCTAGCAAATGGTGGCGGAAATGAGATCCGAAGGTACCAATGGAAAGCTCAGGTGATGGAGAGTTCAGATCAGGTTGTAGGGAGATGAAAGGTCGCTGGAAATGGGAGAGATTGCGGTTAGAAATGGGAGAGAGGCACGACGGCGGTGATGGTGGATTCTTGTGATTTTGGCGGTAGCTGAAGCTTGGAATGGATACATCCGACCTTGGGGAAGCTAGATCAACCACCAGAGAGATCCAACGTTGCTAGAGTTCACCGAAAAATGGTGAAATCCCGATTGGAATGTGAAAGGTTGCAGCGGCGGAATGCGAAACGTCGTGGTGGTGATGCGTGATCGTGGTAGTGTTGATGGCCGGTGAAGATGATCAGTGCAAGGGGAATACGAAGGGTCATCAAAACTTGATCAGAGAAGGTGAAGGGTTTTGGTGGGTGGCAGCCACCCAATCACCAACCTTGAGCTGCATTTTTATACAGAATGTGGCAAATTTCTATTTGGTCCCTACATGATTAAAAAGTGACAAAATCAACCTCTTGAAACATGACATTTTACCCCCTGAATAGCATAAATGAGACAAAATCACCCCTAATCCATAAACCACAACCTGATATCAACTCACACCATTTCCAAATATGCTAAATTAGTAAGAAAAACTCAAAATATGATTTTTATACATAAATTCATAATTTCTCTTAATTGTCTCAATACAACTTCAATACAATTACATATATGATCTTTTTATCAACAAAATAAAGTTACTTTCATGCTCTAACAGCCTTCAGAAAGCTGCGACCTTACTTCCATGCCCACACAATCCATGTTCTGACTAACTACCCACTCAGGCAAGTCCTTCAGAAGCTAGAGGCTTTAGGTAAGTTACTTAAGTGGACAATGGAACTGAGTCAGTTCGATCTGCATTATAGACTGAAAACGACCATCAAAGGGCAGACTGTTGCCGATTTCATTTCAGAATTCTCATACCAGTTTGATCGAGGACCCGAGCAACCAACCGGTGAGGTTGTCCAAGAAGTAGCACAAAAATTGTCAACCTGAAGCCTTTATGTTGATGGTTCCTCAAACATAAAAAGGGTCGGGGCAGTCTTCTCCTCCTCAGTCCCGAAGGGACGCGCATTCATGGAATCCTCCGGTTCGGGTTCAAGGCTACTAACAATGAGGCTGAGTACGAAACGCTACTCGTTGGTCTGCGACTAACGAGAGAAATAGGATCCAAGGCGATCAACATTCACAGCGACTCTTAGTTGGTCATTAATCAGATCTCGGGAGAATACCAAGCCAAGGAAGAGAACACGATCAATGACCTAAAGAAAGCAAACGCCGCACTCGAGTCTTTCAAGCTCTTCACAATCACGCAAATCCCGAGAGACAGTAACTCTGTCGTAGATGCCTTGGCAAAGATAGCCTCATTGCTAGACTCGGATGTGCCGAACAATATCCTAGTTCGGTACATAGGAATCCCAAACATTAGTTCGCCTAAACCAACAGTAGCCACAACCGAACCAGTCTCTTAGATGACCCCAATCATTTTGTATCTTCGAGATGGGACCCTGCCCAACGACAATACTGAGGCAAAAATCCTACGCACCAAAACTACTCGTTACACCCTTGTCAAGGATCAGTTGTACAAGTGGGGGTTTAGCGCCCCTCTCCTCCGATGTGTGATCGACGAGGAAGTAAATTATATTATGAGTGAGATACAGGAAATGATATGTGGTAATCACATTACCAGTCGATCCCTCACCAATAAGATTGTCTGCCAAGGATATTATTGGCCCCTGCTTCAGGAAGACACTTTTAACTTTGTAAAAAAGTGCGACAAGTGTTAGCGATTCGCGAACATCCCGTGAGCTCCTTCTCACCGGCTGACTACAATGACCACCCCCTAGCCATTCTCTATGTGGGGAATTAACCTTATTAGGCCTATGTCCGTTGGGAAGGGGGGCGTCAAGTATGTCATGGTCGCGATAGATTATTTCAAAAAATGGGCAGAAGCCGAGCCTCTGGCTGCGATCACTACCAAGAACCTTAAGGACTTTGTCTTCAAAAGCATAATGTGCCGATATGGAATTCCTTATATTCTCATCTCTGATAACGGTAAGCAATTCGACAATGAGGAATTCAAGCAGTTTTGCGATGAGTTGGGGATCCATAAAAAGTTCACCTCAGTTTCCAGACCACAAGCCAATGGTCAGGATGAAGCTGTTAACAAAACCATCAAGCACACCTTGAAGGCCAAGCTTGGTGCTGCCAAGGGTAATTAGGTCGATGACCTCCCTGAAGTTTTGTGAGCATACAGAACAACTCCGAGAACCTCTACTTCGGAAACACACTTCTCGTCAGCATATGGCTGCAAGGCAATGATCCCCGTAGAAGTGGGGACCGGTTCACTTTGGAGGGACTTGTTTGACGAATCGGACAATGAAGCGCTTCTACGTGCAAGCCTAGACCTAGTCGAAGAACATCGCGACAAGGCTTAGTTAAGAATAGCATCTTACCAGCAATTAGAGGTGGAACAAATGGGTCGGGTTAGGTGGGTCAACCCTAACCCGGCACGTAACAAAGAGGGTTCAACCCGGACCACCAAATAGGCGGGCCAGGTTGAACACAACCCGCGTGCAACCCCTAGGCAGGCCGGGTTGATATATGGCAACCTGGCGGCCTGTGGGTTGCTATTTTGTCTTCTCTGAAGACAAACTCCAAGCCCCAACCCCTTGACTCCAGTTGGCAAAAAAAATAAAACAAAATTAATTTTTTTTTCAAATTCCCCTTTTACCTTTGAAACATAGCCGTTTTATAGTAGTTGTAGGGATTTTTTTCGTCATTTTCTTTTCCCTTTTTTTTTCCTATAAATTGGCCATAAACTCTCATATTTTCTCACAACTCAAATTTTCTCATTTTCTCATTCTCTCATTTTCTCTAATCTCTATTCTCTATTGAAATCTCTCAATTATTCTCTTAATCTCTTATTCTCTTTGTTATCAATTTGTTCTTATTTTAATTTTTATTAGTTTTCGCAATTTTCAATTCATATTTCCAATTCTCCTTCTTTAATTTTTTACTTCTTCTACATCAATTTTTTTTTTTTCAACTACAATGGATAGATATTTCACTCCCATCAATTTCAATAATGAAGGAAACTACTATCATAGTTCTAGTCCCGCTGAATTTACTAACATAAATGCAGGAGGAGATTCAAATAGTCCAGTTTTCCAAGTCTCAGGATCCGATACACCTCAAAATATGCTCCCGATTCCTCCCCATGCCGGTGGTTCTAGAAGTCATCCTCGTAATTGTCATCCTCGTCCAACTTCATCTCAAGCTGAAGCGGGTTCATCAACTACAGTAGAAGGCGACGACAAGCACACATAAAACATTTGGGCGCATTTTGATAAGTTTCACGAGGTACAAAATAGAGTTCAAGTGAAAAAAGCAAGATCCAAATATTGTGGAAATGTTTATAAAGTTGATTCAGGTAATGGTACTAGTACTTTAAAAAGACATGCTAATAAACATATTGCTCAACATGGAAATAGAGAAGCTAATCAAAGTCAAATAACTAATATAGGTACTACTTGACATTATAATTCTGATGTATATAGGGAACAATTAGCTTTATATATTGCTGCAACTGATCAACCTGTTAATATGGCTGAAGATAAATATTTTGAAAGATTTATTAAAAATTCATTTTTTCCAGGATTTTAAATTTATTCTAAAACTGCAACTAGAAATGATTTAATAAAATTGTTTGGGAAAATGAAATTAGAATTAAAAAATAAAATATATAGTTGTCATATTAGTGTGGCTCTAACTGCTGATATTTGGAATGGTAGAGCTAAACAAGATTATATTTGTGTAACTAGTCATTATTTTGATAACGAATGTAAATTAAATAAATCTTTATTAGGATTTAGATTAATGGATGTGGATCATAGTGGTCGATAAATTTATAATAAAATTGTTAAAGTTTTAGAAGATTATGATATTATTAATAAAGTGATAAATATAATTTTAGATAATGCAAGTTCTAATAGTAAAACTATAGATTTTTTTCAAATTAATTATCTTTTATATAACAATTTGAAGTTTTTTCACCAATGTAGTGCAGGTCATGTTATTAATTTAATTGTGAAAAGTGGTATGAAAACAATTAAAGAAAATATTGATAGAATTAGAGAATCTTTAGCTTGGATTACTAGTAGTAATAGAAGAAATGCTGAATTTCAAGATGCTTGTATAAAATCAAATATGCCTCCTAGAACTTTTGCATTAGACATGCCTGTTGGATGGAATAGTACTTATTTAATGCTTGATTCATGTTTACCTTATGCTAATATTATTAGTTATTTTGTAGCAAATAATAGAGGTCCTCATTATTTGGTAGAAACTGATTGGCATATAGCTAAAATATTTCATTCTTTTCTTAAAATTTTTTACCAATCCACTTTACAACTTTCTAGTGTGTATTATCCTACTAGTCCATTGGTAATACATACAATTATAAAAATTTCCGAGTTATTTATAAAAAACAAAAACAATGAAATTTTAAATGCACCAATAAAGGCAATGAAATTTTTTTTTTTTTTAAATATTGGAAACCCATTCCTTTTCTTTATTGATTAGGTGCTATATTTGATCCTAGGATCAAATTAGCAGGTTTAGAAAATGGTTTTGATAATTTATGTGAAAATTTACAAACCAAAGCATATGCCAATCAAATAGCAGAGGTCACAAATTCTCTTGCAGATGTATATTTCCAATATGAAAACAGGTATGGGAACCCACAAAGAAGCGAAACATCCAGGGAAGTTGTATCAGAAGAAACAAATGAAGACTTCTACTCTTGGAATGCACTGAATAGGTCGAAGAGGACCTGAATCCAAAGCATAACGGCGACAGCCTCCTCATCAGAAGCACCACCACCACCACCAACAACAACTAATATACTGTCCTCCATGCGGTCAGAGAGTAATGAGCTTCATCAATATTTGGCAACCCCCGAAATGTTACCAGCAGATCCACAACAGAGGGCCAATCTTGATATCTTAGAATATTGGAAAGTCAGAAAATGTATTTTTCCAGTATTATCAAGACTTGCCTTGGATGTTTTCGTTGTTCCTATTTCAACCGTCTCATCCGAACAAACATTTAGTGCAAGTGGAAGAATTTTAAATGAAAGGAGGACTAAACTTTCTCCAAAAATGATTGAAGTCCTCACATATCTTCGAGATTGGGAACGGTCGTGTCATCAAGATCAATACGAGGTTGTCGACGATATTTTAATAGAATCATTTCAATTTTGTAATGTAGATGATACGGATGAGGGAGGTCTTAGTCAACCACATCCAAATTAGTTGTTTTATAAATTGTAACTTATAAATTAATTGCCAATTATTGCACTCTTTTTTCTATACCAAGTTTTTATCCCATTGGGTTTTTCTTGGTGAGGTTTTTAACAAGGCAATAATTGTTGTAATTTCTTATTTTATTTTTTGATAAATGAATAAATCTAATTTTTCTTATATTACAATTTTATTGTATTAAAATTGAATTAATATTTGAAATGTTAACAACAAACAAAAATTTAATTAAATTAAATTATTGATATTTGAAAAGTTAACTAAAAAGAATTACATTTATTCATTTATAAATTATTAATTATTCATTTGAAAAGTTAACTAAACAAATAAAACAAAATTAAATTAAATTAAAAAAATTAAAAAAAAGGGGCTAACCCGGCCCGGCCCACAGCCTAACCCGGCGGGTTAGGGTTGGTTAGGGTTGGCGGGCCGGGCTGGGCCAGCTAATTTCCAAGAACTGGCGGGCCTAACCCGGCCTACCTTTGTTGGCGGGCGGGTTAGGCCTAGCCCGCCAAATTCCGTGACCCGCCACTAGCCGAGCCGGGCCGGGCGGGTCAATTCTCCACCACTACCAGCAACGTGCAAAAAGGTTCTTCGACTCCAAGGTCAGAAGAAGAGACTTACAGGTAGGCGACGTGGTTCTAATAGAAGTCCTCCAAGCGCGGGGATATTAGGACCCAATTGGGAAGGTCCGTACTGCATCGCCAAAGTGATACAACCAGGGACTTATCACCTCAAGAGGCTTAACGGTTTCAAAGTACCGTGAGCTTGGAATGCTGAGCATCTTCGCCCCTATTATCAGTAATTCCAGGCTCGCTCTTCCATCTCTTTTACTTGCAAATTTTTCCTTGCAACCTTCATGAATGAGATCGTTCTTCCTCACCTTGAATAAATGTCTTGCATGATCTTGTTCGTTGTAATTTTTTTACAAGTTTCTCGATGAGATGTAATATCAGTTTTGTAAAGCACTTGAAATTGTAAAAGTCTAAAGAAACTTTTTTCATTCATGATTTACAAAGTATAATAGACCGCCAAAAAAGAAAAGAACCAAAAAAGCAGAAAAAGATAAACAAATCACTAGCTTTTATCTCCAGGATCTGCAGGCGTGACCCCATCATCCCCAGTTCGTCGCCGGTTGTCAGGTTAATCGTTGGATCCTCCAAAACATATTCCTCTGATTGATCATCCTCTGGATGGGCTTTGGTCCTCGGCCTAGTCGTCAGCTCGGGCCATGGAAGCAAAGATGTCTTGATAATCAGGCGAGAGGTCGGAGAGATCCATTCCCAGGTTCCTTGGCTGCAAAGTATAAATGGCCTGAATTGCCCAGTCGACGACTTTCCTTTCAAGCTCAAGATTCCTTCACTTCATCTGGTAAGTCAGCGAAGCCACCGGCCCTTGGGAAAGCTCGAGATCTATTTCCAGCACTCTCTTCTGCTTCTTGGAGGTCTCTTATAATGGAGCTTTCTCTTCTTCGCCTTCGCAATATGCTCTGAGTTCGCCTTCAACTCCTTCTCTTTCTCGTCATCCTTCTTGATGAGTCTAGCTACTGTTCTTTGGAGCTGTTTGACCTCTTCGCCTTTCCTTTCGAACTCAGCCTTCTGGAAATCCATGATGCTAAGGGCAAAGTTTTTCTCCGCCAAGTACTGATTTGCCTAGAGGTTGAACGACCTTGCCTCTACGGCCCGATCCTCGAGGTCTTTCTTCAGTTTGACATTCTCCTCTTTCAGGTCATGGATTCCTACGGCATAGTCTAAGTTGACCTTCTGCTGGGCCATGTGCAAAACGAGTAGGGTCTGCAAAAGAAAGAAAACAAGAGTTAACTCCCATTTTTCCAAAAATTATTAATGCCAGAAAATCAACCAAGTTTGAAGTCCTCGATGAGGACGGATCACCCTACCTGGCTTTGCAGCTGAAGAGTAGCGGTCAGCAAGTCCGTAGGCTGGGAAGCCACAAACTCCTCAAAAGGCCGAACCCAGTTGGCACTCCAATAGGGTGTACACCACCGACTACAAGGGCTCCGTAAGTTGCCTCATAGAGTCTAACACTGGCATACCTACCTCCATAGGAAATGGCAACTCATTGACCTGCTACTTGCTCGCTCTCCTCCGGGTGACCACGGTTTCCCCCTCTCTTCAGACCGAGCTCTCAGGGATTGCTGAGACGCCCGACGCACGCCTTCAGCAGAAGCTTGGTAAGGTTGCAAACTCCCTGTGCCACCCAGGGCCCCGCCTCCGATGCGGACTCCAATTCTACACTCGTAGCTTGTTTTCTTCTTAGTCTTTGGCCCGCAGTCTTCTTTTTGAGGGTACGAGCAGCCGCAGACCGAAGAGCTTCCTTATGTCGCTCTGGAGGTGTTCACCCTTTGGAACAAATTTGTATCCCTCCTGTGGGGATATCACCAGGGACCACCTTGACTGGCTCAGTCGGAGCGACCCAGAGAAGCACGAACTTTCTTGCCACCTTGGGCGGCATGATCGTTGCGCACCATAAAAATGTTAGTAATACAAGTCGCCACAAGCAACCAAAAAGTATTCTAAGTATGGGGGATACTTACGGTCCGACTCTAAGGATGCTTCCGAGTTGAAAAAGTCGTACTCCCTTAAATTGGCAGTGGTCACGAGCAGCTTCGCATTGTGACAATGGTCGAGAAGACGGCCAAAGGCGACGATTCAGTTGTAATCTGTTAGATTTCCCAACCTGGTCGTCTTATTTCCTGCAAAGAGACAGAAAGTTTCATCAGATACAAAAACCAAAGATATAACAGCTCGCAAATGCAAAAGAAAGACATACTTGGCTCCTTAAACTGGCAGACGCCATCGTATTCAAAAAAGAAAAACTTAGTTTCATAAGCCTCGACGATGCTGGGGTAATTGAATATCCCTCCCTCGATCGTAGATCGTTTCGAGAGGTAGAAGGAATCATTGTCTTTGCTTTTCTTCATATAGTAAGAGCACGCGAACTCCAATGCCGTCAGCTCGCTAAGGTCATTTTTGCCACATGCGATATACATAGCAATAACAATCATATACGCATTGGGCGTTAACTACATTGGCACGACCTCTAAGTGGTTAAGAATCGACCTTACGAAGGGATGAAAAGGTATCAGCGCCCCACACTTAAAGATCGTCTCCGAGATCGCGACCTTTCCCTTTGAGGGATTCCGAGCTATACGGTTTCTGTGCTGGTAGACATTCACGCTAAGCGCGTATTGGTCCACTGTCTTTTGTATCTCCTCTCGAGTGATCACCGATAAGGTCTCTGGCACAGGACCCGCTTGGCCGACTGGCCCCTGCGAGCTCGTGCTTTCGGCTTCCCTAGTCGTTGAAGCGTCCATTGTTCCTAAGGTCTGAAAAAGGAGTGACGAAAAAAAATAATAAAAAAAATATGTGATAATATATAATAAAAGAAAGATAAAGGCTCAGTCCTCGTACGATGTTCCGTACGGTGACATGGAAGGAGAAGGGGAACCCTAATATATCCTTCTAAAACCTTAGCAAAACCCTAAAAAACCTTTTGGGAGTGAACCGCCAAGGATCTGTGCCTTAAACTTCTCATCTTCAAGGAAAACTAAACCCCTCTCCTCAGCACTATCCGGGGACACGCACTGCGAAAGCCCACTAGACAGCCTATACTTGCCATTACTAAACAAGTCGTACAGAACCGTCGATGACAGATGAAAGAGAGAGAGAAACTCTTCTTACCTCTTGGCGGCGTGGGAAGAGCTTTCTGTCATAACAAACGGCGTGCATCAACAGAAGAAGGCAGGTTGACTGTTGCGAGAGCTTCGTTTCTCTTTCTGAGAATGAGAGTTTGTGGCAACGAGTTTGAAGCAAAATTCAGATTTTATAAGCAAAAAGGCGTCGATTGGGTTTCCTGAGCAAGTGACATTTGGGCGGGACACGATCCTCGCCATTGATTATGACCACGTGTCGTTAATCTGCGAGAAGAGTAACTCCTAAGCTTTAGAAATGCCAATTGACATTTCCCTCCATTGGAATAACCAAACGACGGCATAGTTACCCTCCTCCACATTAAATGTGCCCCTATCCTCATTTATGCCCTGAAGGAGAATGTCGTTTTAGCATGGCTCGCATTAAATGCGCATGGCTGGCACTTATTGTGTAATGAACAAGTCTGTCAGAATCAAGGATATTTTATTGGTTCGATAAACTGTCACGTGTAACGGATAACATCTGAAGAGGTTGTTTGAATTAACACTCTTCACCGCGCATTTGTTTCAAGGCAACACGACTCCTTGCTCTTGATAAGAGAGGTGATAAAACTTTCTAAGGTCGCAAGATAGAGTCGAGGCTCAGGACATATTGATACGACATTGATTGTGGCCTGATTTAGGTCGTTGAACCTGCCATAAAAAAGCTACACTAGGTCGCTAAGTACCATTCTCAAGGACCGACGTAGCTCGATCGGCTCAATCAAACGTCACTTCGGGATCACCTAAGTCGCGGCATAATCATGAAGTTCTCAAGGCTTAATCCTTAAACCTTAAAAACTGGGGGGCTTCTATTATGCCCAAGAACTAGGGCTAGCGTAAGCACGCGTTAGCAAGAACCAATAAGAATTCAGGAAGGTTTTCTGCCACCTGGAGGTAGCCATGTCCCACAAGGACAAGAGGGGTAAGGCCATTGTCAGTAAAGCAGGTGAACACCATGCCTATGAGTGGTTTGGAATTATCCACCTGCTAAAGCTATGCGCGATTTAAGGATACCTTTCGTACAAGCAACCAATGGGAAGCGGGTTAGGAATTGTACCACACGGTCTGCACCTGCCCACATGCAAAATCATAACTGCTATCTTGGATCCTCTCACTATAAATAGAGGACTCTCCTCCATTTACAGGATTGGCTCATTCACCATCTAAACTCTCTCTCTCTCTCCCTCTCCTTCTCTTTTCATTTATTTTCTCTATTATAATTAAGCTCGCTGCATGCGACCTGATTGTAACTCACTATTAATATAATCACAGTGAACGTAAGATTCACCTTGGGGCATCCGAACCACTTTAAAAGTGTTACCCACTCCATCTCTCATTTTGCACTTTGCAATATCACGTGTGATTTCTAAGTCCGCTTAGCACTTCACACGTACGAGTCATTGGTGTCAAAATCAAGCATCAACAAGAAATATATATATATATATATTTTTTAATGAATGATCAAAATTATGTGTATTTGATAATTTGAGAAGAAACTTACAAAATTGGATATAAAGTCAGTCAAGGATAGCATAAGTATCATTTTAAGATAAAGATTTTTCTGTCCCCCATTATTTCAATAATTACAAAATATCCCCAGATTCATTGTATTACCTACTTGCCCTTGTTATAGTTTTATAATTATGAAATTACCCTTCATTTATCAACCCAATTGTCGCCCACACAACACTGCACAAAGTCACAAACACAACTAGAAGTCGTCCGACAACCCGTCATAGCCTCTTCACCGATTCCGGCCTCCACAAACCGTAATCTGCTACTTTCATCGCCTCTTCGCCGATTCCGGCCTCCACGAACCGTAATCTGCTACCGTCATCGCCTATTCACCGATTCCGGCCTCCACGAACCGTAATCTGCTACCGTCATCGCCTCTTCGCCGATTCCAGCCTCCATAAACACTAATCGGCTACCGTCATCGCCTCCACGACTCTACGTTTCCCGATTCAAGTATTTTTCCCACCGTTTATTTGTTTTATGGATTGTTTTGTATTGCCTTTATTCTCCCTAGTTGTTGCATGGCTTAAAGTATTTTCCCTTTTTTTTCCCCTCTTTTATTCTAATTTGAGTTTGTTTGTCTTCGAAATTGGAGAAAGAGATAGCTAGTTGGTTTATGGACTTTTGAGTCGGTCAATGCAGAATATATTGTGTGGCTCTCTTGATGATATTTGGGTTAAATGGGAAACTTGCTTGAATGGTTGTTGTTTTCCATGATGTTGGATGAAATTTTGAAGTGTTGTTTGAGGTTTTTAAGTGGACTGAAATTGGCTGTTGGTGTGTTAAAATGTTTTTATGCATGTATCTTCAAGTATGAGATGTTGCATGGTGGGTTTTCAAGGGTTTGCATCTCTTGGAAAACAACTTTGTGGGTTATGTATGTATCTTTGATTCTTTCCAATTATATAAGTAATCTGATTTTCTTTATGTATGTAATAACTTGAAATTTGTGTACAGGTTGTTTGTTACAGTATGCGATGTTGCAGGATGGGTTTTCAAGGTCTCAATCAGGATGGTTTTGAATTAGTTTCTAATCAGCACCAAAAACACAGATTTAATTTAGTGTTTCTTATGGTTTTTTGAGGAAAAAGTTACATTTAAGCTCAACTTTGCAATATTGGTTGCTATGGTGCTAATTGTGGTTGATTTGATTTGATAAATATTGGTTACCACAAGCATGTTTCATGCATAAGTTATCCTGTTACAGCTTAAGCATCTTTTCTTTTTGGACTTGATACTCTTTGTGGTGCCCTCAAGTTGAATTAAATTGTGTTTGTCAATTTGTTGTTGGATGTCAAATTAAATTGTGTTTTCCACTTTATTTAGGATAAAAGTGATTGCGAGTGCAGCTAATGCCATCATTTAAGAGCTCTAGACTATATGTTCTAATTTGTCCACCTTCTAGAAGGTTTTTCAAGTCTTGTGATAGGAGTAAAGCTGTTTTGACTAGACAGAAGACAGAAGATTTATTATTTGGATTTCGATGTGTTCTTGTTATGATGTTTTTTGTTGGATAGCGATATAATTTTCATGTTATGTGTTTTGTTAAATTCGTATCTGGGTTTGCGGGCGCTTAATCATAAACATGTTTTGGGGTTTGAGAAATTTACTATATAATATTCTCAGGATAACATTATATGATACGGTGGAATCATCTTTATTTAAAGCAGAGGAACTTGTTCGAATCAATATTGTGATACTGTAAATACCATTATTAATATGAATAAGTCTAATTTTTAAATTTGTAATAAATAATTGTCTCTGGGTCATTTTATTAATATTTGTTTCGATAATAATTGAAAAAATGCTATTTATATAATGGATACCTGATTTCAAGAAGCAGTATGTGGGGAATGAGTGGGGAAAACCCCTGAATTTGGGGCGGGTTGGGATGGGGATGGGAGTCACCACATTACCCCGTGCCGGGCCTAGCGATTCCCCGACATCCCTGTCCTGGGGACGGGCCGGACTAGGGGAATCCCCCTGGGCCCTCAGGCCGTATGTGGAGACAGGGGGTCCCGCACCTCACTGCCCGTGCCCGTCCCTAGGTTCTAGTTCTACTACTTCTACATACATAACTGTAATATGCATAACCATAGAGAGCAATAATTTACTTCGATTTTTGTTGAACAAAACAGATATATTCTTGGATTGGTTGTAACTCTGCCAAATTTGGCCTCTTATATGCAGCCCTGCCTAGTTGGCCTGTAAGTTTATGTAATTCAATGTTTATTAGTAAACTTGTGATGAGACTCCCTGCATTAACCACAAACAATAGCACAAGCAAAAGCACAAACAACCCAAGTTGACAGATTATAATCACTCAATTGAGTCACAACTATATGTATATTACTGGAAATAAAAATAAAGAACAACCAACAGATAGATCTCAGCAATTCGAGGAGCTGGGGCCTCCCACAATGACACTATTTTCTATTGCCCCTTTTCACCAACACTGACCTCCTTTATTTATACTAACTTCCAGACTACCCATTCTCTATGCTAACAACCTGATTCCCCACTCACACAAATAACAACTTGATTCCCTACTCACACGTGATTGTAACTAATTCCCCTAACAACCAACAGTAAAGCCCTCACATTCTCGATTGTCCCTTATGCCCTTTGTATTGGTAAACATGTTTAATGGGAGGTCTATCAATACCCTCCCCTTGAAGAACCACCTTGTCCTCAAGGTGGAGAGATGGAAAATTTTCACCCGACACCACACCGCTCCTCCACTTCTTTATCGCCGTCTTCTTCCTTATCTTCTGTCATTCGCTGGAAAGGAGCTGTTCGCCGTGGATAGAAGTTGTGATTGACCGGTGGATTTGGTGTGGTACTCGTGCTTTGATAACTAGAGGTCGTCGCGACACCAAATGGTGCCTCTTCCCAAGTTTGACGATCAAGAGGAGTTGCCGAATATCTCTGGCCGATTGATGAAGGGAAATAGCCCAGGGGTTATTTGTACTGATTTAAATTTGATTGGACCCTTGACCCATTTTCCATTGACCCTTTCTCTACCCGGCCCAAATCCACCGCATTTAAACCTTTGCCTAGTCCATTATCAAATTGCTCAAGCCCACATTCAATTGTATTTGTTATTCCCTGCTTTACCCTCCCATTTCCCCACCGAAATATTTCCTCTATTAAACCCATACACCTTAATTGGTTTTACGGGTTGTTATTGAGCCCAAACTTCATTTTTTCTAAAGCCCAATTGTTCTCCTCTATTGTCCGGGCTAACTCCATTAATTGAATTAATGAATTGGTGCCCCATTTGATTTCACTTTTATGTTTGGTCTAAGCCCGTTTAAGAAGGAAACCCACAATATGTCTTTCTTTCTTCACGCCATGGAGCAGATAGAGCTTCAAACTTTCGGCGATATTCTTCCACTGTACCAGTCTGTCGGATTCCGATCAGCGCATCATACGATCCTTCTTCCTGTGAGCCACTGAACCGATGAAGCAAGGAAAATTTAAAGGCGTCCCATGTCGTCACCGCAGCTCGCACCTCCATCCCCTGGAAACAATTGATCGCGTCGTCCTCCATGCAAATGGCCACCGTGACCAACCGCTCATTCTCGGCGATTCTGTACATATTGAAATAACGCTCAATCCTAAACAGCCACCCATAAGGATCTTCCCCTGTGAAGAAGCGGCATCTCCAATTTTTTGCTGTTAATTTCTTGCCGCGGTCTTTCGATGTTCATCGTTTCTCCGTTAACATCTTCCTGGTTTGGTCCTCGATTTCCTGGGATTTCTGTCGACCCATTATCCTCACCCCTTCTTGCTTCTTCTTCATCTTTACACCTCATCCAGGCTAGCATTTCCCTTAAGCACTCTTTGATGGTTCCCAAATCTTCCTTCATCGATCTAATCCCTTTCTCCATTTTCGTTTTTCCCATTCCCTAACCTTGGCTCTGATACCATTGATGAGACTCCCTGCACTAACCACAAACAATAGCACAAGCAAGAGCACAAACAACCCAAGTTGACTGATTATAATCACTCAATTGAGTCACAACTATATGTATATTACTGGAAATAAAAATAAAGAACAACCAACAGATAGATCTCAGCAATTCGAGTAGCTGGGGCCTCCCACAATGACACTATTTTCTATTGCCCCTTTTCACCAACACTGACCTCCTTTATTTATACTAACTTCCAGACTACCCATTCTCTATGCTAACAACCTGATTCCCCACTCACACAAATAACAACTTGATTCCCTACTCACACGTGATTGTAACTAATTCCCCTAACAACCAACAGTAAAGCCCTCACATTCCCGATTGTCCCTTATGCCCTTTGTATTGGTAAACATGTTTAATGGGAGGTCTATCAACTTGAAATTATGAAAATCATATTTATTATAAATTTTTAAATGAATTTTCAGCCAACAATATAGTTAAATGAAACCAAAACATTGTGTAACCAAAATATCCGTTTGGTGTTAGGACACCAGTAATGTAGTATGAACCTAGAAGGAAATAGATAAAGTAAATGAGATTTTTCTTATTGTAATTTTTTATGATGATGCACAGAAAAATACAGTGATTGTTAGTTCAATACTTGGAGGGTTTTCTGACAATACTAGATCTGGCATTGCTCAAAGATTAGGTATATATTGTGTTTATGAGTTGGATTACATGTTTTATAGTTGTAAAGGTTTTTGTGTTGGCTGATATAAATGTTTGTGGCAGTGATAAAGACTGGTCTCAATGTGATTTTGGCTTGCAATATGGCTAACAATAGTCCTATGATTGAGGTTTGGTTCCCTCTAATGTGTTTGTGTTTTGGTTATTGACCTTGTTATGTGTGATTCACTTCTTTTTGTTGTTGTGTGTGTTTAGAGCTTGTTGCTATATATATATTGAGTTTTTAAGTAAATGTGGAGAAGAAGTTGGTTGAGAAGCTGATAAGTTTGGGGTAAACAAGGCCAAAATCTTCATAGCAAAGAGGGACCGCCTTTCTGTTTGGTGGTTGAAAGTGCCATTATGATATATGCTCCTGTTGAAACAGAGGAATTATTAAAGGGGTTCAATACCCATATACTGATTTACTCATAGTAATTTGTTTTGTTTTCCTCAATAGTTGATATTCAGTGATTTGGAGGTGTTATGATTGAATCTTGATTAGCTCTAGCTTTTTCCTTATTAGGAGCCCTGTCTTGTTACACAAGAAAGGTTACTGTTATGAAGAAAATTTTAAGTTTCCCATATCCGGTTTGTAAATAGTTGTTCCTATGAACTCTATGTGCATTGATCTTGCCGCTTTTTCCTGTTTATGACTGATGTGATTTCTTTTGGGACTTATGTAATTTATTTAGTAGCACATCTTGTGGAACTGATGGTGCAAAGCTGCCCTTTGGATCAATGAGACAAGTTGATGATTATAATGGCCCAATTTCAGGTCTGAATCTGTATTCTTCAGTAACCCAACACATGATGCCCACTTTTTATCTGATACAGCCATCTGGAACCCAACACATCATCCTCGCTGAATATTAATATTTGTAATTTTGTTGACACCTCCAAGAATAGAATTGATGCTTATTGAATGTTCAAAAAGTAATCCTCTTAAGCAAAGGATAAAGTACCTTTAAAAAACTTTTAAGATTGGAATATTAGCTTCCTTCTGTTCCTTATAAAAGACTATGAAGCTGATTGGTGTGACCTGTATCTCTACAATTCAACAAATTGCCATGGACGGAATCTTTGATGATAAGGATGGTATGCTCTTCTCTCCCTATATGAGTGTGTTTTTGTGTAGTTAGCTGCTATGATATGCATTAAATAATTTCAGCCTTACCTCAGGTTCTTCTTCTTGTTAGGAATATATTTTCTTCAACATCAAAATTGCAGGGATCATAAGATCTACATCAGATGCACCACCAACTCATGACACTGTCAAAATACAATTATTTTTACTACTATGAAGAATGCAGTGGAGAAATATGAATCTGGGAATTTGAGGCCGGAGGCTACAGATGGTATATTTTCTTTCCCATAAACCAAAGCATATGTTTAGTGAGGTGGCATTTGTTATGTTGTTTGAAGTTTAAATATCTGAATTTAACTGAAATTTGAATAGGTCTAAATGCATAAATTTTAGAGATATTTTCTTTTAATGTCTAAACATTAAGTCTTAGCAGATCGTCAGTTTGACAAAATTTAATAAAATCTTTTTTAATGTTGTAAATAATTTTTTATTTCATTGTTCTAACATATAATTATGAAAAATAATTAAAACAGGATATTTGAAAAATGAATAAATAAGCCATTCTATTTATTAAACTTAAAGGTATGAAATTGATTATTCAATAAAAATAATTAAGAAATAAGAAAATTAATTAGATGGTTGAAAGAATTGATTTAAAATATGGTCCAAATTCTTGCTTAAACATATAAATGGGTTTTATGAAGATAAGAATTAGAATAATTTTATAGGTGTTTTTGAGAATTAATTTGAGGCAAATATTTCAGATCTTTTCAATTATGATAAAAACCAAAAGTTTAGGGTTTTTGTTTCTCTTTCATTTTTTATAAATATGTATGAAGTTGTAGATCAAATACTCTAAAAACACCTGAAGGATTTAAATGCAGTTATATTCATACATCATACCTGAAAACAAATTTACCCTATGTATGAACATATTAATTGATTTTGGTTGCAGTAGTAAGTCCACAACCATCTGCTGCGGGGACATAGCCTTTGCATTACTGATATTATCTTCTTATTTTCGAACTCCATTAACATATTAAATATATTACGCACACACTTGCAGGAAACTGGTTCTCTACCCAAGCATAATAAAAGCAAGAATGTAAAAGAGCATATTTCTCTGTACTTAGCGATAGCAGATGCAAGTTCTCTCTGCCGTGGTTGGGAGGTCTATGCAGTTGTCTGATTGTTTTTGCTTGATCAGAATAAGGACAACTACTTGATAGTTCAAGGTTAGTTTATTTTATAAATTGGGACATAGCCAATAGACTTTACATCCTTTTTCCACTTAATTTTACTTTATGACTTGTGTATGTTGTTTGACACAATTTGTGAGAAAAATTGTCAGCTTATACCTGTTGAGATATTTTGGTGTCTAAAATAGTTGCTCTTGAACATCAAAGAACTTTTTTCTCCCCCTCTCTCTTGCATTTTAGATATGTTTCGTTCTATTGCCTTCTTGATTTAGCGTGTACCACAAGCAAATCGTGTGCCTCTTACTGATTATTTGGTCAATTTTCTTGACTAGATGCTCTGGGGAGGGAAAGACGCTTTCATGGATTGAAGCTTGAATGGGGTTTTGGTCAATAAATTCCGCTTACAGTATTTAATGATGCTTCTAATGGGTACCTTGTGGAGGACTCGTGTGTGTTTGTAGCAGATGTCTTTGTTTGTAAAGAAACAATCACAGGCGAAGGAGAGTGCTTATCAATTATCAAAGATGCACCTACTTTGTGAGTGAGTGAGTACTTTTAAGCATGTCTGGAAGGTTGAAGGTTTTTGGAAGTTATGAAGAATGTTATGACTCAAAAGTTTTCATTGCTGGAGATCACAAATAGTATCAAATTTTATAGGACTGTTGGATTTACCTTGAAAAGTGTTATGTTTCTTACCCATGAAGTGACATTTAGATGATGATGGAAAGGCTTCTTTAATATTGATCCATAAATACAGAAGAAGAAATTACCAGTGTTTTAAGTTTCAAACTGAACCATAAAAAGAAAAAAAAGAAAAAAAAGAAAAAAAAAAAAAAGGAAAAAAAGACGTCTAATTGGACCTTTGTGTGACAAATTGCTTTGGTAAATCTTCATCAGATTGCTCTGTCTCTGGGTTTCAAGGACTTTAGATAAAGATTTCTATAAATTTGTTTGTCTTAGTTGTGTTGCAAGAAGATACAGCTCTATCCAAGGGAAGACGCCTTGGAACTGGCACTCTTCTTTCTCTGTACTTGGCTCTGGCAGATTTAACTACTCTTGCCCCTGGTTCTAAAATATAAGCAGAATTCACATTGCGAATCCTGGATCAAGTGCAGGCCAAGCACAAAGGTGGTAAAGGTAAAAATAGTCATATACATGTTCCTTATACACAACTAATATTTCTCTTAGTAAAGGCTGTAGCGGCCGGAAGTTAATTTCAGCCATTATCCTATAACCATATCTAGATAAGCTCATTATTTCCCATTCTCTTACAGCTAAACACTGGTTCAGTGCTTCACAGCAGGAATATTGTTGGCCAAGATTCATGTCATTCACTTACTTAAATCTGCTAAGCACTGGTTATCTGGGGAAAGATGTTTGCTTGGTAGAGGTGACTGTCCTCTGGAATTTCTGGTGCACTGTAACAAGTCTGCTGGGTCCACAATTTCTCTGCTTGAAAACTTAAGTGTGGCACTAGATTGAACTTGTGAAAGGCTGTATTTTACATTTGAGAATACTGTGTCTGGGCACATACACATTGTGAAGTGCATTACCTTCACTTACCCAAAACACATATTCAAGTAAAAGACAACAAACATTTTAAATTTTACTAACTGAGCGAACTTGTTTGCTTTTAAGTAAGGTACTCATCTAGTTCAAATTCAAATTCACACCAATCTTGAGCTCCACGGGGTCCAAAATATCAACTCAGTCGACAACACAGTTAATAACATATACATACAGTTTTCATCATTAGGATATTTTGCAAACATCAACTTATGATAATCGTTGTCAACATGAGGAAGAAGAATTTCAACGCCTGACAATAGATTCATCAAAAAGATTTGGATTTGCTATTGATAGTTGGGATTCAGTTTCACCATAATCAACCATTCTTCAAAAGATCCCATAAAACATTCTCTCGTAAGATTTGGGCATCTCCACTAGCCGCAGCTTTATTTTCAAATATATTGAAGCAACTCCTTGTTGTGGTTTCATATTGGCCAAACATCACCAGCCATGGAAAATGTTGATGTCGCGACGGCTTAGCACAAATCGGTTGGATCACAATACCTCTCCATGTTTCGCAAACATTACCAGAAGATACATAGTCACTTACAACTAATTTATCTGAGGTCATTTTGTTAAAAGTTGTATTTATCCCATATGATCAATTTAGTGGACTGTTATGGTAGATATATGTGGTTGAGTTTCATCCTCTCTTGAGTTAGTTTTTTGAATGAAATTCTACCCAAGCTCACACCTTATGTAAATACGACTTCTTATCCTACGTCCTCCCTTAATTGTTTGACAAGTTAAAATTTAAAAATAAGTAAATAAATGAATATCGGGTTAACCTATAACAACTTAAAATTCAAGGTTGAATGACCCAAAAGATATCAGTTTATAAAATGAAATATTATACTTTGACGGTAAATATCATCCCGTTTATTAAATATTATACATTTATATTTTAATAAATTTATTAGTCAAATACATTTAAAATTATTATACTAAAAGGCTAAAATTAATGAATTTACTATAATAAATTTAAAATAAAAAAGAGAGAGAGAGAGAGAAAATGAACTCCTATTTATTAAATTTGATTTACCAGCGAAATAGGTATAATTCAAATTTAATATAAATTTGATTTACACGTGTTTTGTTGGTAAACATTTACTGTATTTAATAAAAAATGTAAATGTAAATTTAATATAAATTGGATTTACACGTATTTTTCAAAATAGGTAAATATTAAATTATACCTATTTTATACTAAATTTAATAGGTAAATATTTTTTAAAATTTACCCGTGTAAATTTGATATAAAATATAAAATATAATAGGTAAATATTAAATTATACCTATTTTATACTAAATTTAATAGGTAAATATTTTTAAAAATTTACCCGTGTAAATTTGATATAAAATATAAAATATAATAGATATAAATAGGTAACTTGAAGATCAATATTAAATTTAGAGAATAGGTATAGTGGACGCTCACTTTCCTAGATTTTCTTAAGCTTAGTAATCTTATTATATATTCAAAGATAAAGCTTTTAGAAGTTTATATACAATGTATTCTTTCTCCACATATAATAGTTTTGAGGCATGCAATGACTTTGGCTGGCCCTGTACTGTATAGACTATTTAAGAAAATAAAAAATAGGAGATAATTTTCTCTCTTTAAAAAAAAAAAAAAAAAAAAAAAAAAAAAAAAATATATATATATATATATATATATATATATATATATATATTATAATAGTTTTTGTTTAGTTTAAGACTACCTCTTTTATACTAATTAATCAATGACACCTGAAAATAGAAAACAAATATTCTCTTGATTCACTAAAAATTAGTCTTCAGTTGAAAGATTAAATTGAAGTTTAATCAAGAATTGATTTTCGAACTTGAAACGAGTACAGTTAGTAGGTGAATTTGTAAACGTAAAGATATAATTAATAGTTGGCAGATGAGATGAGAAGGTTATAATTTAAATTTTAATTCAAATTCAAATTCTTACACAATAAAAGGTAGCATCTTACTAGTCAATGAAAAGAAAGCCAAATCAAACACAAAGCTGTTATCATAATAGCCAAGCCTAAAACAGTGGTCAATGAAACTCAGCATGTGGCAGCTCAGCATGTGGCGGTGGAATATCCACAAATATTTTAACACCTTTCACGTCATTGTGGCCCACTTGCATGTGCTCTTTCAAACATCAAAACTCTATAAAAAGCTCAAAAAAAAAAAAAGGGAATCAGAGTTGAGGGAATTGATGAGTGCCTCCATTGAACCCTTGGCCTTCGTATCTCTGCCTGCATCCATAGCTGCTCTAAACATGAACTCACACCAACTAATACTTTCTTCAAATTCATCAATCTTGAACCTGAAACACTTGATTTTCTTCTCACTTCTTTAACAACATCTTCAATCAATTCTGACTCGAACCTGCACCAAAATATATTAAATTACAAAACCAAAATACAAATCTCAAACGTACTCTTCATCAAACATAATTAATAATCATACTCATCATCATATTCATACTACTAATTAACTAACCATCTCAAATCCCTTTTTCATATGATTCATGTACTATTTCCATTGAAAATATTGCAAGAATTAACAAAATATTCATAATTCTGGCTAGCTTCAACTAACTCCAAGAAGTACTTCCATTCAAGAAACAGCAAGAAGAAATAAAGCTCTCTATATTCTTAAGAAGAATAAAGAATATTTACCTATCCTTCAAGGGAAATCCAGAGATATTGGCCACCTCTTTCAAAGTATTCCTCCATACTTGCACCTCCTCTATGTTCTCTTTCAAAGTTTCTTCATGTTCAGCAAATGCTTTACGAAAGTCTCCATTTTGTTTTCTTGGCACAGATGGCTCCACATCATAGAAAATTGGAATGATAATTTGTCCCACTGTGTTCTTACATTCACTAATCTTCACAAGTTCATCCAAACACCGAGTAGAAGAAGCATAACTTTTCGAGAAAACAACAATTGAAATTCTTGACTCTTCAATTGCTTTTCTTACAAGTTCTGGTGAAACGGGTGTTCCTCTATCAATTTCTTTGTCAATTTTATATACTTTAAATCTTTCTCCATACAAAGCAACATACAAATGATCCGTGAAATTCTTGCCAGTGCCTTCACCTTCAAAATTTATAAATACATCATATTTCCAACTACTGGAAGAAGAAGAAGACGAACCATATGAAGGGACTCTTTGAGTGCTCATGTTTGGGGCAAGTTGCAATTCCTCCTGCCTGGAAAAGTAAAACTGAAAAGTTGAAAAATCAAAATATAAATCTAATTTCTCGAACATATTATTAAAGAAACTTTCCAGGAAAAGAAAAATCGTATTCTTAAACTCTGATCTTCTGTGGATCTATAAAATTAAACTTATATCAACATATATTCAAGATAAATTTATTTTCAGATCCCATGTGGTTGAAAGATTAGTTCATTTATCTAAGATTAGCTTCTTCAAACTAAAATGGAAAAACCAGAAAACAAAAACATAGATTTAAAGAAACGAGAATGTTCGACAACTTACAGATTTGAAGGTGTTGCAGCCAAGAATTAAAGATGAACTGATTGAAATCCGACAGATGAACTCTGAACCGATCAGTCAACAAAGCAAAAGCCGAAGGGTTTTCTGTGTTGTGACCTCAAGACGTTTCCTTGTTTGCTTGTTGTGATTCTTGTGAACACCCCCAAGTTCTAATAATAATGTCAATACCAGAAATTTTTATAAACTGACATTAACATCCCAAACTTTAATCTCCATCCAAGTTTCCAACTATATATTTGAATTAAAATGAAAACTTATAATTATTTTTGATCAAATTATCCAAAACCCATATAATGTATTAATTTTTCGAGGGCAATTGTCATGGACTAGCTCTCAAGTTTGAGAAAACATTAGAACCCTAATGGTTTGTAAAGTAAACCTCAAGGTCAAGAAAGAAAAAAAGTATATTTCTTAATTTTTATTTGTTAAAGTTAATGTAATAGTGTAATATGTATTATGATATTTTCGATAATGATAAATAAAATGAAAAAGCTAAAAAATTAAGAATATAAACCATATTCCTTTTGCACCTTCTTGAGGAGCAACAATAGCAAGATTTACCGTTAGTGAGTGGAATATGAATATTAAATTCAATGAAAATAAAATATATTTTATCCTAATGCAATTTACTTGAAAAACAACTGAGAAAACTATGGGGTATTCTCTATAATTTTTTTAAAATTGTGAGTCAGAGGAATTTTACTAAATATGAACCTTCTTGGAAGCTGTCTATTGTTGACTTCATTTTTACTTGCACTTTTGCAATCCTTGCGCGTAATAGTGTAGTGGATTGGATTGGAAAATATTTTAGCCTTATGGGTATAACTCTTTTGGATTTTATTTTTATATTAAAAAAAAAAAATTGTAATAGTGTCTTTTGGACAATTGAGAATTTGAGATAAAGCTGTGAGAAGTTTATAGATTTAACAACTCTCTTATGACAAGTTTACGTTAAATTAGGATTTACAAATCGTTCATAGAATATTTTTTGAGTAATAGAACTCTGTTATGCTAATCAAATTTGACATTCATAACACATTTAAAAGTTTTGGGATATTATGACTTATTTTTCTAATTGTTTCCGTATAAAATTATATCTTTTTAAGAAAATTAATTTAAAAGGAAATAAAATTGCTATAAGGATGTAAAAACTATTAAGAATAGAAGAACGAGTCTCCTATTAGTAATAAAAAAATATTTTTATTAAGAGTAGAATATTTATTATGTTACCTATAAATATAGGGGTAAGAACTAATTCAATATTATGAGAGAATGATGGGTTACACAAGATATATGATGCAAAAAGTTGGTTAAACATTATTAATTAGGTATTGGATTAGGGATTGATAAGGATTGTTTCCATTATATTAATTATGTACTAGGTTAGGTACTGGGTCAATCCTATCCTGTTAATTAGGTATTAGGTTTATGGTGTGTATTCTTTTGTATATTGTGTTGACAGTGAATATTTGTCTCATCTGTAGATGTAGATGGATTATACCGAACCACAATAAATATCGTATCTCTTTGTATAATATTTTATATTTTTAACTGTTAATCTCGATGTTTTTGGTTGTATGATCTTCCAACAATAAGTTATTCCTAGCTTAGTTTCAAATGTTTCAAACTTGGTAATTGTCAAAAGGTTTAGTAAATTATTTGCAATTTAAACATTCCCTTAGCTCTTTCACGCTTACAAATAAATTTGTAACCAAGTTCAGCTGCACAAAGGATCATGGAATTTTATTAAAAATAAAAATTATGTACTTTTTTTCTATATTTTGTTCGGTGGTAATGTTTGACAGAAAAGAATATTGAAGTATTTTAAATTTAGAACATAAAATTGGTAATTTGAAATCCAATTTCTGCAATATTCGTTTAGAATTATGAAAACCAATAACAAGTGGATATTTCAGATTGTAAATTTCATGGCAAATTCCAAGAAAGAGATAAGAAGGAAGCTAACACAATTTCATGAAGTTCAAGGAAATAGCTAAGAAAATTAAGAAAAATGGAATTAAAAGACGGAGATAAAGAAACTAACCATTTAAAGATTAAGAAGTCCTTTCTTTCTATCAAAGACATTATCCATAGAATTTTTAAATATTAAAAAATATGAATAAAAAAATGAAAATTTAACTTTTTATTGCATTAAATATTGTCAATAAGTCTTCATATATAATAATGAGCAGGAAGTTAACCCGAAATTTCAAGAAAGCAGCTAAGAAAAATTCATTTCACAGACCGAGAGAAAGAACCTAATTAATAATCACCAAGAAATTTCATCCCAGCTTCTTGGTATTTTCACTTCCATTTGCTCTGTAGAATTCTTTGTAAAGCTCTTTAAAAGAAGCAATCACTCAATTGGAAATAGATTATCACTTAAAATCAGAGTTCTACAACACCCTCAAAGCTGTAAGTTTTTACACTTTTTTCAAATTCTAAACCGTAAATTCTTACTGAAAATTAAAAATGTGTAGATGGTCACCAAGAAGTTAATTATATGTTCAATTTTTCAGGTTCTTACAGAGGAAGAAAGTGAAGAGTCTCTGAATTCCTCAAATGAAGAAATTCTTCTTTCTATTGCTTTGGTCCTTCTTCTTATTCTTCTCATTGTTGTTGTACTTCTTCACTCCTCAAATGAAGTATTTTTTCTTCATATTCTGCGGCTTCTTCTTCTTCCTCTTCGGCTTCTTTATCTTCTTCTGCGCATTTTTCTTCTTCTTTCTATTCCCAAATACAGTAAAAAGCGTTTCTTAGTTTCAGAGGTGATGATACTCGGCCACTGCCATTTTTCCAGCCAACATGAAGCTTTGTGGTGGAGAAATGTTAACAATAAATTTAACTATTTTATAAGACTTCCGAAAATTCTTTAAGCCTAAGCTTAAAAAGGAAGGAATTGACATTGTAGAGAGCATAAAAGAAGAAAAAGATAGTGAAGAGCTTATGAAGAAGCATATGTGGGATTTTGATTCTGAGATGTCTTTTTCTTCAGCATCAACTTAATTTTTTTTTATTTTTTTTGTTTTGTTGATGTGATGATTTGATATTTAGTTCATATTTATAAAAGTACGTTTCATTATAATCTCTGCGGTTATTATTTTATAGAATAGAGGTATGTTTGG